>CAJVRN010000232.1:12062500-12707500 GCA_911728415.1 Lagocephalus sceleratus | reverse complement strand
GGGAGTGTTGCTATCATAAAGAAAATCTGAGTCAGTCTTACCTTCCCTTTGACACCTCCCATCCCACCCCTACTATTCTCACTTCAAGAAGCTCGACTATAAAACACCAGCGCAGAAATAAAAGTAACAGGCGGGTAAAGCAGAGAAAGAACACGCAGCGAGGCTTGATCCAACTCAGGTGACTTGTTTGCTCGCCCCCCCCCACCACCACCACCATCCTCCTCACCCCCGTCAGTGCTGCAGAGGCATCTTGTGCTTTACACAAAGACACTCTCCGCACGGCCTCCCCCAGGAGCTCTCCACGTTAACAATCCCAATTACAGCAGGACCACCAGAGACAGCTGTTTTTATTACAGATCTGCTCCTTTGTGCCGCCGACAAGGTATCCTCGCTCCAAGACCGAGCGCCGAGCTGAAGCCGAGGAGTGGATGAAGTCTCTCTTGGCTGTGGCAATGCCTTTATTCACAAGCCTCCCCCTCCTCCTCCTCCTCCTCCACCCCCCCCGTTCTGATCTCGTGGAGCTCTTTACATGTCGGAGCAGAAGGTCAATGCTTGTTGGGAGAGGGTCTACAAAGGGATCTAACTCAAGCAGCGGCGTATTTATTCATCTGCTTTACCTGGGAGCAGCGGCAGATTCCGCGCGGAGGCTTTAATGTGTTGTTTAAATGCATGCAACAAAAGGTAGAAGCCTCCAGGATTTAGTAAATGTCACCCACTCCGCTGCACGAGGGAAGCCCCTCCGAGGGAACGGTGGCTCACCGTTTGAGTGTATAAGGCTTCAAAATGTGCAAGTGCAGCTCAAGTGGTGTAAAACACTCTGAGATGCTTTTGTTTTTGATCTGTTTGTGAGCTAAATTCCAGCATCAAGTGCTTCCAAATATTCCCAATAGCTGATATCTATAGAGCCGCTCTGAAGTCGATAACGGGCCTTTTCAGCAACAGTGAGAAGCCCCAAAACATCAATGCACTTTCAATGCAATAATCATCACAAATAATAACACAATTAATGTGAATTATTGCATAATTAAATGTGAAATCAGAGCTTAATCATCTGGTGTCACATGGCTGCAGCGATGAGCTGCAGTTCAGATTCATTTGGTGTATTTTTATTCAGATCTGATCTGGCTGGAGGTCAAAATATAAACTTGTAACATAACAGTGAGCCGTGTGACCGTTTATCTGTCTTTCACTGGATAGATGACTGTAAATGAACGCGTCTGGGGACAAATGTGGTCCAAAACCGAGCTGAGGACAATCATCGCTTTGGAAAACCCACAAATGTTTTCGCTGCTCAGCGTGAGTAGGGAGGGATGTTAGCACAGCACGTTGGAACTCCTGCATACAGCTGTAATAAGCAGAATATTACTGCGGTCCGGCGGAGGCACCCACCCCGGGCTGCAGTTGATTTCAGGCTTTGGGTGCCCACCACGAGGTCAGGAAAACAAATAACGGCGTGACCAATCTCCCGGTTACACGTCAGGTACCAACCTTTGGGGCGGGAGCCATTAGATTCTGGCCCGGCCCTGGCCGCACGCTGCAGGGCTGCGGATGATAAGGTCAGGCTTCATAATGATGTCACATACCTTTAGGTACTGCAGATCAATATTGAGAGAGCGGTGTGGTACCTGACAGCCAGTCAAATAAAGCCTCCTGTCCCGTCTGATAAAATGAGATTCCCTCCCTCACAAAGACCACATTGGCGGAAATGTTTGTGGCCTTTGAGACAATAAAGCCGCTCGCATATCTGATAAACCCCGCCCCCCCCCTGACAGAGTCGTGCGACCGAGCCTCCATTGTTACAACTTGATCTGTTTTAATGCGCGCATTCAAGAGTGAATGGGATCAAACGCGCACAGCTGGAATTATGTCCCACGCACCGGCTCGCTTTGACTAAACCTGATCTCACCCCGCGACAGATGAGACGAGGAGCCCGGCCCGCGCCTCGCCTCGCAGCACGCCATTACGTGCGCGTGTCAAGCGGCATATTCGTGATTAATGTAGCAGGATGATTGCAGGATTCCGTCCGACCTGAATGAAAATTCCTTCTGCCTCTCATTAGCTTGACTGCCCCGCGCCGTAATATATCGCTTGTCACGGAGTTGTCTGGCGGTTGATGCTAATTGACCCCGGTTCCCCTTTTCTTCTGCACAAATGAAAAGATTCCCCGCGTCCTGAGATGGAACATGTCACAATATGATCTGACAAATTAAAAAGCTCAGTGCTGTCACGCTGCCATCATCGGGAGCCCTTTGCCTCATCAGCGATAATGATGATTTTGCCTCGCTGCAGCTCACTGCCAAACACAATACCGAGGAGGAGCGCCTGACATCTGAATGTTCACCAGCTGCCTGATCCTTCCCAGTAAGGGCCTGCGTGCGTAACCTATACGTCAGAGATTTCACGTATCGAAGTTCAGCACTGAACCTTCTGATATGACTGTTTTTAAACTGGTCCGTGGAGCATTAAATGGATTAGTCTATAAAAAAAACCAGTGGCATGAATGAATATGTCCTAAAAAAGCTGCATGAGAAGGAAAAATATTTAACAATCAAGTGAAATATACAGACAGTGCACTGTTCATAACTTGTTTTGAGCGTGAATCCCATGAAAGCTGTTAACTTCACCGCCACGTTGGACTCTTTTTCCACACTCACTGCTGATTGCCTCTGTCGTAGAGCTGGACCTTACCTGCCTGGTCGCATCACACAGAAGGTAAAGGGACGCGATACCGACTGCATGCTTTAGCAGCAACGTGCGTCGTGGCATATCTTCTTTTCCTGTTTTGGAATCACGTGGCCGCCGTCCCGCAGAGCCATTGGTCGCCGCGCCAGCCGCCACCCAGCGCCGGCAGCGGAGCTGCTCATTACCTGCAATCAGCGGGCCCATCTGTGGCCAAAACCCAAATCGAGCGTGGCACTTTACCTGCTGACTTTGTGTGTCTAACTTTATAATTTATGCGCTGTGCCCGTACAATTGACAAAAAAAATGCGGCGTGGTGATCAAAGCCCGCCGTTCAGTGGGTTGGACGGGGCCACGAAGACAGGGCCTGTACCACTAATGATCTTCAAACGTTCGCCTATTTCACTGGGAGCTGTGCACAACTCCCCAGCAAGTCCCCCGTCCTCCCCCTGGAGGTAATTGTGCCTGGCTGGTTGGGTGACAGGTGTCAAATGGCCCCTCCTCAACTGATTCATCATGCTAAGCAAAGAAGAAAAGCTGATCTCCGTCTCTCTCTTTCACTCACTCACTCTCCCTGGTTTTCTTTGTAGTTTTCTTCTCGTCTGTCTATTTCTTGTAACCTTAAATAACTACATTGTCATCACCTCGGTGTGCCCTGAGCGCATGTTCCCTCTGATTTATGACAAAGTTTGCGGC
The DNA here is from genome assembly GCA_911728415.1 of Lagocephalus sceleratus. Taxonomy (NCBI): domain Eukaryota; kingdom Metazoa; phylum Chordata; class Actinopteri; order Tetraodontiformes; family Tetraodontidae; genus Lagocephalus; species Lagocephalus sceleratus. The sequence goes on along the minus strand of CAJVRN010000232.1, from coordinate 12,704,125 downwards.
GCAGTACGCCATCGGAGCTCGTGCAACAGCCTGACACGCACTGTCGGAGCTCGTCAGCTCTGCGTCACGTGCTCGCTGTTGGAAACAGTGTCTGTACTGCATCCACTTAACCTCGCAATTATCGATTAAGTAATGTCAACTGAAAAGCTGAAATCCTGACTCAAACTGAGCTACTGAAAGCCGAGAGGAGGCCAGAAAGGAATAATCAATTAACAATGTGTCTGATTTATTGATTGTCTATTTAAAACTGCTTAAAAACAGGCCAAAATCTATTAATATGGAAGAGCAAAGAGTAAGCATTCAGTTCTACTGTATGTGAGAAAAACAGTATTTTTAACCGCAATAGTTTTTGTTATCAACTAATTAGTTCATTAATTAACACAGCCATGAAGCAAAATAAAGAAAACAAATCAACTGATGGGCAGGTTAGCCTCCTCAGCTAAAAATCGATCAATAGAGGAGCAAAAACAGGAAAAACGTGAGTGTGTGTGTGTGTGTGTGTATGATATAGAGAGAGAGAGAGACCACGCCCTCACTGTGCCCGCCTGTCTAAGCACAATCCCACAGGGAGCTGCCATACACGCTCTCTCTCTCACACACACACCCCAGTCATTAATTCCTGCTTTGCATCTCCACACCATGTAATATTTATGGGTCACTGCAGCTTTGTATTCACAAATGGAAACGCCAGGAGAAAAAAAGAGAGGAGACACGATACCTCAATCAATCCCTTGAATAAGGTTCAGACTGTCACTTCGTGGATGTTTTCTTCTCCTCCTCCGCACCGAGCTGCTGCTTATGCAGCAGTCTTTTCTCTGACCTCCAAACAAGTGTTTCCAGTGATGGATTATCAAACACAACCTTTGAGATTAAGTCATATTTAACTCTTTTATGGCCCGGAGGGCCCGCAGCGAAGGCGCTGCGAACCTGAGGAACAACAAAACTGCATCAGTCAGAGTGAAAAGAGGCGCAGGTGAAACACGTTTTTACCCACAATGTGACACTCGAGTATAAACTCCAGGCTAATCAGGGGAAATCTCTGGCGCTTTCCTGTCGTTCGAACACGTGACGGATCGTAATTAGGCACCTCTTTTTTTTTATCACTTCCGACGTCGCCCGAAAGCTGTGATGCAACTGCCAGAGCCGTACCCTCGCCGCCTCTCAAATCAACAGTGTTGTCAAAACAGAGCCCTGAGGAACCCCCAGTAGGCCGCAGCTCACCAGACCCCTGTAGAGATTTGAGGACCACTTTGGAACTCTAATCCACTCAAAATGTGCTGATAATTTTCCTTGCCAGGACACTCTCTGCCTGGTGTCACAAGAGTGGCCTCCCGGGAGCGGATCAGCCAATGATAACAAAGTAGCCAGATGTCTGGTGCTGGCAGAGTCCCAGAAGCCAGACAGCAGCACGCGGCAGCATCCGCTGTGGGCCACAGATCAAAGATACCTGAGAATTACTTATGGGCACAAAATATGTGTTGCTTACTCCACAGTTCCCATTAATAACAATCTGGGAGAATTTGTATTTCTAATTAACTCTTTTCTTTCGGCGTACAAAGTGCTGTAGGACGTCTGAGCTGCAGCAGCAGTTTTTCTGGAGTAAGCGCGAGTCGACAACAGGAAGTCGGATGCGGCCCTGACTGAAGGAGCCACATCAGCTTTAAATGGAGTTCTGAGGCTCCGAACACCCCCTGACTCGCCTCGATAAACAAATAACCAGCGCAGGAGTCAGCGGATTTAGATTTAATCAGGCCGCACCGGGCCCATGAAGATGGCCGCGCGTACCTCGAAAGCTCTGGGGGTAGCTGCTGAAGCGCTCGCGTTCCCGACCCGACGCTCCCTCACCTTTGTCTGGAGCGAAACCATAGTAATTAAGCTGCGACCACCGGCCCGGGTCCACCAGCATTTGGTCTAGTCATGTCCGCCAGCCATTGAGATGACACCTCTCGACGTTGGGGAGCCTACTCGGGTCTTTTCCTTGTTTCTTCCGAGCCTGTTTGTGTTATTCAGCCTGACATCCAGAAGCACTGCCGCTGCACGTCGTTTCCTCCTGCAGGCCCCAGCTTTTGCTCTCCAGTCCTCCATTTATTGCATCTTACGTGTTACTTTCGATACACAAATATTTAGAGTAGACCCCTGACTTTGAACTGTGGGGCGCAGTTAAGCTCTTTGTGCCTGGGGAGGGTCGCTGTGTTGTTTTTTTTTTTAATCTTCATGGGGGGAAGAGGAGCACAATGTCTCCGACACATTTGTGCAGATTTAATCGGGCTCTCTCTGTTCTCTACTCTTAAAAGTCGCCGCTCATCACATGGATGATACGCATCCTTAGTTTTGTGCAACCGCGCTGTGTTGTATTAATTATTAACCAGAGAAAGTGTTGCTTTATGTCCGCATTTGATGAAGAATACCCCCTCATCCAAGCCTACCCCCTTCCCCCAATTATGTATATTACCTTGCCGCTGCATGCAAATTCTCATTTGCATCACTCTATTGGAGGCCAGATCTCCTGACTGAGATCCTTTAAAGTCCACGGAGCATAGTGCCCTTCATTAGATCGTGATTGTGACCTTTCCTCTCTTTTTTCATCTGTCATTTTTCCTTGACTCCCACCTTTGGAAACGCGCCGACGATCGGCTCGCGAATGAGAAGCGACCAAAGCGCGCCCACAAACCGAGAAATCACGCGTCCTGAATGAGAACTTTTAGCCCGGTCCCTCCGCCTGGTTCTCGGGTTATTCTGGGTCATTTATCCCAACATCATTTACTTGAAAATACAGCTTTAGAGCGTGTCTTAAAACTGCTCTTGTCTCGTCGCTCCAGCGGCTCATCACTCCTAAAACAGCCACTCTCATCCACAGCGGCCCGACCGTTATTAATGTGCGCTGAATAATTTAACGGGGTAAAAATTACCATGTTCTTTTGAAAAGATTTTTGCCTACACAATTAAAGAGCATTATAGTGATTTTTAGCGGAGCGAGAGTTATGACTGTTTTCCCTCCTCCCCGCTACGCTGGCTGCTTCCCTCGTTAGGAGCTTCTGCTCTTCCCGCTCTGCTCTTGGTCTGTCTGGGAGAGGTTGTGCTCCAGGTCTGACCCGTACTGTGACGAGAGGCTGATGGATAATGGATGAAGTAGTACGGAGCAGGTAGGGGTTGTTTAAAACATACCGGAACATTTAGCATGCCCAGATTGAAACGGCTCTTCCCTGTTTAGGCTAGTGTTGTTCAAAAGCCGCAGAACTCATTTAAAAACAACTGGAATAATGTTTGTTTGATGACATCTGTAAGCCCGGAATGATATTATGCGCGCGCATGACATCAGCAGGAGTGTTCTCCGGGCCTTCGGTCTTATTCCACGCGGACGACTGTCCACATCTCAACCGCACGCCGACAATTGGCAGTAATTGGCACGTTGCCTCTGCTGTCCTGGGAGAGATCTGAGGGTGAACTCGGCCACAGACAGGCCGCCCTTTCCACCAATTAGAGCGCCGGCTCCTCGTGGGGGCGGGGGCAGAGGGAGGTCTACCTCACCGCTGCCGTGTCTGCGGATCAAAATGATGTGTGGAGATCCCCCCCTTTTCCCCCACCCACTCGCCCCTCTCTTCTCTCTCTTTCGCCCGCCTCGCTCTCACCGCCGAGGTATTACTGCTTGTGAGAGTCTTCAGTCAAAGACCCCAACCAGCGGCTGACAGCTTTGCAGTAGCAGTCAGTGGGACATTCACATTAGAGGTGCTCTGACAGGCCTCCCAGTGAAAAGGCTCCATGCTGCTACTTCCCTAATACATAACTCGCCGGCTCTCCTCTCTATGTGAACTTTGTTTTTCTATCAGCGGATGTGATGCTGAATTGGATTTGGCAGAAGCTGAAGTTTCTCTGAATCGCTGAACTTGAGTCATGGGTTTTTTTTTTCTCCTCTCTGCTTGCTGGTTGGTGTATTGGCTTTTTTTTTTTTTTTTTTTTTATGCGTGTTGCATCTCCAGGCGTAAGCTGGGTGTTATTGCCTCGCTGCTTCATTATGATGCCTTTGACGCGGTGATAGCGGCTGTCTCATGTGGTTAGCATTGTGCAGGACACAGAAGGTACCAGGGGACCTCAGTCCAGAGGATCACAGGCCTCAGTGCACGCTGCCAACGCTCCCCCGGTTTATGCCACAGGGAAGGCTGCGGAACCAACACCCAGCCCCCTTATTCTCTGTTGTCCTCAAAGCTTGCATCTCGCCGCGCGTCGCTTCAGTAAGTACGAGGAGGCGAGGAGATGCTTCCTGTGTTCAGAAATATGTGTCAGGCTCCTGGGTTATGTTGTGTTCCAATGTGATGCAGAGGGCAACAAAGAGAAGAAGAAGAAGAAATGGGCTTACTTATTCTCTTTAATCCAGAGTGAGACATTCAGAACTGGGTTAAGTTACATCTCATATTACCCAGACAGTTTTAGCACATTACAAACTCACTTGTGGGATTATAATATTTTGGGGTTTTTTTCAGTCACCGTTTAGCACAGGTAGCGCCTCGGCCTCACCACAGGTTGACAGACTCACCGCAAACCCGCTTTATTTCCTCGAGAGGACCTCCATGACAGGGGGGGGCCTGCCTAATATGCTGTCTGGCCGCGGGGCCTATGGGAGTGTGGCTGGATTATTATGTTAATGCATGTGCCTCCTGCCCTCTGCTCAGTCCCAGCTGGCCTCCCTGTCGTTAGGAAGTGCTTTGCTCTGACAGAGGAGTAATATGCTCCCTGATTGAGGGGCCAAAAGATCGAGTTCTATAAGAGAGGGGCCACTACTGATAAGCATATGATAAAAGTGCCATTGTATGTGAATGCCTCAGAGACACAGATGAGTGAGCAATTCCTATGGAATTCAGGGGAGTGAATATGCATAAGGTCTTCTGTATGTGGTCCTTCCTGTGTGGCCAAGTTTAATTGCTCGTAATTATATTTAATTCCTTATGTATTTCTAAAAACCTTTGTTGAACAGACCCTTGGATTATAGAAGTGTGATGACCAGAAATGTATTTGCAGACCAGTCTAGCTGAACCCTGCAGGAATGTGATGATCGCAGCAGCCGTTGTTGTTGTAGACGTGGAACTTAATTGGGCTTTTGACCAAAAAAAAACAACTAAAACCAAGCCAGTAAATCTAAAACTGTGTAATAGAAGTGCTGTGGATCATGTAAAGAAGTTCCCCAAAGAAGCAGAGAAGCATGAATACAACCAAGCGCAGGTATTTATACCTCCCCTCCCCCCCAGACGGGTGGCGTGTGACCAGCTGAGTCGGATTCCTGCACACCTGAATTTCATCCTGCTCACTGATCACCTTAAGTACCTACTGCTGGCGGCGCTCCTGTCCCAGATCTTTCCAGACCAGCACACTGATCAGGGGCTGTGTTTTATTCCAAACAGCTTTGTGGTTTTTCTCCTTTTCCTCAGTTACACGGTCCGGCCTCTTTCCTCCTCCACCTGCCTGAACGTCTTAAAGAGAAAATTTGCTTTGTTGCACGTTGGAAATAAACCCCTTTGGAACTCTGTCTGCTAACTCGGAGTTCTGAGGTCTAACATGGAACTCAAACAACACGATAACAACCCACAGAAATCTGCACACATGCTGCAACCTCACGATGATTGGAAGTTTAGATAATGGGCGAGTGCAAAGGAAGAGTAACCAGCGTCACAAAAGGAAACCAAATTGTGTTTGATTCTTTGATATGATTGAGTTGGTTCAGTCAGCTTAACTCCATCAGACGACATTAATCAACAGATCTGTCTCACACACCCATTTACTCACCTTGACACCAAAGTAAAAAAGGAAGACGAGACGAAGAGACCTGAAACTTCACATAAATCGTGGAGGAGGCTGAGCTGCTTGGATCCTGCACATAATGGTGTAAATATGTCAGCCGTGCGGAGCCAGATTCTTCCCTTTAAACACCCCCCTCCCCTCCTCGGGAGCAGGAGTTAAAATGCACATTAGCTCCATGCGGGCCCGTTTGCGGGGTGACTTTTGTTGGGGGTTTGTTTGTTTGCTTTTTAATCAAGTTCAATTTCATCTCCATCAACACTAGCTCTCTCCTCATCCCCCTTTACTCCTGTCTGCCTGGATTCCAGAGCGCCTACCTCTGCAGAGCTGCGCCTGTTTGTTCCCTTTTCCGTGCAGCTCCAGCTGTAACAGGCAGGGAGAGTGTCTGCGGGTAATTGGTAGATAAATACTTTGCTGCGACTAAACGTCACCGCAGGAGAGGTTGTAAGACAAGCTGGTTGTTTTGCTTCTTTGGCTGAGGAAAAAGGAGTATTTGATTTGATTCCAGGTCATATTATTGACCATCCTGACGGAGCGACTCTTTGGCGTAGTTGGCATAATGATGCTAACTACGCCCATCATGACCCGGACACTGATGCACGACACGTCAGATATTTTTATTATATCATTGAAACTAAACCAGAAGCTACAGAGTGGAAACATATCGCCAGAAGAAGACGATGATTAATGTTTGGAGAAGATTGGTAAACTCAATGGACTGATTTCTTTCTCATTGTAGAGGGGAAAATATCAGAAACGCAACAATGGGAATACTGGTTTACACGTTTCAGTCTGTTTATCAGCTTTCCTCTGCTGCAGGGTGCTGTTGCTGTCTCATGTTGGGACTACATCACTTCCATTTTCTGTTGCGTTTCCGCTGCACATGCGCAGACACAAAAGAGCAGAATAAATCAGCTGTAGGGGTGCACGGGCATGAAGACGGCGGCGGATTGGGGAGAAATGCAGCCGTGCTGATCTGGCTTCACATTATGACGTTCGCATGGTCACCAAAAAATCGATCACTGTGGTCACGTGACCTCAGCGTTCCTGCAGTGGCGCTTGTCTTGGATGCATACGAATGGAAAATAAAAATGTAATTTTCTTTTAAATGATTGTCAGGAAAATCCACTAACCAGACATCATTCAATTGTTTTCGCAAGATGGAGACTCCTCACTCAGTTTCAGAACGCCGGGGTGAGGGCGCTTTGAGTGTTACCCTCGCCTTTGTTGCCTGTTAAAGGCCTTGAGCTTTGGCAGCCATTGTCTTTATAAACTCAAAGCTGTGTTAAACGCAGTCCCAGCCCAGCTAATGAGGGGGAGCCTTCAAACCCTCCGCCAGATGATGCTGTCAAACGGGTGACATAAAACGCTGCCTGTAATCCCTCTGTTGCAGACCCTGGGTGTAAATATGCCAGCTCCGCCATTTTCACAGCGTTTACTCGCAGTTCAAACAGCCCCCCCCTCCCCACCCCCCACCACCACCACCACCTCCCACCACACACACACTGACAGCTCGGCGATATTCTCCCGAATCTTCGGCTGCCTGCGACCAATGAAACAACCAGGAACATCTCTGATAATCTCCTTCATCCGCGTTGTGGCTACGACACCTCTCTCTCTGTCTCTCCCTCTTTGTTTCGATGGACCCAAACTTGTTCCGCTCACACGTTTTTGTTGCGCTCGGGATGTCGGGTGTGATGCTTTCACTGATTTTTGAGCCGTGGATTGCCGCTGTTTGTTTACATGCATGGGTGTACATGCAGGAGAAGAAATGCGCAGCAAAAGGAGGGTTGAGCGCCTAAATATAGACATTGAAGTCCTTTAATAAACGAACAGAAGACAAGCACGTTTTCTGGAAACCTGAAGAACTTTGCAGGAACTTAATAAAGTGTAATGAAACTGTGATGGACGCCAGACTCCTACACAAATACTCACCGCTGTTGCCTGGAATGATTTCTAAAAATAGTAGAAGTATATTTACAGTCTCTTTTCTCGCAGATGTGACCCACGTAGGTGCGTTGCTCGTCTCCGTCTGGTTCGGCTGCTCATCATGCGGCAGCCTGCGCCGCTGCGTCTCTTTTTTGGAGGCTCTGTGTTTTGTGTGGTCCCTCTTTTACTTCCCCATGGATCCCTCTGCAGGGAGCCGAGCTGCCAGGCTCGTCCGACTGATGCGTCTCATCCTCTGTTGTTTTCTCCACCGGCCCGGCTTCAATCGCCAGCCTCATCCTACCCTCGTGTGATGGGGCGCGCAGAAACGTGTGGCGCGGCAATCCAAGAATTCTGGTCAGCTATGAGATGCTAAAGCCTGAGGTTAACTTTGATGTTATCTGGAGTGAATAATTTTAACGTCTACTGGAGTTTTGAGTGGTGAAACAAGGAATCTTGTTAAAGGGTTTAATCAAAAAACCCTTTTGATAGTTCTGCCCAAAACTCCCTAACCCCACTGGAGAAATATTAAGAATTCCTGGAAAACTCCTCTCTGGCAGTAGATGTGTTACTGCCTATAGCCTTTACCCACCTGACGAAGTGGGCAAGGCTGGAAGGATGGGGAGGCTGGATGTCCGATCACAGCTCAGGCCATTAAAGATGAAGGATGGAGTGTGCGGTTAGGGGTAGAGGGGGAAACCATGCCTGGCATACGGACTTTGGGCACTCGCACCTCCTCTCACATCATCACAAACCAGGCCAGCGCTTCCTCCAGTAATGAGCCGGGGCCTGGACTATAGGCTTAATTATTCATATACAGTCAACTGGGAGAGGAGCAGAGAGGGATGGAGCTGAAGCCTCCTCAGATCCAACTATTCCTTCACACTGCAATGATTTTTTTTTTTTGTAACAGACCTGCCTCCGTCCACACATATAACCCCTAGTCCAGGTCCTGGAGTGGCTGGAGTGTAACCTTAAAAGTAGCTACTCATTGGTTGCTCACTCACAGCAGCACCAGTAGTTTGTGCTACTGGATCTTGATGAAGTTTCTGTTACAAAGCTACACTTTGGAGCAATACCTGCTCCCCTGACTTGCATTCCCACAGTTAGGTTCCACTCCACCTCTTGTAATCGATGTGATATGGCATCTGAGGATTCTATTATGGCCAATTGGAAGACAACATGTGAGGCTCCGCCCACCCCCAGCCTGCACCAGCGATGCAACAATGGGAAAGTCGATAATTGCACGTGACGACGGCACATTTCTGGCTTTTGTCAAAATCAAATTAACGATCCCTTTCACATGTATTTATAATAAGGTCAAACGCACTGACGGGGCAGCCCACGGGACTATGAACGACGCATCCTTTTAAAGTAGACATTTCCATGTTAGGTGTTAATATCTGAGCACTTAACTGGAAAACCCCGTCGGGCGGACGGCAGAAAAAAAAAATCTATAATTGTTCATGACGAGTCACTTTACACTGGATCTAAGTGTGGGTCAATTCAGATAATGCCATTAAAATGAACATTACAGGCTCTGTCTGCAACACTAGCTACTGGGGGGGGTGGGGGGGTTGCTGTGTACATTATGCTGCCATGCATATGGGGCGACACGCATTAAAATCTCATCGTGGCCGCCGTGAGATGTACCATGGAGTAAGCGCGCGCAGACAGAAGATCCCCCCTTTTTATTAGCCATCATCATTTCTGTGACTGAATGCGCAGAAATGACTGGTTCACGCTGGGAGCAAATGTGTCCCCAATGAGGAGGGAGAGGAGAAAACGGGGGGGGTTGGCGAGGCACGGATGAAAAATCATCGCAGGTCCAAATGCAGATATTGTGGCGGCTCCGGGCTCTCGCCAGTGTCGCCCTCCATTCGTCACTGTCCCCGAGCCGGCCTCTCATTAAGTGGCCCCCGCCCAGGCGACAACTTAATTTCCTTAAGAGGAGCAGACACCTGATTCAATTGTGCAGCCATTACGGATATGTTTTGGCCGCCTCGGCCCTTGCCGGGACTCCGTGGCAGTGAACAGAAACACGCTGGCTAGATTAAATGTTGTGGACATCATTTCAAGAGGGATGATTCATGTCTGCCCCCCAGTATCAATCCCTCATGGTGCCCTTAGCTCCAAATGTAGCTCCAGACAGCTGTTTCATCCCCTGTTGTAATGTTCATGAACTCATATCCTGGGGGCTTTATATATTTACTGTCTTTGTTTGTGTTTTTTATTATCATGATTTCTAAAATTTTATGTCTGAAATGAATCTGCTGTCTTTTTATGATTAGGCTGATTGGTTTGTTATTGCTTCATGATCAGACCTGGAGCTCTTCAATAATTCAGGACCACTTTTGAAACGTTTCAACATGACTGCTCCTCAGTCCTCCACCTTTGAAGATCAGACGGCGTAAGATGTTTTCATCAGCGCGGGCGAGATGTCCGTTGTCCATTTGTCTGAGGTCTCCATAGCTTAGCCCTCACCCGCGCCTGTCAGTCAAACTGTCGCCATCGGAGACCGCTCTTGTACTGGCTTACACTGACTGTTACCGTAATTTTTCTGCTGTGGCGTTTGATACCAGATGTACTCCCAAAAAACACATAAAAGCTGTCAGTTATCCAAAAATCTGTAGTTTTTTTGGGGGGGCAGTGTGGTCTGTGTCCCAGGGTTAGAGCAGGATCACCTGTTTTGTGTGTGTGTGTGTGTGTGTGTATGTGCGTGCATGTGTGTGTGTGTGTGTGTGTGTGTGTGTGTGTGTGTGTGTGTGTGTGCATGCATGTGTGTGTGTGGATGCTCCTCAGTTGTGAGTAGAGATGAACGCTTCCACACAAACACAGTCAGCATGCACACTTTTGCCCTAAACCTCACCAGCAGACATGGAACTGCTGAGTGTGAGTCTGTTCTCAGCAGCCAATCAGAGGTGGAGAAGCCACTCGCTTCCTCTTGCTGCTGCCTTCCTGTGATACCCCCCCCCCCCCCAATACGTGTGTGTGTGTGTGTGTGTGCATGTGTGTGTGTATCTGTGTCCTTTTGCTCTTATTAGCAATATTATCTCTTTCAATTAAAACTGCACATACAAATCAAACAAACTTGACATTTTTAGTTATTTAGGGGCAACAGTTCTTTGCATAAGTCATGATATTATATTTATATCTATATTGCATATTGCAGATAGATTTGTAAATCCTAAATGTGTGAAAAATATTCATTTGTCTTTATTATATCTTATATTACAGTTTTACAAAATATATTGTTGAATTACAAACATGCACCTATGCCGTTTAGGCATGGGTGAACGACTATGCATGTGTGTTAAATGTGTTCCCTCCTCTTCATTTTCCACCAGAGGAGACGAGATGGATGTTTTATCTCTAAACCTGAGGCTGTACATTAAAATGCTGCAGCAAAGAGTCACACAACTGGAAATGTTTGTGAAATTCTTCTTAGTTTTCTTCTTAGGAGTAGATTTGTCACATGAACTTGGGCTAAAAGACACAGAATTAATAGACAGTTGGCTATCAGTTTACTCTACATGTTTTTGGGGGCAAATGGCGAGCCATTCAACTGCTTCTCAGTGTTTCTTTGCTTTGAGCTTCACAAAAGCAGTGTTAATTTAGCAGGTGAGTAGGTCGGTTCCTGCTCCTCTGATTTCCTCTCCCTCTTTACCCCCCTCCCCTCTGCCCAGTCAGGTCGAGCTCAGCGGCGTATGTGGAGGAGTGTCTCCAGTTCCGCCCGTCCTCTCCCTCTCCAGGAGCATCAAAAGGAGGAGGACCCACGCAGGGCGTTTGAAGAGCCCACCGACACTCCCCTATGGGTGGTGAGCTGGCAGATGCTCAAACCGCACAGCTCCATCTAGGCAGGAGGAGCATCCTTCTCATCTGCTTTTGTACCACTGCCCCTGCTCTCCATCACAGCCACGAGGATCAGTTTCAACTGTTTTGTCCTTTATTTGTGCCGTTGTGCAAAACATTTTGCAAACAACGGCATCAAGTGTGCTTCATATTTGGGTGTTTTTATTGGATCATCTCTATAGATTTGGTGCTGCTTGGTCATAGTGTGGAGATTGATTTGGACCACAGTTTCTAATGACATCCATGTTTCCTCCTGAATAGACTATAAAATTGACTAAATCCACCAAATTCTACTGCAAATACAGAGAAAAAATAGAAAATTAGGACTAAAATTCTATAATGACCTGTTAGTACTGTGTCAGCATATTTTTTTTCCTCAAATGAAGCAGCTCACACTTCTCCTTTTGACCTGCAGCCATCAGCTGAGGCTGGTTTTCTGTCTGACTGCATGTCTTTGACATTTCAACTCATCAATATGTGAATATAGCGTTGGTTATGAACGCGCACGTGCGTTTCCAGGATCAGTTTAGCAGCACGCAGCTGCACCTGCCGCCATGCTGACTGTCTGGCCTTTATGGGTGGGAGTGTCGAAGCTTTGAGCGGCTCTGTCTGGCTGCATGCAGCCGCCCTCCGTACACTCGACAGCGCTCCCTCAGCTCCTCAAAGATGGGCCTCTCTCTTCAGTTCTCTGTCTTTATTCTCCTTCTCCCAATTTCTCCATCGCCTCCCTGTATCTGTTCCACTCTGTCTGCCCATCTATCAAAGAGAACTCCTCTCCTGGCTCCTCCGCGCTGGTGTCGGGGAGAGGTGAAAGAGGTGTCTCATAGCAAGGAAGAACCTGCAGCTTTGTTTCCAACTGTACCGCACAGGGTGCTGTAGCTGTCGGTGTCAATCAGCCTCCGCTGCTGCCTCCCAGAAAATCTTCTTTCCACCTCACAAAAAGACCTGTCTGTTGCCTGTACTCCACATACATCCACTCAGATGATGCTAAATGAGGGGGATGCAACGCATTTGTGATTGATTCATGAGATTATTGTCAAACATTCCATCCGGTTAGGTGCCCTGTGAACTCGGTTTAAATTCCAAGCATATCTGTGTCTGGTCCAGCATAAATTTAAAGTCAAATCCATGGAAAGGGCAAACAATGTTAAAGCTTCATTGACCGCAGTTTGTGCAATGGCCACTGGGTGCTGTCTACAATGGTGAAATACCAGCGTATTCGTAGTATATATTTCCTTTAATTTTAATGACTGGTTTGAATGATTTCTTTACGTTGGATAATATTGTGATTCATAATTATTTTATGTGAACGGTGATTTCTTTGACTTTTCTTTGATCAACCACAGTGACGCATGCCTTCAAAAGCTAAACTAATCTACCAACACTTCCCTGGATGTTATTTTGGGCTGTAGGGTGTTTCACCAAAGAAGCCTATTTCTCTGTAACCAGAAGGACTAAATAAATAAGGCCACCAAAACGCAAATTGAGGGTAACCCAACCCAATCCGATTAATTTCCGTTGCTGAGCGGACTCTCCATTTAGATTGGTCCCACAGTGAACGTGGTTCCCATGGTTGTAGTTTTTTAACATATCTGCAGTCCAGTCTATACTTCGTCCAATGACCGGCTACACCTGTTTCTCTTAATATATTTACGTTTAAATTGAAAATGGGATTGGTAATCATCCTCCAGGAGCTCATGTATGAGCGGTTCTCTCTCCTGACACATTTGTGAAACCTTCAAGCTCTTCTCTGTTTCTCCACAAAAGCATATTTCTGAGTGACCCCCTGATCAGCTGATAAATATGACCAGTCCCGAATCTTAAATCCACCCTTTGGAACTCCACAGGCAGAGTTCATTAAAGACCTGTGTCAAAAGCAGCGTTCTTTAATGGGCTCATTGCAGCCGAGTGAGTGTGTGTGAAGTGGCGCACGCCCATCCCGCTCATGCGTGCCATCCCTGTATTTGTTCAATCTCTTTATCTGGTGATCAAAAAGGGACCGTGCTCTCATGCTGAAAGGGGGTTGGCCCAATGAAGGAAGGGAGAGGGTCTCTACACATGTAATCCTTGTCAATGAATTTAGGGGATTATTTTTTTATTTTTTTATTTTTAATGAATATTTCAGTAGTTATTGCAGCGCGCTCGTGTGTCTCTTTTCACAGCTCCCTCTGCTCATAAGTGAATCACTGATCTAATGATTTAATTAATAGCATTGTGTCCACAGATGAAAAGCTTATATTTAATCAGCAAAATGGAGTGAACCGAGATCAGGGACCCTGACTGTCATCAAAATGTGCTTGGGGTCCTGCTTGCTCGCTAAGCCACTTTAAGCCCTGGGACACTCATACTTAATTGAGAATTAATAAATAAATGTGGTGAGAGTAATCCCTGGATCCAGCTTCTTCACACTGCTAAGCTAGCTCCTCCTGTGTGTGTGTGTGTGTGTGTGTGTGTGTGTGTGTGTGTGTGTGTGCGTGAGATCACACCAGTGCCAAGGCAGACTCCACTGCCAGATATTGGTTCATTTACCTGGGATGCCCCCTGTATCAAATGCCATATGTTGGTTCCCAGGACAATTGGTCATGGAATCCATCTCCACTCTTATGTTTCCATCTGGTTTTGAGACGTTAGTCCACCAACTCATGAAATGAAGTGATTATTGAATTTGAGAAAGACTACTGTTAAGACCAGAGAACCCCAAAAAATCCAGTATGATATGGAAGGGTATATAAGCTTAGAAAAAAACAGCCTTTACAAGGCTGATAGAGACAAACTGATTTAGTGTTGGTGGTAGCAAGTTACTATTAGTGCATGTTACTGGTAACAACTCTTAAGTAGACAACACAAACCTGAATCTGAAGCAGCTCACTGGAGGTCACATTCAATTCTTTCCTCTGTAAAGATGTTATTATATGTTAATAACTAAATGAATCGCATCCATTTAAAACCGTTTCACTAAAACAAAGACTACAGCCGGAGCTATGGCCTACAACGAGGCTCGCGGGTTTTTTTTAAACTACACTCCTAACTCACTAATTCACACATTCTGATCAGTAACAGAGGGAGAATGTGGAAAAATGGTGTAAAAAAAAAAAAAGTGTGTGTTTAGCTAAGCAGGGGCAGCCCCTGGTCCATTGCCCATCATTTATTGATAAAGGCCCCAGAATGTGTGTGCGTGTGTGTGTGTGTGTGTGTACGTGCATGTGTGTGGGGAGGGAAACTAATGAAATTATCAACGTTGTTGAATTAATGATGAATGGGAATAAGAAAAGGCTGGGCTCTCTGTGGAGCCAGAGAGAACCGCTGCTTCATTAGCCATGCAGTCTCATCACATCCTCTTTTGGAGCTGCAGACTGAGGCTCTCCACGCTCTTCCCGGCTCGCCGTCAGGACCTGCCGCTGGATGCCATTCAGACAAAAACCCTCATCCCTCTCTCCACCTCTCTGCCCATGACTCCATTGCCGAGGAGACGACAGGAGCCCCTTCTTCCATTTATCTTCCCCCTCGCTTTTCCTGGAGATGAAGACGGAGCTTGTGGAGGTACTCGTCATCACCCTGCCTACTTTTTTTTTTTTTTGTATTCAAGCTCTCCCTCCCGACGGCCTCTGTGGATATCATTTCTGCACATGCAAATGATGAAGAAAGAGGAAGTGGGGGGGGGCAGGGGGGGGGGCATTTGGATTCACCCCTCCCGCCTCCTCCTTCTCCTCCTCCTCACTTATCATCTTCCTTTTCCCTGGGTGCAGAAGGAGTGGTCTGTCCAGCTGAAACACAGTGAGAAACCCCGGGCATGGGGTCTCATTAGGTAAGCAGAGGCCAGGGCAGCAGGGCTTCGCTGATTATTCGCTGAGATATCTGGAGGTTCCTCCACCTTATTAGACCTTCTGCTTCTCCTAGTTCATAGTCCTTTTTGACTCAATTCATTTTCTATCTGTGCTGAAATTTCTAATTTAAACACCTTTCCTGTCCCTCCTCCCATCTGCTCAGCCCATACTTTTTACCTTTTATGTCTGTCACCACTACGTCGGCAGGACTTACTTCATTTTGATGACTTAACGGTGGTTTAGAAGCCTCATAACACCCCCCCCCCCTAAAATCAGATATATGCACCGAGCCCACTCATAAAAATGGATGGTGGGAGACAGCGCATGTGACAGACAGCCGCCGACACGCATAATGCAACACGCTGGCCTTTACGTGCTAATCTGATCTGAGAGGGATTCAATTATTTAATAACAACACGACAGACTATCATTAAACTAAATTGTGTGTGTCAACGTGGGCTTGCAGCCGGAGCTGCGAGGTCACAGGTGTAATGTTGTGTTTTGATGTCCTGATCCCGTCCCACACACGCACACACATGCACACACACACGCACACACATGCACACACATACGCACACACACACGCACATGCGCACACACACGTGCTTCACCCGCCTGGGTCTTTTCTTATGAATCGGCTGAATTGATCCTCATACAAATTAGGTCTGTCCTCAAAGGGTTCCATCAATACATTGACTCCTTTTATGAGGGTCATCAAACAGCCATTACTGGGCATCAGGGGGTCCCGTTTGGGGAGAGACTGCCCAGGGTGACTGATGAGCCGGCTGGGGATGGGAACCGGTCTGCGGGCCTGTAGCTGAGCCGAGAGGGGAGGCGCTTATCGAGTGTGCTGCTCATTAACTAAACGCAGCAGATCCATTTGTTGTGCAGCGGAGCCGCTCCTGATTCGATCTTTGTCTGCACAAAAAAAAAAAACAAATATTTGACTTTAGGATACTCCGAAAATTATTTCAGGATGATTTAATCCATCATCCCCTTACGCAAACCCGGTGGATTTTAAACCTAGAAACAACATTAATCCTCAATTTTATCATTTAAATACAAAAACTTCAATATCTAAACTGTCATTTGCCAAAACTGAAACGTGATGTGGATGACGCGACATTAAAAGTGTTTGATGTTTTACTACAGGATGAAATAATCAGGCAGCGTTACCTACAGTAGGTGCCGATCCCCTGAGTGTGTTTCTCTGGGGTGTTAACATGTAATTCACCTTGTAAACAAACCACAATCATTGTCAAACCCCGCTTTCAAAAAGTGTCAAAAGTTCAGACTTTGCCATCGCGGCAGTTTAATATGCACGCCAGCCTCCCCTGACTGATTAAAATGCGCCATTTTAGGTCTAATTGTTCTAAGAAAGCGCTGTTTTATGTTGCAGCAATGGTAATAACTAATGATAGACGCATAAAATTAGCATATATTTCCCAGACCAAGAGAATATCTGATCATTGTGCCATGGAGAATTGCTCAAAGTTAGGGAGTTAATTTCATTATCTCCTCCTCCTCGTTTAAAGCCCGCCACTTTACAATAATTGGAAAACAGAATAAAAGATTAGCTTTTGACTGGGTGACGGCTGTTAATAAAGTGTGATGGAATGTGAGTGGAGTCCAATTACACCAGCCGTCCTCGCGCTGGTGAAACCAGTGGTGCTGCTTGAATCTCTTCATCTGCCTTCCAGGACCTTGAGGGACCTGCTGCAGGAGACCTCTGCTCCAGCTCGCAGGCTAATTGTCAATTCTGCTTAAGTCATAAGGAGGGCGCTTTTACCGGCTTTGGAGAGCGAGAAGAAAGCGCGGAGAGAGATGAAGTTCAAGACCAGCTCGGGGAAAATTAACGCCGTCGCTTGACACTGCGGCGAAACAAAAAATAAAAGACTTTTAGAGAAATGATTGCCTTCAGAAGAACACCCATCACCTTTATGACGATCTGGCGAGCTGTAATCTGCCCAGATAATCAGATAATTATTGTTTTAAATAAAGTGGCCGTCTGCTGCTCATGAAATTTCATGGCGGGGGGTTGGGGGGGGTTCTTCCCAATCAGCCTCATCTCTCATGGTGTGACTGGTTTAGTCACATTAGCCACACTGGTCCGTCTTTCAACCAAGCCGGCGAGTGATGGCAAAATGAAAAGACAGGATGCACCAGCGAACCCCCCCCCTCAGGTCTAACTAAAGGACAGGTCAAGGTCAAAGGTCAACCGTTACTACAATTACCGCTGCTTGTAAGTCAATTATATCTCTTTTGGCGCAAAAAAAAATCAGCTGTTTTTGCGCTTTTTTTCCCCCCTCCATAAGTAGGACAAAAAAAACTGGTAGACACACGCGTGCAGATGCAGCCGCTCCGGCGTCATCAAAAATGATGCGGTGGGCCCTTTGTTGTCAGGCACTTCACACGGAATTCGCATATTCATGGCGCTGTATTTAAAGGCTTTCTGCTGGCATAAGCAGCAGCGCAGCGGCGGGCCTCCACGACGTGACGTTTTTCTGCCGATCTTTGCCACTTAACCTGCCTTCCTGTTTGAGAGCGTGGCACTTTCTTTTTCTTTTTTTTTTTTTTTTTTTTTTTTTTTTTTTGATGCTCGGCGCCGCTTTGTGGCCCCGTTACAGGAAAGTCTTGGCGTTTAATGGTGGCTCGGAGGTCTGCGGTAACGCGGGGGGCTCTTCCCGATGATGCCGGAAACAGCAGCGTTTGCACATCTTCCATTGACACCTTTTTTTTTTTTTCCCCCGCAATGGCAGTGGACAAACAGTGGCGCTTTGAATTAGCACGCTTTCCCAGCGGGTGGGGGGGGGTGAAGATGCTGCTTGCTGCCTCGCTGTAGAGATGTTGAATGCAGCTTCTTCTCACCTTAAAGAGAACTTCACACAGCAAACCGCCGACTCACCTGAATCAGACATCCATATTTCATCACGACCCCAGACTCCCCGGTACCGCCACGTTAGCCCGGAACATGCTAATTTAACTCTGAATTCTTTTCAAAAGCCGCGAAAGTGACACAGAGGCAGAAACTCAAGTAGTAGTTGGTAGAAGAGTTTTAGGCCAATGGTAGCTGAGGAGGTGAATCCGTTTGTCCGTTTTAATACGATGCAGATGAACTCGCCAAAATAAGCGGACCGCAGAAACATTCCCAGTGCCTTGTCGCTCCTGGCGGGCGGCGTCGTGAGGTTTTTGTTTCCCTGGCGATCAAATCACCCACAAGCCTCTCTGAGCCGCAGGAGTTTCAACATTTGCCGTTTCCATTAAACCCCCGTCTTTGGAGGAGCTGCCAATAAAAGGACGGGCTTTGTCCCCGACCTGTGAGACTGAGCCCTTAACCCCCGAACACGTGCACCTCATCTCACCGAGCCGACCGCCACCGCCGCTGTGTTTAGCATCTCGGCAGCGATGCTTGGGCTCAGCTCAGCTTGAGCCTTGAATGAGCATTTTGAACCGGGTTTGTAGATGGAAGAGTAGATGGAAACTGTTGAAAACGCCTGTAGAATAAACGTCTGATTTTTAGGCTTTTCTTCTATGATTTTTGATACTTTGCCGTCTGGAGGAGCGGTTGACTCGGTTGCTGGTCAAAAGCAGCTGAAGGATGTATAAAACAAATGTAACTACCGATGTTTGCACATAATGTGCCTCTACATGTGTGAAGCAATGAGGGCGACCATGAATTACCTTAATTAGAAACATCCCCCCGAGCTCTCTCTATTGATCGCCCAAATCAAACGGGGCGCCGGGCGCTTCAGCCAGGAAAGTCGGGGCTGTTCAGTCATCGCTCTTTCCTGTCGTTTTACCGCGTCTTCCTCCTCACCCCAGTTGTTGTATTTTTAATCGTCTTTTCCTTATTTGATGTTTTGTAACTTTTCATGTGCTGCCAGCGGATTGCCGCCTCTTAAAGGCAAACGCTTCCCTTCTCGGGCGGCGAGGGTGTGTGAGCATATGAATATTTTCCATTGATGAATAGGCAAATGCCGCTGCGGCGTCTTTGATGGCCTCCTGCTTGGGGTCCTGAGTGATGTCATAATGGCGGGACGGCGGGCAAAACATCCCAACCCACAGCAGAGAGGCGCAAACATTAGAGGCCTCCGACGCCCTCTGTGTTGAATATTACAGGAGTGTTTACCGAGCAGGGACCCGGCTCGGGGGTCCACCGGGGAGCCCACATATGTTTAAGGTCAAGCCATCTCAGCTGGTCCTCAGTCGACTTCTGGGTCTTTGATCGCTCGTTGTTTTTGACTGTTTTCAATCACGGCCGGGTCTAAATAAGGCATGAGGACGTTACATAGTCATGAAGTTGGCAGGAGAGTCAAGGCTGGAACTCATCATACACTTTTAGAGAGAACTTTAACTTTATTACCCATCACCTTAAAGTTAAAGACGTTTCGTATTTCCCTCTGCAAGTCGGGTTCAACGGGAACCAGTCCTCATATCTGTATGATAATGAGTAAAGTCCCCAGAATACTTCATTAAAAATGGGAAATTTTGCTTTTCTGTAACACCTGTCTATGTTGCTCCTGTAGCTGGTACCTTTGGCCCAAATTCAGATTTCTGTTTGTCTGATTCACCGTTTCATCACAGCGACAGTAACAATCTGAATCAGGGATTAAAGATGAATGAAGACTAAACTCGATGCTCCACTTGTCACATCTCACAGCAGACCCCAACAAAGATGTACCATGTTAAACGTTTCCTTTTATTTTGTATGATCATGTCTTCTGTTCTCTTCTGTTCTTCCTGTTTTATTTTGAAATCACTAACCCTTGTCTCAGTCTCACTTCAGTTCCTGTCCTGTCCTTCCTCCTGTCTTGGCACGCCTGCTTCCCTGAGTGTTCATCCCACCTGTTCCCAATCGCTCCCCATTACCTCTTGTGTTTTATCCCCTGTCTCTCATGGCTGCGTTGACAGTTTGTTGTTCTTCGTTGTTCCAGCATTGTGTTTCTTCAGTCATGGTGACGCCTGCTTGTTTTTGACCTTACCTTTTGCCTGTTCAGTCTGATCTTTGTGTACCAACCTCTGCCTGGATTAAACCTCCCTTTTTGCCCACCCCGACCCTGCAAGTTTGATCAATTCACCAGGAAAATCACATCATTCACCAATACTTTGAATTTGAAAAGATTAAAGCAAAAGCATATATATATTCAAAGACAAAATAATATTGATGGAATACTATCCGACAGATTCTCTGGTATGTGCAGGATGCATCTTTTAAAGAAAAAAAGCTGTTTTTTTTCAGAATTGAACAAAAAAAAACTCTAAACAAACAAACAGGTGAAAGATGAGCTGACCACACTGTTGTGTTGCCTTTATTTGTACTTCTACAGGCCCCAGTTTCATGGTCTCCTCCTTTTAACAGTTTAGCTGTAAAACCTTTGGAAGCACGGAGCTCTCCTCTCCTCTCTTCTCCTCTCCTCTCCTCTCCTTTCATCTCCTCTCCTCTCCTCATCTTCTCTCCTCCTCTCCTCTCCTCTCTTCCTCTATGAAGAAGGTTGCAGGTGCTGAAGTGATCTAACAAAGGTTTCTGCCGGTGGAAGCGGGAGGAAGTCAGAGCAAAACTATGGAATTTGTGTCCCGGTTTCCCTGCGAGATAATGATCTCTTGAAAGTGTGTGTTTTTTCCCCTTTTTCCAGTAACAGCGTGTGTGCGCGCACAAACGCGTGTGCATGTGTGTGTGCATGTGTGCATGTGTGCGTTTGTGTGCGTGCGAGATGAAAGGTAGTTCCAGGGCTAGCGCACCGGTGCACGTCTGACTGAGGCAGGTGTTAGAAATGTAGATGGCTGGCGGAGACTAAAGACAATACAAATTTGAAGTGAAAACGCTGCTGGCACGCCTCCTCTGTTCTTAACACGTGGAGCCCCGGGCCGATCAATTATTCATCCCATTGTGCGCGCGCGTGGCACAGTGTTAGTTCTGTAGTTGGAGAGGAGGTGTCTGTTGTACTTAAAGAGTGAGCGCCACCTCGCCTGGCAGGCCCAGGTCTCTCACACACACACACACACACACACACACACACTCACAGACACACACGTAAACAGCCCTTGTTCTGCCTGAGCCTTTTTAATGATGGGATCAGGGGCCAGAATTGGTGGCTAAAGTGCAGCTTCAGTTATTTTAAAAGGAGAAGCAAGTACAGCGCAAATAAGAGAAATACGGGGAGGAGGCAGCGGTTGGTTGGGAGTGTGTGCTGGTGGTGCTGGTGGTGGTGGTGGGGAGGGTGCTTTGTACACTGGGGGTATTTTTCAAAGCGGTGCAGACTTGGAGCCATTGGGAGGCTCTTTGACTTTAATCTCGGCTGCTTCTTTGAAAATTATGACCGAGGACCACGGCTGCTTCATTAAAAGACATGTTCGGCTTCTTGTGTAGTTCCAGCCAGATTCTCTTTTTGTGCTTGTGATGCTGATTTCAGCTTTCCGCCCTCTCCGTGTTTCCCAGCAGCCTACCGAGCACCTCGGCCCTCTCAGGGCGCTGCTCGCTCCGGCTGTGTTTATGCAAATCTCAGCGGCGGATGTTAATTGAGGAGACACGCTCGATTAGGGCGTCCTCGCCTAAGTACCCACTTCACTCCTAATCTGTGTGTGCAGATTATTGTCACCGGTTGCGCAGCAATCAGGCTTCATTCTGTCTTTGCCCTGTTAAGAGAGGGGACGGGACGTTGGGAGACGTGGAGCTAACAAATACAGGATGTCCTGCAGTTGTTTGGATTTAAGAATGTGAGTCAGAAATTTGCAGCGGGAAGTTAGAAGTTAGGTTGAACTGATTATCATCCATCCATCCATTAGTCCATCCATCCATCTGGGATACTGAAATCTGTCTTTGCAACACGTTTATTTCATGTTCTAAAAGTGCTCTAATACAATTAACCACACAAACAAAAATCCAAATTACACATGTATGTTTAAATTAAGCTTTAAACTCTATTTTTTATCTGTCATTTTCTCCTCATTGGTAGTAAATCTAACTTAAAAGTTACTTTCTTCAACGGTTTAATGCTGATTGCAGGCTTTACAGCTGAAGTTCAGCTTATTTGTAGTGTTACTTGTTTTGCAGTGATGAAGAAAAGGAGTAAAACTTGCTGGGTGGTTGGTTTTATCCTCAAGGTTAACTTTGTTACACTCGCAGAGCAGCTGAACTTAAAAGCATCATCTGCAAACAAACTGTGCCATATATTTTGTTAAGTTGTTTACAGTGTTTTCCCACGTGTTTCCAGCAGTGTTCAAACCATAAACTGTGCTATTAATAGTGGGAAAAGCCACTGCTGTGCTCCACCCCCCCACTGGCCTCATTAATGTCTGCATCACAAGAATATTCCTGTTTTTCAAAGCAACGCGAGATAATTCTTTGTGTTTTGTAAATGTGGGGATGTAAATTGCTTTAATCACAATAATGTAGGAAATGATGAACCAATTACAGGTCTTTTTGTTAATAAATCTGTTTCTAGGTGGGTGTGACGCGCTGACAGGAAACAGGAAATGTTGTACGTTAAGGAAAACAGCAGACATAGCAGTATGTTTGCTCTGAAAGGGAGGTTAATGCCACTTCAACAACTATCAGGGTGCAAAAAATGTAGAGCTGCATGCCATTGAAAAGGTGAAACCCCACCTGAGACTGGCTGGCTGTTTAAGGTTCGGCAGTGTTGAGGAGACGGTTTCCTGCGCTCAAGGCTGCAAGGTGCTGTCGCGTTTAACTAATCAGAAAAAAAAAAAAAAAAAAAATTGACGGGAAATACTTCTGCACACAAGATCAATCCCGCCCCACACGGCTGCGAGCCGCATCTCGACCGCAAACGCAAAAAGGTCACTGATTATCTTCGCTGCGCACTCGCGCACACACACACACACACACACACAAGCACATGCACACAGTGTATATATTGTCGGTCTGACGGAAATGCAGGAAGAGTGGAGGGACCTGTGTGAAATGCCACACAAAGTACTAATCGATGCCATGCTGTGTTCACATACTGTGAGTGCACAAATCAGGGCACAGCAAGCTACCTCTAATGACCTGGGCCGAGGCACATATGGCTGCAGCCTGCACTAACACACCTTATATGCTGCTCTATGAATGCGCTCCTTTAACACACTCTGCCCTCTGCTCCATCGTGGCACCCTTGTCCTCATCCTTGTCCTTATCCTCATCCTCGTCCTTGTCCTCATCCTCGTCCTCATCCTCGACCTCATCCTCATCCTCGTCCTCGTCCTCGTCCTCCTCGTCCCCATCCCCTCCGCTCAGGTGTTGTCTGCCTGTGGATATATGTGTCCCACCGTCGCCGAGTGGTAAATGCTTTATGAATCCGCGTCGCTACGGTTCCCCAAAGCTCCGCCGGCAGGAGGCGTCTGTATGTTGTGATCCTCCGCGAAGTGTCGCGTGTTTAAAACCGACAGAACATGCAGTATTCATGGCTCACCAGTCAGCGAATCTCCGCACACGCGTGTTTGTGTGTGCGCGTCTGTGTTTGCAGACCTGCTGCCGCCTGCACAGCGCCGCAGAGCGGGCTGGCGTGGGCTTTTCCTGACCAGTACCAGCGGCTACTGTGTGTGGTTCCACCTGCTCAGCAGTGGAGTCGAAGCTCTCTACCGTCACGTCGACTTATAGTTCGAATGTTTTGTAGAGAAATCGAGAAGTTACAAGCAGTAGAGGACGGATACCAAACCACATCCAGGCCTCCACTGTCTATATGTTTGCAAAGTCGAGGTCAGGTGTTTTATTGCCTCACTTCAAAGTTTCGTAAATGGACTCCAAAAGAATTACAATTTTTGCGCCACAGTAATAAAAGCCAAACTCTCCCCGCGTGTACATGAAAGAAACAAAGAGACACGCGGGGCCCCTTTGATCAGCCCCTCCGTAAACAAACACAGATGCAGAAGCCCCGCGATTGGGTGTGCGCAGATCAAACCGTGTCATATCATAACGGGTAAATAATAAGCTCTTGTTCTCTGAAGGGCAGCAGTCACAGCAGCACTATCAATTAGCCTCCCGAGTCGGTGTCGTTTTCCGTTAGCGGCGCTACTCAGGCTGCTTTGTGATGCGCCGCACCTTCAAACTTTACATTCCTGTGACGATGATGGAGATTGGGTTTTTTTTTTATTTTTGGGGTATTATTATTTTTCTGAAAGGGGTTAAAACCACAACCACCTGAGGTTTTTTACCCAGAATTCCCCAGCAGTGACATCTCCCTGACATAGGGCGCGTCTTTCCCGACGTCCTTTGAATCCCGTCCTTCACTGCGCGGACGCATAGGTGGCAGCTCTGCAACTACAGATGAAGTTTGCAATATTTTTCTTTCAGTCTGCGCCTTCTTGTTAGTGCGTGCCTCATGCTGTGCACAAGAGTATTACCCTCAAACAAGTCTGTCCTCTTTGTTTTCAGCTCTACGGGGACCCCCTTGCAAAAAAATAATGTTTTGGAAGGCAAGCCAAACCAATGTAGGGGAGAGGGAAAGCATGGAATCAATAGTGTCTTCTTTTCTTACTTGATTTAAATGAGGGCTACTAGCTCTGAAGTTCCTTCTTGCCATGTTCATCTTGAAAGAATGTGCGCTGGTTGCACCGACTCCAAAGCCCAGCGCAGTTACCATCGGCATATTAATAATTTAATGCAAATAATCATTGAGTATGCGGTTTGTGCGTGAATTTGAGCTGAAAGACAAAAGTAGAAAGTGGGGCCTCACATTGCGTTGAGGAAAATAAAGTGAGATGTTACGCAGGCCTCTTTGGAGCGTCTCCGCGGGTGAATGCTGGAACGAATCCCCTCAAGAGTTGTGCCATCTCATCCAGCTCCCTCTGATTTAGATCCCATCAGCCCGTCTCATTTCACACCACTGTAACACGAGTTGTCACTCAGTGACATGGCGAGGTTTCTGGTAAACAGGACGGCGCTCCACGCAGTGGTTTGGAGTCCGCCGGCGAAGCCTTGGGCGACCTGCGTTCGCGTTACGGTGGGTCCGAGTTGAAAAGTTTGTCGCGCGCCACAAAGGTGCAGAAAGCAATGCGCATTAAAGCTTGCGCTCGCCGTGGTTTGTTGCTCAGACTGCAGCTCCGGCACCATTCCCCCAGTCCCACCAGACCGTCAATAATTAATTTCAGGGATTTCGCGGGATTCGGCAGATGGATTCGCCAGTATTGATGGCAAATTTCTTTTATTTACACTGGGTCTATAATGAAATAAAAAGCCTCGCATTCGTCCGAAGGCTAGTTTCTGAGTGAGAGAACAGGGGAATTGTGGGTGGAGGGTGGGTTTTTGTAGAGGACTCACAGTCCTTCCTTGACCTTTGACTAAGAGGATCACAATTTTCTTAAATCTCATCAGAAGTAACAAAAAAGGTGCAGTTGGAACACAGAGCATTCTCCGTGCAGCACGTATGATCATCAAATTTGGGGGTTTTGTTTGAAGAAACTCTGCTATAGTAATCTGGCGGTCTAATTGCACAGGCTGAAGAATGTGTTGATGCTTCTCATCCTCCATTCACACATCTTGGTGTTAGTTTCTGAAAGTGAACCTAATAAAGAAACCAATAACTTTGTTAGAAAACAAAAATCAGGGTTACTTTGGCGAACACAAAAAGAGGTTTTCAAATGTGTTTGGCTCAAACATATGTAGTGGTTCATCAGACAGGCTTGACTATGGTGCCTAACAAGTGTCACATGCTTGAAAATGGCCCTTCCGCTGAGTTCACCTAGAAGGGTTAAGTGCCCTGTGTTTTGTACCCTTCCACCGTAACAGGTGAAGCAATGAAAATGCTAATGTGTACGTTCTCGCAAGTCCGAATGGTCGAGAGGTAATATAAGCACGCATGAAAACAGTCGTAAAGTGGTTTCATCACCTGCCATAATGATCAATTAAAATACAATATGCAGAGAGAGAGACAGAGAGAGAGAGACAGAGAGAGAGGGAGGGAGAGAGAGAGGGAGGGAGAGAGGGAGAGAGTTGAGCCAGTGGAATGGATCAGTGAGTGCCTGTGGACATTGTCATATGAACATATTAGCAGTACCGCTGGATTCCTTAGTGTTTTATGTGTATAATTTCCCCCTGATAGTGGCGGTGGATACGGTGTTTGTGTGTGTATGTGTAGGTGTGTGAGTGTGTGTGTGTGTTTTGTGTGTGTGTGAGAGAAAGAGAGAGAGAGAGAGAGGTGATGTGGAAGGATGAGGGAGGCTGAGACAGGAGAGCTGCCCCCAGTAATGAGGCCCTTTTATGGGCTTTAATTTGTCCCGCTCCCCTGGGAGACTGATGGATGGCTCTCTTTATGCTCACTCTTTCTTTCCCCCATCTGTGATACGGAGGATTTATTTATACCCTGATATTACCTCTCTAACAAGTGCTGCCTTACCATTACAGCTGCACGCTCTACTAGATAGATAGATAGATAGATAGATAGATAGATAGATAGATAGATAGATAGATAGATAGACTGATTTTCTCCCTTTTATTTGTTTCTCGTGTTGGGTACGAGAGGATAAAACCAAACATTTTTGCCCCTGGGCGATCCATTGAAATTTCTGGCTGACTCCAGCTCAGTTCGACTCTGGGGAAATGAAATTTGAAAAAAAAAAAAAAAAAAGAAGAAAAAAAAAAAGAATGGACTTAAAAGTTTATCACCAGTTGGCGTTTTTGGCAAGTGATGAAAATGGCCGGCCGGAGAGGCAGATTTAGGTTGACAGCCGCGGAGGGATGAAAATAGCGCCCCGCATACGTTCACCTGGGCGCTTTCAAAGGCGCGGGTGCCACGCTGCGAGCTCGCTCGTTCGCTCGTTCGGGGGCTTGTCACCGTAGAAACTTCAAGGGGCGTTTCAGGTGACGGACACGCTGGACATACACAGATGTGTGAAGCGCTAATCTGTGGCTGCTCGTGTTGATCCAGCTGCAGTGTTCGTTTTACTTTGACATCCTGACGACTTCAAACGTCAGAGGCGGAGCGGGGCGAGACGTTGTCGGGGGTTTCGAAGGCTTTCGCACGCCGGTTCGACTGTTGGGGGGTGATTTACCCTCCAGCTGCTGGACTGAGGAGTGGGCAGTGGTTTGGCTGCCAGATCCCAGTTTTTGTTTTTTTTTCACATTGTTGAACGTGGCCCAACGATCTGCGACGCCCCCCCCCCACACACTGCGTTACCGCCATCGTCGGGGTCGCTCCTGGTTCCCACGGCCTTCTCCCTGCCTGTTATTTTAAAATTTCTCGTCAATCCCTTCAATGTTCGGTCAAAAATGTCTAGGTGTTCGTTTTATGCACTTCAACCTTCCAACCCGCAAATCTCCTATTTCCACCCCCACCCGGCTTCCACTCATTTGGCTGCAGAGGTGGGAAGCCCTCTCGCAGTGCCCCCTTTGGCAGTTCTTTTCAACTCCGCAGCGTCCCGTGGTTGAGCTTGGATCCACTACAGAAAGCCATCTGCCCACTGTGATCACTCGCTAAAGTGTCTTAATTAAGCCTCTTTGCCTTTTGTGCTGGATGAGGCCTCTTTTTCTTTCTTTCTTTCTTTCTTTCTTTTTCAAACGGACCCGAGGAAACACCCAAAGTCACCGAAACGCCGAGCGAGAGAGGGGAGAGGGATGTTTACACACGGGGCCCGGGCTTATTTCACACAGTCTGACAGATATTGTGTGGCAGCGCTGCGGGGAGTTTCCGTGTTTTCTGAGCAGGACGGTGCAGGAAGAGTGCGTCCTGGCTCATCCGCTGCTGTTTGCATGTTGAAAACAGCCGTGGCTCCTTGATGTTGACGTGAAACAATGACTCGGCGATGCGCCACAGCTGCAGCCTCCAGACTGCAAGTTACATCACACACACAGACACACACACACAAGTCCTGCACTAACACGCTAACATACTTCATGGGAGCATCTGTCAGGCCCTGTCCTGTTCCGTGTCTTCGTTTCGGCGCTGCTGATTAGAACATCATGCTGATACTCTGTCAGTGGCTGGGCAGTCTTCATCGCCTACAAATCTGGACTCAAATGATGTGATGGGCCCATAAAGGTGCTGTTGGTCAGCAAACACAGGAAGTGTCTTCTGGAAGATTTATTTTAGTGCTGTTTAATGTTCAGTGTAACCTAAACTGGAGGGAGGGGCTTCTTCCTGTAGCGTGGCACCCTTTAGCTCCGATATGTTGACAGGCCTGGTAGCGAAACTGTTCGCTGCAGCTTAAAGCCAATTAGATCAGCATCTCTCATCTTCTTTATGATCTCCGTGGCAACATATCAGGCGATGCACCAGGAATGTGAATAATAGAACTCAGGCTCTCTCGCTGAAACCGGGTGCTGAAGTGAGACGAAGCATCGCAGAGACAAGATTTCGGACACCAGAGTGTAGGAAAGGAAGAAAAGGCAGTGCTAGGAAAAAAAAACAAAAAAAAACGCAATTTGCAAGTAAAATTACGCTGAATTTGTTTAATGCCTACGTGGCATTTTCCTGAATCATCTTGTTTTGGGTAACACAAGGTCTGATTGATTCCTCATCTGTCACAGTCATAGAAAAAAAACAACAGAAAACAACTAAGCGTCCTTTCTCCTCCACTTCCTCCCCCTCTCTTTTCTCCACAGTCATTCGTTCAACATCTATTACGACTGTGTGACAGGTTACAGACGGTTGAGAGGGGAGAACAATGCGCTGTGACCCTCCGCTCTGCCCTCCAGCGTGGCGCCCGGCTCCGGCTCCCCGTCCCAGTAGGCCGTGGGGGGCCTGGCCACCACCCAACCCCCCCACCAGCCACCCCCCCACCCCTCCGCTCCCCCCCACTCCGTCAGCACCAGAATCAATCGCTATACGCCACCGTACAAACGATCGGCTGCGGCCCATGCATCATGGTGCAGACGCCGGCCGTGTGGCTCGGGACTGGACGAGAGGAAGTAGTTTTGGAAAAACTGGAATGGATCATGAAGGAAATAGCGGATAGACAAATATCACATCCGAAGGGAAACCCTCGTGAAACTGTTACAGGACAGCTGCTTCCTGTCTGATGTAGAGTTTCTGAGTTTGACTTTGAGTTCCTGCTAGAAAACCTGGTACAATCTTGATATTTATACTAATAAAGGATATGAGGATTGCATTGCACCTAAATGGTCCTGCTCAAGGTTTCTCCCTGTTAAAAGACAGTTTTACCCGCCTCTTCTATAAAGCACCCATAGACAGTCCTGATCGTAGCACACGCGCACTGGACAAAGTTGAGCCGGGCTCAAATGCTGCCTGCTGATTTCCGACAGTTATCCCGCGGTGTGTCACCTTGGCGAGCCGCGCGAAAGCTAAACGCCGTTCGTCACCGAGCGTGCACGCACGCGACGTCACGTGACTCCCCGATCGGGTCAGATGGACCCCGCCGTTTCCCCTCAAGTGCTACTCTGACTCCCAGAGGTCCCCGGGGAGCCCGGCGCCCTCCCTCAACCCCCTGCTGCCTCCCCCACTTTCTCTCCATCACGCTCACACACACACACACACACACACACACACACACACACACACACAAAAGCAACACTGTGGCAAAATTGTGTTAATTTAGCCAGCCAGTGGTATTAACCGTATTATATCAAATAACTGCCACAGACAATTGGGCAGCCAGCACGCTGACTTGGTTTTAATTGATTTTCGTACATGCTCTCAGCTGCGGATGATTTGGTTTCCCTCTGACACTATGTTTATTAAAGGCATATTGCATAAAGGAATAAATAGATATTGTTGGTCGGATTTATATGAGCTTTGAGGGAACGCGGGGAGGAGACCCTCGTTTTAATATAAGGCAGGCTTCCAGTGTTTAGTTTGATTATAGTCAATATGTTTCTTTAACCTCGGGGCCAGAGAGACACCTCTGGTGCTTTTGTGAAGGAGGAGTCGCGGCGACGTCAGCGCTACCTGGGCGAGCCGTCGGGATCCGGGGCAGCGGCGCGCTGATTGGGTCGAGACCAATTTTGTTCTTTTTGGGTTTTTTTTTTATCTCCTGTCTTCTCTTGGAGTGGGATGGCTGCGAGGAGACCCCGGGATCATTTCATCTCCAACATCCTTTACCAGCTGTCGCCGTCTTAAAGGCGTGCTGTTCAGCCCGCAGAAAATCCCACTAATCATCTTTTTGTGTTTGAGGGCACAATATGCTGAAACAGGCAGGGCGCGTGCATGCACACACACACACACGTGTGTGCATTTATATACACGTAAACACACAGGCACATTCAGATGCTGCCAGCCTGCTGCTCTCTTGTCCCTGCAGCCTGAGGGGCAGAAAGGAGGGGGGGGGTGGGTTCCGTATAATCACTTGTTAGAGGTTTGCCTCAGTCCCCCCTCCAACTCTGCTCTTCTCTCAGGAACCTCATGGTCCACCTCCTCCTCCTCTCTCCTTTCTTTCCCTCCTTTCTTTCTCCGGTTTTCCTAACTTTCTCTCACCTCGCTCACTGCACTCCTGCCTCTCTCTACCCATTACTACTGATTTAAAGAGGTCAAAGGTGACCCAGCAGTCGCATCACAAAGAGGAAACAATCTAAAGCGATTTAGAATTTAGAATTTTCTGCTTAAAAGTGAACCTTAAATGTCGCATTGTTTCAGCAGGAAAATTTTAAAAAATATCAGCACATTAAACTGTTTTTTAAGTTTCAGCGCTTAAATAATTGGTATACGATTTGACTCTTACCCGTCTGGCTGCAGCTGGACGAGGAGCTCCGCCTTGCTCTAATTTCCCCACTCAGTGACTTCATGAGCGAGCGGCTAATGCATCACTCTTCTCTTTGACTAATGCGCCGGTTCATTTTGTCCTCTCCGCTTCGCCGTCGCCCGCCGCGCAACACTGATTAATGCCATCACGGCAAATTAGATAGCCGAGGAACAACATGTTTATCATTTGCCGGCACTAAGAAAAGTGCTCGGTTGCTTCATTTCCCTCAAATCTGCAGACGCCTCAAGGTGATGCACGAGAGAGGGGCTGACAGGGGCCATGAGACGTCTTTATGAGGTTGGTAGGACACGGGACGCTGAGGCCTCACGGTATCTTTCAGTCACACGCGGAAGCTTTAATTTGGTATAACTTGGGTGGATGCTTTAGTCACCACTGAGATGGAATCAGAAGGGACAGACGAATATCGAAAAAGATGATGCATCCGGAAAAAAAAAAATCTGTTAAAACTTGTGCAGCATTTCCTTGAAACGACGCGTTTATTATCCACAGAAACTGAAATAGGTTGAGGGCATAGTTGGGTTGAGAATGTTTGAAAAGTCGATCCTGGGCCAAACTTGGTCTGTTCGTACAGTTGCAGCAATATGAACTCATCAGGGCTGTTTATTTATTTATCCAGTTAGTCGGTTAATTATCAAATATGAAGCCAAGATGATACCAGAGGGGGCGCTACCGCGTGAAGCCTACTGGCACCTTGTAAATTTAATGGTAATCGCAGGACATCTTGAGGTCCCCAAAAATGTTTTGTCATTTCTTCTTTAACTATTCACGCCGACACTATTAATATTGTTAATAAGAGAGTAGGAAATTGGGCAGGAATGCTGCGAAGGTCTCGGCAGCCCTGTTAGTTGCAGCAGAGGCCTCAGGTGTTGACAGAAAGAGAGCAGGGGCTCAGATATTCTCATGTCATTTTCATCCTCGTATCACGCTGAGAACGCAGCCTGGCGTTGGTATGTTCTTAGCCAGCGTTCCCTCTCCCAGGCTGTATATCACATCATAAAGAATACATAAGCCCGCTCTCTGAAAAAACTAGCAGTCTCCAAGGCATCGGTGCCTCTCCCTGTTCTCCCAGCCTGAACAGAGAGAGCTGAAACAAAGAACTTTCCTTAGAAAGACACAGAAAAACAACACGGCTCGAAACAAAACAACAAAAAAAAAAAAAAAACGCAGAGACAATGCTAATAACTCTAAAATATGAATGGTGAATTGACATATTTGCAAATGCGCTGAGCGGCGTCCTACTAAATGTGATGAAATGGGAAACCAATGGCATGGAAGGAGGCGGTTGTGGGCCCCCCCCTCTCTCGCCATTAGATGTTCAGTGGAAGCTGTCAACAGAAGGCACATTTGCCTGCCAAGCTCCCTCTCTGCCTGAGCGATGCGCCTGCAGCACGCCTCCAGCTCCTCTTTGACTCAAAGGCTTCATTTCACTTCTTTTAGCATCATTCGCATGTGGCGCTACACAAAAACCCGGCTTTCTAGGGGTCCGCCTCCTCCGAGGCGCGCACGCGCGTATTTGTGCGAGTCCTCGTGCGCGCCCGACGCGACTACCTGGGCCGCTCGTGACCTGAACCGCGACGACGAGAGGCCGCGTCCATCTAAACAGCGGTGGCTCCGATTCAGCTGGGATGGACGCCAACGTTGTGAATACAGCAAACGCCCCTAAAACACTCGAGCGAATCCACCTGTTGTCGGGTGAACCACCGGCGAAGGCAACGCATGCCGCGCGTTGTTACCCTGCGTGTAAAAAAAGACTAATTCTGGACCAACTTCCTGTTTTGTTTCGGTTTTTAAAAGCTGTCTTCCCGTGTTTTGGTCAGTCCTCGCCGCCAGCGTGGCTGGTCGTCTTGGATGTAGTAGCCCAGGGGTCGGACCAGTGGAGTGGAAGTTGAAGAGGGCTGTTTGAACGTAATAGGTTTTGACTGGCCTGTGTTACGTGCTTCACTGCACCATTGATTGAGCGCTTGTTTGCTAAATCACTGCTGGTTTCCACCCGTCTGGTAGGCCGGTGACACAGGCGCTCTGTGTGTGTGTGTGTGTGTGTGTGTGTGTGTGTGTGTGTGTGTGTGTGTGTGTGCAGACCCTCCTTCTGACCAGGAGAGGACGAAAAAATTCAAATAAAAGACAGAAAAGGGAAACAGAGAACGAAGCGCTTCCACTCCTGAAGAGTCTCGACCAATCAGGGACAATCGGGCCGTTTCGTTTTCTGCTGCCGCTCTGTGTAACACCTCCCCTCTTCCCACTCCTCCATCTCGCTCTGCCCTCCACCCCCCGCACCCCCCCCACCACCACCACCACCCTCATCTCCTCAGACATGCTTTTTACAGCTTGAGGGACGTGGCAGGGGAGGAAGTTTGGTGTCATAGGTCAATGTCACCCCGTCAGCCCCTCACTCCTGCTTGGCCGAGGCCCCCTACTGGGCGAATCGGCTCACAACGACGTTGACGCGAACAGAAATAAAGTCAGGCGAAACAACACAACAAGGTAGAGCCACTACAGACGAGAGTGTAAACCTGTGTTTATCGTGTGAAGGACTCTTTCATGTTTGTTTTCAACAATTTGAATGTAGATGGACTTCAGTTATGGAGGCTTTTTAGTTGTCTTGGCCAATCAAAGTGCTTTATATTGAAGAATGATAATCGCCCGTTCATCCGGTGCACTCGTTTGATTCACTATCTCTGGTTTGAAGAGCACAATGACTATTATTTTTATTTTTTCAAATTAAGTTGAAATTTCTATCAGAGGCTAGCAGCGTTGGGTTCGTAGTTTCAGGCTTATTTGCAGACTCTTGAGTCAGTTTCACACAGAGCTACATTTCAAACAGCTAAAGAGCAGCTTTTTAGATCCAGAATTTATTACAGGCAGAAAACAGAGTGTTGTTTTACATCCAGACAGGCGCTCTGGTGAGCAACAGCTATCCTGGAATCCCTCAGACTGCCTTGGGAAGGCTCAGTGAGTAAACAGTGTCTTTGCTGATTACAACAGCGCTCTCTTTCTTCGGCCCGAGGTGAGCTGAAGCACTTTGATCTGCTATTGATTGTCTCCCTCCCTCTCCTGCATGCACGCTCTTTTCTCACAGTTAAAACACAGGTGAGCCGGCCGGAGACCCGGGGGACCGGAGCCGAAACCGGCGGCGTGCTGCCTCGCGTCTAACAACGACTGCAGAGGTTAATGGGTATCCTCACTGAGGGCTGAAAATTAGTCTTCTGTTGAAAGTAAACTGTGATTGTTTGAGCTGTGAGCACTTGAACAGGCTCACCTTAGCATCTTAAACATGAATATTTCTCTTCACGAACGTCGGTATATGTCTGACGAGCAAACGTTAAGAAATTTCCCTGAACCAGTCTGTTGGTTCCCGTTAATGGAGGTTTATCGTGCAACACAGGGGAAATACCAACTGCTTCAAGTTGAATTTAAGTTGCCGTGTCGATTTTAAACGATTTTCTTATTTCATTTATGATAAAAACATGTTGATGAGAATACAGGCGACAGTGGCTCTCTGTCGCTGTTTGACAGTCGAAGCTAAAGAATCCTGCTTGTCTTCTTTCATAATGTAAATTCTCTCACAGCCTACAGTGACTTTTGACCCGTGTCATGTTAGCATATAATAACAATAATTTGGACATTTGTCATAAAACAATCACACAAAACGGTATAACCAAAGGTGCACGGTCACATGTTAGTAGAAGTTCTTGTTTTTGGACATCCCGTCATTTTTCTTTGAGGAGGCTCAGTGTAAACACAGAGCTGGGGCCCAGAGATGGACGCCAGATGAAGGAATTAAGGAATCAATCACGGCTGAAGCTCAGACTTGTCTGATAGTTCGGCTCTACTTGACGTAGAGGAGTGATTCGGCAGCTCCAGTGTCGCGGCCCCACACTCACCCCACCTGTAATCTGAACGTGCTGTAAAAGAAGTTCCTGTCTGCTTAATCTGTTTTCTTTTCTATTTCCTCTTGTAGAGCATGTCTGGTCCAGTTCTCTCTCCAACCCCCCTTTTTATTTTGCGAGGGAGGGAGGGCGGGCGCAGGCGCGAGATGATGAAGTTTCAGGGAAAGGTGGAAGTGCCATCCATTACAGGAGGTGGAAAGGTGCAGATAAATCACCTTATCAGCCCTGCCTTCTCCCCACTGAGCTGAGGGAGCCGAGCCAAGGGGAAATCCATCAGCCTCCACAAATGGGACATGACTGGGAGATCACTCCGCCATGACTGGGAGATCACTCCGCCATGACTGGGAGATCACTCCGCCTCTGTAGTGGGCTCTGAGCATGTCTCAGCCCGGCTTTGCCGCTGGATACTCACACCAGCTCCCACCGTGTAAACATGGAGCGAGGGGCCCAAACATCCCAAAACCTAAACGGAACTCCTGGAATGAGTGACACGGGAACCATGGCAACCATTACATGGCATCGGATTGAATCTGACAGTGATGATCTATGTGCAGAATAAATCACAATGAATCATGGGAAATATTGAAGTATGGTAACTTTAGTGTTTCTATAATCACTGAGCAAGATGAGGGGGTTGTTTTTAATTGTTCCAAGTCCTGTTTTATTCTTTTTTCCACTTTGAGGATGTGAAAAACGTGCATCGTCCAGCCCAAAATCCACTGGAACTTCTGTCTGTATTGGTGTTTAGGACGCAGTTTGCACAAAACCAACCTCTTCTCACATCAGATTAACATTCTTCAACCAATTAACACTTAGTGCCCTGATTCAGCTCTGAAGGCCCACATGAACACGTATTTCTAATTGTAATGCCAACAGATTAAAGAACCACACATAAAACGCAGACAAGGCCTCGAAATCAATAAACTCTCAAACCGAAGCAGTGTTTTTGTACCTTCGTCTATTATTTAAATGTCTTTTATCCATATTTATTCACCTTCTCAACCAAAAATGAAACTTTTCGGTGTTATTTTAAACCGCCATGAAACAAATTCAGCAAGTCCGCATCAAACTAAATCTAAATTCACTGTGTTTTGTCAGATATTCACTCCTATTTCTCTATGATCATCCACATCCCAATGGCACCATCACCACATCCACCCATACTGTACAGCACACGCCTATGTCTGCACATACAAGGTTGCTAAGCAACAATAATGACAGTGACCTTTTGGAAATCAGTGGGATATATACCACCGGTGGAAAGGAATCCTGCACGCTCTGGCTGACGCACACCAGCAAAACAGCGCCTCATACGACATCGCGCTAAAGCATTAAGCACGTTTTTTGCCCTTGAGAAAATCGGAGGGGTTATCGTTTTCCCCCGCTAGCTCCCGGTGTAGCACCTCGTCACCGCAGCACCTTAAACGGGAGCCGAGCGTGTTGGTATTCAGCTGCACAGGTATCTGAGAAAGCAGAGCCTTTTAAACATCTTAACTGCTGTTTGTTCTGTCTCTAGAGGGCACGCGCCGTTCACCGGGGGTTTGTGAATAGACAAGGAGAATTGCAAATTTGTTTTGCCAGCTACACGTGCTCTATGATGCCGCTCCTGCAGCACGGCGAGCGCAGGGTGGTGCCTCGCTACATAAACACGCACAAAGGCAGCGTGTTTTGTTAAATTCGTAAAAGATTTGGAGTGCTTAGCGATGATTAAGGACAAAAAAAGGCAGCGCAGGCATCCGATGCGACGTGTTTCCTCTCAGCGAAGCGACCGGGTGTTTCGACGTCACGTCAGGCGAATCCCGCCGCGCTTCCGCCTGTCTCTGACATTTTCGGCCTGCTCAGACCTTCGGTAATCCACCCGGGTCTAAATTTTGATGTCAGATAACGCTCCCTCCTTTTTTTTTTTTCTACCTGTTTCCAAAGCTTCCGTTAAGTTAGGCCCAACAGGGATCGTTCCCCCGGCAGGAAGTGTGAGAGAACAGGAAGGCGCGTGTGCATGTGTCTCCTAAGTCTCGGGCATGCATCTGAATGACAAACCTGTGTGTCAGTCCCCCCTTTTAAGAAATCCTTTACAAGTGGAGAGACACCGGGGCCCGGGCTGTGGAGGCTGTATATTTCTATTCATAATTGATGACCCGGACCCAGACAGACAGCACACTACACATGTAATATGGATTCACTTTGGTTTCAGATGCATGCCCTCGTCTGGACTTGACTCTGAGCCATCATTGTGTGGAGGGGGGAACCAGAGAGGAGCGCCTGCATGTGTGAGCGCGCGCCCGCGTAAGCATCTGATATATAATGGACCAAGCTTGTGTTTGCCAGCTCCACACTGGCTGATGCCGACTGGCTGCCAATTCCTGGCCTGGTTTTCAGGTTTTTCCTCCCTTTTTTTTCCTTTTTTTTTTAATTGTTGTTTCTTTAACCTAAAGAAAGAAAACCTTTGTTTTATGTGTGAGAACTTTCAAAATATTCATCAGGTGGTGTGTTTGCAGCCACATCTGTGGGTTCCTGCGGGCTAATTGATCAGTTATCAGAGTCCTGGGGTGTCTGTTTGCTCTCATTCTCCAGATTCATCCCGTATCTCCCGTATCCCTGGATTTCTGCTGATGTGAGGGGCCGGCTCAACAGCCCACGGTACCAATGAAGCAATGAATGTGCGTGAAATAGGAAATAACACTATCACTTCATCACCTGTTGCAAAACCACAGAATTATTAAGATTATTAACTGCATTTATAGAGCTCTTCAGGCCCTCCCAGTACCAGTGGTTAAAAGATCAAAGGGTTCCTACAGAAATTAGAATCTGTTTAATTGTCATCCAGAACTCGAGCGTCCATTCGAGTGCGACTGTCAGTCCTCTTGATATCCGGATTGATCCGACACTTTAATGGACTTGTGAGCTTTTCCCCTCAGCTGAAGTTCACAGAGGGCAGAGTTCACCCCCCTGCGTTCCCATAGCAACATATGACATGACGCCCTCAACCAGAAACTCCCTCGCAATCCCCCCCCGTAATGGATTTGACCTTTGAACCCCCCGCTCCCGGCGGCGGCGGCGGCAGCCCGCAGCCTCCGCGGGAGGCGTAATGACCAGCTCCGCCGAGGCATATGTCATGTAAGCCAACCGATTAATGCCGTCGCCGGCCTCGTCTCCACGGCGACGCCGACCTGACGCCGGCTCCTCCGACAGCTGTTTGCGTCCGCTGGAATCATAAGCCACCGGCCCGGGCTGGCGGCGACCCCCGCGCCGGTTTTCCCCCCGTCGCGGCCTTTCCGCGGCCTCGACCCCGCCGCAGCCAATCCCGTCGGCCGCCCAGCCGCGCGCGCTGCATTATTTATGAGCGCTAATCAGGATCCCAAGCTCCGGAGCATCAGCCACCCTACCGGTAACATCGCTCCTCTGACCCGACCCCGCCTGTTTCCCCACAGCATTAGTCTGTGTTTACGTTAACGCCGCTCATTAGGCGGCGCTGCGCCGGGCCAGAGACCGCTGCCTGAGCCAGGGCTAGGAGGGAGAGGGGGGGGTGGGTCTTTTTAACGCCAACTAACCGGCTCAGGCACCCCCCTAATGGGCTCCAGAAAGCAGCTACGTGCTAATCTCAAACAACAGGAAGGGGCGGCGGCGGCGGCGGCGGCGTGCGCGTGGCAGAGGTGCTTCGGTGGGAGACGTGGCCTGCGAGGACCTGCGATCAGGCCCCATTATTGTTGCAATTAGCGCTCCTCGGCGCCTGCCCGGGCTCCGGGGCCCAGCGCTCCGACCTCCCTGCTTCTCGGCCTGCTTGCAGCCGACCGAGGCAACGGAGGAAGGGCGCGGGGGGGGGGGGGCGCCACGCGGCTCCACGCCCGCGCTCGGCTCCGGCAGCTGTTTATTCATTTGAAGCGTGGACAGGGGAGGGCGTCCATCTCTGCGCTGTCTCTTCAAATGTTTATTCGACCAGCGGGTGTCGATAAGAGGAAGTTCAATGCCCCAGAGAGGCTCCTCCTAACCAGCTTTTCATACAATTATCTCGCATCAATCAAAGTCTGCATCAAACCTGGAATTAATATTACCCAGTGTCATTTAAAGGGACATGCAGCCTGTTAACTGACACAGGGATGCTGCTTCTATACCTGCTCTGTTAGGACACATCATTCCCAGTCAGTCTCAACCTTTCAGCAAATGCTTTCCACCCACCCCCCTCCCAGAGCTGCGTCCATCCCCTGATCACCAATTAGCTAAGCTGGTTCCTCTCCCAGCTCCGCTGCAGAGGTGGAGCCACCGATGGGGCAGAAATGCAGCGCGGCGCCACCGGGGCAGTCCGAGGTGGAGGTCCCATGAAGGACACGGCTCCCTGGGTGGCTGAGCGATGAGCAGGGGAGCGTGAAGGGCTGAGGCCCGGTCTTTCCCGGAGAGCGATCAGCCGTCCTTCAGCGTGACAGCCTCTGCTGCAGCCGCAGCCCAACAGGAGCCGCTAAGATAAGTTTATATTGGCACACGCATTCATGATCCCGTGTATACGCAGCGCTTCATCAGCCTCCCCGCGCCGTCTGGATGAGGAGTCAAGCGTCGTCCCCCGACGTGTCTCCTCCTGTTGTCTCACTTTAGTCCCCCCCCCCCTTACGTCTGTGATGAGGGATGAGCAGCAGCACCTCGGAGGGCCCATCGATTTGATATTGCTTCCTTGAACCCTGCAGCCTCAGCCGCACCGCTCTGCATCACACCTCGCTGCGGCCACACGTGCTGCCACCAAGACGCAGCTTTATTAGGACTGATCAATGAAGGGAATTCAGGCCAGATTATTCCAAAGCAGCTCTGGAATATCAGAAATGATGGAAAGGGTTTACAATTTGTGAGCTGTTCATGGGGCTGTTGTTGATGCAAGGAAGTCTACACCGAACCTAATAAATAAAGGATAACGCTAAATCATTTAGAGAATACTAATAATTGTTGCATTCATTAACAGCTGCAGTCATCTGGATAAATAAATGGATGGAAGGTCCAGTAACGTCAGGACGCCAGAGAGTCTCATACAAACCTGATGTTAGTTTACATTCTGTCTGTTTACATTAGGGTTAATCTATTCATTCACACGAGGCCTGTGTGTGCGTGTGTGCGTGTGTGCGTGTGTACATTGTTGGCGTGAACGTGTGAGATCCACAGGGCTAAGGCGCCATCTGCTGGTGACGCACGGAGGTACCTGGCGGGCTGACTGAGGGGACTGTGGAAAAGTTCAGTCTGGTAACTCCGTGCCATTGTGAGAGGCTTTTACACGGTCCTGAAGTGCTTCTTCTTCTTCTGCTGCTGCTGCTGCTGTTGCTGCTGGGTGACATGTTACCAAAAATACGAGCGCGTCGGTGACGCGCGGCGCGGAGCAAATCACGTCATGTTCCGCTGCCAGCGCAGGAGCTGCAAGCTCATTTGTTTGCAAAGTAGCCAGCGAAGCTTGTCCACTCTTCTCCATCTCAATTTTTCATAGGCTAGAAGCTCATTTGAAGTAATGCATGTGAAGAGGCTCCGCTGCTCTGTCCTCCCTAATTGGCATTGTCAGGCGTCCCTTTGCCGCCGTGTTTCACAGTCTGATCGGATAAGCCCGTCCGAGACAGGAGTGAGAGACAGCCACAGGAAAGTATCAAAAAAAAAGAAGGTGCAGGGGGAGACGGTGTATCTTGAGAATGATCAGCTGCCAAACAGACGACAGGCTGCGCTCTCTTTCATACATAAATAGTTCTCTGCAAACAATCACTGATCAGAGATGTGCGAGCAGGTAAAGGGGAAGGGGCTCTAATGCAACATGACAAAAGTCTTACTTTGATATTGCTGATAGCATAACCTCGTTAGAAGGTAAACCACGCTGATAAGATGGAATGAGAAAGTAGACGTACAGTATCAGCTCAGCCTTTAAACGCAGGGAGGAGCGCCATGTTAAAAAAAAATCACCTCTTTTATTCCCTTTCTTCTTAATCTCCCAGTCTCCTTTAATCCAATTTACGCACTTGATACGACCTGTTTTCATTTCACCCCCCATCCCACCCCACCCGGAAGCTGCTTTTAATATCAAATAATCCTGAGTGGATTTAAACTGCTCCTCACCGAAGCCGCAGACGCAGATTTGTGCGCGCCGGTGCGCGCCGGTGATACCTGTGTCCCAGTCAGAAGTGAGTCACTTCAGAAGTCAAGTGTATCATGTCGCGGGGATCCGCTCCGCGGTGACAACACTGATTAATAATGGAGGGCAGATGTTGGCACCTTGAGCTGAAATTTTCATGAAACTTCGCTAACGTGATTAAAGTGTACGTCTCTTCCTGCGAGTCTTTTAACTGCGCTCCCCGGGGAGTGGCAGCAAATCAAGGCTGAGACAACATGTCAAATCACAGAGAGTGGTATGCATGTCAGGAGCAAGCCCTCTTTCTTTCCTTTCTTTCTTTTTTGCCTCTCCAAGTGTCGAGCTCCTGTCTTTCCTCGCGGAAAAATCAACAAAGTTTGATTAATTTACAACAATTACCACCCTGAAAATGTCTTTATTATGTTAGGCGTTCTTTTTATTATTCCTATGCAGCCGTTCTGAGTGTTTCAAAGGAACCCTTTTCACCATAATTCACCTTTCAGGTGTTTTTTTGACCGTAGTATTTAACCTCAATTGTGCATCCAAACAGTAACATCGTTTCTTTTTTAGGAAAACTACATCTGAAATCATGCAGAGATTTCTGCAGATGATTTGAGTGCAGAGTTGAGATGAATGGACCTGACTTCCAGCGTGCCAAATGTCTTTTCCTGTGAAAAGTGATCTATATTTCAGAGGAATTTAATGACATTTCTCTCTCTTCTCCCTCTCAGAAAAGACTCCTCTGTTCATCTTTTTTCACAGGGGCGGATAAATGCATTTGCGGCTCCCGCTCAGCAAAGTTTATTTATATCTGGGGGGGTGCGTTTAAAAGGGCTGCTGTCACTGGGAGATGGCTCCGCTCACATTGGACCGCGAGGTGCAAATGTATGAAAAAAGGCTCTGGCTGGAGAGTGGCAGAAATATCAGGCCGCTTAAATGCTTTTCTCAAACATTCCTACTCCTCTCTCCTTCTCCTTCTTCTCCTTCTCCTTCTTCTGCCCCTTCCTCCTCCTCAAAAGGATCCCTCTCCGACTCCACATCAGTGCACTCACATGAAACAGTGGTGTGTTTTTCCAGTCTTAAAGAGCCATTTGTGCTCTCCTCTCTGCGCTGTTCTGACTATTGATCAGCACCAGTGATGTCACACGTCGGGGTTTTACGATTTCAAACCCAAAAGGTCAGCTTTAAGGAAAAGTTACTCATTTCTTTCAGTCATACTCATACTTCCTTTTTATGTCTCACTCAATGCCTGCACCCTCCCCCCCAAAAAAAGCAGCATTGCTCTCTTTGAATTTAAGATTTGAACTGTGATTTGGTCCTCTCCTCTGCAGTCATCCATCCCTCCACCTCCACCTCCACTTCCACCTCCACCACCGACTCAGTGGTCTGTTAAAAATACTAACATGACGCGAAGGGAAATTTACCTCCGCATCTGGAACTCTAATCTGAGCAGAGGAGGACTCGTCCCAATTTACATCCCCTCTGTTTGGGCTCCTCAGAGCAAGGGTGTGTGTGTGTGTGTCTGTGTGTGTGTGTGCACATTTTGGCAAGGCAATGATCGCTGTTTTCACATTCCAACTCCTTTTTGCTGTTTTCTCTCCTACCTACCTCCTCCCCGGGGCCATAAAACAGTACTTTTACATATATTACCTTTTGATTAATGGAGCTGTATTCATTATTCTGCCCTGTTGCTAATTAGAAAGTGCACCCTGTTAATGATATACAGTTGGAATAATACTTGCCCACGAGGCACGCTATCACATCAGGTTTCATGCTGCCGCGCTCCTGGTACGAGCCCCTGCTCATAGATCCAGGTCTGCCTCCTCCTTTTCCCCGCTCGGCTCGTCCATTAGTAAAAGAGTCACGGCCAGCGCTGGGTGTCATTGTTTTTTTTTTTCCCTCCTCCTCCTCGGCATAATGAGGCCTGTTCTCTCCTGGGAGATGTCGCCGAGGGTTGATGAGGTGTGCAAGCACTGAGTCAGTCTTAATCAGAGATCAGCCAGAGTGTGTGTGTGTGTGTGTGTGTGTGTGTGTGGGTGGGTGGGTGGGGGTGGGGGGGGTGAGTGTGTGTGGGTGTGTATGGGTGTGTGTCCGTGTGCGCATTTTCGAGGACGTCTTCATTTTGGTCTCAGTCCCATCGGCCGACGTGCCGGAGGATCATCAGATGACCCCTGCTGCTCGGAGGCTGTTTTCCGTGCGGCCCGGCGGTGACGAGCGTCAGCGTGCCGCCGGCAGACGCGCGTCCACTAATGCAGGTTATTCCCCCGCGGCCCAGACTGCGTTAATGGCTGCAGGGGTGTGATGGAGGTGCAGGCAGGAGGGAGCGGGTCACGACATCTGGGGACGAGGTACACTAACTTTCAGACCCTCCTGCACAAGTGTCTTCTGCTCGTTCGTCTTCTTTCGTTCCTTTTCTCTTCTGTCTGGTGTTTATTTCCTGACGCTTTGGCCCAAGAGCCCAGTGTGTGAGAACTGGCAGCACCTAGCGGTGAGAATGCAGACTGCAAGAATAGTTGTGCTCAAATCTTATATTTAGAAAATAGCAGTGGACA
Source organism: Lagocephalus sceleratus (assembly GCA_911728415.1). NCBI lineage: Eukaryota > Metazoa > Chordata > Actinopteri > Tetraodontiformes > Tetraodontidae > Lagocephalus > Lagocephalus sceleratus. Next base: position 12,660,564 of record CAJVRN010000232.1, on the reverse strand, counting down.
GATCTTTATTTTTTAACGACATAGAGGTGATTGATTATAGATAATCATTAATATTTATCAATATAATTAAAAAATATTTAGCTAAAGCCTTTTTGCCCTTTCTGGCTTCATGTAGAAATGATCTAGCAGCCACAGACATACATATTAATGCAAATGTTTTATTTCTAATTGAAAATAAATAAATAAATAAATAAATAATTATATATATATATATTTATATATATATATAGTGTTCTAAATTTGACAAAAGATTGTTAAAGATCTATAAATTCATTGATCAATTCTTAGATTTGTGATTTGCGTTAACTGTGACCAATTCTTGGAAGTCTACATGAATTCTCTATTATTCTAAAATATTGTCTTTATATCACAGTCAATAGCTTTCTTGTTTGTTTTTAGAGACAAAGTTGTTATATTAATGATACATTATTTAGATGCGTTTTTAACACATTTAAACTTCAACACAATCATCATTTGGGTATTGAATCTAATGTCACAGTTTACAAAAGTATTATGAAAGTATTTCAGATTACTGAATGTTTGCTTGAGCATCGTTTTGGTTGGAGTCTGTGAAATATTCTCTGAAACAGTTCTAGGAGGTTAAAGTTTGCCATAATGATGTTTTTTTTGTTTTCTTTTTTACTTTTCCAGAGCTTTTCCAGCAGAAAGCCACCGCTCTAAAGGACATTTCTCCCTGCTTCAATTTGAGCCTGGCAGGACACCGGCCAGAATAACTACACACGGGGGGGTTGTGTTCTGCAAGCTCCACTGTACTCGCAGCAAAGTTCAAAGGTTACGGTGAAACCCATCGCGCCGTGCCAACGAGCCGTTAACACTTCTGGCCGGCTCAGAGGTCAGCATTTTCAGAGATTACCTCTTCTTGTTTTCTTATTTTTCTGTTTTTCCACTCTCTCCCGGCGCCATTACGGCCCGGCACACGGCCATTAGAGATCAACAGCCCATCCAGCTGTAATGGCGCCTTCATATAGCTCTGGGGCCCACTAACCTATCGTCTCTGTGTTGTATGATCCTGCTCGCTGGGTTCTCGCTGAGGTCAAGTAGGTTAGAATCGAGACCGGGCTCTCTGGTTGCAGCCTTGTTCACAATCTGTCCGAGTTTTAACGGATTGAAAACGTGGACGATCCACTGTGTGTATGTGTGTGTGTGTGTGTGTGTGTGTGTGTGTGTGTGTGTGGGGGGGTCGTTCATTCTTTGAATGGGGTGTTAAAGTGCAGAGTCAGCTACAAAGCAGGTAACATGTTTGTGGTGCAGCTCAAAGTCGTCCTTCTCACTTCATGGGCCCCAGAATCAAAACACGGGAACTCTTAAATCGCGAGTTCCGTGCAGCAATCCTCTGGAAATGTGGGCTTTTGTTGCATACTTTAAAATAATTTGATAGTCTACATTTACAGCGCTGCACGCCTGCCATAAAGACGTTTTTGTTTAAGAGGCAATAGAAATAATAGCAGCCATTTATGTTGAAATATATGCGCATCTGTGGAGACACACAGATTCTCCCTCAAGAACTTTTGGAAAACTCAAAGAAGCAAAAGCGCAGAGGGTCGGCCCACGTTCTTCTCCGGGATGCCGCAAGCGATGGATGGTGCTCGTGAACATTTCTGGCGGTCGGTTCACACGTCTGCGTCTGTGCTCCTTCCTCATAAACTCCGGACTGACTCGCGGTGACAAGCCTGGATCGTCCCCGTCTTCGCTCCGGCTCCGTCTCCTCCTCCAGCGAAGAGCCGAGCCCCCTTTCAAAGAGGGGAAGGCGAAGGTGTAGGGGAGCCCACTGGCGCGTCCCTGGGACAGCAGGCCAATTATAAAATTATGACTGAAGAGTTCCTCCAGATCCCCCATCGCCTCCCCCAGCCCCATTACCCAGAAGCCTCGGCTTTGAACACCTCTCCCACTCCAAAAGATGACACAACCTCCAGTGTTGGCTCGTGTCAGCCAAAGGTTTCTCGCAACACAAGCCCCTTATTTTCTTCTTTTCCCCCCTCCACGGCTCCCCGAGTGCTCTAAAGCAGCGCCGCGGAGTCGCGTTTCCGAACAGTGTCGACTTAAAGGCGGCGGCGGCGGCGACATGACAGCCAGAAGAAACAGCGAGTGTCACAGCTGACATATTCCCCATCCTTTTGGCGTGTCATCTCCCTTTTTCTGGACACCTGATTGATTCTGACAGCCTATATTGGGTATTTCATATGAAAGAGAATTTTGTGATTAAATGTTAATGAGTTGGAATTTCTCTCAGTGCTTTTATTACAGGCCGCCAGTTTTCAACATTTTTCAAAGTAACACACCCAAATTCCACTGTTTGCAATGAATTAATAATACAGTCTTGTCACTGAAGTATCATGCATTCTTTAATCAGGCTCCGGGTCTGGAACACAAGCTTCTTGAAAGGTATTTCTTCATGATCAGAACAATTACAAACTTAGGCGCTGTCGCGAAGGGCCGCTCTCAAAGCCACGCGCGCACAGACCCCGTGGGTGGACCCGGCCGCTTTCTTGTGGCTGCAATTTGAATTTTTACGCGGCGTCTCGCCCGTGATGGGGGGGAGACTTGAGAGGCGGCCAGAGGCTGTGTGAACCGCCAGCACAAAAGAGCCGCGTCTTTGTTCGCCGTCCTCAAAGCGCTCGCCAAAAGTTGGATAAACATCCCCGAGTTCGGCTCCCTCGCCACCTCCCGGCCCCCCTCCGGTCTGGAATCAGCCCCCCCCCCCCGCCTCAGGCGGGAAGAGGCAGGGGGGGGGGGCAGGAAGTCAAGAGCGGTGACATTTTTTCCAGGACCTGTCCTGGAATTCCTTGAAAATGGGAAGCCATCCACTTCATTTGTCAGGCGGGGCCCCCGCGGACGGATCCACGTCGCGTCTCCTCGGAGTTATTTCTTGACAGACTCTGTTCCGCTCCGCGTTCTTCCCGGCTCGCGCAGACGCCGGAACAGTTGGTGCCTCTCAATAAGTCATGGCGCCATCGTCCCGGCTCTGGAACACGCAACAGTCTGGAAGAATTTCAGGTAAAAGGCCCGCCTAATTAGTTCCTATCAAAAATGTAATCCTTTCCTGAAATTACGCCGGCAGGGCCGAGCAGCCGAAAGCCAAGTTACCTGGGAAAAAAAAATAATAAATGAAAAGAGGTGTTCTAACCTGGAGCCATAAGTACATTTATATGCCTGACATGACCAGGCCATCAATGTTGGGTCGAATTCTAATTTAATTTCTGAGATGTATGTGTAATTTTGCCATTAATATGGATGTTAGCGGCCTAAATATTTTAGATTCTTCATGGATATTGTGAGCGTCTCATATATCCTTCAAGAGTTTATTAATTAATAAACTTCTGATTCTTTTTTTTTTTTTTTTTTCCGAAGCTGGAAACTTGTAAAAGGAGCAAGCAGGTGTAATGGAACAGCGAGCGGAGCCAGAACGTCGTCATCCAGCGCCTCATTAAGATCCCAGGTTCATTAGGAAGAGACCCCCTCCCCCTCCTCTGCCCCCCCACCCCCCCCATCATCTTTTGTGCCAATGTTGTGTGGCCTTTAAGCTGATTAATAATGAATTAATTAACCAAATGAATTCCTGGGTTAGAGACGTTGTTCAGTAGTGGGGCCAGTCAGTTTGGATTGGGGCCCTGATGGGTGAGGGCCCTTACAAGCTGATGTTGTTCGTGTTTCTGACAGTGCCAGCCCCCCGTCTAAAAGCCCTGGCAAGTGCCATTTGTCTCCGGGTTAACAGAAAGACGAGATATAGGGCGCCCTGAATTATTTAGGCTCCCACAACACATGCACTTTTGCTTTTCAAGCATGAGTTATAATTTAATTAGAAACTTCTGGTGCGTTGCTGGCTATTTAAATATTAAAATCTTCCGCTGATCACATTGGATTAGCCATCCCTGTGAAATTCCCTGAGATGTCAGTTGTTGTCTTTCCGCCGCGCCCCCCCCCCCCCCCCACACACCACCACCCCCACCCCTCTCCACCTCCACCTCCTTTCTCACTCTTGCCGCTTTCTTGCACTTCCATGATTGCATTTCTTTCCGAACTCCCAGCATTCCCAGATTGTTTGTCGACTCTTCCATTTGACTCAAAAGGAGACAGGGGACGGGGGGGGGTTGACCTGATAGAGGTCAGGCTCGTTATGGGCACAGAAGCTGGGAGACGATGGCATTAGGGTGGTCACACAGGAGGTGGAGGTCATGGGGGGGGGGCAGTCACTCAGGCCAGTCTTCCCACTCCACCGGTTGTACTCAGCTCACGAGCCGTTTCACACCCGTTTCATCAGCCCTACCCCCAAATTTTAAGCACCCGCTTGTTTCAGGGGTCCCGGATGAAGGGGGGGTGCGGGGGTTCTTTTTTTTTTTGGGAGGGATTTGAGTTGAGCAGACGCCACCAGACGGGAGCCTCCTGGTGAAGCTGAAGCAGACCTGCTCAGCCTTCCCAGACGTCCAGCCTGGACGGAGGCAGGAAGTGAAACCGTTTCTCCGTCTTTAATCACCAAACCGCCGGAAAACTTCGGCTGGGGCTCGTCCCCAACATGGCCGCCGAGCCTGTGGAGTCACGTGACAAGAAGCCCGATCGCCTGTGTTTGTCCACATGTCTCTGAGAGGACGGCAACGCCCCCCCTCACCTGTCGTCCGTGCAGGCGTCTCGCTGTCACTCCGCGTGTCTGAACAGGTGTACCTGTCTGCCCGCCGTGGCTGCACATCCAGCACGGCTCCCTCAAACTCCGGGAGGGGCCCCCGGCTGTGGGGCTGCGAGCGCGTGTCAATCAGACAGCCTCTCGTGCCCCCCCACCCCCCCACCCCACCCCAGAGCCGTGTGGGGTCCTGTTCTTCTGTTCTTCTCTCTTGTCTCGTCCTGTCATTCCAAATTCTTTTCATCTCCACCTCCGTTCCTCTGGAAAAGCTTCATTCATCTCCAGCAGTTATTCTCTGAGAACCATTCCTTATTTAAATGTCTTTCATTAGGGGGGGTATAAGATATTATTTATGACCTTCAAGTTCATGGGAGGGAGCGGTGGCCAAATGAAGTCATAAGTCATTTAGGGAAGATTAATCCTGAAAACAATGCCACAGCACCACTCATCAGCTTCTTATTTGAGGCCTTAAATAAACACGGATGTCCAATATTCTCTATTCCTAAACTTTCCTCTTATTTTCCAGACTGTTGCTTCAAGAGACCACTGGGTTTATCTTCAAATATCCTCAGATTTATTCAAACAAGTCAAGGTTTGCACACAACAGTTGGATTCTAAGTGCTGGAAAGTGATTATATTGAAATATGCATATTTTAATATGCTTCCAGTACTATCACGGCCATTATGCATAAAACCTACAAATACATGCATTAATTAATGTGGATGTTCCCTTCAAGAAGAAGACCATTTATTTTGATGGTCAGGGGTTCTACTGACTTGTGAATAATCTTACATGAGATGAATCAACCTGATCTTCAGCTACCCCTCAATTCTGTCTTCAAGCATCACTGCAGGTTGGTGGAGGGGTTCATAAAATCGACCCTTTCCTGTTCCAGAATTCCCCTCCCATTGTTGGTTAAACCCCTCAGAGTTTGACCCCTTTTTTTGGTCTGTAAGTGAGAAGACGTCAAGATGGCTCTGACAATTAATATTATGGCAAATGGGCCGCTTTAATTATTAACCCCGCATTACATTTGAGGAATGCTCAGCAGGCGTGAGATTTAAAAGAAGCTAATGTTTCACCATCCAGCCGTTCCATCCATTCTTCCAAACAGATGTGAGCGCAAGGGAGGGCATCCGTTTCCGCCAAAAAACGTGGCCGTGTTCCCGTCAGTGCGGGAGAAGTCATGGACTGTCTTCAGGGGCCAAATGTCTCCTTGTGACTGGCCATTGGTTTTAAGTGGCTTGTGCATTTTTCATGGGACAGTGGTCGCTGGGAATGTCTTGTCACTCTATTAAAGCCCGTTCGAATGGTGGCGGCCTCAAAATGAAACAGGCGCTGAAATATTTATGGCATATTGCAACATCATGGTGCGGGTGTGTGTTAATTAAGGGGAGAGCTATATGTTTTAGATGGGATGGAGCTTTTAAATACACTCTTATGGTGAGGGAGGACACTAAATGGAAGTGACGGTTCGGTTTTACCACTCCCAGGAGCAGGTCAAGGTATGGATCTTTGTTTAAAAGGCCGATACGTTAATGAAGTTAAACAGAAACTCACGTGGGGCTGATAAATTCCCCTTTAATAATAATGTGATTTGCAAATTCTGGACTTGATGCCAAAGTATTTGTCACCACGGCAACTTCAAAGGAAATTAAATGGAGAAATAAAATTTCATATTTCGCGAGGTGTAAAAACCATGCGACTAAAATATTCAGAAGCAGGAAAAAAAACCCTCCGTTATTCAAGGGCATGCTAGTTTATTAGCTTTATGCTAAAATCACAGCTAAGACCTGGGGAAATGAACATTTCTTTTTGACTATTTTTTATGGGTTTAATTGTGGGTTCTGTTGTTTTCGACTGCTGAAATCTTCTGCAGATAATTCAGCCCTGCAAAAAAATAAAAAAAGAAAACCTACGTGAACAATGAAGCCTGAATAATTCCTCCTCCATCTCACTTTCTTCCTTCAGCTTCTTTATTACAGCTTCGCTGTTCCACAGCTCTCTCTGTAGGACAGCCCAGCGATTATATACCCTATCCTCCATCTTAGAGCTTATTAACCTTTTTGTTGGAATATCTGGAGCATAAAGACCTCATTAAATATTTACATATGCACTAACCACTATGAAAAATTAAGAAACCCAAAGTTTTATTAACCTGTAGTAATATAATGTCTACTGTTCGGTCTTTTTTGCACATTAAAGCATTCTGTAGCGCATGGTAATGTATGGTAAGAAGGTCCCCCCTTGCATTGATTAACTCCGCTTTAATATAACATTAGGTTTCCCTAAACTAGCTTTATCATAGAATTATGTTTTTAATACAAGGTGTGGAGATAAGGACGGGGAGAAATATTTCGCCTGCAGAAATGAGCCAATGCGACAGTTTTTAATTGCCATCTAGCCGTGTGTGTTATGACAACCATGCTGGGGGAAAAAAAAAACAAAAAAAAAAAACCCTGGAGTTTCATGAATATATCAGAGGCTGTATCATGACCCCATTCCTCCATAGGTGCAGTTGATCCACAACATTCAGCCATTCAAATGGGGCTAAGTGGCTTTCAATTATTCAGGCGTGCATCCAGGAAAGGCAGGTGATTCTGTGTAATCCTCACCGCCCGCCCGCTCCTGGTGGTTCAGTCCTCTGCAGGTCTGGATGCCCCAGTCACAGGAGCAGCTGGAGGATAAGGCACTAATATATCTGTCAGCGGTCTCCTCACTTTAGCCCTCTAAAGTTGTTCCTCTCTACTCGGATGCTCAAATGCTCCAGCTCCCGGAGAGCCGCTGCTTTGATTCTTTCAGACGTGCGCTCAGAGCGGGCGCCAGAGCTCATACCTGCGGGCGCCGACCGGCGGAGCGGTTCAGCAGAGGGAACGCTGATTAGAATTCCAAACCGGAGCTCCTGAAGCTGACAACCTGTAGATGGACGCATGCAAAGGTGCAAAATTAAGGCAGAAGTGTTGGTGTTTTACTGAAGGAGAGTCAGTCATCGAGAATGAGCGAGCCCGACCCCCTTTGACCCTGTCGGCTTTATAAACTAGCTCATCGGAGAATTCATCGGAGAATTCTGCTCTCTCTGCCGAACTGTAGCTGGGTTTGAGGTTTCGCATTCATTACTAAAACGGTGAGCCTTGCGTCATCTCAGACGGATTTCACGCTTCAGTTTTTAACTGCAAATGCATAGCTAATTGAAATTATTAGACAGCAAACATCATGAGCTAATTTCAGCATTACTCCAAATTTAACCTAAGAAGCTGAACAAGATGTCCTTATTAACCCCATTATCCAAGCACTCCAATATTAGTCACACTTTGAATGCATTTTTAGCACTTTTTTTTTAGAAAACAGTAGTTTTTAACACTTATCGCAGTATCATGGAGACTTTAAGACTCCAACATCGATAAAACACACAAAAACTCGACAAAATCACCTGCACAACATGTCATGGCCACTACAGTGAAGGGTCTGTATATGCTGTTAAAAAGGAACCGTTCCATTCCAAATGCAGGGGGGAAAGCGAGGGGTCAGCGAAAGACAGGAGCGGAGCACAAAAGTTCACAAATGAAAGAAAAACTGGGGTATGATGAAAACCTCCAAGAAACAATCGGGGAGAGAAGGGTGCAGGAGCAGAAAGTTGGAGATGAGGAGTGACTGGCAGCTGTAAGTTGCGCCTGTTAAACTTTGATGCGTCAGCGAGCGAAGCAGCAAATTACATTGTGGAGTGTGAGTAGCAGCAGGGCCCATCCTGGCAGACGGAGAGAGAGAATACGGCCCGCGCCAGTTAACGGCCGCGCGTAGTTAGATAGCGGGAGAAACAAGAAGGTTATCCATGATTTAGCGCCTGTGGGGCCGGGAGATGCGCCTCGCCAGCTCCGGCTGCTGTGATCGCTGGATGATGCTCGTCGAGGCTCGGGCCTTTCAGCTCATTTCATCATGGAGCTCCTAATGAGGCCCGGGCCGACTCCCCGAGCACGGGGGGCTCCAGACGCACCTCTGACGGGGGCTAACCGAGCAGCCCAGGCACCTCCATCCTGTCCTGGGTGTCTGGTGGGGGGCGGGGGGTGGGGGGGTGGGGGGTGCGGAGGAAGAGCAGGGGTTTCGGGGGGTGGGGGGGGCGGTGGATGTGAAGAGAAAGTGGTGGTGGTGATTGTTGCTCCGGGGTGAACGAGGAGGCCCACTATGTCCCGGGGCTGTGTGAAAAGGTCACGGCCCAGGAGGAGCGCCCACAGGCCACTGCTGGGGGGGCGTCTGGAGGGAGACTTGTTTTTGTTCAAACAGGAAGTGGCAGGTTAAGAGGAGCGTGTCTGTCGGAATATGTCCGCCGTTTGCATGCCAAAGGAAAAGCCTTTGTTTTCAGCCAGAGTTTATTCCCGAGCGCACCGGAATCAGGATCTGGATCAGGCGCTGCTTCGTTCTGCAGGAGTTAAACACACACGCACGCGCACGCACACACACACACAAGCGGGCGCACAGACCATTTGTTTAATTTTACACGTACGATCTGCCCAAAACAACGTCCAGAGAAGCAGCCCCGCTAATGAGAGACGGTTGGAGGGGATATGAGAGGGGGGGCGTGGGAGGCAGGGGGCGGGGCAACGGGCCTGGTGGAGCGACCTGTCTGTTCACCCCAGTTCTGGCCTTTGTGCAGAGTTAATGACGCCACTAATATGTTCTTTAAAGACCACACTGTGATTCATGGCTTTCATTAGCTCCACGTGTCAGGGTCCCTCTCTCTCCCTCTCTCTCTCTCTCTCTCTCTCTCCCTCTCTCTTCTGTCGCCCTTTTAATGATGGCCTGGAGACGAGGTGGCACGCTTGACCCTTAATCATAAGAGCGGGAGGAGGCTGGGCTGCTAAGCGAGGGGCGGTGATGAAACGGGAGGTTTTGGGGAAAAGGCGTGGGGTCGGGGGAGGAAGGAATCAGATGGTTGTTCTTCATAATCCCGCTCCCTGGGGCCGGACGAGCGAGGCTCTCCTCCTCCTCCTCAATCTTCCCACAAAGATGAGCGATAGTTTCATTTTTATAAAAAAAAGAAAAAAAGAAAAAAAAACACCTGACTTTGTTATCTTTATCTTTCACTTCTACACATGAGTTTACCAATCAAAAGTAGTTTCCTAGCCAATTTTCTGCTTTGATCTGCAGATATGCATGCATTATTTGAGTTACAGTTACAGTATTGTGTATTAAATTCCTCCACCCTGGTTCGTTTTCATCCTGCCTACCGCATAATTCTGCCTTTTTCTTAAAAACTTTAGAGTTTTTTCAAGCAGCAATACTCAGTAATCCTCGCCGTGACTAGTAATATTTTATGAAAAGCATGCCGGTGACTGCATTTACAGCCATCGGCATGTTGTACATGTTGAGGACGTATACGTCCCCGACTCTATGCATTCAGCCCGGTGACGCGCGTTCGTTACTCCCGACTGTGGCTTCCTGTTGCGAAAGATAAATCATGTATAGATGACACATGGAAGTCTTGTCGCAGTGCCTGCTTTTCTGTGAATTACAGTTGTTTACAAGTATGCTGGGTGCTGGTGATGGTGGTGGTGATGGTTGTGGGGGGGGGCACATTATACTTCTGTGTGTCTGGGCTGTCCTGGACCAGCGACCCTGGGGATGATTTCAATAATTTACACTTTCACTCAGTCACTGTGTGATTGTTGGAAATGCCTTTAAAAAATGTAAAGCAGGCCACTTTCCAGTCCCAGCCCGCCGGCCACACACACACACACACACACACACACCATGGTATTTTTTGTCTTGTTGAGGACATAAACAACCCAGCGCCCTACCCTAAGCCCAACCATGGCCCCTGACCCCTGACCACAAACTTCTAACCTCAACCTTAAATCCACCTCAAGCAGTCATTTAAATTTGTGGGGACCATCCAAACGGCCCTACGTCACACAGATGTCCTCACTTTGCTAGTAGAATGAATAAATGTAACAACACACACACACACACACAGATTATGTGGTTTTAGACCTATAAGGACACAGATGATAAAGAACAGGTGTTGGGGTACACTAATGTTTCTATAACAGCCATCCTAGTCCCCCCCAACCCTCCTTCTCCTCCTCCCCTCCTCTCGTCTTTATCCATGCCATCCATTTTTCTACGGAGTAAAGACGGATTAGGGTCCAAATCCCCCGCAATTTGGGTTGCGGCCTTTTGTGCTCCCCACGCGCCCGGAGGAGCGGAACACGGCCGAGCTCCCCATTTGGCCGAGATCAGCGGGTTAGGCCGGTCAAATGATTGAGGGGAGCCGCGCGGTGGGGCCGCGTTTGGAAAATAATGAGATTGAATTAAGAGAGAGTTTATGGTGCAGCCCCTGGAGAGAGACGGGGGAAGGGGGGCAGATGGAAGTAGAAATATTGTGGATCTTCCTTGATGGACATTTGAGATCAGAAGTTATTTTAGGAGTGGAGGTGCTCTGTAAGCTATCGCAGGAACTACTTTTTCCTGAATGAGTGAGCAGTTTTTTTTAGAAGAGCCCTTCAATAGTAATCATTTCAATAGTAAGCAACTTTCTCGGTGGGAAACTATGGCCATGTCGACTCAACGTACCATGACATCACCAGGGACGCGCTCTGCTCTAACCGCGGCTGCTGGCTTTTGGGGAAAGTTCATCGTTTGGCTCATATTTCTAGAAACGCTTCCCTGAAGATGCGCTTGTGATTGCCCAGCAGCCCTTCGCTCACTTTTCCTGAAATATTGGTGGGAAAACAGGAAACACCATCAAAAGAAAACAGCGCCTGGCTGCAACAATCCGAGGGAGCGCCGCTCTTCCTTAACTCCTGTTTCGTGCGTATTACCATCTCATCCCGAGTTCAAAGCGGCGTGATGTTAATGAATGTTCCCATGTACAAAGAGAAGCTTATGTAAATGTTACCTCTCCAGATGTTCCACGGCTCTCAGAGCCAGAACTCCGACTAGCCTTGAGCCACATACTAGCAGTTAGCATTTAGACAAACCTTTGTACCTTCACTTGCCTATAGGCCCTATCAGACCGTCACCGCCTGAAAATCAATATCTGCCGCTAATGAAGTTTAGCCACACATTTTAATGAAGGAGCCAATTTGCATTTGAAAGTAACAAAAGGGGAAATGGGTTCATTTTCCTCCATATCTTATTTAGAATGAACATTTGAGCAGAAAGCAATGCGCCCCTCTTGTTGTGTGTTCTACCATTCGGCTCTTCTGCGGGAGTTTTATTTTAATTTGCCAGTGTGCACATGTTGTAATTACAATTATGGGGAAGGTATAACATAGTTATAGTGTGTTAATAATCCATTACTGGAGCCTTCTGCGACCACGTGAAGTCAAGGAGAGACATACGGTTAAGGTTCCGGTGTTAAGTTGTGAGGTTATGAAGGAAATTCACGGAGGAGAAATGTAACAACGTGACGCTTTAGTGCATGAAACTTCCTCTCAGACCTGGCAGTAAAACGCGCGCGCTGATGCACGAGGGCTGCGCACTGCGCTCAGAGATGAAAGATTTTACCACCATTTTAATATGCATGCATCAAATGTAACGAGAGCCCCTCCTCCAATTAAAAATGACCCCATAGGTCATTTGTACAGCAGCTAATTACAAGCTAGCGTTGGGCCCAGGCCTCATCGGCTGCTCGTGCACATGAGGACAAGCCGAGCCTTTAATAGTCACTAACTTATGGGACAGGATGTATGTTATTCTACGCTGCTAGAGACGCTAATGTTGGAATTAGATCACTTAAAGCAAATGACTAATTAACCACACGTGCTGTACCGACTGACGGTGGCTGCGGTTTCGAGGGCACGTGCAGGTTCGCGTGACCTCACACAGCCGACTAAAACTTGACGGAAAACGGGCAAAAACTTTTGCCGCGCTACGATCTTCGTCCCGGCGCTCACAAGAGGCGACCTGTTCGTTTCATGTAAATAACAACAGCCCCGGAGTCTCGGCGCGTGCCACACTTCGCCAACTTCGCAGCAATTTTCGCGCCCTCCCCTGCCGGCAAAGTGTGTCACGACAGCAGCTGCGGCAGGAAGGCAACTTCGCCTCCAGCAAGACTAAAGTGAGCGTCAGAGTAAAACAGTTGTTTACTCTGTTTGAACTGCGGTATCTCACCCGCGGGAGACGGCGTGCCTCAAGTTTCGCATCTTTCAGTCTCAACTTGCGACAAAGAGTCGGATGAATAACAATGTCATTTTCTTGGGCTGTCTTCTTTTCCGCGTTCCATCTCTTTCTTCCTCCGCCCGTCCCCACCTCCGTCAACCGCCACTGCCACCCGTCTCTCCCCTTTGCACTCCTCTCGAATAATTCATCGCCCCCTTTAAAGTTTCAGCGTGCGCCAAATTGATGGTGACACACAAACTACATTATGTTTTTTCACTCCTTTTTTTTATAAACTAACAGCGCTGCTCATCTCTCTTTAATTGCGCGGCAGTTGGGGACGCAGATGCGCACAGATGCAAGTATGGGGGGGTGGAGGATTGTGTAACTTTGTTAAAGTGATGAGACAGAGGTCCTGAGTGACCCAGCTCGGATGAGAGCGATGTCTGTGCACTCAAGTGGATACAAGAGAAGAGAAAGAGAGATTAAGAGCCGACACTCGTTCTTTGGTGGGCCTTCGTTTTAAATTTAGCCAAAGTTACTACAACGTATGAATAAAGCACGCAGACCCTCTCAAAGTTGCTGCAAGATAAACTTGTGGGAAAGCTTTAAATAATGCTACATATCTGCGCTACTACCAGGATTATAGAGGATAACTAGTAGTCAATAACTGCCATTCATCCACTGGAGTACAGAGTTAGGGTTAGAATGGGATAGGGATACAAGTCCAGGGTTAGGATAGGGATAATTATCCTGGGTTAGGATAGGATAGGGATACAAGTCCAGGGTTAGGCTTGAGATAGGAATACGAGTCCAGAGTTGGATGCGACAGGGATGCAAGTCCAGAGTTAGGACAGGATAGGGATATGGGTCCAGGGTCAGAACAAGATAGGAATAAAAGTCCAGGGTTAGGCTATGATAGGGATACAAGTCCAAGCTTAGGACAGGATAGGGATACGAGTCTTGTGGATTTCTTTCAGATACTCCGGTTTCACAATCCAGAACTGACAACCTTCTTGATAGTCGTCTGTGCAAAACACACACTCTTACTATTAATGGTGTAGTTTTAAGACGTATTGAGTTTCATTCCTGTTATTTGAGACACCTTGATAGGCTTTAATTAGTATTCTATAGAAGAGAATAAAATCACATGAATGGTAGTTAATAATTAGTTAAATAGTTAATAATAGTAATTCTCTCATCTGTACCTTATTCTATATAAAGTTATTATTTCAGTAGTGGAGGCAGCCTTGAAGGCCCTGGAGGAACTGGAGGAGTTCCCAGTCAGTGAATGTTTTTTTCCTTCATGGACCAGTAGGTAGTGCTAACAGGAAAAATATAAACATATAAAAGGCTAAATCTGGGAGGATGCTGAATAAATCCTGAGTAGGACATTTTGGTTTTGACAATATCTAAGTGACTTTACATGTTTATGTCACTGTTGTGTTGTAAGAATTCTGATATGTGTCGGTACTGACGTCATCTTTTTGGGCTTTGTGGGCCTGCTCTGGAAATTGCTTCACAAATTTATGAATGGCATTATAGATCTAAAAAAAAAAAAAAGTGGGAGGGCTGCAAAACTCAAGAACAAGAAGTTAACGACTCAACCATTAAATTCTAGGGCTATTTTTTTTCTGGCTGTGAAAGCTAAAGAGATGATCGTTCATGAAGAGGTCTGAGAGCTGCACATTTGTGATTTCTTTATGCACTTGTTTTGTGTTATTTTATTTCAGACATAAAAGGTGTTTGACTCAATGTAAAATACCATAATGACGATATCTGAAAGTGCGTTTGACCTCTCTACACAGAGTGTGTCTTAATAAATTTAAATTGGAAGACTTTGAGGACCAACTCAGAAAAATGAGTTTGACCTCAGAAAACAACTATCTATATCTATTTTGATCTTTAACAAGTGAGTAATTAGTCTAATAGTCTAAATATGCCTTGTGTGTTTGCTTCAGTTTTATCAATAATTAGAAGCCCACAGCTGTAGAAAATCAGATATTTAGTGTAGAAAGAGAAGAAGATAAACTGTGGAGTGAAGAAGATAAAGAAAAACAAAATTAGATTTGATGTTAAAAACAATGTTAAAAAAAGAAAAAAATGTAAAAATTGTTAAACATTTCTCTGATTGATTCAAGGGATTGGAACCCTTTATAATGAACAAGAGAATATCAGGAGCTGGGCTGAAGATACAGTTGTGGGACAGATGTGCTTATCTCCTTCAGAGAGACTTCTGGGCATTCTTTGTCTCATTTCTCTCAGTTTGGACAGTTACACTAGTTACAAGCAGTTATTGAAGATTTGAACAAATGAAAAATCTTTTGTCTGTGTGTGTGTGTGTGCGCGTGTGTGTGTGTGTGTGTGTGTGTGTGTGTGTGTGTGTGTGTGTGTGCGTGTGTGTGCCACGTTACTTAGTGAGGGCCAGTATATTTCACCAGCCAAGTGAGGACATCTTGGAGGTTCAGGGTCCAGCTTTGAGGTCAGACTCGGGGGTTTCCGGCGGCGATTCCGCGTGAGGGACGTGACGCCGGCGCTCGGTGCGTCTCCTCCCTCCGCCCTGTTTGCAGCCCGCCGCGCCTCTCCCAGAAAATAAATAAGTCATACTTCATATCATCACATGTGATTGAGGCGGCCCTGTAATGGAGGAGCCGAGAGCATCGGCAGATGAAGTGAAGTGTTGAAACGACTGATTCTTTTTGCTTCACTGAGATCTTATTTTTCAAAGTGCCACTAAAAGCACGAGGGGCCCGTGTCGCTCGGCGACAGGATGAAGGCGACGAGGGGCGGCTTGATAAGAGGTGGGGGGAAAAAAAGGGCAGCGACACCCGACTCCCCCACTTTTTTTTTCTTTGCTCAAAAAGTTGATATCTGGAGCGTCCTCCAATCATATCTTCCGTGAGGGGGTCCGATATTTATGGCCGAGCGCCCACAGCTAAAGCTAATATTATGAGCTCCGCCTGCTGCCGTCCATATTATTTTACCTCCCGTTGCCCGCGGTGACGAATAAATAAAGCGCCTGCCGCCGCGGTGTGGCACGGGCGGTCTGGGCTCCCAGAGATCTCTCCTAGCGTGTTGGACAGGCTGCAGAGAGGAAGGTGGGGGGGGGGTGGCAGCGAGGCGGCTGTCACTTTAGGTTGGGTAATTTCTGACGTGCACGTCAAGGCCCTGACAGGAGGAGTGTGGCCGGCCCGTACATTAGAGCGGGGGCTCGCAGGCAGCGCGGCACAGGGGACGGCGAGTAATGCAGTCCCAGAGAGCGCCGCTCGTCTGCTCGCACTATGTTCTTGTCTGGTGCCACACAAGGATGCCCCCTTGTCGCCCCACCCCCGCCCACCCCCGCTCGCCCCCCCCCCCTCGTCCCCCTCCATCCCCTGTCCCTCTGCTGGCAGGACTTAAGTCGGCACGGGAAGAGTCCATTTACAATGTGTGCTTTATAACATCTCCCTGACAATGCAGGAGTGGATTAGAGACATTTGTGATGAATCATTTATGTTGACCCCCCCCCCCCACACACACACACACACACACGCATGCACGTGCACGCACACCGCCACCATTTGTCTCTTCCGTGCGCTCTGGCTTCTCCTCGTGCACGCGTCTGCTCCGGATGTCATCGCAGCAAGATGGGTCGAGGGGAGTCGGCGGAGGGTACTCAGCCGAGGAGGGAGGAAAAAGGGAGGGTGGGAGGAGTGGGGGGGGGGGAGTGTGTGTGAGGGGGGGGTGGAGAGTGACACAGAATCGTCGGAGTGGGGCATTAAAATTAATCCAGGAGTCACAATAGCTGCCATGATAGCGGCGCCAAACTTGCCTTTGAAAGCGAGCGCCGCCCGTCCTCCCAGTCGCTCTCTGTCCTCATCAATTCTTCAGCGCCATTTTGACACTCGCTCCGCTCATTGGCGTAGGCGCCCCCCGCCCGCCCGCCCCCGGTTTCCGTTCCCCCCCCCCCCGCCCGAACTTTAAACCAAGCGTCGGAGAAATATGCAAAGACACGCCGGCGTCGTTGTTCTACGTTATTCCTTTTGAAAAGCGCTTTTGTTCGGGCTCAGGCGAGGTGGCACGGCGGGTCGCACAGGCCTCGCCCCCCCCCCACACACACACACACCCCTTACCCCCCCCAGCCCGCTCTGGCCTGCTAACTCGGAGCGATGCTGATGCGTACAGCCCCCAAACGCCCCTCCTGAGAACTTTCTTCCCTCTCGGACTCAGAGTTTGGGGGTGTCTGTGCGGCTTTGGGAAGCGCTCCGACCACGTCTGTAAATGACGCCAAGACGCTTCTGAGGAGAAAACCTCCCCGCGTCGATGGAGAGTTCACCGAACTGCTGACATTCCCTCTTCCCTGCGACGGGGCACCAAGCGGGTCGACGTCTGCCAGAGCCGACGCCGAGGTCCGCTCCGCCGCCCGCTGTCGGCGTTCCCAGACTCCCGCCGTCTGCCTCCGTCGTCCGTTCGGAAAGGCAGAGTGCCGGCGAAGCCCGAGGAAGCCTCCATGCAAATGCCGCACGAACGAAATATTAAAAATTGATCGGCTTTCCATTTGAATTCAAGGAAGCCATCATTCTCCGTAAGAGGGCCTGTCTCTTTAAATCAGAGGAACTGTCGCTTCTCTGGCTGCCTGTTTACAAAATATGAGGCTGAAAATGAGACCTGCTCCCTGCGGACAAAGCTCCTTGTATAAATATAAATAATGAATACCAGATAAATAATTTCTGCCCCTTCAATAATGCACAAACTTGACGGAATTCACTTAGGCCGTGAAACTGGAGAAATTTGCTAAAAGTAGATAATGCAGTCGCACAATGGGCCCGGAGTGTGGTGTGTGTGGGGACAGGAGCGGGACAGGCGCCCCGCTGACCCCGCGGTCACTTCAAAAATTCATTCGGAACATGTGGCCACATCTGGGCCCGCCCGCCGCCCCGGCCACGGGGCGATATTTCATCCGCGGAGGTCAAGTAAGTGTGTGTTTAAAGCCCGAGGAGCGTAACGAGGGGAGCGATGCGCATTAGAGGATCGGTCCCGTGGGGGCCCGTGGGTGGGGGGGGGTTCCTCTCGCTGTGCTGCCTGGGTGTCTTCTGGAGAAAAAGAGGGTGGAGAGTTGATAAATGGCTAATTATGAAAACCCTCGTGCCAAAGCTAAAACTGTAATTAGCCTTAATTGGCTAATTGGATCAAATCGGTCCGTGGCACGAAGCTTAATCGCCACCTTTTTTTTTTTTTTTTTTTTTTTTTCCTTCCGAAGCGTTTAGTCCAAAATTCATCTGAGCGTGGATGAAGTGGTGTTAATCTGTGGGAAGAGGAAACCCGCTCAGGCTGGTCTCGTCTCCCCTGAAGGCCCCGGCCCTCCTCCGGGTGGGTGGGGGGGTCCCTGAGACAGTCAGCTAAAGCAGCAAATGTTCTGCCCTCTGTCTCCCCGAGCCTGCATCAGGAGCGGCCCGGCCCGAGACGTCCAGCCTCTCTTCTAATAACACCATCTAGAATTCACGCCCTCCAAATAGGTTAATGTGTTTTTGCCCAGAGGGGCCGATCTACCTCTGCAACACAACTCTGCTGCACCTCCATTAAGCAAGAACACCAGCACCTATTAGGAGCATGAGTGTGTATGGGCCCAGAAGTGAGAACGTGTGTGTGTGTGTGTGTGCGTGTGTGTGGGTGTGTGTGTAGAAGGCTATTGAGGGTGTCACTACCCAGAGCTGCCTGCTGCTCCGCAGTAACCGCTGCAGGAGAACAATGTTGTGGCCCCTGACAGCTTGTTAAAGGCTCCACCACGATGGAGCCGCTCCCACCGTGTTGCGTGTTGGGGGTACACAGAAGGCTCTGAACACATACAGAATAAACACACACACACGGGCTGTAAGTGGGGCAGGCGAGAGATCCACAACGGCTGGAACTTTATCAGCAGCTGGATGAAACTACTTGTTTGCTCTTTTGACAAACTGTTCTTATTCTGCATTTAAACGTAGCATAAAATCACATTTCTATAAAGTAGTGATCCAACATTGGATTCCCAGTTCGGACTCCTCCCCAGATGAATGATTATCCCCGGAATTCAACCATAATCCAATGATGTCTTCAACATGAACAAACATTTTAATTCTGTCTCACTGGGTGTTTTTATAGTGTCACATGATAATGCGTCATTAATCCGGATAAAAACATAACTAAACCAGGGATGTTCAAGAATCTGCTCGTGTGTGCAGAATTTTAACTTCTCTTTTCCTTTTTTAGTCACATAAAAACAGAAAAAGGATTTCCGTTACAACCAGGGCATCTCTTTGGCGCTAAACAACAGTTTTAACTAATTTTTTACGACCTCCTTAAATTATTGTCTTTTTCAAAATCCATCTAACTCAATTGTGTCTTTTGTCTAAAGACGTCACACAATTGTGGTTTAAAAATGTGACGATTTGCTTAAATTGATGTTTGAACAGTAATCATGTTGTGATGTTACGTTAATAAAAAATTGTTAATACTTTACTTTAACTTTAGAATTCTTGTAAATTCAAGAAGCATTATTCTAAATAAACTATTTTTGTGTAACTTTAATAGACGCCGGGTGCTGAATAGTTGGTGTTAGTCTGCCCCCTAGTGGCCGCTCATCGCTACTCCCGGTTACAGGGAGCAAAACAGCAAAGAGAACGTTTAATAAAATGATGTGCGTTATGTTAAACTTAATCAATCATTTATCGAGAGGCTGTTTGGCTCTGAAGCATTTCACAAGTTACGCGTGTCCTCTTTGGAAAGTATTTAAGTCGAAAGAATGTCAGTCTGGTATCGCTGGTTTGGCTGATGTGTTTTTATTTGAACAGGAAAAACTATTAATCAAAGTCATTAAAAAAAAAAAAAAAGGTTTTGCACTGTGGGTTGAATTTGTCTCCGTTGTCGGCACGTCTGTCTATAATGACAGTAACTTATTGAACAAAGAATATGTATTAAATAGTCGGCAGTGATGCAGCGCACATTCGCAATCCATCAAAAGGCTGACTGCAGCAGCTTATATCACTGGGCGCGAAATAGATCCAACCACCCTATGCAGTAGAAGTAATTGAAGCTATATATGGTCGAAGAGTGTGCAAAATTAATACCTGACCAGAGGACATGCCTCCAAGGTGCGGAGGTCTCGCGTCAAGCGGGGGGGGCACAGGGCGTGCATTCAATATCTGCAATATCTTCATTAATTATAAGTTGCTTTATTTATTTTAAGAAGGCAGAAATGAATGATCGATGCAAAACCCAGGTTACAAATGAAAAAGCATCACCGTGCGTGCGTGCGTGCGTGCGTGCGTGCCTGACCCGCGGATGTAGTTCTCAGAGCTTCCAGCAGAGGTCGCTGCTGCAGCTGTCGGGCGGAGTGGCGCGGCCTTGACCTCTGGAAACATCATTTATTTTAGTTTTTGCTTTTTTTTTCTTTTCTTTTTTTTTCGGAGCCTGGAGGGTGAATGGTAGCAACGAGACTGACAGAGTACGAGGAGGTGGGAGGGTAAGGAGAAAGATGGAGAGAGGGAGGGAGAGAGGGAGGGGGACGGAGATGGAGGAGCGGGGCGACTTCTAGCAGTGACACAAAAAGCATTGTCCTAATTTAATGGCTGTGGAGTCTTGTCTCCCCTTGGTCCGAGAAGCAGCTGATGCTTAATTAGGACGAATAATCAGTCACACAACAAATATCCTCACACACGCACACACACACACGTGCACACACACACACACCAGCCCTGGGAGTAGCCGGGCCCTTTTTGTAGCCAGGCTGAAGCCCACATGATTCAATCCAGCTCGGCCGTCGCAGGAGATGACTTATGAAGACAAAGAGGCTTCTGCCGCATCGCAGGACAACTTCTCCGGCGCGGAGGCCATAAAGTTGTCACTGGGCTTCGACCGCTGATGAGTCACCGCGTGTAAAAATCAAAGGGTGTGTGTGTGTGTGATTCATGGGCGATGTGATCTAGTGTCTGTTGTGACGGCGTGGGCGGCGGCGGGGGCATCCATCATCACACGTTCACGGGTGTGACTGTCACCTGCGGGTGTTGACAGGTACGATTGGCTTAATTAAACTGATTTACGCATTTGAAGAAAAAAATCACTGCGGCAGCAGATTTGTGCGAGTTTGTGCGTTTGATGAGCACGCGTCTCTAAATTATGATGTAATCTATTAATTACAAACTTTGATTTTTTCCCTGTTTCAATGTTTAATCCGGTGTATTTTGACTGAGCGGCCTTGTTCGGAATGCAGACTATTGATTGTCTCATATTGATGATATGAGCCTGTCAAGCGGGCCTTTGATTGATGGCTGTTGCCCAGAATAACTCTGAATATGCATCAGGCTGCTGGGAGCGCCTCACTGTTGCGTTTCAGCCCAGGGCCCAGATGAGCACATGTCCCATTTGTACAGGTTTCTGGTTTTTAAAAAGTGATGGCGCTCATTCTCCGTGTTCAACATTAATCCAGACTCGGGGTGCGAAACACCGGATGAATATTTTACCATTTCTTTACTCACAGAAATAAGGATACAAGACAAAGTCGTGTACGAGCGCCGCGCAAATATATGCCAAAGTGTTTCTTCTGTGAATTTACATCCAAATGTATTAAAATTCCCTTCTCCATTATCTGGAATTGCACATTTCTTAATTATTCATTGCAAGGCATTGAAGCACCCAGGTCTTTTAAATTTTTTATTTCTGCTCAGCTTCAAACAGTAGATCTTGTAAAGGGGACCCAGTTTTGGGGTGTGGGAATTGCTGCGGGGCGAAGCTGACAGGATTTTTTCGGTCTCGAGGCACCTCTCACTTTTTCATTACAGCAAAGCAAAGGAACAAATCCAGGTCAATTAAAATAAGGAACAAGAAGCGCTGGGGCTGGCCGATAATGGGAGCAGCGCCGCGGTGGGCCAGCAGAGGGCGCTGGAGGGCCTGAGCGCCTGTGCAGATTGTGCAGGAAAGGGTCGTGATTCAGCCCAGAAAACATGCATATATCCAAAATATCACCCTGAACATTCAGGCGAAGGGCCGACTGAGCACATATGCGATGCGTAATATGTATAAAGCAACAATAAAAAAGCGGTGACCTTTGACCTCTGACACTCCATAAAAGGCGTACGTGTTTGTGTGTCCTCTCCTCTCCATTTTCCGTCGTTAAAAACTCTGACACGCCCGTGAAGAAAAAAAGCACGGGAGGCCAACCCGGCGGGGGTGTCACATTGAATTTAATGCCGTCTTGGTCACCGTGGAAGGGGGCGGGGGGGGGATCATATCTTGATGTGAAAGGTGCTCTCCCTCGTCCGCCTCGTAATATGTTGTGACGCAAATGTCCACATACGTCCTCTCCCTCTCCGGCTTTCTCTCGTTTACACACAGATGGAAGAGGGACCGAGCCGGGGTCAAAGACTAAAAGGCTGTAATTGTGTTTATGACAGTAGCCTGGATCTGGGCCTGGCATCGGTCCAGCATCCGTGTGTGTGTGTGCGCCGCCGCTCCTGTGCGTGTTTGTGATAGATTAGGTGTGTGTGTGCGTGTTGGTAAATGTGTGTGTGTGTGGGACTGTAGCCTTCTCGTGACCTCCCTGATGGCTGCAGACTTGGCTGAAGTCGTAACTCCTCTCGCTGGCTTTAACCTTGAGCAATATCACAGACGCTCCGAGTCAAAGCCCTGAGCCGTAACTTCGGACGCGCAAACACAAAGTGAAACGCATCAGACATCCGCCCGGCTGGGACACTGGAAGCATCCTGATGATCTCCAAATGACACCGACGGCGGGGGGGGGTATCACGTGTCTGGCCGTTAACAACAAGGCTCCTGTTGTGAACGCCACCGAGCTCTAGCGTCAAAGCTGCCTCGCGGACCTCCTGCTCTTCATACGAACCATTTTCAAAGTGTTCCAGGTACAAATGAGTAGCTCACCATGTTCAGGAGTCCATGACAAGCTTCCTCTGTTATTAGGATATCCAAGTATCCTCAGATGTGCTTGGATATAGGGGGGGCTAAAATAAATGACTAACATTCTATAAAGGGGGTCTGGTAGAGGTCACTGACCTCGTCCGCCTCACATGCGCATTGCTGTCCCGACGTCGATGGCAGCCACCTTCACACTTTAACCTTGAAGACCCCACCTGAAGACCCTCGGGAGCAGCATGGCCGACATGGGCCCAACAATTCACCTGGACAACTGTGGTCGGATGCAGATCTGTCGGATGCGATGTGTCATATATATAAAGCAACGACAAAAAGCGGTGACCTTTGACCTTTGACACACAAGAAATCGCTCCTACTCTCTCCTCATGACTGATGTGTTTATGGCTTCAGTCACATGTTAAAATCTTTAAACTGGAGAGGCCCCAGCACAGGACGACGCAACAGCAGAAAACAGAGCGGATGCTGCCGCCGCCCCCTTTCGAAAGTAGGCGAAGACGTGAACTCTGGCTAACAGTAAATCTTAATTTGGAACTGTTGCCGCTGGAGGGCAAAGGTCGCTCTCTTGATTCCTGCCTGCCGCGCAAACATTTCCACTTCCTGGACATTTCATGCGGCGACAACCCCCGGCCGCCTTGTGGCCCTCTGGTCCGAGAGGAAGCCACAACAAAGGACTCTGGCAATACCATTATTACCGTTCTGGGCGCCCGCCAGGAAGGCTACAGATTACCTGCAGACAAATTGGCCATTGGAACGCCACGTAGCGGGGGCTAATTGCCTGAGTGAAGAGTGAGTTTGTGTTTCATGCAAATCTGTGTGTACAGTAGCTCGACTTGGCCGACAAACAATGGCCGTCCCCAAGCTGAGTAAAAAAAAAAAACAACAAAAAAAAAAACAAAAAACGGCTCTTTGACACGGCTGTTTACTTCACATTCACTAATTATTGCTCAAAAGCACCGATGACCTCATCCTTCTTGGATTTGCCTCATGAGGTAAAGCCCCCCGGGACCACCGGTAAATCAGCCGCTACAACCTGCGGTTTTATGCCCCCGCGTATTTCGTCGGCCCCCCCCCGGAACCTGAGCAGGAATTGCGCCGCTCGGGCTGAACTTTGTGTTTCTCAACCGCGTGGCGGTGTTAACGCGCCTTTTATAACGCGTCCTAGTCAAGGTTTACAGCAGATGTCAAAGTTAATTGAATGTCTTTCACGTCCCAGAAACGCTGTTTCATTTTTTTCCGAAAGCTACGCCAACGGTGTTCTCACAAAGGTTGTGGCGGGGGTCTTCAAATGATTGGAAGAAAAAAAAAATAAAAAGATCGGCACTGTTGACTTGTGCTTCCACTGTTGACAAAGTCGGGAGCGGAGAGTTTAATTCAGCAGAAGTATCTCATCTCACTTCTTAAACCACCTATTTTCACGCACAATTTCTCATTGAGTCGAAAATGGGAGGAAAAAAAAAAGAGAAAACTTTTGAATCTTCCTTTCTAACCTTCAATCCCTCCAGCAGAACAATCTGCGGCCTTGAGCTGCGTTCCTGGCTACCCCGGAGCCACAGATGTTCCGGCTTTTGGCGTTTAAGGCCGTGGAAGAAAAAGGAAGTCGCACGTGGAATCAGAAGCTTCAATCCCGGCCTCGCCTGAGCACGACTGGGCTGGTTTTTTGAAACCGACACGCTGGCGTGAATATATGCACGTCTCGCCTGCAGCGCTCAAGACGGCGTCCTTTTACTCCGTAACCCCGACGCCTCACCGCCGTTTGCTATTAGCGGCCCTGTTGTTCACCGATGCATAACCGAGCGCCCGTCCTCCCCGCGGAGGCGCAGAGCAGGTTTTCAAACGTAAGTTCCGAGCGAGCTGGGCGGGCTTTAAAAATAGACGGCGTTGTTATGGACAGCCGACCTTTCGGGGGTCACGCGTGTGTTTGCGCTCTGGTGCGGATCTCCTGCTTTTTGGAGGATACCTGCTCCCGTTCCCCCAAACCTGCGTGTGTGCTGTTTGAAAGAAGGACACAGTGGAATGCAGTGGCCCCGCCCCCTGGCCCCGCCCCCCCCTCGTTCACGCTGGGAATAGCTTCTTCCAGACAAGAAGGCCAGGGGTCACATTACCGGCCAAGGTTGACTGTCCTGAGGCTAAATAAAGAGCCTAGGGGTTGCCGGGCAGCAGAGGCCAGCAGCAGGGCCCTCACACTCAATTAGGATCAAAACCGGCGTCAGACTTGGACTCGGGGAGGCGGAGCGGAGAACTTTCTGGATTCTAACAATAGCGGTCGAGTGACGCCCCCACAGTGGGATCTTTAAAAGACAACCGCGTATCTCTCTCCGTTATCGGCCACTCTCTGTTTCGGAGCCGTCGCTTATTACAGGTGACCTCTGACCCCGCCCGTGCAACGTCACGTGGGGGAGCGAGAGGTCGGCGCTGCGGTTTACACCCTAATCACATGACGGGCCGCCGGGCAGGGGTTAAACGCGGTCCAGTTTGTGAAGGACGCGCTGCCTGAGCGGGAGGGGGTGGGTGTGTGGGGGGGGTTGGCTAGGCAGCAAACTGTTGATACATCCATCCATTAGTTCAGAGCCTTTCAGCCACGGAGGTCAAACACGATGTTTTATTCCCTCCCTCCCTCCATGCGTAGGTCCGTCGCGCGGTCGCTCACCTTGGCAAAAAAGAAAAAAAAAAAAAGGGGGAAGAGAAAAAAGAAGAAACCCCTGAATGTGCGGTAGACTCTGTCAACAGGCAGAGAGGGGGGTGTTAAAAAAAAAAAAAGCCATAAAAGATCCACGCTGAATAGATTTGCATAGAAGACAGAAACGTGTCCTTGTATAAACTAAGAACATGGCAGAGCCAAACATGGAGGAGGGCGAAAAAACAGATTTTCAGGCCGACCTTGTCATCCTTTGATCCCTCGTGAAAAGGCAAGACAGTCATGCTGCAGTGATCAGTCAGGGTCAAAGTCATTCTCCACCCCCCCACCCCACCCACCTCCCTCACGTGACGATAATGTAGTTTTGTGGCTCGGGCAGCTGGTGGTGCTGTAAGACCTGGCTCCTCAGCTACTCCGCCCCCCCCCCACCACTCCTCCTCCAAGGCTGTCACCTCTCCTCTCCTCCTTTGTCCTCTCCCCTCTATCACTCGCCTCCACACGTCAGTGCTGAGCCACTGCAGCATCCTCCTCCGGTACCAGAGCCGGTCCGCGTTGGGGGGGGTTGGGGGTTTGGTGATGGTGGCGGGGGGGGGGGGGTGTAGCGGCCACAGGAAGAGAGGAACATGGGAACTACAAGGGATTGATTGATGGTGCGCCGTTGAGGCGATGTGATAGATTGTGGCCGAGCACTGTGATGCAGGATGTAACCGCGCGGCTGCATCTGTTTAGCTTATTTGATTTGAAGTGGCGGGTTCAGTGGCGTGATGTCTGCCACGGGGTCATCTGTGTGAAAGATATTAATTGGGTTCCCAGCGAGGCCACACGGCCGGCAGCTCGGTTATGATTCCTGTGGGTAAATATTTGCCTCCACTAACCCTCACTAGGTGCCATAATGATTCTTTGTGCGTTGCTGCTGTGTGTTCCTGTGTACACATCAGCCAGCGCGCCCGTGTCCGCCTCTGCGTGTGCGCCGCCGCTCAATCCCCCCCCCCACCCCCCACCCCAGCATTCCCTCTCTGCAGCTGCAGCTCGCCAGTTTGATCAATAACGCGTCCTTCATTCTCAAGTCGGGCTTGACCTTGGCTGCCTTTTGTCTCCTTCCAGGGGCCAGAGTGCGCATGTACAGGTTGGAAAACAAGGCTATCTCTCTCTCTCAAACAAAAAAAAGGAGGGAAAAAAACCACCCTTGGAAGGAAATAAAGAACCCCCCCCTTTAATGGAAGCTCCCCTCCCCCCCACTGCATTCCGATTAATAGCATAATGGATCTTATACCGTATTTATAATGTTCTTATCTTAGCATAATGAGGTGATAGCACAACTCATTTGCTAAATTACCACAGGCCAAATGGAAATGGAATACATTTGAAATTACTTTCATTTTCTTGCTGCCTGCACATTGAAGGGACAACTGTCAACAGCAGAGCGGCGAAAGCTCTCCAAAGACGCATCCACGTGCTCATAATCTGCCTTCCCATACCTTGAAAAAACACGTTTGTGTGACCCGGCGTGGACCATCTGGAGGCACTTCCATGTGCGCGGCTCGTCTTTTGTTGGGTCACAATTGATCCTGGATACAAAGGTCTACATCTAGCGTATGAGTCCAGATGCGGGTACAAACTTATCGTGTGAGTCATCATATGAGGGCAGGCAATACGAAGGTCTATACGGAGGTCAAGCACAATGTGTTCCTTTGTCAAACCCCGGTACGGCCTCAGATGTGGGCGACTGGACACAGGCTATTCCCCTGTGGGTCTATTCTGGTAATACATACCACGATCACTCCAACGACTAAGATCCTATTAAAAATGATACTGTTGGGGGCATTTTCAGAGGTGCCCTTGATCAAGGCACCAACCTAAAGATGCTCAAGAGCACCAATACAGGGCAGCTTCCTCATTCTAGAACGTGCCTTTGTGATGGCATGTTAACTCATACGCTGTGTTTCCTAAAGCGTATCAGTGTGGAACCAGCCATTCCCTTTCTGTGGGACTAATAAGGGCTCTTCTCACTCGGCCCTATGTGTGGATGACTATCGTGTGATTGGGGGTCAGCCTGTCCAGGCTGGTTTCTTGACTCTCCCCCTTTGACTGACAGAACAGCTGCTCATTTCTAATCCGTGATATAACATGGATGCACCGCATAAAATGTTAGATTTCCTTTTTAAAAAGAACGACAATCTCACTCGTTCATTGTAAATTGCTTCAACCGTACAAATGAAGAAAGCTGGTTCATTCTTTTAAATATGTTAAAGAAACACAGATATGAATCAAATTCACTCATTTATTATGTTGTCCTGCTTTTACAAAACCAAACATGAAGCTTTTTTTTTACAGAAATAATAAAGACAGGGTAGAAGTCCCCCGCTGCATCCAACACTGGAAAAAAACGATGAAAAGACAAAAATCTCCACTACACTTTCCTCTTCTGTGTGCTGATGTACAGAACTGTGAAGAAAGGGGAAAATGTTCAAGTCAGGAACAGATCATGCACAGAGCCATTAGAAATAACTTTACATTTAATAGATTATGTATTAAGTCTTAAATGTGTTAAATCAGACTCTCTTAATACTGTAATATTTGCATCAAAAGTCAACCGAAAAAACAATCTGTTTCTGTTCTAATAGTGCAGCTGTGTTGATGTCCAACTCTTTCACACCATTTTCTATTTAGTACAGATATCTGAGCTCATACATTCTTAACTTGTGTTTACGTGGAGCAGAAGTAAATCTCCCCTCTAGACACTCTTACCGTTGTTTCCTCTCAGAAAAGCGTCCCCATACTTGTTCTTCAGCTGACCATTTACATATTCTTCGGTTTGTTCGATAGCAATATTCATGTAACCATCCAAACAAGCCAGAACTCCTGGGGGGAAACCACAGTTAGATCAAAAACAAACATACACAGACACACAGACAGACAGACAGACACACACCTCTGTAATCCACCCCAGAGTTCAGCTTGACGACCACCGGTCTCCCAATGATCTGTTTCAAGAAGTCACTCGGGGTCTGCTTCCTTAAACTCATCGTGAGGAGTTTTCAGTTTTTACCTGAAAACATCAAAGCGGTTCAGGTCATCAAAGCGGCGCAGGTGGGGGGTAGCATTAGCAACATTAGCGTCCCCTGGCGTGCTGGGCACTGGGAGTTGCACTAAAGGAAATATCGGCAGCAACTAATTTACAATCGTTCGCGCATGAACGGCATTAACCGATTATCAGAAGTCTGTGTGATCGAAAATACGACAATAACAGAGTAACGATAAGTGAAGTAGCTTTAGCGACCAGCTAATGAGCTAACAGCCGCTAACAATGTGCTTCCAGTGGCACTTTCCTTAAAAAATGGCACCATTTTACACTTTAATTGAGATGGAAAAATAACGTGAGAACAGAACGCTTCTGGACCCCAGCGGGAGGTCGATAATGGATTTAATTGTCGGGTCCACTCACCGGTGTGAACAAACAATTACTGGTCTCTTCCGTATCGACGGTCAATCCAGCCAATCAGATACGAGTACTGAACGGCGTCCGTGGGAGGACAAAAATGTAGAAACAGCCCCGCGATTGAGCTTTACAACGACAAAAACCGTGTCTATTATTATTTAACACATAAAATTTGTGATAAAGAACATTTAATCGCACATGCTTTGCATAGATACCTCCTGTTTCACAGGCACAATCATTATTTCTACAACAGTGCTTAAGATTTTAATGTCTTGTATAATTTATTTTCCAGATCTTATCGGCTTTCCTTGTCGATAATGTCTGAGCTCATTTGATATTATTAGATTTGTTGATTAAATACATCAAAACTCAGCATGCTGCAGTCAGTACTTGAAAAATTAAGTGGTCAAAGGTCAGCCAATAACAAAACACATAAAAGGGCCTAAAATAGTCTGTAATGCATGTATTATTACATGCATTACAGACAGAGGATGTGGATGGATGGATGGATGGATGGATGGATGGATGGACGGATAGACAGACAGACAGAAAGACGGACAGATAGACAGACAGATAGATCATCGCAGTATTTTGTCTCCATTCTTACTGTTACCAGGTATTGTTGTGAAGAAAAGGGCACGTCCACCATCTGATAAAGCTGTACTTGCTGGGTGCATGACCCAGCAAGTACAGCTTGGGAGGGAATGTATGAAAAATGGTGAAAAGGGGAAAACGGGATGAATTGGAGAGGTGAAAGATGGATAGAGTGTAGAGGACATAAAGATGTGGCTGTACGTGTTAAGAGAGAGGTTAAAAGAAAGAGTGAGCAGGGGAGAGAGCATCAGAGAGTGAGAGGTGGAATCATAAAGTACTTCTTGTGTGTCGAGACAGGTTGCTTGTTAGCAGGGCATGGCTAGCCCAGTGGAGGCTAGAGGTTAATTTGTTATCTGCTGCTGTGTTAAACTAAGGTCAATGCTACAAGTCCTTAAGTCATAAACAAGAGTAGTTAAGAGTCGTGTATACACCTAGGCACTGGTTAATGAATATTCAATGAAGATCACCCCCATCCCTTGTTCTCTTTGTTTGCCATGGGTGGTTTTTTTTTGGACAGAGGAAAAAAGACAGCTAATTTCTTGTCCCTCAAAAGCTGCCCTGCATGCCCTCATACTGACTTGTCCTTTGTTATCATAATATATGCCCTCAAAAAAGGCTTTTGCCATTTGAGGCATGGCACAATCCTCTGTCCCTGACTGGAAAAACATACCCATAATTTGATTGCCCAAAAAAGAGACCAGTAATGCCATAATAATGTGATTTTATTGTTAGGTGTGTGGCTGCACAACCAAGATGACACCATTGCTGCCACTTAATGAGGAAATTTTGAAAAACCCAATATAAAAACATTGTACAGAATCCTGGTTTGCTCACTAATAATTGTGGTTGTTTTTTTTAAATCATGAATGAGCCTTTTTTGTATTCACCTCCACATGTAAGAATATTTTAATGGCACGGTTCTTTACCTAAAACCCATTAACCAGTTGTTAAACTTTAAATAAAGACAAAGATAATAATTTACTAGTCATTCTGCAGGAATGGGCAGACAGAAAGCACAACAGTGCTGTCAATTTAGAGACAAATCCTGTCTCCATCTCCAGACCCCTTGACCTTGAGGGGCGGGCTAGTGAAATAGAAAGATTATGGTGACGGGAGATGCTATTGTAGGTGGAAGATAGGGGAGTGCGGCAGAAGAGACAGGGGCCCGAGGTGAGTGGGACTGGGGAGGAGGGGATGCATCCCTCTCGTATACTAAAGCAATATGCAGGATGGAGGTGAAGGTAGGGGTCACCTACAGGATGAGGAGGTAGTCTAGACTGCATTGACCCTTCTGGAGCCAGGTTTTCTCTTCAGGTCATTCTTGATATGGAAAAAATAATGGAAAACTTTTTTTTTTCTGTTATAAATGAAAAACCTGGTTGTAAACAGCGCTTGCCAGTCCCCGCTTCTATGTAATCCCTAAATGTGTGAAGGTAAAAGCTCGAGAATGATGGGAAATCTTTCTCCTGTCAAAAAAAGGAAGCTTTTGTTGGCTGGCTTGAAGCCTGGATCTTGTGAATTTATAGCAAACGTAGCTGCTTTAATGGCTGACTTGTTTGCTCCCATGAGGTACACTGATCGTTTAATGGCTTGTTAACAGAATTTGTTAAAACAACAGCATTTCTTTGTCCATATTTCACAAATATGAAATGATTTTAGTTTGTATATCCTCAATTATTATAGTAATACCCTTTCTAGTTTGGCCACATTAAAAATATGAATATATATGCAGATGAATTAAAGGTAAAACTCATTTCCCAATTAATTTAAACTCAAATTAACCTTTAATTATCCAAATTTAGATTTTGATTGTATTGAAAAGATGGCTTAAAAAGGAAATATAAATGTGTATGTCTCTTTTAAGTTACTATATAGTCCATGGCCATGGCTTGTTCTTGTAGTTGTAAGGATAGTCATCTATAACCTCACCATAGGAGTTCAGAATATATTTGAATGTAACTGTTAAAGAAAGAATGAAAATATATAACCAGTGGTAAATTAAACATAAGGTCCTTGGGCTTTTATGGGGTTGCACTCATTATTTCCTCGCGGACGACACATCGCTCAACATCCACCTAATGACTCAGCTGTGAGCGCTGACAGTTGACAGTGGTCGGTTGCCTGGGGACCCCATGCTGGGTGAAGGGGGTGGCGGGAGGCAGACGAGGTGGGATGTAATCACTCCCTGTAATTTACAGGAAATCCAGGAAGCGGCTCGGAGCGGAGATGAAAGCGCTCTCCTCCCTTTGCTCTCAGAGCGCCGCTACTCGCCAAACCCTTAAAAAAGGCTCAGGAAAGCTATTCCGCTTTTGCTCGGAGTCCCCCAGGGGTTAGTCCTGGGACCATCTCAAACCAGCTACCGCCCTGGAGCCATGTTCTTTCCCCAAGGAGTGGTAGAACAGACAGACACTCAGACTGCCCAGTCGAGGGTCCAAGCACAGCCAGCCAGCACACAATTCTCCCGAGATTCGTTTTAGTGGGAAAGGAGCCTAGTGGAGCTTATAGGGCTCTGTGTACTGTATATCTGACTGTCTACTGGTCTTCTTGTGTGACACCTTCCTCCCTTGGTCATTTCTTTCTCTTTTTTCCCTCCATCCGAGACGACGAGAGGGCGTATTTTTAAAGCTAGGCGTCTCGCAGTCCTTGTCAGATTTATGAAGAACAAAGAGCATTGTACGGCATCCTTAAAATAAACAGCTTTCAGCAAAATGACAAGCTTCTGTGGACAATTGCGCCTCGAAGCGAAACGTTAAAAAAAAGAAAGAAACAAAAATCTAAAAAGCGCCATGCACGCTAAGTAATAATTACAGTTTGTTAACCTCAGCTCGTGTTATTGTATCGGCTGTCAAAATGACAGTCAGATTTGCAGGAAATCGTGGCTGCAGCCATGGGCAGATCACCCAGTTTGATGGCTTTGTCACACCGCACTATCCTCGCAAGTTGTCACAGAGGCACTGTAGTGGTTTTGCTTGATGGATGGCGAATGGTGCTTATACAAGGAGCCACTCCAGTGTGCCCATAAATATGCATCGTGACATTTGGAACAAAGCCGCTCGTCCTCTCCTTCCTGATGAGCTCTGCCTGCATAGTATAACATATTTCAATACTGTCACACCTTGTGTTTCATAGCCAATCTCTCTGTTCATCAACTTGGCAGATAACCTCTAGATGTTGACAGATGATATAGGGGGTGGCATTAGAGCTTTATTGTATGCAAAACCGAGGGATGAGTTTTCCAGCAGGGATGCTTGTTCCAGTAATTCATAATTAATACTTGAGCTCTCGTGGTGTATGTCTGTGTGCGTGTGTGTGTGTGTGTGCGTGTGCGTGCTTCATGCTTTGGTTTTCAACTGGTTTCCCTCTCCGTGCAGCGAAAGAAGTCGATGGTATTTCTCTTTTCAGCGCGTCGACGGGTCAGAGGTGAAGACATGTTCTCACATTCGCAGACCACAGACTGCAGTCTGCTGGGGGAAAGTGTAAAAGAATGCTGCCTGTTCTCACTGTAGCATAACTGTCTTCTTCCACCAAACACCTCATTGCTTTAGAAAGGAATAAATATCCAAGACAGCCAGGAGCAGTTCCTTTCAAATCCCACACATGCATCTCTCTCTCTCTCTCTCTCTCTCTCTCTCTCTCTCTGTCATTTGACCAGCGCTGCTTCCTGCCACTGAGGACCTGTGACTCAACAGCCAGAACACAGCACCGTTCTCTCTCCCACCCTCTTGAATATTCATAGACAGAACAGGACTGGAGCTCAGACCGATCCATCTTCTGCTCATCCGCGTTTATATAAAATATGGAAGCGTCTGGGCGCGTGCGTCGGGGAGCGAGGTTACAAGTGGTAGTAGATATTTAAAAGGGTGCCGTTAGTGACGGGGTGTGGGGGCTGTTTTACACTAATTTCTTTATCCCTTTCACAGGAGTGCTATGTTACAAGAGAATTCCTGAGGCGAGCCAATGGCCCGATAAATCTGCCGGAGCCTCTCTCTCAATTTGTCTCCACGGAATGTCAGCTGGCAAGCGCCCAGACACTGAGAACCTCTTTTCACAATGCGCCAATCTAACAGACGAGATCCCATGTTGGAGTTACAGTACAAGGACTGGCATGGATGAGTCGCCACGTGCCTTATCTGCGTCTCTCCCCGCTCCTCCTCGCGGCCTCCCAAGGCCGACCCTCCTCGCCCACCCTCCCGGTGGTTGAACCTGCGCGGCTAAGTGGGTGACATTGACGAAATGCAGGTGCCACCGCGGAGGAGCCCGCGATATGACACACGCCGCGTCTGCCCGTCTCGCTCCATAAGAGCGGCGGCGTGAACAGAAATGGTCTTGTTTGGTGTTGTTCATCACTGTGTGGCGCAGTCTCCCACATAGCCCAGTCCAGGTGGTGGAATGGCAGAGTGGGAGAACAGACCATGTTTGTGTGAAGATGCAACAACTCTCTCTCTCTCTCTCTCTCTCTCTCTCTCTCTCTCTCTCTCTCTCTCTCTCTCTCTCTCTGTCCCATTCCATCGTCTCTTCCCTCTGCAGTTCTTCTGTTTTCATATTAGTCGCTGTAGCACTTGAGCACTAAAGGTTAGGGGTTAACAAACAAAGATGTCTTCCCAACCTGGACGCTTGAATGAGTCACAATTGTGCTTGATTGGCAATATGTAGAAAAGTTGCTTTTCTGTTTATGGGGTAAGGGTATGTTAGCCCAACCCATTAATTAGCCTGACTTGAATACCTTTAGATGACGTAGCGCAGAGCGCTGCTGCCACGGTGCTTTCCATCCATTTAATTCAAACATATTGCATTTTATGGCAGGGTATTTGCTGACAGTGCACACACACACACACACTCACACACACACAAACACACCGGTCTTAACGTGGAATTAGGTTCATGTTTACCATCCATCTTCTGCTAACCACTGCCTCTGGTGATTTGTTAAACAAAGATTAATTTTAATGTGACTTTACGTGCAAAAAATCCCTGCAACAAGGGTTGAAAAAAGTTGAATGATGAGGGTGACAGAACAACAAATGGAGCCCTCCCTCCTATTCTAAGTGAAATTTCAACACAGCCAAACACGCGAGCGCATTGAAGGGGCTCATGTTACTGCTTGACAGTTGGCATGGCTGTAAAAAAATGCGTGTGCCAAGAGGAGCTTGCCAATGCTCAGCATGGCCGGTTTTAATATTTTAATGTGTTTCATTGCAACAGTGCGCGCCAGATAGCCTTTCTGACGTCCAGACAATAGTCTGCAAATGAACAAGATTACATGACAAGCCCTGAACGACAGAGCTACCCACTGCTGCTTACCCCAGCCACTTATCTGATGGTAGCCTAGCAACAGATCCCTGACCTGGCTCTGACCTCCACCCGATAAGGTCAGCACCTGAAGGCTCTCCCATTGGAGCGCTGGCGGAGGGAGAGGCGGAGCTCGGGGATGGAGCGAGACAAAGGACTCTGCAGTGCAAGGGCAGACTCCTCTGCATAGAGTTCCCTGCTCCCTGCTGACAAAACATGTTCCTACAAAAGCATGCCAGACCTCTTTACTGGTTTCACTATACCTGTGTGACAGAGAGAGAGAGAAAATCAGGGGCAAGCCAATCATAAAAAGAAGCCCATGCTGGGAGTGTATTCCCCATAGCAACTTAACAGAGTGCTGCCTCATTTTACTGAGGGTCACGCATGTCCCCTCCCTAAACGCAGCATCAATTAAAAAGCAAAACCGTTCATTTAACAATAAATAAATAAATAAAAAATAAAGCTCGGCGTAACAAAAAGAAGACACCCGTTTGCTTGGATGCACAGGATGTGATATTAATACAGCAGAGCAGCCCACCCCCTTCGGACACACCGACGTCCCTGCCGCTTGTGCGCACACACACGCGATCCTCATTTGTGCTTATAGATGCTAATTTTGTGATATGGAGGCTAATCCAAACTGTGACAGGCCGTTATCCTATTAGAGCGCCGCAATAAAAATCAAGCCGCTGACCAGGAGGACGACGCAGACAGCAGGACACGCCGTTACAATAAGAGACGACGGGGTCTCCTTACGCGCACACACACACATGCACACCCGCGCTCAAGTGCGAAAACAAACATGCAAATCATGCACAGATATACGCAAAACTGAAGTACTAATCCAGATGAACACATAAAGTTAAACTGCTCCTGCATTTGTTATCACTGGCCTTTTGTAAAATAAATTCAGAGATACTGTAAAGAGAAATGATAGTCAAGCCGCCAAGGTCAGAGGGGTGGATAAATGAAGAGCTAACACTTTTTGTAATTATTTTCGCCTCACTCGGCCTCCGGTATTAAGGAAAAAAAAAAAAGATTTAGAGGCAGGCAGCTGACAGCGCTACTGTTTTAATGTTTTCTGACTTTCTGTAATAAAAATACCGGACGCTTGAAATGATGGAAGAGCACATTGTTACAACGGCTCTTGCGGGAGGCGTGTCGCAGCTCGGCTCGCTCGTTCCTTTGAGCACAGACCGAGGACTCTGCCTTCCCCCCCCTCGCCTGTTCTCCCCGTGCGGAGATGTGAGGGCGCTGGCAAAACCGCCGTGATCGTTCAGCCCGCCCGGCGCTGGCACCGCTGAAAACGCCGCTTTCAAAAGTCTTTCACTTCCCTCCCGTGCCTTTTCGCGAGACCTCTGCCCCAGTTCACCCGGGGCAACCTAGGCTCCTCCTCTCGTGTGCGCGTCCTCCTACTGCAGGGAAACTGTTGAAGGTTAAAGGGCAGGAAGTTGGCCACCTGCCTCTGTTGCGCTGGTGAAAGTATAGAACCGAGAGAGGGGGGGGGGCGGGGAGAAACGCGGGTAGAGGGGGGCAGCGGATAACGCGCAATGCGTGGACACGATCGCTGGCGAACAGCTGAATTTACAAGGAGGCCAAATGCGCGGCAGCATCTGTAAATAAATAAATACAATCCACCTTTTGTTGTGCGCGTGTTTTGATGTTCTCTCAGCCTTGCAGCACATCTGTGAATAACCCGAGCACGCTGAACTTTCCGTCGGTATTTACTAGTCGACAACCCATCCTGCGCTCTTCATAAATGTGCCGTCCGAGGGCAAGAGCGTAGAAGGCCAGAGGGCAGGAAGGAGTGAACCACCTGCTTCTGTCACACTGTCAGGATGAAGGAGCGCGAGTGCAAACAGGGTGAAGACTGCGGACCGCGGAGGGGAGGGTTAGCGATACCGTGTAGGATGGGGACAGGTGGCATGCCGGACAGCGCTGGCACCGGCCGCGCTAGGATTTATCACTCAGCGGCAGTCACGGCTGGGCAGGGGACAGATGTTTCTGTTTACCTCGGGGCGACATCCGACTGGCCGAGCCCAGCGCTAGCCCCCGCGGCCTCGCCCGGGCGGCCTCCGAGGCAACGCGGCGGGGAGAAAGGGCGGGTGGGAAAGGAAAGGCCCTGGGAGGTGGTGGGGGAGATACGAGTTTCTCTCCGGTCTGCTTTGTGCTTCCCTCAAACACCTGAAAGTCATTTAGCTGTTGCAGCGCTGCTTTAATTATTGGCAATAATGCCCACTGATAATAAAGGTAGTGAGCAGAAGACCTGCAAAAGGAGTCTACGCCTTCCCCTCACTTGATTGAAAAAAAACAAACACTGGTTTAAATCCGGAGTCTGGTAGTATTACTGGTTACTAGTTGGTTTAACTGCTACTGGCTCCAATAATTTAGCGCTTTAGAAATCCCGTAAAGGTTGCCTTCAGGGTCTCAGTGCATATTTACGTTGTGTGTTCCAGATGGGAAATTTGAGTGACGCTGGTAACAGAACTGCCGCGGCGCTCGTCCCTGGAGCGATGATAAGTGACCTTTAGGTTCAACCCCAAGTGAGGTCATGTCAAGGTTGCCATGGCTACTATCTGTAGACTACTGCCGTTGCCAGGATTACCTCAGCTGCCTGGCATTGTCGGGGTCAGAGAACAGGCTGTGACCTCCCTGCGGTGACATGCTCAACTGGGAACAAAAACACCATCAGGATAAACACCAACAGCTCAAAAAGACTTCTTTTCTTCCAAATTGAACCGTTTATACGATGACACCACACTGCGAGTCCTTTGTGGATTTTTCCACGATGATACCGCGTCTGCCAAGTGAAAGTGTTTGAGTCAATAATATGGAGAGAAGCGAACAACACTCGAGTAATTGGCGTGTAAAAAGTTAAAAATGTTAAGAGTTTAAGCATGAAATAACACACACAAAACTTTGTATACCGCATAGAATCTGGGAGCTTAAAGAGATTTTATTTTACCCCCCGAGGTAGTTTGAGAAATCGTCTAGAGGTCCTGCCATATGCAGATTTTGTGCTGTCTGCAAAAATACCCACAACGTGGAAAAAAAAAAACAACAAAAAAAAAAAACTGCAGGAACCAGAAAGAATTTTCCTTGTATCAGCTCTTTGGCCGTTCACCTGCAGATGGACGTGGACGCAGTCCGTCCACTTGAGAAACGACTGCCAAACCCAGTAAGTTTATTAAAAAACACACTGTAATTTATCATATTCTGCATTGCGACGCAACATTATGCTCTCCACAAATGGAAAACGTAATGGGATGTCTTAATCATTTCATGCAGGAGATACAACAATATATAACTATCTTCTATTTGTGGACCGTGTTTGTCCACTCTCCTCCTGACAGGCCACATTTAATCATGTTGTTCTGTTTCCTAATTAGCAGAAATGCAAAGTGTCTTTGTCACCTGTGGACAGCCAAGAGGGCTAATTTGGGCTTTTCACTAATTGCCACGGTAACGAGCCTCCTGCGCCTCCACTGGGGTGGGTGGGTGGGTGGGTGGGAAATGCATGGCAGGAGGAGGACTGGAGGAAGGAGGGATGGAAGGATGAAGACACAGCTCTCCTCACACACGGCTGAGGTGTGAAAGAACGCGGCAGGCCAACAGAACGCAGCCTGGAGGAGTCCAACAGCGGGGAGCGGTGGTGGCGGTGGCGGCGGCGGTGGGGGACAGCCTGCGCTGTGAAAGAGCCCCAACACCCAGCTGAGAGGGGGGGGGGCTCAGCTCCAGCCAGATCTGCTCCCTCAACTTTGATGGGGAGATGACTGTGTTAAGTTGGGTAATTGCTGGACGTTTTCCTGACACTGACACCTGTTATCTCCCCCCCAACCTGGCTCCATGGCTCCCACGCACCATACCCCTTTTTTCTGCTATTCTTTTAATAGACAATTTTTTTTTTTTTTGGTTTGTTTTGTTCTCTTTGAAATGAGGTATGCTCACACGTTTGTAGGCAAATTTGACTGACTAATGATCCGAAAATATATTTGACAGCGCAGACCCATGTGTCAACTCAACCTGTTAACATGCGACTTTTAATTAACTGTTTTAATTCACCGAGCAGGTTATTATACTGTTATAGGTGATAACACAATGATTGCGTTAAAAAAAAACAACAAAACAAAAACATCCAAAACACCCTCAGCTGCATAGCATCATGAATTCAGTTTGAAAAAAAAAAAAAAATTCAAATCCGCAATCTCTTATCAGAAAGACGCGATCGAAGGGCGGTGTTCCATCCTGTCACGCCAGGTGAGTGCTCGGAGGTGCGTCCTCTCCCGGCTGTCTCAGCCCCGTCTTTCACCTTTTTTTTTTCACCTTTTTTTTTTATTGCTTTCGGAGGAAATTAAACAGATTCCCTAATCGTAATCCGAGTCCATCAGTGCGATCTCTCTGCTAAATTAAACTTCCCCTGCCCCCCCCCACCCCCAACCACCCACCCTCACCCTTCCTCCTCCCCCTCCTCACCCCTCCTCCCCCTCTTCCTCCACCCCCGCGTACATTTTCTTTTCAGTAATACACCCTGAAAGCTTTGGGGGCACCTTGTCCGTGCGCTGCTCTCGGGGGCGAGCTCCTCGGACGCGTGCGTGGCGCGCCGGCGCGTGTCGGCAGCGAGAGAGAGAGAGAGAGAGACATAGAGAGAGAGAGAGGGGGGGCAGAGAGAGAGAGAGAGAGAGGGGGGAGAGAGAGAGAGAGC
Organism: Lagocephalus sceleratus; assembly: GCA_911728415.1. Lineage (NCBI taxonomy): Eukaryota > Metazoa > Chordata > Actinopteri > Tetraodontiformes > Tetraodontidae > Lagocephalus > Lagocephalus sceleratus. The sequence continues at coordinate 12,621,278 of CAJVRN010000232.1, read as the reverse complement.
GCGTGTGTGCGCGATCGAGCGTGCGCGCGCGTGCGTGCGTGCGTGTGAGTGTGTGCGCGCGCGCGCCCGCCGTGCTGTTGCTGCCCTTTGATCCCTGCATTAGTGTTAGTTAGGGGCTCGGAGACACACTTGCACCGAGAGCGGCCACAGTCAAGACACGGCAACCACCACCGCGGCGGCGCCTCCTCCGCCCGTGGGCTCCCGATTTTTTTTTTTTTCCCCGACAATACACTTTAAAAAAAAAAAAAAAAAAAAACCCCGAGCAAAGCCAGGTGCACGACCGAGTCCCCGCTGCCATCACTGGCGCCTCCGGTCTCAATGGGGGGAAACCTTTTTTCTTCTTATCCCCAAACAAGGACGAGAATGTGATTAAAAACGGGGGAAAATGCCAAGGAGGAAGCAGGAGCAACCCAAGCGCCTGCCTTCACGTAAGTGCCTTCGCTCGTTTTGCTCGGGTTGTTGTGTGTTTTTTTTTTTTTTTTGTTTGTTTCCCCCCCCCCCTCGGCGGCTCCCCCCGTGTGTTTTGCGCAGTAGTTTAGGGTTAAAGAGGTGAAAGAGACAAAAGGCTCGGCGTAGGTTATTTCTCCCTTTTTAGGTCCGGAGCGAGGCAGCCATGTTGTAGGGCGATGGGTAACGTTAGCCGGGCGTTTGAGTGGACAGATACGTGGGGGGTTTTGTTGTTTTGTTTTTTTTTTATTTATTAAGAGTGTAGTCGACGAGCTCCGTAGCCCGCTAAAGGTTGCGGTCGGTCGGCGTGTGTGTCGGCTGCGCGTCGCGGACGGACGGCGGAGCCTTTTCGGCAGCGTGCTCGCCGCCGCTGCTAGGTGGCTTTTCGGGTAGAAAAGGGGAGGAACTGAGAGTCTGGCCGCTATAAAATGAAGGGTCAGCCGGATCAGACGAGTCCGTCTGCCTGCACCCCCCCTCCACCACCACCACACACCCCGTCCGTCCTCCCGCGGTCCCGGCCGGCCATGGCGCTGCCCGAGCAGCCCTCCGTGAACTTCATTTCCTCGGCGATAAACGTCCAACTTCAGCCTGGTAGTTTAGCGGAACTGAGCGGCTTTGGCGCCCTGCAAGCGTCGACTTCAGAAAGTGAGAAAAGGTCCCCCCCCCCAGTCTAAAGCCGTTCTATGTCACCCCCCCCCACACACACACACACACACACCACCACCCCTCCCAGCCTGCACGAAGCCAGAGACACGGTCGGTCACCTGAAGTTCAGCCCCCCCCCACGATCTCTTTCGCTTTGCAGCCATTCATTGCAGACAGACTACGATCAATAAACGTGGTCGGGAAAGGGAAAGGACCGTTGTGCCCCCCCACCCCTCTCCACCTCCACCAGGGCGGCTGCACGCCGACAGGAGCCCGCAGGACCCCCCACCCCCCCCTCGGGGATGCGACGGAAGCGTCGGTCGGTCCACTCTTGCCCCAGAGTCGTGGATGTTGGTATTGTGCCTCGGTCGGTCCAGATCATGAAAAGCTGCAGTGACGCACTCCGGCCGCTAGGGGATCAGTGACAACCGTCGTTAAAGGAGGGGGGGGGGCGTTAGGGGTGGGGGGGTGACATCTCCTGCACTTGATGGTCATTGGGATGCAAACGCGGTGCACGTCTGAGAGGCGGCACGTTTGTCTCATGACACCGTCGTCTTCATCATTTCTTAAATGTCAGACCGTGCCAGCTGTTGTGCACAACCGGCCACGACCTGAAGTTGTGTGTGTGTGTGTGTTGTTGTTGTTGTTTTACGTTCCCCCCAGAGTGTCAGGTAGGAGCAGTGAATCACGTGTAGATCAGTGATTCCTTTAACACATGCTCTTATAGTTTTACTGGTGGTCCGCACAATTGAACTGCTCAGTTATTTGACCTATGGTTGAACTTGGGAAATTGCAGTTGTTTGTGTGTGTGTGTGTGGAGGGTGTGTGTGTGTGTGTGAGAGAGAGAGACAGCGTGTCCTCAGAGCGTGTCACGCACATGTTTTTAGTGAACACTGAAACAAGAGTTTGATTGACAGCTGAAGGTAACGTTCCTTAAGCTTTTACCCATTTTGTCGCATACCAGAAGGCCGATTTCCACCGCGCCGGACACGTCCCCCCCTCGTCAACGACAAGCTTCCACTTCTTGTGAAGTCCACAAATCGTGCAGACAAAGGAAGCATAAAATAAATTAGGTGGTTATTTTGCCCGCTTCTTGTGAAATTTAAGGACATCCGCCTGTGTTTGCATGTGCGTTCGTGATGAGATTAAGAGTATGCGGTGTCGGAGCGTCTTGTCTTGCCTGGTTGGAATGACTCATTGTGTACGGCTTTGAAATGCCAGTCACCTTATTAGCAGGGACACGTGCATATTATTAGGTTACATGTGTTCTTTTTTTTCGATAAGTAGTCGAAAAACATAACCAGTTGCAATCGATTTTATGACCTGTGATTAGATTTTATGGCCGATCAGCTTCTCGGAGAGGGGAAAATATTTCACCACATAACGCTGGATAGATTTTTTTATTTATTTTTTTTAAACACTGCAAGTGGATGTTGCAGGTGAAATGTAATATATTCTTAACACTGTTTACAAATTAGATTATTTCCCTGCCCTCCAGAAGTTGTACTGTGATGAAATATTAAAATGTTCAGTCAAATAACACCATGTGGTTTCTCTTATACAGTTTTTCTGGGGAAAAAAAAAAAGAAAAAAAGCGCTATTATGGGAAACGAATGCTGCGTATGGCTTAATTTACTGTAAACAACCTTTTTTGGTGACGGTTTAGGTGTTCATAATCATTTGCAGCAAAGCTACCCTTCGACATGTGTCCGATTTCTTGTAATCTCGCGTAGGCACAGTATGGAAACGCTGTTGTGTCCCTGTTTTACACGAGAGCCTTTTTCCTCTGAATCAGGAATTGTTTCCCTCTTCAGTCAACAAACTGTCACAGGAAAGTATGAATTTGTCAGAAGCTTTTTTGCGCTTTGTTTGGGATCTTCCCACTTCAGAATTGAAGTGTCACCCCCGTGCCATCCGCTGTCAGACTGTGTGTTTTCATTATTCAGGCAACAACACCCTAGTGGTGTGCCAGCCAACACACGGAATATAGAGCCCCAAATCTCTTCATCTGTGGCGGAGGAGGCCAGGCTACAGAAGTGGCCTCAAAGCTGGAGGTGCTTTATTTAAGCTCGGGCTCCAAATGTACGTTTTTGCGTGCGCTGTCCTGCTCTCCGTGGCGCCGCTTGTGAAAGGAAACTATTCTTTAAGGGTGCGTGCCCGACACGCACGCATGCAAAAGTGAACAATCCACATGTGTTTATGTCTGTTTGTGTGTCTCTGTGGGTGCGTTCGCCTGTTATAGAGGTCACTGTACAGTATGGCGCCTTCACTCTGACAAGTAAACACGACCTTTGGCGTCACAATGAAAACTGCCATTCTTCCTGACCTTGTGCCATTGTTGCTTGTGTAATTTGGCTGCCTTGTTACACACTCCGAGGTTTGACTCTGTAGAGGTAGTGTTTTTTTGTTTTTTTTTTTTTTGTGCAGGCTGTGATTTCAAATTTCATGTGTTCGGCTTTGAGAAAAGATCGACATTCTCAGCAAACGGTTCTGAGAATTCTACATCAAAAAGTACGTTGACCTCAAATTGAGGACGTCACCCGAACTATTTTCAACCAACCCGTTAGTCTCCTCGGCCCTTTTAAGTCAGGATGATAAGTAAAATACTGACCGATAGACTCATAATCAATATCATCATACCGTCTGGGGTTTATTTGGAGGAATGTTTGTATTCCACTTCTACTTTTGTGGTTAACTACATTTGAAATGGCAAGATCTTAAATGTTTCTGTCCAGATTTGTGGTTCTTTTAATATCAACCAATAGCTGACAGTCTGGGTGGCTCTCCACCTCGCAGTAATGGCGGGTCACTGGCTCCCTTCCACTGGCTATGATTATAATGACCTTGGTGGGGCTGGGGCTTAAAAACATTGGTTTAAGAGGAAATAAAGGGAAAAGAAAATGAGAGGTTTCCATTTTGCTCTTGGCATCACATTTTGGGGGGGTTCTGCCAAGACACCCCCACCCCCCCACGTACGCGCACACTCTACCTGAAGTTGGTGGGGTTTCAGTGAAAATTTGAGCTTGATCTTTCATATGAATTAAAAGTACAGGGGAGATGTGTGATTAACTGAGTCCAAATCCTGACTATGGATTACACAGTTAGCCAACTATCAGCTTTTGAAAAGGTTTTTCTCACCCATCTTTTCACCAACACCAGAAACGGTTCAGATCAATACTTCATTCAGAAAAGTCTTTTTAGGAAAATTTGCTTTCGATTTGGGTACTTTTGATACAGAACAAACAATAATATCACATTTTGTCCATTTTAAAACCAAGTACTTATAAAGACGGATTAAAAAAAAAAGATCAAGGCTTCATTTTCTTTTTTAGCTGGCATCTCTGGCTGAGCACTGCTCTACTGCTTCTGCAGAAAGCCCGAAGGAAACGACTGATTTTGTCATTTAAACAAACCCAAATGCGCATTTAAAAAGTTTCGATTCGGTTTACTTACTAGTTGCATGTTGCCATCAGGGCTCCAATCCTGCTGTGACCCCGTTGAGGACCAGTGTTGACGGAGAAATGAAATTCAGCAAGTGTGTTCCGATACCTGTGCCACTAATCCCTTCGACACGCCACCGGTACAGCCTTAAATGCTGGATTGAGCGTGTTGCACATGCACGTGGTTGTTTATGTGCTGCCCCCTTACAGCTTCAGAAGTAATCGAAGGTTCACCACTTCCTGAATGTTCTTCCGTGCTAAACTGCAACTTTCAGACACTGTACTCACAATGGATTCTGTGAAACTGATTTTTATCTCCAGTGCCAATCTGTGAGGCCTTTGCTCATAAGTAAATTAACTCCGTTCATCTGTTTTCTGTTAACTGCTGTTGCTGCTCCAAGTCAGGGTCCTGGGGGTACTGGAGTCTGTCCCAGCAGTCACTGGGAGGGAGGCAGCAATGCACAGTGGAGAGGTCACCAGTGTGCTAACTGTTGATGGTTGATTTGTGTTGCAAAGAGAGGGGATGCTGCCTGGTAAAAAGCAGCTTTTAGTTCATAACTGCACTTGATAGGAATGTGTTGATGCTCTGTTTAATGATCACAAATCAAGTCAGTGATGCCTCTAGCCCTCTCGTGTTGGTGGTGTTAACTGGTGGGTAATGGTGGGGTTAATATTGTTGGTGGTGTAAAAATCTGTTGTGGAAATATATATTTTTTAGCTGCTTGTATAATTCGTTATTCCCTTTAGAAGTGTGGGAATTCTCTCCAGCCCAAAATCGGTTAACAGACTCTGCCCTAATCTTGGTCCTAATACCTTTTAGTACAGTACCTGGCTGTCTGGCCGGTCTCAATCAGACCCCCTCTGTGTCGAGTGGAAGTGCCTCAGCCTCAGTAACGATTTTTCCCGTGTTGACAAGTCACAACATGGAGATCTACAGCTCGGAGAGCAGCCCTTTGGCTACACACAGCCCTGCTTGCACTGAGTAATAGCAATCTCACAGGAGTAGCAGGCTTTCAGCTGGCAGCAGTTCATACGAAACAGCTCGCCGGTGCAGCTGGGAAAGACAGAGCGGAGCGGAGAGGGAGAGAGGAGCTGGTGGTGGTGGTGGTGGTAGCAGCAGAGATGGAGGGAGGGAGGAAGTGAAGAGGAAGAGCTGTTAAGAGCTTTGGGCGGTTTCTCTGTTGTTGTACCACACAAGTGTATCCAGGCCCTGCAGGACAAGCCTTTAACAGGCATGAGGGATGGAGAGCATGAGAGGAGAGGAGGCGGCAGTGGAGGAGGTGGAGGAGGTGGTCTGTGGAGCTGAAGTCGGCCGGTCGTGCCAGACGTCCGCTCTAAACAGGGATGTGATTTATTGTTGGACTCGTGTTTCACGAGCAGACACTAAAAGACACTAAAAATTGCATTGCTTAGATATAACAAACACACGAGTGGTCTTAGACGTGCCATTACCTCTGGGCTGTGAAGACGAAGACGTGCTAAATCCTAAAGAAGCAGGGATTTAAAAAAAAAAGTTTGCGGTACTGCAGGTTATGCACTTTAGCGGTGTGATTAGCAGTTTTACTTTGGTTCTTCCTTTCTCTCCTTTCCTTCAATGATCCAGCGTGCATGGTGGATAAAGATATCTTTTTCAAAAGTGGCAGTTAGGTTTATGTCATTGTTTTGCGCAGTGTATTTGCCAGGGGACTCAGAATGGCTTTTGGCCAACACGATCTTTGTCACCCTCAATGAATGCACTCTGCACACTGCAGTGCTACGGGATGACCTCACTTCCTGTGTGGGTAGAGGAGGGCAGGAGGCCTCTTGCACACACACATGCAAACAGATATTCCTTTAGAAGCGCAGTCTGGCTCTAGTTAGCCTTTAGTGCACTAGCCAGTGCACTCCTCCTCTCGGTGTGGAAGAGTTTTCACATTGCACCTTCAGACAGTAAAGAGCACGCCACAGGCTAATGTCTCTGACTGGCCAGCTCGACAGCTGTGCGTCTGCATCTTTTTTTGTCTGTAGGATCAGTTTTATTGGGAGATTAAAAGTAGAGAGAAGGAAGGGGCTATTACAACTACAGAACAGTGTGACTATAAGGCCGTGACAGCTCTCTGGGGAGACGATATATCATTTCTAAAAGGAGAGTGGAAGGGTTTGGCTGTGGGACAAAAGCCTGAAGAAGTTTTTCTTATGATGTCACCTCAGAGAAAGCCATTGTCGGTGCTGAGATTGCAGGTAATCTCTTCTTATTCCATTGTGAGTGATAAATTATTAGGATTACAACCATGAATAGAAACAAACAAGGCTGCTTAAATCTGAGGTTGATCATGAATGAATAGATTTGGGTCGCGGCCTGTGCTAAAAACGGCTCAACCGCGCGTCTGAGCCCGTGATTGCCCGTATGCTCCCGCTGCCCATGAGTGTTTTGAGCGTGGGCCATGTTGGTTCAGATTGCCATGTCATTAATCCCCTGTACTCTACAGGGGAGTGGTCAACGGCAGATGTATTTGCACTTCCTCCAGAAGGTTTTCTAGATTAGCACAAATCCTCCCAGAAAAACCGTTTAAAAACCTCATTTGGCACGCACAGCCAGACTTTGTGCTCATAGCTGGCCAAAGACCGCCATCCCTCGCTCTACGTCTCATTTTCTCCCGCTCCCCAGATTTTTATTTCTTTTGTTTCATCCCCCCACCTTGTTCTCAGAACCTCAGCCTGTGTGGGTTCAGACAGGCCAGTGTAATTGTTTGGAAACTGGGTTTTAGTCATTTGCATGTAGCCGGCAACCACTTTGCCAGTTTGGGTGCTTTGACCTTGTTGTACCTGCCAGCCAGAAATGAGATCATCAGAGGAGTAGACGAGAAGCTGACATCTCTCCTCCACCTACCCGTGGCTTTAAGTGATGGTTGTCATAGCAATCATTATGCCACAGAACAGACTCAGTGGGTGAAGGATGGCTTTGAATGCGGCAGCCTCGGGTCACAACCTGGTTATGACAGAGCGGATAGACCTGTGAGGGCTGCGGTATACAGTCCACACAATGAAAACAGCCACATTCATCTCGTGTCACATACATATAAATTTCGCATTGAGGTTGAAATCACTGAGATAATGTCTGTTTTTATATCTTTAAAGCAAGCGAGACAGGTATTGTAGCAGGGTGGGAACGAACAGCATGGGGCGGACAATGCCTCTCATTCCCATCAGCTGCCCTGGCCAGCATTTAACATGGAGATTGGAAACGGAATAAGCTCCCCCCCCTCCATTCTCCCTGGACCTGCATGTAAATGAGGTTAGCGGTTAGCATTTCCTGCTGTGCCATAGCAATTCTTCTCCCTCTCTTGCTCAGTCTATTTCCTTTTTTTCAATAATTGCCTGAAAGTGCTCCCCCTTTCCTGGGGTAGGAACCGGGACCAATGCTGATTAGTGTCCCTGTCCTAAGTGACAGGCTAAAATTCAAGCAGACACTGCCTTGGGCGCCTCTGCCAAACAGCTGTCAAAGCAATACCACCATAAATAAAGGCATCTTCCCCACCTCCCCTCAGCCCTGGAGATTCTCTCCCTCTTTCTTCCTCCTCTCTTATTCTCCCTGGCCATCCATTCAGCACATCTCTAAAAGGCGCTGCCTAAATCTCTCCATACCCAGTTTCCATACATACGTGTGCCTGTAGAATTACCACTCTCTATACCAACACCTCCCACCGCATCTTGCGTTGCATCCTTAGAATCAAGTGTCCTATTCGCCAGCAGGGTGATCTCCAAACAATACACGGACGCTGTACACACTCCCACCTTGCACCCTCCTACTCTCTCACTTCTTCTCCTCAGAGACACAGTCACCTTTTGTGAGGAGCATCACCGTGCCAGAAAAACTGTACTCTGCTTGTTCCGAAGAATAGCCTCTCTGCTTGAGAACGCAAGTGCAACATTCACATTTTGGTTAAGTGATGTTACTTTGTTGACCGGAAAAAAAGATTACGATTTCTTTCTTCCATGTCATTAGGTGTGTAGATTGTAAATAAATAAATACATGTGCATTAATATTCATGTTTTTACTTAATTAAAGTAAAGATGGGCGGAGTTTGGTTAGTTGACTGAAGGCATTTGTTAATTACTTTGCTTGTATAAAGAGAGAAGCTGTATAAACTGGTTCGGAATTGTATGAAGTCTGTAAAACAACCAAAATGAAATGCCAGAGTGGTTACAATAAGAGGAACACAGTGTGTATAGAGGTGTTGTAATTCTATGCACCGGACTGTTTTTGAAGCTCTAGGTCAGTTCAAATTAATGTTTGGACTCGGAATGAATTTTTGGAATTAAAGTATTTACTCTCTTTATGCAATTTAAGCATTTGCTGTCTAACTTATTGCTTCATTAATGTCATGCCGTTGGGCAATCAGGACTGTAGCAATGCCTGGTTGGATGTATATATTCACTTTGGAAGTTGTTTTTTTCTTTGCCACAACCAGGAAAAGAGAGAATTAGATTTTTACAGGCACATTTTTGATATGTGATTAATTGTTATTAATCCAAAGCAACTCTATGACTCATCTGATTAAAACTTTAAATCATTTGACATCTTTATTTTAAGAAATTTAGCACTTTTCAAACCGATGTGACCCTCTTAATTGAACATGAGCTGATCAGGTCATGCACATTATGTGATTTAGCTTACTAAATTGTTGACACTTGGCTGTAAATGACTTTTTGTGGGGAAAAAAATGAATTTTTATGACTTAAAATATTTTTGATCAAATGGGTTTAACTTGAAAATATTTTGTGAATATGTAGATATTTATTTGACGACGGAGGAAGTATGCAAGCCATTGTTCGTCAAACTTATAGAATACCTGAGTTGTATATTCTCCTATTGTGACTCTCATATCATTAGTGTATTATGGGTACAGGTGTTTGCTTTTTAGAGTTGTTACTGTAACTCAAAGTAAAGAACACTACCTGCTCATGCTTCAAGTGGTCTTGAGCGAGCCCCCTGTTGAATTTGTCATTTACATTTTGGCATACTTCCCTTACTCTGTGCTGATACGCTAAAGCTGAACATTCAGTCGTATTGATCTCTCGTTTCATCCGAGCTGATTCAACACGCTTGATCAGTGCAGCATGATGCTAAAATGAAATCCTTCCCCTATGAGGAACCTCTTGACCCACCTGCTACAACCAGGGTCTTCTACTGAAGATGGGATACATTTCCTCTTGAATTGTTTGGTCAGAAGCAGTTCTGTAAAACCCATTTATCCTTATCTTTAGCATAAAGGTTAGCTGTGCAGCATAAGTAACCATGGCAATGCACCTCAGTTAGGTGATTAGCACAGGAAAGGAGAAAACCTTTATATGTTGTGAAAACAACTGGTATAAACAGTGTTTTCATCAGGGCTGCTGGTATGATACACGAGTGAAGACATGCTTTCCTACAGACTGTGCACATGTTTCTCTATAAAGTCAAATGTGAGTTGAAGTATATTTTTTTACTTTCGTAGTACTGCAATGGTTGGTGTGGATGCGTCTTGGGGCTCTTAGCCATCATCAAATGGCTGATATATTAGACAGACCATTAACTCTGATGGCCTTTTCTTCGTACTTTGTTTTTCTAAGGAATATGGTATTTGGTGTCTTTACCCCCAATGTGCATATTTGCTTTTGTGCAGGAGGCAAAGTGGCGCTTTGATTTTGAGTTCTGACGAAGATAAAAATGACACAAGTGTGACATTAAAAAATCCTTTTGATTGTATGCTTCAGTAATTAGACAGCCGCTGCCCTCTGTCACTCGGTTGAAATGAGGATTTGTACGCTGAGATTTGAGTTTTGCCCGTCTTGTCTGGAATAGATATTTCAAACATTTTTTTATTCTGTATTTGGGACTGTGACCAGACAGATTGCTCCATTTTCATTGCCAATTAGTGTAATTAGCTGGGTCATGCAGTTTGCTTGAAGCATGGGATGTAGATTATTGCTGGAATCATACCGCTAATCATTTGGTGAGATACCCTTGGTGTGGAACTACAGAGGGTGCTCTACAGCCAGAAAGAAAATGTTCCTGGACAATATAGAGCTCTATTCCTGGCCAATTAGGTACTCAAGCAAGCTTTTTCCTGTAATGTCCTCACACTATAGTTCCATTTTTTTCAGGAAGTTGTTGCTTTTGCCCTATAAAATGGACAGAAATGCACTACAAACAGTTCATTACAATGGCCTTTTCAGTGTACCACATATCCCCTCTAAATGTTAAGTTTTAATGTGAACACTTAGACAGTGCATGTGTTTGTTTCAGTGGCGCGGCTCAATGTTCATAAATCAGTTTGAAGTACGAAGTCACAATAGTTGCATAGCGGATGCCGTTGGAAACACAATCCGCATGAACGTGTGCCAGCCCAAAACATACTGCGCCATAATTAACTGCTGCTTAGTGGAAACGTAGCTGAAATCACTAATCTGTTGCTGTCTCATCACAGCCACTCTTATGTGGATACAATCCATATAGCGCCTCCCTCTGCACAACTACTGCTTTTAGATCCATAGTCTTGATGACACGTTTGAGGTTGTTTTTTTTTTTTTTACATAAGATGCTAAAAATGCCAGAGAAAAATAAACTGGGGGCAAAGTGCACTTCATCTGCAATAAGGTATTTCACAGGTCCGGGGCTCTAGGGTGTCTCATTCTTTTCAAGGAACACTTCTCCTTCCTGTTTCACCTCTGGCATGCTGCCCAAAGTACCCACAAACCACGAAGGCCATGGCTGAAAATACACAGATGGTAATTTGCACTACATTTCAATACGACTCAACCGCCATTATATATATAGCCACGCTGCCTGAACTCTGATCCCCTGTGAGAATATCGTCTCACCTCAGAATCCAGCTAAAGGATGGACTCCTTTTGTCTTTGTGACACATTATCAGCTGAAGGGTGGGAAACTTGAAAAATGTAGGTTCTTGTGTTTGAAAGCACCATCAAGTCAATATAAATAATGACGAGGGCAATGTTTGACAGATGGCCTTCAGAGCTACCACATAATTGAGTGCACATGTGTACTTTTCTGTAAGGTATGAAAAAGTAAAGTATGTCTAAAAGAGTCTTTATTTAGGGTAGGCTTTTAAAGCGACGCGACCTCCCAACGCTGGACCCACTGCAACAAGTTCAAACATGTAAAAAGAGGTTTCCCCATGTGTGATCACCCGGGTTCAGGACTTGCTTCATCAGCCTCCAAGAAATGGAAATAACGTACATGCTTTGGTAAATTTATGTCGATATTACAAAAGAAAAAGTCTCGTGGTTTGAAAGACTGCTGCCAGATATATTTGTCTTATTTGAAGGGTTATGTGTATTCAATCCAGACGTTTGTCTGAAATTATTTAGAGCATCTGTGTCTTATTTTAAGATTTACATTCCTGTAAGACGGGAGTAATGGGGAAAAGGAGGATGGAAGCCATAATACCAGAGCAAAAAAAAAAGGTGGTGTGAAAGAGATCAAGGAAGTGAGAGATAATGAAAAAGTGTATGGAAGTGATCTGGATCCAGTGTCCATATTAATGGAATCACTTTCATCCTCAGGAGAACTGTCAGACATTTGCTGAGACACGAGCCTGTCAGTAGAGCGTCTCTCTGACCATATTGTCCAGCAGACGCTAATAAGGCAGCCCTGACCACCGCCGTGCGCGCTCATTAGCATTGCCCGTGGCTGCGGCAACCCCCGTCAGGGTCCAGCCGAAAACTTAATTACCACCATTGCTTCTTCCTCGCTAAATCCATACTGCCGCCTTCCTTCCTAAATCCTGATACCCTGGTTGGCCTGTGACACACGGCCACTGCACACAGCAGGGAAGGTCCAAGCCTAATCATTTTAGCACTACTCTATATATGTCCCTCTATGTTGAGACTGTCTTTTATTATAGCTGTGTGGTCAGCGCAGCCTTTGAGATTTTAGAGATCTGCCGACCTATATTACCTCTCTTAGGCTTGTGCTCCCTCTTTCATGGCCTCTCTTACTCTCTTTGCTATATTGGCTCATGGGCATGACTCTCATTTTGACATCAGCACAGTATCGATGCACCCCGGCCAGCCTTAATCGGCTAATGGCCTCCTCTTCTTTCCAGCCCAGTCAAATCAACCCCTCCCTTAACTATCCCTCCATCTATGCCTCCCTTCCTCAGCCTTCCCGTCTCCTCCCCGCTCTCCATACCGTGTTCAGGCTTGGGGTCATTGAGGCCAATTTTCATGCCTGGCTAAGTCACAGAATAGCCTTGTGTCTGTGCGCGCATGTGTGTGTGTGTTTGCGTGTGCGCAAGGAAGAGTGCGACATTAGTCAGCAGCCTTACACAAGTCATGTGGTGGCTGACCCCCTGACCTACCTTCACTGAAGTGCCCTCGCTCTTCACCAGCGACCGTTTTGTGCGACAGTGAAATCTGGCTGACTCTTGCACGGCACTTGCATGTACTGAACACACACACACACGCACTCGTGCGCCGACTCTCTGACCTAGAAAAGCCCCATCCAAAATAATCCTGCCAAGTTCACAAATGGAGATTGTTGACGGCACCGTGTGCTGAAACAATGAACAAGTGCGCTACCTGTAATGTCCACTGGTTTTCAGCTGGACTTGCAAACTGTGAGCTTTGTGTCTCTTTCTGTGTGAGGTTAACACAACACAGCTTTTCAAACATAGTAAGTCACAGAGGTGCAACATCAGAGTATTTTTAGCTGCTGACTGTACCGCTCTGTTCAATCTCAAGGCAGTTTATGCTAGATAGCTTCCCAGCATCATGATCTGCTCTTTATGTAGCCTCTGCCTGCACTCTGACTTGTCGCAGCCAGTTATTCTGATTGTTTATAATACGGCGGCGTTATACTTTATTGTGGCCCACGGAGGCAGTCTTGTGCACCATTGAATCACCCATGTGTGAGTGATAACAGATCCAGACTGCTGAGCACCCCGCAGCTGTTTGTCTCAACATGCAAGTCATCCCCGCCATTACACCGCTAAATGGTTCCCTCGCAGAGGCAGACGCTCGCCGCCTCAGCCTGTATCTCTGTGCCTCCATCACTCCAAGGAAAAGGGGGGGCACGGGTGGTGGTGGGAGGGTGTCGCAGTTCCTGTCGCTGAGCTAGCCACTGTACAGAAGGCAGAAAGTAGTAGAATGTGTGTAGGGGGTGGACTCCAGCATTAAATCACAGTCTTGGCAGCGTACTTTAAAGAAAAGTGTGCACATGTTTAAAACCATACGTGTGGTGGACATGCTGCAGTGAGCACAGAGCTCAGATGTAGGCCCCATAGAGCCTGGGCTGAAGACCACGACCTTGTAAAATGTCATTCCGCCTCCGGGTTTGTTCGCCTGTGACACACAAAGCCACGATAGTGGAGTGCATCAGTGCACTGTGGCACTCTTGCGAAAAGCCTCGTGGTGTAGTGTTGCATCCGGTTGCACCTAACCCCGAGGTTTAAGAGCGAACCTTGGATACAAGAGAGTTCAGCCTCAAAGCCCGAACCTTGGGTCAGCAATCTAGTGATTTCCCTCTAACTACATTACAGCCATTAGTGGCTCTTGCTGCTTTTTGCATGTCACATGGAAATGGGTCAAGCCCTGCCCCGCATGACTCACTGGCTCTTTCTCTGTCTTACTCTCTTTTCCTTTCCTGTTGACCCTCCTCAGGTGGCAAAATAGCTCGAAGGAGCATGTGAAATTGTGTTCATAATCCATGCATTATGGCATTTTCATTCACCTTCACAACAGAATGAAAAGGCTCGTTTATTCACTTTGTGTCATCAGTATTTTACATAATCTATTGTGTTTTTAATTAAGTTTTGAGTTCACGGACCTCTTGCAAAGGACACAGGGGCATATAACAATAGAAGCCCTTGTGCTGATTTTTGACATGTGAAACTTGTGTAAAATAAAAAAAAAAAAACAGTACGGGGAACATCGAGAAGACACTGGAAAGCGTGTGAACCCTGTTTGATATCTGTTCCATCGGGAGGGCAGCAGTCGGAGAGTAAGATGCGCTTGTGGTCACCTTTGTGGACCAAGGCTGACCCGATGTCGACCGACTCTAATGATGCCAACAGGTTGTCTTGTTGGGTTGCCACAGCAACCATTTTGCCGTTGCCTGTAAACAGAGGAGACCCACTAGGCTTGGGGCATGAGGGTGAAAATGAGCTTTTGGTATGTGTGAACGTATGTTGTGTCCGAGACATTTTGCAGTAATTCTCAAATTGCTTCGTGTGTATTTTTGTAAAATATCATTTTTTTCTTAGATATTTCACGAGGGTGCATACAGTAAAGTGAAGAAGGGGAAAAAGTCAGTTTTGACATTTTGCTTTGCCCAGGCTTGGTGCTTTTGACATATTCTTATGGAGGTTTGTTAATATGTATTAGGAATATTCACTTTTCTTTGTTCGCCCTTGTCTGGCAAGCTGTAATGTTTTGCTTATGAATATTGATACATGAAGTGTATATTAATGACCCTTGGTGACCTTAACCCTATCCTTATTGGCTCCCTGGTGGTATCTGCAGGCTCATGAATATTAATCTAGTTCTGTAACCTCCATTACCCTAATCTTTGCTGTCTAGCCTCCCAGAAGGACCCGTTGTCATGGTAACTCCTTTACTAGACTCTACCAGAGCAATTGTGGGAAAAATATGGTTAAAAAAGGACAGGAAAATCTAAATTACTCAAACATCTTGGGTGCACCCTGAGGAAAGCTGGCATTATATTGCAAAAGAAGTAAAATTTGATTTCTGTGTGATTTGGGAGGAAAAGCAACTGTGGTGATAAGTGTTGAAAGTGACAGTCTCAGCATGTATTCCATGTGGTACGGGTCAGTGAATGCACTCCAGTATCATAGCGGCAAGAATGTAAATTTATAAATCTATTAAAAATGCAGAAGTGGTAAATGGTATCTAATGTTCACATGGGGCCTTTTCCTCATTTCTTTGTAAGAAATATTTCGAATTTTTATTCCTGATGCTTAAATGTTAACAAGACAATATTCACATCATATGCTATCACAGTAAAATTTGAGGTGTTTGTTTCTGCATTCTTAAGCATTTTTCATCTCTTCCAGATCTGGACAGCAATGAGGAAGGAGGGCCCGATGATGGTCCTGTGGAAGAGGAAGGCTGGTTTGGGAACGCTTCTGACACGCGCTCGGAGTCATCGTCATATGGCGACACCCAGGATGAGCTCCTCCTGCCCAGGGGCTCCTCTCCTGAAGAACGGCCTGGAGCCAGTGCTGGCTCTGCAGACACAGATACCTGTGGCGGGGAGAGCTCCTTGGGTTGCCCCACACCCGTCCATCGTGCCTCTTTGGAACTTCTTGGACTTGATGGAGGCGCGGTTACGGCCCAGGACACACTTTCTTCTGTAGTGTCATCACTGTACGGCGAAGCAGCATCCCGCGCTCTCGGAAAACCCCTCAGCAGCAATCTGCGGCGCCTCCTAGAGGCTGGGTCGCTAAAACTTGACACTGGGGATCCATTGAGTAGATCATCCAGGGGAAGTACAGGAGTAGAGTCTCCTCCAATAGGTTTAGCCCCGCCTTTGACCCTCTCCCCATCTTCCCACCACGCTCAGCAGTTAAGTGCTCTTGCTCGAAAACTGGCCAACAACAACAGCGGCTCTGCATCACCAGCCTCCTTGGCACCCTCAATCACCAACATTAAGCAAGAGCCCCTTGACCCCTTTAACTCTGTCGCTCCCAGCAACGGCAGTGGCTTTGTATGGGCAGGTGTTGCAGATAAGTGGCCACCGGTCAGTTGCTCCACCCCCTGCGGCTCCAGCCTGTCCCCGGACTCTGCAATCCAGAAATTAAAGGCAGCCGCAAATGCTGTGCTTCAAGACAAGAACGCCGTGGTCTCCTCAACGACGTCGTCGTCCTCCTCAACCTCTGCCTCATCTGCAGTGTCTGCCCTCGGAGGAGGTGGTCGAGGTGACGATGTGGTTCGCTTCGATGCCTTCAACTCCCCGTTCAGCCCGCAGTCGGCTAGCTCCACCCTTGCCGCGCTCTCCAAGAAAGTCAGCGAGAGGAGCCAAGCCTCATCAACAGCCAGCGCTGCTACCGACCACCAGGCCTCTGCCAGTTCTTTTCTCTCACTTGTGTCAATGACCTCCTCTGCTGCCTTGCTCAAAGAGGTGGCGGCCCGGGCAGCTGGTAACCTTCTGGCGGAGAAAAAGGATGGTCCTTCTCTGGCAACTGCCGCTGTCCTCCAAGAGGATGTAAAGCCCTTACTGGACAAAAACCAGAAGGCCCCCACACCGTCAACACCCACGCAGAGCCTAGAACTGCTACTGCCATCTACTCCAAAGGGCAGAGGCAAACCCAACAGCCAGACAGGTAAACCTGAACAATAACATTAATAACACATTCAAGTCTCTCGCTGTATGAATAGTTGTGATGCATATGACCTGCAGCACAAGTCTTCTGTTTCCTCCCATTACACAGTTTTTACTAGGAGAACCATGAATTGTATCCTTGGTTCTGTTAAAACAATGCAGAAGAGCCATTTTTTAAATATATTTTAGTAGCACTGGCCCTTTATTTTGGTAATAGTTTTAACGTTCTGATCTGAAATTCAAAAGAAACTATCATTAAATGCATGTTAAATCTTACCACTAATAAACACAATGCAGGATTTTACAATGGATGGACAACTGCAAAAAAACTCAACAAAAGTCTCTTTGTTGTTGTTGTTGTGTGGTGGTATGTCAGGTTTTACCAGTTGCCAAAATCCTGTCAGAAATAGCGCAGTTCTGCACTTCACTGACATGTTTTCTCTAGTTTTGTAATGGTTTTCTTCTCACTTCACTGGCGCTGAAGTAGCGTGGAGCATAGCCATAGCTTAACTGTCAGCCGAGCAGAGAACGTGGTCGAGAGGAAACGGCCCTGGCTGGCCTTCCAGTCTGGGAAAAGGTCTGTGGGCTCAATGGGGGGTTTAGGCTGAGACCTCGCTGCCTTCCCAAACCAGCTCGTTTGTGCTCGGATGTGCGCGCTGCCAAAAGGGGGCTGTCAGTGTGCGCTCTGCACAGTGGGGAGCCCTGGAGTCCATATCCATCTTTGCAGCCTCCTCCTGGCTTCAACCCCCACTAACCAGAGCCCTCTGCACTGATCAGCACAGCAGACTTGAGGCCAAACACATCATACTTTCCACTGAGTGGATACAGATGCACACACACACACACAAGCGCACACACACACACACTCTTCTTTGCTCTCCCTCTCATGCACACAATAACTCACAAAGGGCCATGCAGTATATTCTCAAAGTGTGTACTCCTGCACAGACATGTAACCCAAACAAGGGTACACACAAAAATATCGCCCTTTCACAGGACTGTACAAAGACTGAGAGTGCACACTCTTACTAAGTAGGCATTTGGAAGAACAGAATGTTTTCAAGGAAATGGATGGGCACTTTTGAGGGTTTGTGTCGCAACCCCGCCAAATCTAAAATGGCTGGATCCAATTGACTTCAGACAGATGAGGCAGTCGATGTAATATTGTGTGATCTGCATGTTAAAAAGGGGTTCCGCTCTAACCCTCGACGCGTCAAGGTCGAACCGCGCTGTAAAAACGCAGGTAGTTGTTTGGTCGGCGGATGGAAAAAAAACGTGACCTTGATTATTGACTGTCATGTCTTGTTTTATTGTCCCCTCTTCCACTATAAAAGTGCACCGTATTGTTGTGCAGCGTGAATGTGAAAGAGGAGCTTATTCTGTTTTCCTTAAACAGGGTGGTAGTGACAGAGAAAACATATTTAACGTATTAAAATCAAGGTCCTACGCTATGCATTTCCTGTCCCCATGTTCTGTTTCTGCTTTACTGAGCTCAGCTTTGAATAGGCTGAAGTCATTTTTGCATTGTGATCCTGTGCAGTGCTCAGAGAGCTCGGGCCGCAGATGGCAGTTTATTGTTGCAAATAGGCAGTCTCGAGGTTTTACACCTCAGGTCAATGAATGGCTGAGCACAGTAATTTCACCAAACACTGATTACCAGATGTTTTTCAAGGAACGGCACTGGAATACTTATGAAGCCATCCTGACAGCCCCTTGTAGAATTTGTAATGCAATCATGCCTCTTTCTAATAAGACCAATTAAACAGTAATGGATGCCGGATATAAAGCCAAAAACAATAATCAAGTGTGTGAGTTTTAACATCCATTGTTCTACTGCCTCAGTATGGCAAGCCCCTTGATATTTTTAACCATTAGTTGTAAAATAGTTGTTTCCAGATCAATGACATAGTCTATATTTAGAAATGCATATATAGTAAGTGTATTTTGGGAAACGGTGTACTTAAATACCTGCCTTTAAAGCTCACTAGTTGTTTACTGTAAGTAGTAACAATGTTCTCCCTCACGATCAAGGCTCCCCCGAGGATGGCGGAAAGCCATTCCAGTGTCCTGTGTGTGGACTGGTCATCAAACGCAAGAGCTACTGGAAGAGACACATGGTCATCCACACAGGCTTGAAAAGCCACCAGTGTCCCTTGTGTCCCTTTCGCTGTGCTCGCAAAGACAATCTCAAGTCCCATATGAAGGTGAGGCAATGTTTCTCATCCCCCAGCTACATCATTTTTATTTCAGTCCTAATGTAACTGTCATTACAAATAAAGTAAATCATCAAAGTCTGAAGACAGGAAGAGTCCACCTAAACAAAGATGGCGTCATATCTATCACACTTTTAGCTCTATTCTGGAAGCAGGTTTATGGTCCGACAAGTCTGAAAGTGTCATGGGCTAGCAAGAGAAGAGTAGAGCTTTTGTAGTACAACAACATACAACATAAATACTGTAAGTCTGATCTGACTTGGTGACATTTAAGCCTTGCTCCTTTTTTCAGGTACATCAGCACCAGGACCGGGGCGAGACCTTTCAGTGTGAACTTTGCCCCTTTACCTCGTCCCGTCATTTCAGTCTGAAGCTCCACATGCGCTGCCACCAGCACTTTCCTCGTTCAGAAGTCAAAGTGAAAGAGGAGCTGACCACCGACACGGAGGGTGAAGGCTCCCTGATGGGTGACAGCAGTTCGGCGGACCTGAGGGGGACAGAACTGTCCCCGCTGCGGTCAGACGCCCGACAGCAGACGTCGCCTCCCATCGAGGCCTCCTCCAATCACATCCACATCAAGGAGGAGCCACAGGAAAGAGATCTCTCCGTGCTCTCGCCCTTCAGCATGTGCAGGGACCGTCCTGGCAGCGGTGCAAATTCCTTGGATCTACCAGGTGTGGGGATGGGAGTCAGATCCAGTCCCAGTGGTCCAACCACAGCCTCCCTGTTCAGCCCTGACATCAGTACCAAGACTGCCACTGACCTGCTTATGAAACTCTCAGGTATGTGAAGTTATTTATTTTTTTTAGTATTGAATTCATGTGTATATTTGCAGTTTGGTTAATCTTAAACTGTGTTAAAAACTTACAAAATGTTTCTTTTGTTTTCTACTCAACACTTTTGTTACTAAATATGGTATAATAGAAGAAATCAGAAAATGGAAAACTTTAAACCCATCATGACATTCACAGCCATCACTGTGCTGGTTTATTGTTTTATTGTTTAAGAATTACATTAACTCATTTATTTAAACATTTGGCTTTAGAGCTAAATGGGAATATGTAAAATGTAGTCATTGTGCAATAATGTCAGATTGCCCAGTATTGTCTGTCTTTAACAAATACAAAGACAAACACTTTGCACCAGTTTGACTTTTCTGATGTGTAATTGTTTTCTTTATTGTGCTGTTTTCTCTACTTGACTTTGGAACTCTAGTCAGTGAAGATGCACTTTTTTCCCTCAGCGTTTCATTTCTTTGCGTTTCACTTCACTCGAACGTGAAGACAGGCGTTCTGATCTTAAGCTCAATTTTGTCTCCCCTTTTGCCTTAAGTTCTGTTTTGAATCTTCGCTGTCACCAAAAATAACATTTTTAAGAAGTGTAAACAGTTTTATGTTTATCTTTTCAGGTCAAGGCTGCAGCATCTGTCTGTGAACTGTTTTTTGGGGGGATTTTAAGACAATGGGAGACAATGTGAATAGACAGATTTTGACAGTTGCTAACGCATAATTGTGTCTGACTAGAAAAAAGTTTACACAACACGTGCCAGAGGATGCTGTATGGGTCATATGCATGTTTTCAGATGCTTATATTTGAGTTGTTTTTCAGACTTTCAACTTTATGCATATTGAGATATCAGGAATGCCATCACTCGTGCACAGGGATATTCATGACCTTGGATCCTGTGTTTTTCCCATGAGCATAATAGGAAAGTAGGCCATAACCTTTTAGCCTTTTCACAACTACAACGTGCTCCAAGAATTCCGTGCTTGCTTGTTATTAGGAGCCTTGACAGCCATGTTTTGTGAAAGTAAATATGCTGTACGATACATGCCAAGGTTTGAGGTGGCTTTTTATGTACACACAAAGGACAATGGCTGAGATTATTCCACTAACTATCCCAGTCTACTGATGCATCAACTGGTGTAAACGCACAGTGCTAGCTATTAGAACTGGTTGGTCTCTAGGTAGTTCTCAGTAGTAAATGCAGCAGGTCTAACCTTCCCTCATGTCAATTGCAGAACTGCATAATGAAAAATATTCTGTTTATTTGGATTTTGTTGAAAAAAAATCCTATTTAAATATAAATATGACTTGAGGGGGCTTCCATTTTAAACTGGTCTGTGAGGATTCTGCATGTGAGCCCCAGTCTGTTACTGTGAATATTATTAGAAAGCACGATTCTCCATCTGTGACATGAAAGGAGCGGCATACAGTCTTTTTTTTCCGCTGTCGGGAATTATGATCTTGTCTTCTTTGACCATTTATTGATTCATTGATGTAGACCATCGTCTGCGTGCGTGGCGGAATCCTTTAGTTCTCTTGTGCAAAGTTAAACCCTTTGCACCAGACCTTCGATGGGTGCCCAGTAGCAAACCATAATGCCCCCTGCTGTTTGCTCCTGATTAGATCCATTGAAGCAATCAGAACCTAAGTGATGTGCTCAAGGCACCTCACCAGTAGTTTCTTTAGTGAACACTGTTGTCCTCCCACACCTCATCTCTTGTTACCGGATTCAAATGTGTGACCAGTAACATCCGATATCAAGCAAAGACCAGAAGAAGAAGCTTTCACTGTAAACCATAAGCAGGGTCAAGATGGCTTCACCGGCTTGGCTGGTTTTTATAGATTCTGAAGAAGAATTCTATGTGCTGGACAAATGCCAAAAGGGGGAAAAGACATCAACTTTGAATGTGATTCAAGAGTCATGTTTTAAGAATAGTTGATGTATTAGATTTGAATTCCTTTCCCTCTTCAGGCCTTTATGGAATTAATGCTGCGTCACTGGTCACCACCTGTTTGTGACTGTTGGTCATTAAGACTAATATTTTCCACTCATAAACTGTGGAAAAAGTATTGTGTAATTTATTTTCTGCCTTTGATTATGAGCAGATTTTTCCTAACCTTTACAAAATAATGATGCAGCATTATTTGAACAAACTTTGCAAACGTGCTGCTCTAAGGTGCATGAGCCCCAGACTGCGTTTAGATGCATTTCCCCATGTTGCAAAATATCAAAGGATGTGTTTGGAGGCAATGGCGAGATTGATAGAAAAGGGTGGACCGAAGGTTCAGCATCAGGGTCGAGGCTATGCCTGCCACTCTTCTACTTAATACTGCGTAATTAGATTGAGATCTTGAGCAACGATGGGAGGGAAAAAAACCCTGGGAACATTAGATTAATTAAAAATTTATGCATAATTCATAATTAAAAAGGAATTTATAATTTGAAATGATTATCGCCCTCAGCACCATCCTGTGACCCTGCCAGGATGCACAGGGAATGGGCAGACTTAGTTAACTCCCCCTCAGTCTCGCTTGCCCTGGCTCCACATGGATGCCCCTTGGGTGCCAGCCGCACTTCACTCCCAGACTGCACAATCAAGCCAAAGCAAGTCCCAGGGGAGCCAAAATGGCTCCTCGCAATGTCAGTCCAGTGTCAAGTGGCGGACATCTTAGTCAGGGCGTCGTTCAAGGAGTACGGTCAGCTATAAAAGACAGGATGAGAAGATGTGGAATTTGAGGAGATGTCGATGGTTTTTAATGAATACTGCTTCTTTGATCACAAACTTCTGCCTTTTTAGGGGTGTAGAGTTAAATATAGAAACCAGGAAGAACTGGTCTCTGATCTTGCCACGTAGCAGCCTGAGGTGAAGTTCCTCTCGGGACCTTTAGACTCCATTTCTGTTGACCTCCCAGCAAACTCTGATTGAATGCACACAGGAGCGGCTCATCCCCCTGCATTTGCACTGCTGTGTCAGTGTCTCAATCCCTCAAGGTCCAGGGAGAGCGAGCAATGGCGGAGCTGGGGCCGTACATGAACTCGGAGATGGAAAGATATATAAAAAAAAAGAGAAGACGGATAAAGTGACAGCAAACGGGGCAGAAAGAGGTAAAGAGGGAGTCGCATCCAGTTCCCCAGGCATTAAAAGCCAGTGAACTCCTGCCGACCTCTGACATAATAAGCATATCTTTTTTTTGGGTTGCCCCGCTTTCCATTGAGCGTTACACTGATATCCTTTGATTCCAATCCTTGCATGCTGCCACAACCGGTAGCTATCCAGTGTGATCCACATTTTGATTCAGAGATGAAAGCCACCAAGGCACTTTGAAATTCACAGCTCCTACCCTGTGCCCAGTGGACCCAGAGTTAATAATGACAGTGGGCACTGCACACCCTCAATACATCAACCCCCCACTCCCCTGCTGCGGTGACACAGGCGCAACGAGCTTGACCCCGGATGGGTGTGAATAATTGGCATGCAGGGGGTTGTGGGAGGTGTTGCATCTGTCATGATGCATCCGCAGTTGTCTTATTTATCTGTTCCTGGGAGAGCATTTTGCATGCAGCACTCTGCCATGGAAAAATAGATCCCAGGCATTGTTTATCAAATATCTGGAGTATTTTCAAAGGGTTTTTTTCATGTTATTGGACACTTTTTTGTATTGAAATCTCAGCAAACACAGAAACACATATTACGAGCAGACAGTCATTTGAAGTGTTAGCCCTAAGCCAACATAAGATGTTTTAAATTTTGTTTGTTTGGTTTGTCCTTATTTCTTCTGATGATTAGTGATGCATGACCAGACACAGGCAGGCCGTTTTGTGTGTAACCTTTGGTTGATACATCCCCACTGCAGCCATCGGTATCGCTGCTCCCTGTCTAGCACACTGTCGGCTATTGTTGGGTTCTCAACCTGCCCTGGCGATCCGTGCCTTTTTTTTTTTTTTCCACCGTGATAAAACAGCAGCCAATTGTCAGAGGGGGAGCATGCCGGCGTGACAGAGGTGGAAAGCTAATGAAGTTATTTGACGGCAGTCCTAGCCGCGGAGCTAAAGGTGAGGTGGAGTGGACAAGCGCCTGGCAGCGAGACGGATGAGACGCGAGAGCAAAGCGTGGTGAAGGGGAGAAAAATGGGCAAGGGGACGACAACGGTGGCAGGTGTCAGACGGTGTGATGACACAAAGACGAACTGATGGCGGCATTAATGCTAGGCTCGAATCGGCAATACAGTGTCGTGCATAGGGAGCTGACATTGGCCGTAATACGTCCTCATGCAGGCAGGAAGTTCAGAGAAGAGGTGCCCAGTCACCCAAAGATATCCTGTTAACTCCACAAATCTCTGTTCACTTAACATGACGCCTGGCTGGAGACCAGATGCTCATGGAGCGAATGTGAATGCGAAATTTGGATAGACAACAGGCCACAGAGTAAGCTGAATGGTCAATGAACCATCAGCTTTATGGAACAAAAACATGCCAGTTAGATTAGACTACTAAATAATTCAGTGGGGTCTGTAATATGGATTCTAGGTGGAAATACACCCTATTTATAGCAACAATCCAAAAGGTCAGGAGAGTCATGTGGTTGTGTGAATGTGACTCCCAGGGTTGAGTTTGTCCTCGTTAGGCCACAGAAGGGAAAAAAAAAAAAGTTTGAGAGAGTGCTAAGAGCTGGGTCATGTCTGTATCACCGGCTTGTGTGCAGCCTCGACTTTTCGTAATCTCCAAATACAGTCCGGCATTTCTCTCCGACGTATTTACAGAGAAGTGCCAGTGTGGTCGAATAGGCGAGTGTATTTTTATGTGTGTTTGCATGGTGGTGACCAAGTGTGCTGTCCCTGTCTGATCCAACATGGCCCAACACGCTTCTAATTAGAGGACGTCCTTCCAGGTGCTGACCAGGTTATACTTAGCCTGCCTGCTGACATCAGATGGTGTGACATTTCCAGCTGGTGCTGTGTGCGACCCCGTGCCACTGCCCCTGAACTTGAAGGTCATCGGCAGCCTCCACCCCCTCCCCTTGCTGACTCCCCCCCGGCTCACCCTCCTCCCTGCCTCGTAGTGCGGAAGCAGCCCACTACATTATCGCACTGTTGCATTGTGGTGCCGCATGGGTGGTCAAAACGCCAACACCTGTCCCCTTTTTTAACCCCGTATCCAGTGTCCCCCAGGCCTCCATCCCTTCAGCGTGGATCATCATTAATCAGAGAGACTGTAGCCGGCACAGATTGATGATGCGGGCAGGGGGCAGCAGGCCTGTGGTCGTTTGAGATGTTAGGTGAGGCGGTAGGGTGAGGAGTGGACCGGATCTCTGCCGGGGCCAGAGGAGATTGGACAGCAGACCATCCAAGAGTGATAGCCTCTGTGTGTGTGTTTGTTTGCTGATGTTTCCTTTTGGACTAGCTAGGGAAAATGTAATATTTTTACTTAAATTTGCAACACTTGTTAGTTTTGAATATGGAAAATATAACTTCTATAAACCTCTTTTTTTTTTTTTTTTAATAGGATCTCCCGGGAGACACAAAGAGGCATTTGCCCCAGTGTTCTTTTCTTGGCGGCTATCGGAAGTTTCTCCATGTCTAATTATTAATTATTCATCTTAGGCGGATTAGATGTGGCCTAGTTTCTCTTGAAGATGACTTTAGAGCAGAGGGATCCATGTGACGGTTCGCTCCCCAACCTAGGCTTCATCCAGCAGAGATGGGTGATAAGGATCTGCTGATTGCTATCGCGCTCGGCAAAAGTACAGAAATAATTGTACGTCCTTACACCCAAAGAGGGTTCAGACAAGGTCCAGGCTGCGATGGGATGAGGAAATCAGGCTTAAAGTGGAGGAGAGCGATGAATTCAGTGAAAAGACATCCGTTGGACGGGGAGGCGGAGGGAACGGCGTGAAGGCAAAAAAGAGGAGAGAAATGAGTTGTGAATTTGTTGCTGATGCCCTGAAGACCGAAGGAAGAGGACAGTCATGAGGTTGCACCCACTGTGTTGGCCCACACCTCACCAACTGTGGTGTCAGCTGCAGTGACAGCACTGTTAAAAATCACTGTTGGCCACTTAGTTGTTCCATATTCATTTGCAATTTGGAGAAAAAAAACTGACAAAACTGTCACTGATATTTTAGTTTATTGCTATTGGATAAAATACGATACATGGAATACTGTTGATGATATATGAGTAATCAATATTCTTATTTTTGGTGCTAGCTAGATTTCAAACTGTCCCTTGTGTTTAATTTAATTCATTTTATCCACTGATTTATTCATTCATTTCTTCTGCTTCTTTCTGGCTGCAGCGGCTAACCAGCGGGAAGCGCTTAAGTCTCCATTCCACCTAAAAGAAGAGCCCAAAGTGGAGGAAACACTGAGCCCAAGACCATCGTCCCAATCCCAGAGCCAAGTCCAACCAAGTTTCCCCGCGGCGTTCTGCCAGGATGGGTCAGCAGGAACTGCAGCAACCTCAGAGCGACCAGGCTCGCTGAAGCCAAGGGAAGGAAGCCCCAAGAACAGCCTGCTAAGCCAGGATATCAACATGAAGGTTGCCTCTGAGCTGCTGATGAAGCTTTCAGGTAGTTCTTTTATGCACTGACAGTGCTGTTTGGTCTCAAATGCTTGTGATGCTGTACATTTCTAAGAAACAAACATTAAAATGTTCTATGACACATTTAAAATGTTTCAGCAAATTCCAATCCTCATAGGTGTTTTTGTTCAGTTTTGACTTGAAATGTGCGTACTGCACACCTTCAGGCTGGTTTTGTTCCTCTGAGATTTCTGGTCCAGATGGTGTCTGTGGTGCACCCTCGATGATGAGATGTGGGGAAAATGTCTTTACTCTCTTTTTGTGCCTGCATGTCTCTGCATATATGCTTTTATTTTATTAATTTCCTTAATTGTATCTATATAATGTGGGTGCTCTTGTACTAGTTTAACTGTTCTCATGACCTTCAGAACAAACTCGCACACATCCGATTCTCCTAGTTTTGTTCAGGACTTTCAGGTATGCTAAGTACAATCATCAGCACTGTCTTTCTTTCGCGGCATTGCATCAACAGAACAACGTCATTTACTTTCTTTACTTTGAAAATAGAGGAAAATGCTTTTGAGAGTAACCTAGCTAATTAACTGTATTTAATCCACATTAATAACGGTACCTGGTTTGGAAGAATAGAAGATTAGAAGATAAGCAGGGTCTAGGTTTACTTATTTGTAAGTAGTAGTTTGGTCTAATCGGGTTGTTTTTCCCTATTTCCATCAGAAAAACACAGGCGCTTTCAGCTAAAATTGAACGTCCTTAAAGTTTACGCAGCGAAGCACCAGAGAATAATTTTTTTTCTCTGCTGTTTAATTACCATGCAAATCACAGTCTGATGGCGGCGCAGTGGGGTGTAGAGCCATCCTCGGCTCTCCATCCTGTGCCAGTTTGTGCATGTCTGATAGACACCTCACACACCAGTTATCATTGTTCTCTCTGGGCTGACGGTTGTTCACGGTGATTCATGCTGGCTGAGAGCTCAATGGTACTACACATGTGCTGCTCCACTGCCTGCCCCCAGGTCACACTTCCCTGTGTGCGTATGTGTTTCTGCGCGAGTATTTTGGGAAGACAAAAACGATATGATTACTACAGTAACAGAGGAAAAACTAAAAAAAATACAAGAAATACAATTCTGTAAAGAATCTGAGTGGCTAACTGAGGCTTACTACTCTATTTTTTTTGTCTTTTTTGTCCCTCGGGTATCATCTTTGCAATTTTTAAATTTCACCCTGCCTGTGTTGGTCCTCAAGTTGCATGGCCAGCATTTATCCACTCCCATCACTTACACTGGCTCCGCAAGGTTGACCTAGGTTAGGGAAAGATGCCGCAGCGTTCATCCATCCGCTGGCTCCCTCTGCCCCCTCACACAGTCCTCTGAGCGCAAGTGCCGTCCATTGCCATGGCAACAGTGGGGGCGGTAGATGGAGAGGGCTGTCTAGAGTGACAGCCTTGACAAGAGCCCGGACCCTCAAATGACCCTGGGGGGAAGGGAAGGAGACGGAGATGGCGAGGAGGAAAGGAGAGAGCCAGGAAAAGGTCAATGCCAATCCAGTCACGTGTGATTATGGTCGCGAGGTTCAAGGGCGTCCGCACTCCAACCTCTCCCTGTCCCCCTGTAAAGGGCAACACAGGAGCACAGTGACACAGTAAAGATCCTTAAATAGAGAACCCACACAGAGGACGTGAGAGTTTTAATCAGCCGTTTGTTTAAAGGCGCCTGGTTGCTCGGTCGAAGTGAAGGGATTTCTTCCGCTCATTCCTGGACTGGACAAAACAAGCGGCGTGTCATTATTCCTGCATTTTGAGCTGTAGCATGAATTGCATCATCTCTTTAACTGGGTCACCCCCCCCCTCTCTTTCCTGTCCTTATCAAACATTGGTTGGTCGCCTTGCAGGGGCTACCTCCCCCACATCTGCTTTAAACCAGGCTGCTGGTGTCTGGGGGCTAATTACACCAGGCTAAATAGTCCCTGGCGCCAGAGGCTAACGTGTCACAACAGATGGGCAATGGTGTTGCAGGGCAAGGAGAACATGACGTCAACGGAAGGGAGTGGGATCATCCGGGGCGGGTGGGGGGTGGTGGTAGCTGTGGGGGGTGCAGGGCCCAAGGTGGAGCCCTAGCAGACTGGCATCATGTGGGTAACAGCCGTGCCACCCACTCACCATCCAGCCGCCCTCAGTATAGGTGTGAAATCACACTTTGTACTTGTTTAAACCATATCTCATTCCTAAAGAACAAGCCTTCCACGTCTCCCCGGACCCTCTCTCATCTACTGCGCGCGGTCAATTTCCTCGTTTCTTTTTGAGCCCTTTTTCTGATATTCACGTTTTGATTGACTGAGCGGTTTATCTCCGCCAGATCTGGTGATAGTTGCTGTCCATTATAGCAGTGGCCAGAGCGGTTGAAGTGATAATTAATGCCATTCCTAATGACAGGAAGCCGACTCCAGCAAGCATCCCTGCAAAAGATTGCCACAGTTGACTGACATATCATGTTTTGTCGGTCCATAACATTAACAGTTTTAGCCTTTTCTCCTCCCCCCCCCCCATCCTCTTACTCGTGCTTAAATTCTGTTGCATTTATATTTTCCTCAGCGCATAGTTTGTTGTGTGTCTTTTGCTCGAGGTGCTCACAATGAATCACGGTGCATAATGGTCCTGCACCGAGTACCAGTGGAACACATGCTTGTGTATGCCCACCTGCCTCGCAGGTAGCGGCAGAGGTTGGTCAACAGAAGTGAAAACATTTCCTAAGCACTAACAGCGCCTATTGTAACAGATTTAAATGCGAGTTGTGACATTCTTGCATAAATGAATGTTCATTATTATAACTTTATTGCTGTCATAATGATAACATTCTGAAGGGAAACAAGACCTTTTTATTCTCTTTTAATAGCCAGTTAACACAAAAACATCTCACTCTTGTTAGTTTAGTACAAAAAGACAGTGGAAGGTGAGGAAATCCATCATAACAACAGGGTGCTGGTCGACAACTGTGAAGTGACAAAGAGAGGAATATAATATTAAATAAGATGCTTCTGGTTCAAAGAAGAAAACACCAAACAGGATTACAAAGGCAACCAAGCAAAGGGAGCAATGGAAATGTGTATAATATAGTATCCCTGAGCATTATTTATTCTGGCAAAAGGAATTAAATTCCTCCAAAGTGGCACATCCCTGCACACTCTATAAGCAGGTAGTGAGTCTGGCACAACTGTGCTGTATTACTCCATGTTAAGCTCTACACGACTCTGACAGTTTCCTCATCGTGCCCCCTCACTGTGGCCGCTCGCTGACCTCTCCTACTCCCACCCTCCCTACTCCAATTTTTTTCATCTCTTCTCATCACTGCCGATGGTCCTATTACCAGAGATGCGGGTTTATCCCTTCCTTTCTTTGCTTTTTACCTCTGCTTCCTGCCTGTATTCCTGTAATCACGTATTATTTTATAGTAATTTCTCCTCTTTTCCCTTGACCTTGTGTGATTAAAAACCAGACGGTTTTTGTGCCAAACGTTTTTGCGCAGGGCCACTTTCAAAGGTCCGCATCCCGTTTCAAGGAGCTGTTTATCAAGCGCAGCGCTCCAGATGATTCAGATGTAGCCACGGTCGGAGGAGAGCTGGTCCAGGATCAATTGTAGCAGCAGCTGTCTGTGAAGTCTGCAGGCAAGGCTGCTGTGGCTCCCACATGACATGCAGTCTCCACACTGCTGCCTTTGAAGCGCCTGAACTCTTCACCCCTCTGTCTGAGCAGGTCGGCTAGAGAGCAGGAGAATAGAGAGATTGAGATAGCCAAAGAGAGGGATGGGGGTAGGGAATGAGAGATGTGGAAAAACAGAGCGGGGAGACGGGTAGGCCAGGATCATGGGAAGAGGGGGTGGAGGTGGAGACGTTGTCATTTAGGCTTTAGCCATTCCTCATCCTTCTTTTCCTCCCACAGCTCTTTTCTCTCATCCCGTTTTCTCCCCCCCTAACCCCCGGGTCTTCTTTTCCTGGCACTGTTTGACAATTTCTTCCCCGTCTTTGCCTCTCCTTCTGTCTGACTCACCGTCTCGATGTCAAAGTTGCCGTTTTTGTGCAGCGTGACAGCAGTGCAATGAATTGACTCGTGCGCATTAAATCACTAATGGTATGTGACTTTTTGTCTTAAGTGACGTTACAAATCTATCCTGGCTCTCTACCCTCCAACTGTATGTTCTCAGCAAAAACAGGCTGTCGCGTCCCTGCAGATTGAAGCAGACACCTGAGGTCAAAGTTGACCACTAAAAACAACATCGCACAAAGCCCAGTCACTTCCTTTTGGCGTCCGAAGTTGAGCAGTAGTGCATATGTATAGTGCTTTAAGTCCACTTATATTACCACCCTCCCTCATTATAAGATTCAGGCTCTGTAAAACTGTAAAGTAGCTGTTTTTGGTCAAAGGTTTTACACTCCTCATCAAAACCTGGAGTCCAAAGGCTTTCCATTAACCATGGAAGCGCGCAGCACCTCATAACCACTATCTATAAGAAATTGTTTAAGAATAATGAATCATAAGCACAGAAAGTAGAGCTATTATATCGCACATCAACAGTCAGAAGGGCAAGGACACTTCTAAGTGCAGTAATATTCTTCCTAAACAAAAAGCAAATGAAGGAGCACTGCGATGAAGCAACGGGTACACGGTCAAAAATGAACTTTTAAACTTTGCAGCCAAGTTGAATTTGATTTGATGTGATAGTTATTTAAATATGCCTCTTAAGGATAAGGAGATGTTGTTATTGAGGTATTTCTTCATATTTGTGTAAGTGCTGCTCTTTTGGTAGCAGAGGGAGCACCTGACATCCGTGTTTTATGTAAAACGTGATGAGCATTACATTTCAGCCTCTCCACATCTGTCGATTGCACTAAATATGTTTAAAATTGTACATTTGTGTACTTTTGCACACATCTTTTCGATGTTCCTTCAAAGCCTTATAAATACATTCTTTATTAGTTAATAAAGCCTCAACTTTCTCTTTTTTAAATTTTTATATTGGTCTTCTTTCATTCTGTGTAGTTTTTTTTATTAAATCCATCTGTTATTATTATTGTTACAAACATTAGCGTATGAAATTCATCCATTCTCACGATTACATTTTTTAACATTACATGTTACCTTTTTTATTGGAAAACTTTTATTTATGAATATGTATGCATATCTATACACTTAATGGTTTAATAATTTAATGATATATATGAGGGCATGACCTGAAAAAAAGCTGTGATTTATCTGGGCAGGTGACTGGTTTTTAAATGACATGTAGACAAATTCTCTTCCGACCCTTGTGTGGTGTCAAAGTGTTTGTCTCCTGTGATGCCTCTTAAATCCATATCAGGCCCTGTGGACTAGATTTGCCCACTCAGCCCCTGACATTAGGGTTGTGATCCAGTGACAGAAGCTGGCGTGTCCCCTGGTTGACCCTGACAGAGCGGTGCCCCCTACCCCTCTGCTCTGCCCCTCGATCAGCCTCTCCTAGGTTACTCTTGGTCAATTCTGGCCACCTGATTAAGGGATTAGTCAGGCTGATGGTTGTCGGTGTCTCCCCACATGCTGGCTACTACCATCAAACCAGACACCTGGACCTTAAGGCGGAGGCATGGGGGGGTTAGCGTGTTAACAATAAACAGTAGCGCATGTACACTGATTTAGTAGATACCCCCCCATGGATGCACACACGCACAATAGACTGTAGGTCCAGTCTGGGAGCCTCACAGGGGCCTCGTTCCGCAGAGATGCGGGGAGGGGTGGCAGGGTTATCACAGGGTTACTGCCTTGTATCTCCCTCCCTCTCCTACTGCTCCTCCAACCATTCCAACCCACCCCCTCCGACATTTCCCGGTGCCCTGCCGAATTCTCATATCCCGTGACCATGCTGAGTTGCCATGTCAGCGGCGGCGTGTCAACCCCGCTGCTTTGTCTTGCTGTTGTTTGTCACCACACCGAAGGGCTGCCTCCTGCCATCACTGCAGCCCAAAGATAAGGTGTCTTTGTATCGATACAGAGAGGTGTGCCAAGTCAACCCCCCCCCAAGTCAAATTTATATTTTTTGATTTTAGATTACCCAGTTGCAGGGTAAAGTATTTATTTTATACTTTATTTGCCTGAGGAAAGAAGAGTTCTGATGCTTTTATTCATCACTTTTTTGTTTGAAACCTCCCAGCAGTTATAATAACCGTTTGTCCCTTATGTGGCATTTAATGCACTTTAGCGTCTTTCCTGTTTGCGGTGTTGAGCGCGAGCTGTCCGAGCCCTCCCTGCTCCGACAGTATGACCTCCCCATGCCCTCGTGCCCTAATAATTACACAGCGAGATGCTAACTGGCTCAGCTTGGCTTTAAAGCTAACGCCCGTCTTCTGGCTGGTGTTTGGATTTCACCGTCTCAGCCTCCAGTTTGGGCTTATAGTTTGGATGGGTTTTACACTGGTTTGCCCACTTTATCTGTTTGTTTAACAACTGTGTCCAGTATGT
Source organism: Lagocephalus sceleratus (assembly GCA_911728415.1). Lineage (NCBI taxonomy): Eukaryota > Metazoa > Chordata > Actinopteri > Tetraodontiformes > Tetraodontidae > Lagocephalus > Lagocephalus sceleratus. The sequence goes on along the minus strand of CAJVRN010000232.1, from coordinate 12,588,401 downwards.
TGCTTTAACGTCATTTCCATCGAACATAGCCACCAACAGTGCTGGTGATTATCAGTAATCTAATTTATGGTGATGTTTAATAACTCAAGGCGGTGAATGGCCATTTGTGAAGTTTGTGTTGCATTTGCTACAGGACCTGTAGAGGGTATGTTACCACATCTCACCAGGTGACCACTGAGAAAGACTCCAGCTCCCCTGTGATCCCCCCTCTAATAAGTAATTAGCAAAAGTTAACAGAAAATGGGAAAATAATGCGAACAGTGCACTGTGTTGATTTGCTGCCTAGATGGTGGTGATTTCATTATTTTACAACCCTGCTGCTCAGCCCCATATCTGCCAGGAGAATTCTGAGGCTTCTGGGAGGCCAGATTCAATTAATGTAAAGTGAGGTGGCCAACCCAGTCTTATGAGAGCTCCAATCCAGCAGGGTCTCCCGTCCCACCGGGTAGACGATCGCCGTCACCAAGGGAACGAGGATTCCAGGTGAACTGACGGCGAATGTCGAGACGGGAGACCCTGCTGGGTTGGGGCTCTCATAGGACTGATGTAAAGATTATGAGCTCTTGCTCTGTTAAACTGATACATTGTGCAAGTTTCACACTTGTGGTTGGTGCGAACAGCACAAAATATACGTGTGATGAAAATGCACGAACGTGACATAATCTCCGTCTCTTTCTTTTTTGCAATTGTGTCCTGCAGAGAACAACAAAGACACCCATTACCAGAAGGTGAAAGTGAAGGCAGAGCCGATGGAGGTGGACCCACCTTCTTCAGAACTCCCCCCACCTGCCTCTCACCTGCTGGCTTTCAGCACTTTAGGGGCAAGTGAGAAGAGTGAGCCAATGTGTAACCTCCCAGAGACGCTGGCTCGTCCCCAGAAAGACCTCTTCTCCCAGGACATATCTGTGAAAATGGCCTCCGAACTCCTGTTCAAGCTGTCAGGTACGTCGCCCCCCTCTGCAGTGTTGCGGCGCAAACCTTGGGAAGTTTTTTAATATTCTCCCGTAAAAGCCACATGTTATCATTTATGTGCTTCGACGTCTCCAGAGTCAAGTCAAGGATACATGAAATGTAACGACATGGTACTTTTTTTACCTGCGTGGCCGTTAAAGTGACATTGAAGTGGCAGCTCTCCGCGCTGGTTAAGGCAGAGACGCGTCACCCCTCCACCCTCTGGGTTTATCCAGACTGTGATCGCTTCAGTTAAATTCCATATAGAACAAGTGTTGTTAAAAAAGTGTGTCTTGTTCTTACACATATTCACACATTGACAGTCTTTCCCACAATCTCTCCTTGCTGGAACACGGTTACACACTGACACCGGTCCCCACGGGGAGTGGTGTCTGCACAAATTCCCCCCTCTTGCCTCCCTTCTCTCATTCTCTCTCCCCTTCCCTTGACTCGTTTTCAGACATGCCGGCTCAAGCACACTTGGCTGCACACGTACCCCCACCCCACCCCCACCCCCCCAACCCCCCTGCTCTTCCCTTCCCTCCCTTTACATTTCTCCCGTGCGACATCTCCATGGCAACTTGGAAAGAGACCTCTGTCCTTGGCGAGCACTGTGATGGAGTGGGGTGTTCAGGGCGAGGTGGCGGTTGTAGTGGCGAGGCGGGGGGATAAGGAGGGTAGAGAGGGCAACAGGGGTACGTGGCGTGCCCACCCAGGGAGACCAGGGCATTGCTGGCAACAACATCCTCCCCCCTCGGAGCTGGGTTTAGTTGTGAGAGGGGGGCCTGAACAGTGGGCTGCTGTCACACAATGAGCAATCAATATGAATTACCCAGAGCAGTAGGACCTCAGAGGCACATCAGTAGCAAGGTCGCTCTGGAGTGAGATAGTTACAGCTTTGAAATTCACTTCAACGCATCGCCATGAAGCTCGCACATATGGCGCCGTTCTCAGCCGTTTTGTGGATTGGCCTCCGCTGTGTTATTCTAAAGAGAACCAGCCTGCTTTTACAACATGTTCTGTCACCACTTGGGAGCCTCTAGAAATCCTTTGTATTTTAGTCACTGTCAGATAAGTCCTTACAGAGAAGTTTTTTAGTCCACAACTTGGCCCTGTTGGACCTGAGATGACTCCCATGGGAGCGCCACTCGAGGTGTATACAGAGGTGAACCGAGGTGGTGTTTCTTTTTCTACTGGCAACCTTGTGACAAGTACAAACGAAGACGTGTTTATTCTTTTGTACGTACACGGATGAAAGCACAGGCGTAATGTTTGAACATGACCCAGTAGGACATTGACAGGATGATAGAGTTGCCATGGCTTCAGCATCATCACATACGGCGTGTTATTTATTGAATGTAGTTTTTAATTTATACTTCTTACTCTCCCTGAGAGGAGAATGCATCATTATCCAGAGGGAGCTTCAATAACAATGATTTAAATGTGCATTCAACAGAAAAAGCTCATCCGTTTCAGGTTCCATCATCTGTCTGCAGATGAGTCTACAAAGTTATGGCCAACTCAACACCCGGCGCGTTCACGACGCGTACATAAAACTATCAAAACATGGAGCTGCGCAGCTGCAGGGCTGCAAGAATGCCCTGGAACGCGCGAGCGCCGAGAGGTTTCTTATTTCATTCCATGTTCAATCTAAATCCCAGGACCGGTGATGTCACACTCAACGGCCCTGACTGAGGCAGCGAACGTTTTATCCCGACGACCTCAACAACTCGCGATCGCCCCAGAAACACCCATGTCGCTTGTAGCAGTCGAGAATTAGCAAAATATGCTAACGCAGATTTATCAAATCTGTACTTTAATACCGTCCAGTCCCAAAGGGATGGATTTTAATGCCAGGTGTAAAGGGGAGCAGACACACACACACACGTGCCATCTGGGCAGTCTAACACCAAACCCTACACATTATTTTTATATTTGTTTGTGCATTTCATCATGCTGTTCGTGTTGGGCTTATTTTTGGCCAACAGGTCGGCGGGCCCACCACCGAGACTCCCTCTCCTCCAGATGGCCGGTACACTCCTGCTGGCATGATGAACCTGTGATTTACTAGTCAAGTTAAACTTCAAGGATTCAGCATCATATAGTGTTTGTGTCTCTGCTGTGCGACGAAGTTTATGGATCTAACTTCCCCCCCTCGAGTGACAGACTAATTCAGGCTGTTACAGGTCTTTGTCTACGGTGGATGTCAAATATGAAAATCCCTTCACTTGACCTCTGAACCTACTGCTCACCGGATTTCAGTAGCTACCATGTGATCACATAAATGATTTTATACCTCTGTTTAATTTTCAGAAAAGGTCAGTAAATCCAACAACCACAAGGACAGTAACATGGTAGGAATAAACAGGTAAATATTTAACAACCATATCTAAGAATTCGTTATTCTCAATTTTATCATGACTATTATTTAGATATTTTGTCTAACTGTTTGCTCTGTGTCCTGCTTTAGTCCGTTCCTGGACGAGTGCTTCAGACAATCACCCTTTAACTCGCGCTCCAAGACCTCTTCCCCGGCAGAGGCTGGCTCTTCAGCCAAGGCAGCATTTCATGGTAAGAAACATGCTCAACAACGTGACTGACTCTGACTCTGTGTGCGTGTCTGTGTGTGTGTCTGTATATCTTCCATATATTGTGTGCATTTTTACATCAGAGTTGTAACCCAGGGAGCTATTCTCAATATATAACAGCACCTTTTAAAGTCTATAAAAGCACCTCAAAGTTAACCATCTTTACAGACGCTCCCTCCCCTTCCTCACCATTAAATCCTCCCATACTTCAGTATTTCCAGCTCCGACCATCGTTGCTGCACAATTTCCCAACCTTAAGGCCTCTGCCCAGGGCATCCCCCATCTCCCTCTCCTCGCTTCTTCGCTGGCATCCCAGAACTTCCCTCTGTTCCTTTGGCAGTGAGAGATCCAGAGGTTAATTAGCTTGTGCCAGCTTCACCTGTCCCTCTGCCAGTTAATGAAAATCTGATTGGCTTCTAGATGTCAAGAGTGTCCTGGAAGTTAATTCGCCCAGCCCACCTCCCCTTTCCCCTGTGTGTTTAAGCTTAAGATCCAGCCTCAGCTGCCGGCGTTTTTTTATTGTTGTGTAGTTTTACTCTTTTCTCTGCTTCACGTCTGTCCACACCCCCCCTTTTTTTTTTTAAACTCCCTCTTTCATTTCCTGTCACTGCAATTATCGGTAAGCGTTTTTCAAGCAATTCAGTCCAATTCGGCTTGCTCATTTTTAAAATATGGAAAAAGGCAAAAGCAATCAATCGCCTGCAGCTTTTTCAGCTCCATCCCTCAAATCATCATGGAGTTTTGAAAATTAAAGCAAATTGGAAGTACATGAACTTTGCTTTGGCGTGTCACTGTTGTCGCATGTTCTTGTCTCCTGTTCCTTTGGGTTAGGCGCAGTCTTTCATTTCTTGTTTTTCGCCAACTCTGAAGTCACCAATTAATCTATTAACCACCAAGGACCCAGACCAGCGGCTAACTGACAGTCATTAGTGTGTTTGCTGGGTCGGGGGGGGGTGCAGCTGTCCTGACCGGACCATTCTCTCATCTCACGTGCGAGTCGCGATGAGTTAATGCTTTTATTTGTTGAGCTTTCGCTTCGAGCCCTGAAAGGAGGGCCGCTATTCTAAGAATAAGCCATGCACAGACAACGACCACCGAGAAAAGGAGCAGGAAATAGCCTGTTGTAGTGGGCTATCGTCCATCACGGGAAGATGCCAGCTAATGTAAGAGGTCAGGGTGTCTATGAGCTGCAGGCCAGCTCAGGTCACACTAACTGATGTCTGCTGTTGTGACACCTTCGCTGCCCGTGCGCCTCTCTTCTGAATGAAATGTCACAAATGTCAGATGTTGCTTCTCGCTGTGGTTTCACGCCTCTCCTTCATTTCCCAGAGAAGTGAAACAGCAGAAAGAACCAAATCCTTACCTAAACGAACCATCGCTCGGTGATTAGAAACCCACTTCTGTGATCAAACACGTCAAGGAGCAAAACTACAGACGGTTTAAGTCATGCATTAGTGAACTATTTGACCCAACCTTTTGCAGTCGTTTTGTTGTAGCTAATCCATGACATGCATTGTTTAGGATGTAAATGTTAAATTTTGTGTGTTTAAAACACACTCGAGCATTTTTGCCGTTTCTAAAAAGTTGAGTGTTTCCGCTGCTGCTCTCAGCTCTGCTCCTCACCTCTGACTGGCACTAGAGAGTTTGGGAAACTTTTCTCTGGAGGCTGCAGTTAAAGTTTCAGAGTCCATTACAGACAGTCGAGTCTAGTTTGGTGGATACTCGTCTGTCGTTGTCTTAATTGTGCTTTGTGAAGGAGTGTATTTAAAAAAGTAGCAGGTGTTTCATTTTGCTTGGCAAAAGCAAGTTCCTTGATGAAAATATGCCTATCAGAAGCTGTTGCCGTTTATTTACGGATATAAATGTGCAGTATGTGATTTTAAGACTCATTTTCCTCCAATTATGGTTGTTAGAGGGAGAAACTGAGTGACAGACTCTTTGAATTGCGTCTGAACAATAGAAAAACACCTAAATTCATTCAGGAATTCGTTACCGAATTCCTGTTTTTTTTGTTTTTTTTTTCCCCCCCCAGTGTTTTGCAGATACAAATGCTTTGGCCAAGGTCATTCCATGTGGCGTCTTCTATGCAGTACTTCTCTTAAATTGCATTAGTGAAACTGCTAAATAGTAGCCTGTGAATTACTCTCTGCCCTCTCGGCGCTGTGGTGCTTAATTCAAAGCAGAAACCTTCAATTCTTCGGATCCTATCGAAGCGTCTCTTTATTTCTTTGATTAATGGGTGAAATAAAGCAGCAGACTCACTGTGGAGAGCAACAATAATATGTGTAAACTGTAGCTGTAGGATTGTGGAAGCCCTTTGTGCCGAAGGCTAACAGAGGCAGCACAGGTCCTGTGGATGAACAAATTAGCCCTCAGCCTTGTTGGTTTGTTTCCTTCAGGGAATGGGACTTTTTTGATTACATGCCAGGAAATGTAATTAAGGAAAATGAACCATTGATTTATACCACATTTTCCCAGATTATTTAAATCTAATTTTACTTTACGACACTTTTAACCGACTAATTTGGAGCGTCTTAAAGCAGAGTTGGTAAACAGTTGATGCTCCCAGTTTCTAAAGCCTGGAAGTTTGTTTGAACGTGCTCTCACTGTTTCATTTCTGCCTGCTCCTGGGATTTGCGTGTTTGTTCCACCACCCAGCAGCCTCTGCTCCCCGTGTGTGCAGCAGGGCGGAGGCCAGAAGCAGAGTAGGTGGTACGCCACCTGATTAGCATGGAAATCTGCACCGTCTCCAGTGGTCGGATCTGATTGTTGGTGGGAGGGCATGTGAGCGCCTTCTCAGAATACCGTATGAGTGTCACAAAGCTCAGCTGAAAAGAGCTTACGCGTGTGATCTTTTTAGTTGACTTGTTGTGTCTTGGCGGCTGCAAAAGTGTTTGAGTCAACATGAGAATGACAATGTCTTAATTGTTTCAATGAATCATCGCGTTTTGGTGTTTCACCTTCCACATTTGTGCCTTACAGAGTCGGAGAAGGACGACGGGGAGCCAGGAAACGGGATCGCCCAGTGGAGGCTGAATGAACAGCTCTTCCCGTGCCCCGTCTGTGGCAAGGTGTTCGGCAGACAGCAGACTCTCTCCAGACACCTGTCGCTGCACACAGGTGAGCGTGCACGTGAGGACGGGTAGCGCCGTTGCTTTGTCACAGCATGAGGATATTAGCCGCTGCGATCGGGCTGCCCATAGTCGGTAAATAAGTCGTCCTAGACTAGATTACCCTCCCTTTAAAGAGATTACTACTGTGATTAGTCTCACTGGGAAAACTGCCTGGCTAATTAGCCAGATAGAGGGATGTCTCACATAGTTTTTACAAACACACACAAATACAGACACACACACACACACACACACACACACACACACACACACACACACACGATTGTTTCCCCTCTTTCCCTCACTCTCTCACACTCCGGTAGGGGAATTCCTCAGGGCTAAACTTTGTCCTGATTTTAGCCTTTTCAATCTTGGCCCCTGTTTTGCTTCCAACTGATCCATTCTGGCCTTCTGAATAATCTGCTTGCCTTGTTTAATATGAAACAAGATTAGAAAAAAATCACATAATCAAAGAAAAATATGAACTTAAAGAAATGTGACAAGCAAAAGAGAGGTGAACAGGATTTAATGAATCTCTAACTTAAACGCCGTTCAGATAAACATTCTACATCTCTGTAGTTCATGTTATTTAATGAACTTTTTGAGATTTCAAACTAAATCACTGCTCGCACAAATGATCGCTCACTCATGTACCAAATGCCCCCACACAATTGGACATGCTCTCACATTTTGCATACACACACACCATCTGATAGCATTGGCTGTGAACAGCTTGGCCACACCACAGAGAGCAGAAGCAGGGGCATATGTCAGTGTGATGGTCTTTTTGGTTTCCCCGGCGACATAAAGGTTGCCTGGTTTCGTGTCCTTGGGGCAAGTGGTGTGTATGCTCGTGTGTGTGTGTGTGTGTGTGTGTGTGTGTGTGTGTGTGTGTGTGTGTGTGTGTGTGTGGTGTTCTGGGAGCTAGAGGGAGAAGATGTGTTAATATTGATTTGGTTTGAGATTTTAGAGATTTTTAGATCAAGTTTTATTTAAGGAAAATGTCCAAATCTAATAAAATGGACTTTTCTGGATTCTTGTCACATCTGCAGGAATATGAAGGTACTTTGCTGGAAAGGTTAACTTTGTCAGCCATCCCAAATATTTTTTTTTATTCCTTTTTCCCAGGATCAGAGCTACATTTGGGGTCAGCTGATGGTGAAGCAGGGTTAGGCTTTAAGTAATTACATTTAAGCCTGCTTTCAGAGCTCAGACGCTGCCCCCAACCTCATGAAATATCATCTGAGGTCATGTTTACAGTAACCTGAGGTCTTGTCTCTGTGTGTGTGTGTCTTGTTGCAGAAGAGAGGAAGTACAAGTGTCACCTGTGTCCTTACGCAGCCAAGTGTAGGGCTAACCTCAATCAGCACCTGACCATCCACTCTGTCAAGCTGGTCAACACGGACGCTGAGCAGATCGTCAGCGCCGTTACAGCCGACTCTGCCGAGCGCAAGAACTCCCCCTACTATTACAGGTACAGAGAATGGAGCAAAACAAGCACTCATCCTACAGAAGGCACCAGGAACCACTGTATGGTTTAAATTTGCTTTCTGTGGTCATTGTGACATTTTATTAAAATTTTTTTTATGATTACTGTGTCAAAAACCAGCATCCATAATTCCATTGTTTGGCAACTACTGCTATAAATCTTATTATGGTCACCTTAACTGGACATTATGGTTAACATTATGATGAGATCTTGAGGGTAAACTCATCGTTGCCTTCAGACGGGTTCATTAAAAGTCTGAAATGTAGAATTTATGCGCAGAAATGGAATATAATATCCATAATTGTATTTTGATTAATGTGGCATTGATAAACCCACCTTGGTGATTCTTCATTTTTTGATAGTTGCCACAAAGGAACAGGCACTCCAACTAGAGAGGACTTTCTATTTTGTGATGCTTTAATAAAAAAAAAAATTTGCCCATTTGACAGTTTGAGAGGTACTCATCTAATTTCAACAAAAAGAAAGCAGCTTAAGATCTTTTTTAACCTAAGCCCTGAATGAAACAACCAATCGACAGTGGTGAAAAGACAAATATCGATGTGCTGCTTTTATTATGTGTTTGAAGTTGCAGCAGGGGAATTAAAACTGTTTAAAAAGGAACGTTTTCACAGTCATATCACTCACAGTTTCTGACTGTCCCCCCCCCTTCTGTTATTCTCACCATCTTCCTTCCGCTTCCTCTCTGTTCTCTGTCCAGCTGCCATGTGTGCGATTTCCAGACGGAGCTGAACGCTCAGTTTGTCAGCCACATGTCGCTCCATGTGGACAAGGAGCAGTGGATGTTCTCGCTGTGCTGCAGCGTCTGTGACTATGCCTGCATGGAGGAGGCCGACATGAAGAACCACATTAGCACTGGACACGCAGGTACAACATCCCCGCTGAGCCGCACTGATGCGTAGTTGGGAGAGGCTTTTTAGGGATTTACCTGATAAAAATATGTCCAAATTACAAATGCCTCACTTAATACAGCCTCGCTGATTAAAACGAGACTCATCAGTTTTCTTCAGTAAACAGAACGCTGCTCAGAAAGAAAAACACAAAATGGCCGAGACACATGCTTTAATACATTGCACAAACTGTTGCTATAAAGGAAATTAATACCTAAACAATTTATAAATAAAGCACATACCTCTGTAGAGACTCGGATGGCACAGGTTTTAATCCAATAGCTGCAGCTGTGGCCGGCACGCTGTCCGAGAACTGAAGTCCACTTCAAACTGCGGCCGCACAGATTTGGGAACAGGCAAGGCTTCTCGCTAATTTCACCTCTCACCCTCAGGGGCGGTGACATTTGGCCTTCGTGTCAGGACACTTCAATTATCAACACGACGATTTATTTTCTCCACCCAAAACTGTCTGCATATTTTTTCTTTTCTTTTCTTCTTGGTTGAGGGAAATCATTAACTGTTTCAGGTCAAAGCTTTTTTTTTTTTTTTTTTTTTTTTTTAAAAGACAACTGGGAAACTCACAGTTGTGGAGCGGCTGACAGCCCGCAGAGGGAGAGGAGTGGTAGAGTCTGAGCTCACGCGCGAGCCTCCTGCAGCCGACCTTCTCCGGCTGCTGGTGTGAACCCCTGTTGGTCGATATGAGGGTTTTGTCTAAAACAGCTTTGTCCACTTTATTGCTGACGTTTTGCTCTTGGAGTGTTTCCTCGGTGTGTTTGCGTTGCGCTTTTGTGTGTGTGCGTGTGTGCGTGCGTGCGCGCGCGCGTGTCAGACTGTCTGGCCTGGACAATTGAGGGGTCTTGTTTATCTGAGAAGGTGGGCCCTTATCGTGCACGAGGGAGAGAAATCAATAGGCCTTGGATCCTTTGGAGACAAGCTGGGTTTACGATGCCACTGTGGCCATCTTTTAAGTCCCTCAGCCCAGCTCGGCATTTATCACAGCGTCACAATAGATGGAAGCCACAGCCACACGCAGGAATGTACGGGAGCACCGAGGTGGTCCCTTTACACATTCTGGCATTAAACGTGAAGATTTCCTGCAGCACTTTTGAGTGGCTGGCTGGAAATAGCCAGAGCAACATTCTCCTCCTCCACTTAAATTATATAGGCAGATGCGTGACTTTTCCCTGAAACGTTCGCCGGGATCACTTTGTCGTCTCTGTTCCCGGATCAGGAAGGGTGTCAGGCAGTCGTTAAAGAAGCTTTTCAGTAAAAGAGAGAATATTATAGTTTTGCGTTACGCGCTTCAAGGTTAAAGTCGGTCGGCTCAGACAGAGCGTCATCATCATCTTTCCTTTTTGCTTACATCCCATGGCATTAGCCTTTTTGTAAGTTCTCACAGGAGCTAAGTGTATGTTAAACGCTGCGGCGGACGACGCGCATCTGCGCTGGCGTGACCCTCCTACAGCGCGATTCGATTGAAAGCAATTAATCATTTCTTCGGCCGTCTGTTGTGAAAGCGTGTTTTCCGCTCCGCATTAAAAAGATAGGTCAGCCGTTTGCGTGCAGCCTTTCTCTCCCTCCTGAGCGAGTGCCCTTTGTTGAGCTCTGCCCCGAGATGCTCCCACCATCTTAGCTCCCTCAGCCATGACCTGCGCTCCGCTCTCCTCCCTCCGTCTCGCCCCCCCCCCTCCTCCTCTAATTCTCTCTCTCGTCCCAGTGAATTGCGGACTCGGAGAGAGGAATCAATAAAAGCACACTGCGCCTGGATTTGACTGGCAGCGGGGCCTCAGCCGGAGCACAGGGCTGTCAGGGCTGCCTGTTCGCATTATACGTCCGTGTGCGCGTGAATGTACACAACGGAGGGAGCTGCTGCATTTCCAGCCTTAAAATGTCTTCCGTCGCCCCTTTAAAAGACTCCCCTGCCTCCTGTCCTGTCGCGTTTAGGTCCGAACTCCAGGAGTCCCCTCAGCGAGACCAAGAGCACCTCCTCATCCCTCTCGGCTCTCAGCGACTCGCTCAACAGCTCGGAGGGCGGAGACCTCACTCATGGCAACGAAGAACTCAGGGGCCTCCTGGCCCTGCCCTCATCTGCAGGCAGCCAGTCCAGCTCTGGAAGCCACTCGGGATCAGGAACTGAGGACAAGCCTGACAAAGGCAAGGAACTGTAGCCACTGCATACATTTGTTACAAGAGCAAGAGATTTCAGAAGGAACTGACCCGAAATGTGATAAAGCAAATGTTTCAAACTGGATTTTGGCTGATCGTCACTAAACCGGAACTCTTCCCTGCAGGATTCGAGTGCGTCTTCTGCAACTTTGTGTGCAAGACGCACAGCATGTACGAGCGCCACCTCCAGATCCATCTCATCACCCGGATGTTCGAGTGCGACGTCTGCCACAAGTTCCTCAAGACGCCCGAGCAGCTGCTGGAGCACAAGAAGTGCCACACCGTCCCGTCTGGAGGGCTCAAGTAAGGAAAGCAAGTACAGACAGAGGTTCCTAACTCCGCCCGTCCTCCCCCCCCCTCCCTCACCCCTCCAGCTGTTAATTCATTTGGTACGAAACACACATAGAAGTGTGCACATTTGGAGATTTCCGGCGTACCAGGGGTGTGCTCGTCGCCGCTTATCTAGACTCGCTTCTCACGTAACCCTTCAGCAAACAAACAGATCCGTTTGAAGATTGTTCCAACAACACGTCTTTATTCATTTAACCTCACTTTAATGCTCATTATCTGCAGGCTGCAAATTAAATGATGCAAGCTTTAGTGCAGCTCCACAGCCTGTCTTGGCAAGTGCGGCGCATTAGGCTACGGTCTCTGGGTCTGCAGTGGCTGCTGCGAACAGAAGGGAAGGGGGGGGAAGTAAGTGGGCCTAGCCTCTGGCCGTGTTTCCCTCCTGCCCACAGCTAACAGCAGCGCCAGCAAGGATCCGATCAGGACCGCCTTCCAGAGAGAGAGGCTTTTTTTTCCCCTCCCCGGGTGGAAAAAGTCGCACATTTCAATTATTTGCTGAAGTAATAGAGCTGCAAAGGCATCGTTAAAAGCTGGAGGGATGATGACAAACGATCATCTCTGAAGGAGAAGCTGATGTTTAGTCATAAAAGTGAGGAGTTCCTACATGTGCGGTCCAAACTGAACTCAAGGGAATAAAAGAAAAAAACGTAGCCTTAAGGAAGGCGCTTATCAGTGCGGCAAATCAGGGAGAAAAAAGGCTTCAATTTGCAAGGGAGCATAAAGATCAGACCCTGGAGCGGAAACACGTCACATGACCTGATGAGTCCAGATCTGCCCCGTTCCAGACTGATGGCTGCATCAGAGGAGGGGTGGAGGAAGGGCCTGGGTCTCCGTTCAACAGCTGAGCGACGAATCGCGCCGTTTCCTCCTAGTTGCGCTCGAACGCACCGTTGTCGCTGACGACTCCGCGGCTCTGCGGCACCCGGGGAAGCTCCCCGGCATTGTTCCGATCAGTTTCCCTGGCACACCCCTGGATAGTGGTGTAGGTGTGGACGACACGTCCACTCCTGACTGGTTGCTTGCGCACACACACACAAACACACAGACACACACACACACACACCATATCTAATGGTAACAATGAGGATGCTTCTGACATGTAGCACCTCACACGCCTCCCTCTCCATTCCCATCTCCCCATCGTCCCACAGGAGCCTTTGTTGTACTCTGACATTGTTTATGTGTCATTCCAGAATAAAATACGGAGCTCGCGCGTTGTTCCCCCGACAGTCACGATGACGCTGTTTTTGACCAATCAAATTCGAGACACGACAGATTGGCCTTTCATTTTAAGAAACCATCTTTGTTTTCATAACTCCAGCCCGTGCATGTGCAGAGTCATCGAGCCGCCTCATCTCGTCATAAACGGAGATCTATGTGTCCATCTTTTTATCTGTGCCGTCATCGGATAACCTCAACTTTCCCAAATGTCTGGAAACGGGAGGGTTTCCATAACCGCCGATTAGGAAGCTGGCAAAGTTCACGTAGGCTTTAATTTTAGGAGCCAAACACACAGTAACGTCTGCAGGGTGTGTAAGTTAAACATGTGAAGGGATTTTAAATGTTTTATTTCTGTCTGGTGTTGTCTCTGAAGCCAGATCGATTTTTAAATCGACATTTAAAAGGGAAACTGACAGGAGAGGGAGGAAGATGGGCGTTCTCGCTCATCTTCCCTGATGATATCTGCACACATGGGTGAGGGTTCACAAAGTGTACAAACCAAATCTATATTTGCTGAAGACCAGGCGGGGTTCGGGAAACAATGTGAAGTGTTTGTAGGAGTGTGTAGCGAGGGAGAGGAGGGCCTTGATCATTTGGAGGATTTTTCTGAGGTGATTCTGTTCTGCAGGGTTTGTGAAGCGCTTTGGGGCCCAGAGCAGATGAAAGGTGCTATTTAAATGTAAGTGCCACTCCATTCCTTCATTTCCCTTCATGTCCTACTGCTCCAGTCTTTTCTTCAGCCTGTTCACCACACACACACGTGCACCCATGTATACACACACACACACCCATGCACACACACACACCCATGCACACACACCCATACACACACATACCTGTTCACCTCAGCTCTCCTACCATTGAACCACGCACGTCACCATGGCTACACAACTGTACACACACTTTTCCTTTCCCCGTCCTCCTTTTCATCGTTTCGTGTGATTCAATTTCAAGGTGTGTTTACGTGCAGTCGAGCGTGCCCCGCCCCTTTAACTGTCTCTCCCCTCCCACTCCGCCTCTCCCTTTCCATTACCCAGATGCCCTTTCTGCATCTACTCCACCAATCGTCCAGCGGCCATGGAGTGCCACCTCAAGACGCACTGCAAGATGGAGTACCGCTGCCGCATCTGCCAGGGACTGTGGCCCGACCAGGCCTCATTGGAGGCCCACATGCGCGGACATCGCCTGGGCAACCACTACAAGTGCGAGCAGTGTGGCTACTTGTCCAAGACGGCCAACAAGCTGATCGAGCACGTGCGCGTGCACACGGGCGACCGGCCCTTCCACTGCGACCGCTGCTCCTACAGCTGCAAGCGCAAGGACAACCTCAACCTGCACAAGAAGCTGAAGCACGCGCCGCGCCAGACCTTCGGCTGCCGAGAGTGCCCCTTCACCACCACACACCCCTTCGTATTCAGCCGCCACCTCAAGAAACACCAGAGCTGCGGAGCAGGGGGGCGGGGGGGAGGAGACGAGGAGGAAGAGGAGGAGGAGGGCGAGGAGGAGGCCGGCGGCGAGGGGCCGCCGCTCCGGAGGACGTCGCCGGGGCGGGGCCCGGCGCCCGCGAAGGACCCGGAGATGGGCCCGGCGACCAGAGGGGGCGAGGGCGACGGCCCCCTCGCCAGCCTGACGGCGTCCCAGGCGCTCCAGTCGGTGGCCCTGTCCATCACGCTGGGCAAACGGCGTCAGCTGGGCGGCCCCGCCCCCCAGCCCCGCCTGCTCAGCGCCAACGGCGGCGGCTCCAGCAGGGACCCGAGCGCCGGCGAGCGCCCGTCCCTCGTCGCCCCCTCCTCGCGCCACCCGACCAAGCAGTACAGGAATTGCGACCGCCTGATCCCCCTCACCGCCCTGTTCTCCCCCAACAACCGCTTCACATTCCACTCGCACCTCCTCTCCGGGTGGAGGCCCGACGCGCCGCCGCCCCTCTTCTCCTCCCCCGCCTCGCCCTCCCCCTCCCGCTCTCCGCCCTCAGCCATGTCCCACAAACACTCCTTCCTGGCCTACCTGGGACTGATGGAGAGGGCCAAGACTGTGTGACCTCGCCCCCCTCCCCCCTCCTCCACCCCCCCCTCCACCCCCGGCTCCTCGAACGGTGACGTGAATGACACTCGACCACCGCGGGGGGAGCTTTTCCAATCAGACCAGCAGAATAAGCTGGACCAGACAAACAAATTAAAGGAAAAAAAAAAACATTTATAAGAGAAAAAGGCTGTACATGCTTAAAAAATGCATTTATATCAAAAAGCTGCTTTTCTTATCAGTTCTATCGATTGAATTATTACTACTACTACTCTCTATTACCTTTATTTTCTGTTTTTAAATGTCTGAATGACCTGGACCCAGTTGCATTATCTGAGGAACCTAATGTATCTCAATTTTATAGCTATTTTTTTTTTCGATCAAAAGACAAAACAAAACTTGCAAGTGCTCTATTTTAGTGCATTTTGTCTCTCGCTGTTATGCATCGGAATAGCATGCCTGTTTCTGTGTTTCAACTAGCTTTTGACGTCACGAGGAAGCTAAACCCGACATATCCCGAAGTGTTAGCAGCGTGGACAGAACCAATGAAACGGAATGCTTTTCACAGAGGGGGGAGAAAAAAGGCACGTTTCCAAAGCAACGCCTCAAACCACACACTTATTTATCAGTCTTGTACATAGTTTTGTAGCCCCTCCCCCTCGTCATCTGTCTTTTTTTTTTTTTAATTCTTATTTTCGTTGGCTTTTTTGTATATCGGTGAAACCATATTTTGCATCGCTGCTGCCTGAAACCACCTCTGTCTCAGAAGAAAGTCGGACGGGCGACATTGGTTAATTCCCCGCATCGGAAGATAAGCTGTGACCATGTGACCATCTGATTTCTCACGCCACTGCTGAATTTGCACTCGCAGGTTAAAAAAAAAAAAAAAACGGCAAAAAGAGTCAAAGAGCGAAGTCCTTTTTTTTCTGAGACCAGCTGGCCATCGGGGCAGCTTCGTATGCTGAGCTGTGTATCACGCACCTGTACTTAGAGGAGATCTACGAACGTTTCGTGGAGGTTGACCGGCGGCGGGGTAGCGAGCTAACCTTAGCCAGGGTCATCACAGGCCGATTCAATGGTGCTTTTTGTAATTTTTTGTGTACAAAAAAAAAAAAATGTTCCAAAATGACTTGAATGAATGTATTTTTGTTTATGTACATGGAAACGAAGCGATACAGAAGCGTGAACGGGGACGTGTGAGCTGGCTGAGACGGGAACGTTTTTGTGTTTGGCGGCCTTCTGTGTCTTTTTTTTTTTTTTTTTTTTTTTATTTTTTGTCTTTTGTTTTTACTTTTTTACTGAGCCTTTTACATCATAATGAAACATTTTCTACTAACATTCATACGGACCCCGTTGTGGTGCAATGAAGAAGCGAAGCCATTGGCTTGTACAGCGTTGGTCGAATGGCTCTGGCTTCCGTCACGCCGGCAGACACGGTACTGCTTGTTTGTTTGTTTCCTTTCTTCCACCCATCCCCCCCGCAGCTTTTGAGTTTTAATTGCACTTAATATAGTTACACTTCAAGCCAAAAGCACTTAAACTTTTTTTCTTTTTTTTTTCTTTTTTTTTTTCATTTTCATTTCCTTTAAAGTGCAAACTTCGATCTAACACGTTACCGTAATTGTGGAGCGGGCGACCATTGCTGGGAACGACTCGGTCGGCTCAAGCGAGCGGACGTTTCTCGCGGTCCTCCTCTGTGAATCTGGAGAAAGTAAATGAATAAAAATGACATAAATTAGACAGAAGTCAAGCTCTCTGGGAGCTAAAGGTCCCAGGCTAAATTGTAACGAGCCAATTTTGCACAGTGCTGCACTTTTTGATTAAGAGATGTATTTATCCGTTTAAAAAAAGAGGAAATGCTCGGAAAGAAGTATGTTTGCGAGATTAAGCAGCATTTTTTTTTAAAAAAAAAAAAAGCTTTACCCATTAGTGATAGCTCGTGTTTTGGTGATTTTGAAGCCAAAATCCCTTATTTGTAAAGGGATCTTTTCTTTTTTTTATCATATTCATTGTGTCTATTTTACCTGTATTTTCCAAATCATCGTTGCATTTCCTGTTGTTTTCCAACCTGAATCATGTCGAACATCTGGACAGGGATCACCAACTGTCAAGACCAAACCGTTGGCCGTGGCGGGACGTGATGTTAGGATTGAATCCGTCACATCCGGCCGCGGCGCGACGCCTTGACTGCCCCCCCCCATCACCCCGCGCTGGTCCTATCTCTGCTATCTTTTATACTCTAGTGCCACTTGGTGGAAGGAAACCACCCAAGACTCCTGAGAATGAGTCAAACTAATCGTCAGGGTCCATTAGAGGAAGAAAAAAAAAAAAAGCGTGGAATCCAAGATGTCTGCCTTTAATTAAAACATAATCACGCTGCACTTCTCCGTCTCCATCCCGAGTGTGAACATTTAACGACACACCAGAGCTCAGATTTAACCTTTTAAAGCACTTATTAGTTTCCTCTTTGGCCCTGTTGTGAGCGGCAGCATTCTTTTTTTTTTATTATTTTTAAAGCTCGACTACCTTTGCAGCACCTGACTATATGCATGACTTTCTCCAGTTGAGAACTAACTCCTCGGTTGTGTTTAGTTAGTGTCCCTCTGCACTGTCTACAATCACTTAGCTTTACCTGTTTTATCATCAGAAGAGGCTCAACTATCTTATCTTTTCGGCACTCTGGGCAAACTTTGGTATGTGCTGTACAAAGCTATTTTTTTTTTATTACTCCATTGTTAAGGCTGTACAGGGTTGTGACGATAACTGGTAAATAGATCATTTGTACCTTTTTTTTTTTTGTTTGTTTTTTGTATTTGTTTTTCTTTATTTGGCATTATTTTATGTTCAACTTGCCAGATCTAAATGTAACAGGATTTGAAAGTAAAGCTTACATCAGATATCAGGCCGGTGGTTTGTGTGTTTTTCATATCCGTACAAAGATCAGTGAATGTAGTTCTATCCATTCATCCATCCATCTTCTACCACTTGTTCCTCCACTGAGGGTTGCGGGGGCACTGGAGCCTATCCCAGAGCAACGGGCGGAGGCAGGGTACACCCTGGACTGGTCGCCAGCCAATCACAGGGCTAACGCAGAGACAAACAACCATTCACTCTCACACCTACGGGCAATTTAGAGTTTTCAATCAGCCTAACCCCAATCATGCATATCTTTGGACTGTGGGAGCCTCCATCCCAACCGGGATTCGAACCCGAGGCCTTCTTGCTGTGAGGCGACAGTGCTAACCACCACACCACTGTGCCGCCCTGAATGTAGTTCCATTCATTTAAATTCAAACTGCGCTGCATCTCAGTGGCGGTACAGGTGCTAACATAGTTGCAATTTAAATTTATAGAAAAAGAACATTTATTTAAGGCTTTAACAGGGAGACAAATACCGTCAGCTGAACAAAGGTTCTCAACCTCCATTTCATAGTGTTTCTGAAGCCACAGCAGCCGTTGAGGGACAAAATAGGTTCTTTTATTTTTTTGTTTACTTTAACAAGAACGTCTCCGTCACAGAATTTGGAGTCCGGCGAGTTTGTGGGACTTTAAATTACACACAGAGGCGTTAGATCAAGGCTGACCAGATTGATTTTGTCCATTCTGGGCTCCTGTACAAATATGGAGCGACGTTCCAGACACCCGTGGAGCGCCCTCAGAATTTACACATCTTAAACCCAAGGGAATAAACAGGCACGTATATGCTCATAAAGTGCATAATCTCATTTCTGTAGTAAATTGATGAACAAAAACGGACACATTAGTTTAAATAAAGCAGCGATCATCTTTATGGAGCACAGAAGCATCTAATTTATAATGCCATTGGCACGCCATCATAATAATAAAGGATAGAATCCGTCATGGCGTCCGAGCGGGTGTTTTTATTAGACCGATGGGAGGTCTTTCTCCCTCTCTCTCTCTATCTCTCTCTCCCTCTCTCTCTCTCTCTCTCTCTCCTCGACGTGTCGCAGTAATGAAAGTTGCAGCACGTTCCCGTCCAGCCAAAGGTTGGCCCTGCCTAATGAAAACAGATGAAGCAGAGATAAAGTGTTTGCCGACATTAAGGGACTCATTTATCACCGTTAGCCCCCCCCGAGCTACGGAGCACCTTGGTCTGGAGCTCCTGGAACGGGCCCCGCGGCCTCCATCCTCCCGCCCCCCCGCCCCCCCCACCCCGCCGCTCCTCACAGATAGCATCAGTGTTTACATCTCCGCCGAGGGACGACTCGCCTCCCGAAAAGTACCTTCCGCTGGAACTTTCAGCGACTTCCCGAGGATCCCGAGGAGCCTGCGACCTCGGCGCCGACCCGCGGCGGGTTGGGCCGCCGTCTCGAGGCGGCATCCGTCCGTCCCGCGGACGGGGGGCCCCCGTTCTCATCTCCCCCGCTCATCTTCACCGGTGTAATAATGAATCTTCCCGGCTGTGTTTAAAGCTGATTAATTAAGTAGAAAGCGGCGCCCGGGGCGACCGCGCCTGCTCGCCTGACCTCCCCGTGAGTGTTGATTAGGAAGCGGGGAGACATGCGACCACTGCGGGGGGGGCTATCGATCGGAGGGATGGAAAAGCTCATTTGGATTTTGCGACTGGACCGTCTGCGTCGGGGAGGGATTAACGACTCAGGAGCCCCGACTTCGTCTCTGGCTTCAGCCTTCCCGGCGAACGAGCGGGAAAACGCCCCTGCTAGCGGGATTAAATGTTCTCGGTTACGTTCTGGCGCCGGAGGAAGATCCGCTCGGGCGATAATTATCATCTTAAGTGAGGAGTCGTGTGATTTCCGAGGCCGCTCCACCTCGGCCTGCGCCGCCCCGACCTCCTGACACCACCTCGCCGAAGTTGCCGGCTGTCGATCGATTGCATGTTAGACCTTTTTTTTCTTTTTTCTCCTTTTTGTTTGAAGGTTCACGCCGCCCCGGCTTTATTGCGGCTGCCGGGAGTCGCGGGGGAGCCGCGAGCGAGAAGCTCCCTCTTGTTTGCCAAAAGTGTAATCCCGCCGTGACCCGCCGCGACCCCGCCCTGGGAGGAAAGCTGCTTAGACAGGAGTGCGTGTCTGTGGGAGCTCCCAGCTGCCCCCCCACCCCCATCCCCCTCCCCCCCCCAGTCCATGTTTTTGTCTTCATTTTTCTCACATCTCCGCCCCCTCTTTATTGCCGGACAGCCGTGTCTGGTCACCTCCATCTCCGAGGGCGACGGGACCTCGGAGCTCTCGTGAGCCGCACGTGCTCCGGAAAACAAGGACGCTTGTCGACCACGGTGACGTTCCTCAGCCGAGCGCTCAACCAGGAGCCTTTGTGAAGGTCTTAGCGGGGGTGTCGGGAGTCCAGTCCTGGAGCTACGACCGGGTTTTGGTTCCTCCCAGGTGGAAGTCAGCCTTCCCCAGGGCATGGTACAAGGACATTTTCCACCCGGTAGGTCAGAAAACCCGTCCGGATCGCGGCTCCAGGACCGGACTCTGACACCCAGGGGTCTATAGGCGCTGCTTCAGCCCCCCTCCCGCTCCCTTCCACTCGGCGCAAAGCGAGCGGAACTGAGACAAACACAACAAACACAAATTTGACGCAAACACGTCCGAGGCTCCAGACCAACAAATCACCGGACGGGTTAGAAATTCCGCCCGGACACATTTTTAGGTCTCCAAAAGAGGACGTGTCCGGGTAAAAAGAGGACATGTGGTCGCACTACGTCTTCAACGGTGGAGGTTTAAATGGAAGGGGGGGGGGGGCAGCCTTGGCTAAGTGGAATCAGATCTCCCCCAGCAGAAAAAATAAACAGACAAAGTCCTGCTGCCACAGAGCGAGCGGGACCACTGGCACGCAGGAAGGAGAGGATGAAGGAAGAAAATGACCTCTGGAATCGATTTGGCCGGGGTTGAAGCTGAACCGGCACGGAACAAAAGCCGGCCAAGGCTCCTCTGCAATTCATGGATCTGTTTACGCTTGGGGAGGGAGGGTGTGTGTGTGTGTGTGTGTGTGTGTATGGGGGGGGGGGCCATATGAACGGCTGAATATGAAAACAGCATGTTTGCTCCGTCCCTTAACGGCGCCTGGGCGTCACACACGGAGGGCAGGAAGTGCACGTTCCAGAAGAGCTCCGAACGGACGCGGAGAGGAAACAAGCGCGCTCACGGGAGCGGCGACCTGAGCGAGTGTTTACAGGAGGGCGTGGTGTGTGTGTGTGTGGGGGGGGCAGCGGGCCCCTGCTGAGCCTGCTCATGAGCCCACTCTCCCCGTGAGACGTCACCCGGTCGTGGTCAGCAGCTTTTTTTTCCCGTTTTAATTCCCCAAGACTGGAACAGTCAGACATATGGTAGCCTGAACCAGCAGGGGGTGGTGGTGGTGGTGGGGGGGGGGGTCACACCCCCACTGGGGGCTAGCTCAAGCATAAGCAACTGCTCCGCCAGTCCAAGTGGATGACAGGGATGGGGAGGACGCTAAAGAGAGGGAGGTGAAATGGAGCTGCTTGTTACCATGGCATTCTATATGACAATACTTTGTTTCTATGGGTAACAGCCGCTGACATCTCGCCGCCGTGACGACGTCTCGCACTGACTGAGCTCCGTTGTTCCGACGCCAGAGCAGCTGGAAACTCCACCAGCAACTGAGGCGCAACGAAGAAGCTACCGCGACCCCCCCAACCCCCCAACAGCCCCCCCCAGGTAATCCTCTGAGGGCTGTTGGTACAAGCAAAGCAGGCGGTCTCACGTGCTGGTCCAGATGTGAGGACGGCGGACCACCAGCACCCACGACCCGTCCCTCTGGGGGACGTTTGGAGGAGCCGTACCGGTCCAGGTCCTGCTCTGGTCCCACCGTCCCAGACGGGTTCGACAAACGGGATTTGTCTGCGAGACAGAAAATGGACACAAGTTACTCAACACACACAACAACAACCCGATTTGCCCGACGACTCGCTCCGTCCTGGCGCTTCGACCGGTTTCAAAGCGAATTTATCGCCGTGAGCGACCTGAAGGACGGAGGTTTGATCTGAGAGGTCGAGCCCCGGCCAATCAGGCTCCTCATTCCCCCCGGACGGAGTAATGAGGTCAGACCCCGACCCCCGGCCGACCCCCCGCAGCGGGGGTCAGTCGGTCCGGAGGCTAATTAGAGGTGGTTTTAAAAGGGGGCGTCCATCGATTAATAACGTGCTCCGCAGCGGCGCCGACGGCGGGAAAGACACGTTCGGAGACGTCGGGACCTCAACTATCTCAGGCAGCGTCGGGGAGTTGATCACAACCTGGTTAGCGCTCCTAATTGTCTGGCGCACTTGAGCTTTTAATGATTTCCATGATTCAATTATCCCTAACCGAATTCCTGTCCTCAATCAATTACGGCCGCGGCTGCGCCCTCATCCATCTTCCGATCGGGACGTCGGGAATCCCTCCATCCGTTCTCGTTTGGCGGAGAGGGGAGGTCGCGCAAATTAACGGCAATTGCATCCATCCTTGTCTCCGCCGCTCTCTCCATCCGCACTTCCGTCGCGTTTGCTCCGGGATACTCGGATGACGCGTTACCGCGACGTCCGCCCGCCCCCGTCTGGCGCCCCCTGCTGGAAGCGGGAAGAACTGGGGAGGCTGAGGGGAGGCGCGGCGACGCGGCGGGCCTCTCCAGCAGCTGCAGCCAAATCAAAGCCAGAAATAAAAAGGTTGCCAAGGTGGCCAGTTAGCGGTTTAACCCTCGTTGGTTGATGGGGGGTTGGGTTGGGAGAGGGTCACCCCCCGGCCCCCCCGGCCTCATCCTCACCAGCGTGATTCTTCTTGAAAAGGTTGGAGCGTCCTTTCAAATGCAAAGGCGCCATCGGGAGACAGGTTTGATGTTCCATCACCGCGCCGGGGGCCGAATCTTCCGGGATGGGGGGGTTCTGGTAGCACATATGATGGGAGATCAAAGACAACGGCGAGCCAATTACACGGCGGCGGCCTCCTCTGGGCTGCCTCCCACCTCGGAGGTGGGGGGCTCAGCCGCATCGCCGTAACCCCCCCAACAAAGGTTGGCTAGAGCTCCCCCTGGAGTCGCCGGGGGAACGGCTACCGCAACAATTACGCTGACAGCTCTTTTGCAAAGTGCACTTGATTTATTCGATTTAGCTAAGATTAATGGCGCTCCGGTGCAGCGGCGCAGTAAAAGCGGCGCTCCCGCGCAGGCAGACATGCGCTGGTGGAGATAATGGGATTGTATCAGATGTATGCGTAAACTCCAAATATATGCGGACGTAAGCTCACGCTACCACGTTACTGTTCTAGCCAATCCCAACCGGACAGATCGGGTCCTTTTCCTCCTTGGTTACCATGGCGACGACGAAGCCCGGGCTCTGATGGATCAGATTCGTTATATTTAGGTGTCTCGTTTCGCGGTTCTTGGACGAGTTCTGCGGGGCCAGATCGGGGGGCCCCGGCCCCGCGTCCGCCCCGGAGCCAGATCGCTCTGTCTGGCCCGCGGTTGCGGGCCGGCGGTCCAGGACGCCCCGGTGCAGCTGGCGCCGCCGCCTGTCCATCTGCCCGACTCGACGCCTCCGCTCCCGTACCGCTCGTCCAGGACGCCGAAATGTGCCGCCGCGTCCCTGGCAACAGGCCCTGACACGTCAACCCCCCCCTCAACCCCCCCCCCCCAGTCTTTGGCCCTCGCAGCCCTGGACGTGTCCACCGCTGCCCTGGATGGTCGGGACAGCCAGGAACACGCCACGCCGCTGGGCTACCGGGGAGACACCATCTTGTCCGGAGTGGACGGCGCTTGTTCAGCCAGGTGGGGGGGGGGGTTGTGGGGGGGTTGACCAGCAGCTGGACAGAAACAAGACATCAGGATTAGAAAACGGTTTCCAGGAAGGATCCAAGAATCTGAGCCCATGAAGAGCTCCTGATGGATTCAGGGATTCTCTTGAAACAGACCATCTGTTAGCAGAGAAGATCTTTGGAGGGTCCTGATGTTGGACGCCCCCCCCACCCCCAAACCCACCCCCTAACCCACCCCCTCCAGTCTGAGAGAGGAATGCAGAGCTGACCTTTGACCTCAGCAGGAGGAAGGAGGGGGGCAGTGGTCAACAGAGGAGCAGCGGCGGGGGTCGAGCGCTGGTCGGCGGGCTGAGCTCAGCGGTCGCTTATCTGGCGTAGCCCCCCCCCCCTCACCGGCGGACCGTTTCGCTGACGGGGCGTTTGGCCCGGATGAGACCGACCGGGAGGGGGGGGGGCTCATTACGTATGCGTCTCCTCACTCCGGATGCTAAGGAATCAAAACGTTAAGGGACGCTTTTCCAAAACCGGCGTGGGACACATGTGGAGCGCTCCCTGTCAACAGGCGGGGGGGGTTTGGAAACAAAGCAGGCGAGCCGGGAAGGTGGTTCCTCCTCCACGGAGCCTCATCGCTCCCGTTTGCTGAATTGAAGGTTAAGGCCTGGCAGTTATCCATACACACCGGAGCGTGTGTGTGTGTGTGTGTGTGTGTGTGTGTGAGGCGGTGGACAGGTATGACAGGCTGACCTCCACATGTTAGTAGAAGGAGTGTGCTGCCCGGTGTTACCTGTCATAACAGCAGGCCCCCACGGCCCCGGAGCGACGGGCCGACCAGGCCGCCGGGCAGCCGGAAATAATGGAGACTGGCAAGAGGGCAACGAGGGGTCACGGCGAAGGGGGGTGGGGGTGGGGGGGGCTGGAGGAGGAGGGAGGACACATGACAGAGGGGGACTGAAGAGGGAGAAGAGAGAAATCTAGAGTGAGGAGAGCAGAGGGGATAATGATGTGGGAGCACGGAGGTCAATTCTGGAGCAGAGAGAGATAAAGGTGGGGGGGGGGGGGGGGGGGGGGGGGGTCCATCTGAATGACACATAGGAATGTCTGACCGTTGGTTCCTCCGTCGTGGAAACCTGGAGCCCGAGCGCCAGCCGTCCCGAGCTGACAGCTGAATTCACTTAGGCGGACTTGGCGAGCAATTAAAGTGGCGGGGGATTAAGGCTGATTGCCTTTTGGTGCCCTGGGGGGGGCGCTGTCCGCCGTCTGGGGGGGGCGTCTCATTAGCACGGCCGCCGCGGGGGCCGCGCCCACGGCCGCCGCGCCAATAACGGCGGCGTTATCGTCCTCGTTGCCCCCCGCCCGCGGTGGAGAAGGAATCAGAAGGCCGTTGTGATTGGCCGGGGGCGTGAAGGGGGGGGCGGGTCCGGCTGGAGATAACCCGTCTTCTGAGCACGTGTTTCTGATCAGCATCTGCACCAGCAGCTGGATTTCATTAATTGAGCGCTGCTAGCGCGGTGGGACGGGTCTCTGGCTGCCCGATATCATCTCCCAAGCAGAGCTACAAATAATTATTCACTCAAACCCATTACTGGGGGGTGGGGGGGGCGGTGGTGGGGGGGGTGGTGGTGGGGGGGGGGTCAGCCCATCTCCCCGATCACTTCTAAAGTCCAATTACTCGTGCCGAGGCTCCGCTGGTGCGTTCCTGCAGACGAAGGCCGAGCCCACGGGCGCACACCTCCTCAGGTGGGTCATAAGGCAGCCCCCCCCCCCGGCTCCCTGACCAGCCTTCACCGGGTTAAATGGAATCATCCCGTCTCTGAGGCGTTACGGGCCTGCCGACCCGAAGAGAGCCGCCCCCCCCGTCAGGACAGCCAGAGCGAGCCTCACGTCAACTGGACGGATCACATCCGTGCGTGCCATCCGTCAGGAGACTGGGAATGGTGCCCGTGGTCAGGCGGGTGGAGGACACTTGGGGGGGGGCGATGATCAGCCCACCCGTCTCGTACGCCGCCCCTACATCAGTCTGGTAGGAGGGCCGGGGGGCATGGAGAGGAGAGGAATGCCCCCATTTCCAGGAAAGGCTTGCTTTGTTTACCACGTTGCCCCCCCCCGTCCCCCCCCCGTCCTTTGCCGCTCGTCCAAGACGTTGAGGTTTGGGGGTGGGGGGGGCTGAGCGATGGCGGCGGTGCGAGGGCGTCGCTTTGTTTTGTCCTGATCCAGGAAACAGTTGCGACTTGGTTCTGCTGACAGGGAGGAAGGCCGCAGACGTGAGGAAACCTCATCAAAGAGATCAAAGGAACGCTGAACACATGTGCACCGCCGCCCCTTTAGGCTAAAATGGCCGAATGCGATCCGGCAGCATCGGAGATAATCCACCGCATGGTGTTGTTTACACAGGAGACAACTGTGCATGTGTGTGTGTGTGTGTGTGTGTGTGTGCTGCCCTCTGAAAAGCCGGAGCAGCTCTGGTGTTTGTGTCAGCATGATGGAGGAGAAGGGGGTTACTCAGACCTAATGAATCCATCTGCATTCAGGGGGGATTCTTGCTCTTGTATGCAGGCAGGAGCAAACGAGCGTCGACCTGGGAGCACATCCAGAGGTTTTGGGGAGGGGGGGGCTGAGGCTTAGTGTTTCCTAAACAGACCACCACAGGCAAACCTGGATTACTGCAGCCCCCCCCCTCCTTTCCCCTCTCAAAGAGCGGGCTTAGGACGACAGCCCTACAGTCACATACCCCCCCGCTCAGCATGGCCAGGATTGGGAACCGCTGAGGAAGCCCCCCCCCCCCTCGGGCTCGGCCCTGCAGCCGCAGCCTTTTGCTCAAAGTGAGCGACAGCCGCTGATGCCCTCACCTCTGGGTGACCTGCAGCCTGGCGCAAGCGCGTGAAGGATGGATGGAGGGGTGGGAGGGGGGGTGAAGAGGGGGGCTGCCACGGAGGGCCCAGCCATCAGGATAATGCACCCGGGGCTGCGGCGGGGCTGGGGCGCCCCCCAGCGGCCAGAGGAGGTCAGCCCCATGCCGGCAGCTGACCTAGAAAGAGAAGCTGAAATGTGTTTCTTTTATTTAACTATGAAAAAGACGAAGGCTCTTCCCAAACGCAGCAGCTCCGATTTAAAACACAACATGAAAATCATTGTCTTTTTTTTCCAATTTCTGTTGAGATTAGTTGAGGATTCAAGGTATTTTATGAGTTACTGACAGACTAATTTATTATATTTAATTAAAAATTGGACAAAGTTGTTGTTGGTGGATGCTGCTTTGTCTGTTCTAGCAGCGACACAGTCAACACCAGAATAAAATGACTAAAGTTTTACTTTAAGGATTACATCCTTTAATTTAATCTCTTCTCTTGTTATGGTCATTAAGGATGATTGAAACTGCAGGCCTTCCCATGTGAGGAGCAAGTCTAAAAGTACGCAATCTATCTGAAATGTTAGGGTTTATTCAATATTTTCATCACCAATTCGTGTCAGTGCCACATCAAAATTAACTAAATTCAGATTTAGCTGAGACATATGGGCAACAATTTAAAAAAGTTCTAGTTTCCAGTCAAAAATAGGCTCGTCACAGTCCTATAATCATTAAAATTAAGCAGCATACGGCAATAAATCAATAGATTTTAGGTTTAAGATGTTTTTGGCTCCAGATTGGATTAAAATTCTCAGATAAACAGATAAACTGAACGGCAGCTGTGATGATTTAATATTATCGAGTTCTCACATGTCACCAGACAGTATCAAAAAATACTGGAGAAATCACATTATCACAGGGCGGAAGCCCAGCTGCTGTTCCAAGAACTCGTGTGCTGTCCTCAACAAATCCTGAGCCTGATGTTTGTGTGACCAGTTCAGATGCTTGTTCCCAGCGTGTGAGGGCTCGGTTGAACCGGTTCAGCACAGTTTCAGGACTGGACCTGGACCTGACCTCTGATCCTGAAGGCTTGTAGTGATCTACTGTCCACCGTCCAGAACACGCGTGTGGATCGTCAGCCCATTTACCTGAAACCCGTTTCTGCCTGTCCCGTCCGTTTTTGTGCGAACCTCATCTCGTGCTGAGGTGGTCCTCTTCCTGGTCCCAGCGGGGTTCTTTGAGAGCCGCTACGACGACAGGAAGGTCTTGAGCAGCGTGTCGGCGGCCAGGCCCGGGGAAATGGCGCCGCTGGTGACCTTCTCCTCCAGCTGTGGCAGCGCGACTCTCACGCCGGGGTGCTTCTGGAAATGAAGCAGGATGTTCTCCTGGATCAAGCTCCACATCCAGACTTTGTGCTGGGCGCGCCGCCGGCCCTGCAGCTCTCCGCTGGCCAGCATGGCGTCCCGGTAGGACTGCATGGCGGCCCAGACCTCCGGGATGCCCTCGCTGGTCTGCGAGGACGCTCGCATCACCTGAAAAGACATCGGGGTGAACAGAAGGTTCCACACGTTTGGGACTTGTCTTAGATTTCAGATAAAGGAGGCGCTGTGATGCCCTGTGGTCACATGACTTCACAGCATGCAGCTCCTTTCACACATGCAACGGCTGAGATCATCAGGATCCTGGAAAGGCTCTAGCGGACACTTCCCGTAGCCTGAAGTCAGGGTGAGTCTCGTGGTGGGTACGTAGACAGACCCCCCCCCCCCACCACAGGGGGAGGAGGGATCGAGCTGCTTACACGAAGAAGTCACCGAGATGTCGTCCAACCGCGGAGACGACGCGGTCCAAGAGCATCTGGCAGCAGGCGGACAGCTGACAGTCTGTCACATCCCGCAGACGCTACAGGATTTTGGTCCTGCGTGAATACGGCGAGGTAAACATTTGTAAACACACCGAGCGTCGGTGATCCGCTGCTGCTTCCCGCATGTGTGAGCACACACATCCTGATAGCACATGCCTGGGGGGGGGGTCTTAGCAGAAGCGTTGACGTCAGACACGATCCGCAAATACTCTCCGGCCTCCAGCCCGATGGGAAAAGGAATTATCGGCGTCTGCCGGAGATGATTTGACATCAGCTGGGCGAAACGGCGAGGCTGAGCTCGGCAGTTTGGGGTGGGGGGGGGGCTGCGAGGATCGGCCAACTATGAGTCTTGCGTCATCGCGGTGATCGCTTCACAAAGACTTGGTGCGAGTCTGATGCAAGCGCGGGAAATCAGCGTTTGAGGGAGGGAACGCTGCTTCCGCTGTCCCGACGTGACGGTTCTGGGGGTGCTCGTCACCGCCGTTACTCACAGAGGCTGATGGACGAGAGGGGGGCTTGATGATGAGGGCTCTCTGTTGTGCATGCAGTGGAAAGCATGACACAGCAGAGGGTGTGTGTGTGTGTGTGTGTGTGTGTGTGTGTGTGGGGGGGTTGGTAATGGTTTCTGGCACCCTGACCACTGGGCAGATGTATTACACTGTGCTGGGAAAACAAAAGGACAAGGCCAAGAATTCAGGTGGACGAGTGAGTCACCGCGGCGCTTGAGGCCCGGTGCCATTATCATCATCATCCTTCTTCCTTCTGCCCCCTCCGAGGTCACCTGACTCTTCAGACTAGAGGCAATTGGCTCCGTATGCCAGATGCTTCGCTACTTTTTAACCGCGAACGCGCCGGGCTGCCCTGCCGTGGGCACGCGCGGAGAGGCGCACCTTGGGGTTCCAGGACTTGCCGTGCCTCCTGAGCAGCTTGAGCGCGCTGGTGTACTCGGCCTGGATCCTCCTGGCGGGCGCAACCAGGTCCCCGTCGGACTTCGTCACCACCACCAAGTCGGCCCTCTCGATGATGCCCTTCTTGATGCCCTGGATAAAACGTGGAGATGGGGGGGGGGGGGGTTCTGTCAACATGTGTGTGAGAGAGGACCAAAAGCTTCTTAAACTGAATCAGTACTGATTTACCTGATTAACACACTTACTTGCATGAACCATGTGTGTTTACATGAATGCTGCCATTTCTTTAATAATCTACCTTTTGTCCTAAAATGAATCTAAAACATTGCCTCAGGCTAATAATCCAGACAAACAATCAAATCCTTGTCTTGATGGTGCAGGTCAAAGGTCAAACAGGCTAAAGCTGCCTGTCACAAACCTGCAGTTCGTCGCCCCCTGCTGGTGGAATGAGCAGCACGAACATGTCGACCATGTCTGCCACGGCGAACTCGGACTGGCCCACGCCTGAGAACAAAGAGCGAGCCTCGTCAAAGCGTCCGCGCGCTGGGAGCCCACAGCGGCTTACCCACGGTCTCCACCAGGACGATGTCGTATCCGGCGCCCTCACAGAGAACGATGGCCTCGTTCGTCGTCCTGGTGACTCCGCCGAGTGTCCCAGAGGCCGGCGACGGTCTGATAAAAGCGCTCATGTCCCTGGAGAGCTCGGTCATACGCGTCTTATCGCCCAGCAGAGAGCCTGCGGCGGCACAGAGGAGACGCACGCACCTCAGATCGAGGCAGCGTCAGCGCGCCTCAGGAGCCGACGCTCGCTCGCCCGCCCGCTGGCCGCGCTCTTTCTGTCAGTTTACTACCAACATAAATAGAGATGTTATATCATCGCTGCGACCTCCTCACGACACTCTCCAGTCAGAGATTAAAGGCAATAACTGTTAATCCTGAAGGCTTCAGGATGAAGCCCAGTAGTCATTTATTGCTCTGTTTACGTCTTCTGAGCGGCGAAAGCAGCCCAATATCGTTTTTTTTCTGAACTCCCACGCATGCATGATGAAAGCCTAAAGAGCCGCTGTAATTCTTCAGACACGCCGTGAGCTCTTCCAGACCGAGCCCCAGTCGTTACCTCCTGTCGTGCAGGACGAAGGGTCGACAGCCAGCACCGAGACTTTGTGTCCTCTTGCCGTCAACATCTTCCCCACCACCTCGATGAAGGACGACTTCCCTGCGCCGGGGGGGCCCGACAGACCTGGGGAGTCACAGGGCGAGGGCCCAATCAAGCCAAGGTCCGAGCAAGCGGACGCCCCGGCGCGTAACGCCCGAGCTCCCGGAAGGCGCCGGGCGAAGCCGGCGGCACCCCCCCCCGACCACGCACCGACTCTGAAGGCCAGCGGCCTCCCCCCGCGGCGGCGTTCCTGCTCCTCTCTCCGGGCCAGGACCCTCTGCAGCAACACCTGGGCCAGCTCCTTCTTCCTGGGGTGCTGGGTTTCCACCAGAGTGATGGACTCGGCCAGGGACGCCCGCTGCCCCCCCACCAGCCCCTCGTACAGCTTGTCCAGCAGCCTCTGCTCCGGCCCCTGCAGATCCTGGACCTGGAGCCCTGGACGGGCGCTGCTCACGCCCCGGGACCGGGAGGAGCCGCCGGGACCGGGGGGGGCGCCCGGGAGGACCCCCGGAGGGGCGCGGCGGGTCTTGGCCACTGGGAGGGCGGGGGAGGGGGCGATGTGACGGAGGAGGGAGACGCCGAACGGCCGCATGGTGAGGGTGAGGCTGGTGAGGGTGAGGGTGGTGAGGGTGAGGGTGGTCAGGGTGAGGGTGGTCAGGGTGAGGGTGGTGAGGGTGACGCACCTGTGGGTGACACCGCAGGGGTCAACACACCTGGCCGCAAGCCCCGAGACAGAACCCCCAACAATGTGCACATAACGCTTTATCGACACGGTCGGACGCGTCCAGACGGCGACGAGACAGAATTTAAAAAAAATTTTCATAAATGTTTCATAAATGTTTCTGACCTCAGTCACTGTGTTGTGCTCCTCATCCCCTTCCTGTTTCCGGTGGCGTCACCCACCAACCCGCCGCTATTCCGGTGACTTTTTTGAAAATTTTACTTTATTATTTTAACTCCCAAACATATATATAAAAAAGTAAAATAGTTAAATATATATCTTTACGTAGAACAAGTATAAACCATGACGTTTTGTTTTTCCCAAAAGCGGAAAAAAACTGTTAAAAACAGTACATCGTTTGACCCACACGGTGGCAGCAAAATATAAGTGTGAAACCAAATCGAGTCAACTTTGACCATCTTTACTTTTCTGGTTCTTATGCAAAATATTACAAACACAATATGAGCGAACCTAATAAAATCTGTTATTCATGATAGAACTTAACTGTTAATGAAATTTCTGCATTTGGATTTGTATGCAAATCACTGAAAACATCATTGGTGATATTAACAATGTGCACATAACTCAAATCAGTTGTAACGCAACTCCTTTTTTAAAAAATATATATCTTTGTTGTTTGTTTCAATGTATGTCAGTCTTTCCAATAAACAACCCCTGTCAGCCTCCACCTGCTTTCTGTGGAATTCCTAAAAAAAGTCTTAGGATGGGACGACAGCACTAACCACCATGCACCCATACCACCCACGATACAGTCAGATGAAGCACACACACACACACACACACACACACACACACACACACACACACACACACACACACACACACACACACACACACACACACACACAAAGTAGGTCAGTGAGCTGCAGACAAGCTTCCTGGAAGATTGCTGTAACTGTTCCAGCACCGTCACAATTTGCTGCCGTAAAACAAAAGGGACACACATGATTTCATGCACTTTTCCAGCTTACTGGAAAAACACAATCATGCTGAACATTTGTGCCGTCGGGTTTCAAGATGCACTTGTAAGTGTTGCTTCTCCTTAATTGAAGGTCTTGGCTGGTACACACACAGCAGCGGCTGAATGATGCTCCTCGACGTCTTCAACAATACCAGGATGCACATTTTCTTAACATGGGTGGCCTGCAATAAAAAGACACGCACACAAACACATGCGCGCACACGCTCTGACACAGGGATCATAAAAAACAGACAGATGCTGCAAGTAATGAAACAAATTTATTGGATCTTCCAGTCGAGGCTTGATATTCATGGAATAAAACTGCTTTTCTGGGAGGATTTTTTTTTTGTTTTTCGAGCATAAATCATAATGGAAAAGAAAAACAAAAAAGAGGCAATGTGTGAAAGTGCAGACAAAAAAAAAAAACGAAACCAACAAAACACGCTCCAAAAAATACAAAAAGAATGTAAAGAGTAATACAGTTCGAGAGCAAAAGGACAGCTCAAGAATCGAATGGCAGAATCTTCTATAAAAAACAACATAACAACAAATTGGGAGATCAGTAACGGATTCCTCGGTCGTGGATTAAAAAACACTTTTTTTCCCCCAAAAACGGTGGTTTTCCAGGTGTGGTTCAGTTGATGTCGTAGTGGAGTGAAGCCGCTTTGAACTGATGAGAGGAACTGAACGACACACTTCTGCCTCTGTGATGATGTGGAACACTACTCCGACCAAACTGCTGCAAAAACAGACTGCACAGCACAAATACTAATAGTGTAATAGATCTAAAGGCTATTCGTTTCTCTTTAAATTAATTTGAAACACTAGCGTCACACGAGATGAGCAACATTTAAACGTTAGTCTCCATGATGGATAGTGTGAAATGCCCCTTTAGTGTCGCGCCCCCCCACACTAAACCCGGACCCTCAGCCCTCAGACTCCCCCTTATTTTGCCCTCATCAACATGATTATACTCTTATTTTTAAGGGACTTTCTGTTTATAATTTTACCATTCTCATTTATCAGCCGTAAACACAAAACAGAATTCTGGAGATGATAATAAAAAAAAACAAAAAAAACTTGAATTGGTCAAACTCCAAAACTGATGAGTCCAGACAGACCAAACTCGCTGCCAACCTCCGTTATGGTGACCCGGAATGTCCCATAATCACCTCATCTATACAAGTAAATCTGGACTTTAGATTTTAGATGCAAACTAGTAAAGAGTCAGAATAATAGAGTGATGAAAAAGAGACCTATGGGAGCAAGCAGGGGAGGATACTTGTATCACGGTGAGTGTGATGGTCGAATTATTACAGTTGGTCACAAAAATCAAGTATCTTCCAGTTGCATCATGCTCACGTCGCTGACTCCTCTCCCAAATGTGCCCGATTCCTATATCCTTCAAGTAGACAACAGAGCATCCTGCCCAGCCCCACTGGTCCCAGATCAGCGTGTGTTTCAGTTTCTATCAGTTATTGGGAAAAAAAAAAAAAAAAAACCAAACAAAAAAAAAAAAAAAAAAACATCAGGCTGGCTGAAACGCAGGCTGACCTCTGACCTTTCGTCTCGCTACTTTGACCGCGCTGCTGTGGTACGGACAGCCGCGGGGCTGAGCGCGGCGGGGCCTAGGAGACGGAGGAGATGGGGTTGTGAGGGGAGCCCATCTGGGTGAGGACCTTATCCAACCACTGCAGGGGGCCGTGCAGGTGGATCTCGATCCAGCAGGGGGTGCTGGTCACGTCCTGGCGGTGGTACTCGGCGCCCCAGCCCTGAAACGCAAAAAAAAAAAACGAACCCTCGTCAGCGACCAGTCGCTGCGAACCGCGCCCACCCACGACGGCCGGGCCCACCTTCACGAAGCTCATGCGGATGGTGCACATCTTGGTGAGCTCGTAGACGGCCTCGAAGCCGTGGTTGACGGACTGGGCCAGCAGCTCGGCGAACTCCTGGTTGTTGAAGATCTTCAGGCTGCAGCCGCTGGGGATCTTGCACACGGTGGTGGGGTGGAAGCCGTGGTGGTAGTTGCAGTTGCGGCTCTGGACGAAGATGCTGCTGTCGCTCAGGCACTCGGCGTACACTTCCCCGCCCACGTAGTAGAGGTGGACACCTGAGGGGGCAGGGGGGGGAGAGCGCTCGGTCACCCCAAATCGCCCCCCGAAATCGATTCGCTAAAGCGCCTCGGCTCAATGTGTTGTTCCTGCTCTCCTCCGGCTTCTATCGACGGCGCCCACTGATCCGGTCGCTTCACCTTTGCCGATGTGCCGCCGGGTGTTCTCGATGGTGGAGTTGCGGTTGACGTTGGAGAGCAGGCCGAGGCAGAACCGGTTGCGGTTGTTGGAGGGATCCGTGAAGCCGTCGACGAGCACGCTGGTGGAGGACGCCTGGAAGGCCTCGCCGACGCGGTTGTTGAGCTCGTAGTAGACGATGGAGCACCAGTGCTTGGGCTCCTCGTAGGCCACGGGCTGCACATCTGCACAGGGAGCACCAGGGAGGGTCAGAGGCAAACCTAACCTAACCCTGCCAGGAGGCGGAGAAAAGCCGTGCCCCCCCCATCACAGAGGCCTGAGCCACCGCCGCGGGGCCCGCTTGCTGCTCTTATGGACACTTATCCCCACTAAAATCAATCCGGGAGCGTCTCAGAGCACGTCTACCGTCTGTGGTCTGCGCGAGCCGCTATCGAGCTGGGAAGCAGTCGATAGACGCAGCCCGGACGCGGCTTTTGTGCCTGCTGCGTCTGGGGCTGAACCCGGGGCCAGCTGGCCCGGCTCGCCCTCGCCCCGCCGCGGAATCAATCGTGTTTATCTAAGCGCATACTTCTCCCAAACTTCCTCTGTTGTGTGGCACAGGCTAGCAGGTGTGTTTTGTCTGTCCCTTTCCCAAAGCTGGCCTACAATAGAGCAACCACCCCCCCCCTCACAGGATGCAGCTTGTGGAAAAGAAAGAACTCCCCAAACTCCCACTTCCAGTGCACACATCAACGGCTCTGCCCAGTATGGTTTCCCAGTATGGGGCAGACTTCTTGTGCCAAAACCAGCACAAACAGGAGCTCATATTAATATTCTGACTGTTAATATCATATCAGGTTTGTAGCAGGAAGAATGATCCCCCCGATGTGGATTCATTAGGAAGCTGCAGATTTTCCTTTCTGGCTCCAGCAGTTCCGGTCCAGACCGCGGGTCACTGTTGCAGTCAGCAAAGCTGCAGCACCATAAAGCCGAAAACCACAGAGTACAGATAGCAACAATTACTGCACCGCATTCGAGATCTAAAAGTTGGGGGGTAATTAGCGCAGCTAATCGCTAACGAGCTCGGAGTCATTACCACCAGCAGAGTCGACATACGGCCCGGCTTTTACAGACCTCATAAAGCCGCTCTGAGGTCTGGCTTCATTTGCGGAGGCTTTGGGCTCCGCACCCGCAGACAAAAGACCGTCTGTAAAGCGACTGGCAGGGCCCTTTCACACGCTGCGCGGGATTTATCTGACAGGATATGGTATCATCCCGAAGCTCTCGGACTCTTTTATAGATCCTGACTTTGATAAAGAAAAAAGGAGAAGACTCTCCATACGGACGTGCTTCCCAGAAAGCACTGCACCTGCAGTTCAAGGTCAGCGGGTGCAGACAGTTTTATGTGGATGATATCATTTGAACACAAAGAGAGAGTGTGTGTGTGTGTTTGTGGGTGGGTGTGTGAGAGAGAGAGAGGGAGGGAGAGAGAGAGAGAGAGAGAGAGAGGATCCGAGTTGTGGTTACCTGCCCGGTTGTTAGTCTCTAGAGGCAAGGGTGGAGCCAGGAGGTTGGTGTCCATTGGCTGGGGACAATCCTGAGTCATCTGCTCCTCTGGGGGCATGTAGGCAGGAGGGGGGGTCTCTGTGTTTCAAGAGAAAGACGCTGTTGTGAGCTACTGAGTTCTTCATGGTGGGAAAAAGAAGAGGCCACCCCACCGCCGAGGCTCACCAGGCATCTGGAACGGGCTGCCGGGGTCGGAGCTGGAAGGCGAGTGCGGAAAGGTGGTGTTGCTGCCGCTGCCCGGGGAGCTCGGGAAGCTGTTCCCCGGCGAGTGGGGGAAAGCGGGGGGCATCGTGTTGGCTTGGGGGAAGGACTCCGGGAAGGTGGCGTTCTGCGGCATGTGGGGGTCATTCTGCTGCAGAGGGTTGCGGAACCGGGGCAACATGGTATGCTTGGCGTTGAACTCGCTGTTTCTCGGTACCAACACAGGGGGCAGCACTGAGGGGGG
This sequence comes from Lagocephalus sceleratus, assembly GCA_911728415.1. Classification (NCBI taxonomy): domain Eukaryota; kingdom Metazoa; phylum Chordata; class Actinopteri; order Tetraodontiformes; family Tetraodontidae; genus Lagocephalus; species Lagocephalus sceleratus. The sequence goes on along the minus strand of CAJVRN010000232.1, from coordinate 12,552,166 downwards.
AGGGAGAGAGAGAGAGAGAGAGAGAGAGAGAGAGAGAGAGAGAGAGAGAGAGAGAGAGAGAGAGAGAGAGAGAGAGAGAGAGAGAGAGAGAGAGAGAGAGAGAGAGAGAGAGAGAGAGAGAGAGAGAGTCGCCGCCAAAATCACTTATTGCTGCAAACATCTTGTACAATCACACACACGCAAATCACGGCCCTGAAAAGCCAACAAATCCCGGTTACTTGACTCCAGCCTGACGACGAGCGCTTCCTGGAACTCTCCATGTTTTTACATTCTGAACACAGATGTCCCTGCATTTTTCAAATATCAGCTTCCAGCTTGTTAGTCTTAGCCAGCAGTATTTGGCGCAGACTCTCAGGTTTCTGCTCGGAGAAGACATTTTGAGCCGGGCCATTCCTGAGGAATTCATCATTTCGGGTAAATATCCAGGCTGATGGGGAGGAGGGTGCTGTTACGGTGCAGCACACACACAAACCCCACAGATCTGCCCCACTTGTGCCTATAAATATCTGCGCAGATAAATAAAGCTAGTGTTGAAACTGTACCCGGGGTGATGGGGGGGGCTCCGCTCCTGCAGGTAGGACCGGTGTGCCAGAGGAGCAGCTGAAGTCAAAGAGCCACGTAGAACAGGTGCTTTGAAGAATGGTGACAGGACACTGACAGGAAGTGTTTATATCTGTGTGTGTGTGTGTGTGTGGGTGGGGGGGTGAGGGGAGAGGGGGGAGGGGGGGGTGCGGACAGACAGGTGCTGCGGGGTTTAATCACCTCATCCTCCTCTTCCACCCACCGCTGACACAAAAAATCTGCAAGGCAGGCAGCGACTCCTTCCTCCCATTGTATGTGGGTGAGTGGCTTCCTGTTCCAGCCGTCCTCAAAGAAACTGTGCGTGCAGCTGTGTGAGAGTGTGTGTGTGTGTGTGCGTGGGGGGGGGGGTCTCCTCCTTTATAAAAGATAAGTGCAAGTGCGAGTGTACGCATATACTTTTTTTTTTAAAAAGGCGGCCGACGGTAGCGCGGAGCATGCCCGAATCAGAGCCCCCACTCTCCCCCTGATGGAATTTCCTGCTGCACACGCTCACACACACAAACGGACACACACACACACACACACACCCACACACCCACTTGGCCCTTTACACACTGAACGCCCTCCACACAGCTGCGTCTGTCTTGTCAGCTGACCCTTTTTTTTTTTTTTGTTCAGCAGGGGCTCGAGCGCAGTTTGCGGAAAAAACTACACACGGGCTGAATAATTAACCGTTAAAAACACGGTCACCCCTTTAAACACGCTTGTGTCGTGTCTTCTGCTCAAACACATGCAGCCAGGAGAAAGTAGGAAGTGGGAATGTGCAGCGATCACCTTTACAGACCGCTGCAAAAGTTCCTGAAATACAATTCTCACCAGTTTATTAAGTGTTTCTTTGACACGGGGGTCGTTTTTTTCACTTGTAGGACGGGTAATAAAGGACGCGTGGCTGCCAGGACGCCCCCGAAATTAAATATTTGCAGGTACGTGCAGCTTCTATTTAAGTTGAAGTGACTAAGTGCAGCGTGGCGCCTCACCTGGACTGTCCACTCGTTTGTAGTGGTAGGGATTGATGCACACGTCCTTCTGCTTGGAGCCAAACGGGTACTCGCAGCACTCCAGGGCCTTCAGCTCGTGGTGGGACTGCAGGTCAGGCCAGCGCCACACTCTGCAGTAGATGACGTGCGGCAGGCCTTTCCTGTGGGACACCTGCAGCCGTCCGTCCAGGGAGCGGGGGATCGTCACGCAGTTGCTGGGCTGGCCCGGGCAGCTGAGCGCCCGCTCCAGCTCCTCCATGGCCCCCTTCTTCTTTTTCAGCTTCTTGACCAGCGCGTCCACCGCCTTCTCCGCCCACTTCTCCTCCTCGTCCCCCTGCTTCCATCCCAGCAGCCGCTTCACCGCCGGGCTGGTGAAGGAGAACAGCGAGGTGACGTTCATGCTGGACAGGCTGCCCTCCTCCCTTCAAGTGCAAACGGTAAAGGCTGGATTCGCCCTCTGGACGTTTTCAGATTATCCCCAGCTTCCACGGTGTAAAATCAGATCCTCTCGACAGTCGTTCCCTAGAAGAAAGGATATACGGTTATCATCTGCGAGCCACACACACACACATACACACAGACACACACACACACAGTGTGAGTCCTACTGAGTGACTGCTGAACACCCTTCCCTCTTTTATCTCCCAACTGGCAACACTCGTATCTCGGCAGAAGATTGTGGGAACGACCCCTCGATGAGGTGATGATGTCACCGTCACCGGTGGTGTCACTCACGGCTTCTGGGAAACCGGCAGGGGAGTTGAAACAGACACCCGCCCGTGAACATGCACCCTCGCCGCGCATTCCCCGGATAGCTTCCTGTCCGTATGGCTCGTCGCATTACCCACACTCGCTGATGTCATTTACAGCCAGACTACAACCTATAGGAATTCGGTCTGGGGGTCAAGCCGTCTGACTCTGCACAAGCGAATCAGCGAAGGCCTTTCCTGGCCGTGACTCTGACCTGCCGAGGCAGACGCTCGGCCAGCCTTCAAAAGCGCTAAACGACAAATGGTTCGCGCAGGAACGTGCGGGACAATAAGAGAGGAAGTGCACGGGATAAATGCGCCCATTCCCTTTGGTCCCAGAGGAACAATTCAGTAGCCAGGAGCGCACACGTTCGAGGTTTTAACAAGCAAAACAAGAGGACATTGGGATGGTTTGTCTGAGTGTAATTACACAGGTAAAAGCACAGGGTCGGTTAAAGTGACTGCAGAATCAAATAAACAGCTTGTTAGAGACGCACCACCTCTTAGCTGTGCCGATGCAGTAAATCCTGGAGTATATTGGATTTCCACCACGCAGGAATGCATACATAATTAAGACCGCTCTGTAGTTATTCTTGGCCGCGCAAATTATGGGACGAATGACAATTTCTATCTTCGTCCGCTACACCGTAGAGCAAAGTGGTGGAGGAGTTTGATGAGAACAGGTGCTGTTTACAACATGTCTGCCTTGAAACGTGGTACCGGGCCGAGTTCGGGGGGGGGTTCGGACACTTATTCCCGCCCACCGGACTGACCGGAAAGCGGCGGGCTGCGTCTATAGTTAGCTTATCTTCCTAAATTACACTCGCTGATCAAATGCGATGCAGAGCTACTGCCCTGTGGGGGGGTGGGTGGGTGGGTGTGTGTGCGTGTGGGGGTTTTTTGGGGTGGAGGTGGAGGGAAATCCCGCTGGATCTCCAAAGAGACGACTACGGTGCCACTCCCCATTCGCTTCACGAGAAAAGGCGCGAGCAGGAAACGCCACGCGCGGCTACATCATCGGATCTGTCATCGGCGGCGCTGCAGCAACATCACTTCCTCTTGCTGAGGCTTGCAGGTTTTTCCACATGGGCAAAGCGGGAGAAGAAACTAAATTCACCACACGGGGGGTTAAATCAATCGGAACAAAGCCTTCAGACTACTACAAACTCCAAATATCGATGCCGAGCCAATATTAGAAAAAGAAGGGTTCGGCTAAGGTAACGGCAGCGTACAGGGCGAGCTGCGATTACATGTTTTATGAAGATTCAGGACAGAAGTGTGGGAGGGTTAAAAGTGCCAAATTCAAAGAGTAATCCTCATTTTGCAAATAGCAAAAGGCGTAGCCTCGTGGCTGCACCGCTGAACTCTCAACCTGGAGATAAAATATGAAGAAAATTGGCGTTCTAGTCACACTAAGCACTAAAAGTGTCTTTATTACCAGTCCACACACACCTTCTGGTTCCTGTCCAGCAACAAAGCCTGATTTTGGCCCATCCAAACAACAGAGTATCCCTCCGTCCAAGTTCGGGATTAGCTGCAGAAAGACAACCTTAATACATCTCAGATGCAAGACAAGAGACAGATTCTGGCCTGTAACATCTGCAGCAGGCTCGGCGGTCCCTGGACGCAGTTTCTGCTGCAGCTGGAGACGTTATCTTCCACCCCTGACATTCAGAAATATCTGACTGCTTATTTAAAGGGTCTCGATGACTTCTCTGGACAATGCAAGTTTAGAAATGTCTGCGAGGCAGTCAAAATACGAGGGCGCCGCAGCGCTTCCCTAATTCTATATTTGCAATACCTACACAACGTGCAGGACAGGATGTTTGCTTTGCGAGACACGAAAAGAAGAAAGCTGAAAATTAATCCGCTGAAGGTTGCTTGCGCCCACTGCTGCAGCCTGGCGTGTCCCAAACATTTAATCTCATATCTAACACAAACGAAAACCCAGAGTCCTTCACCGAGAAACCCTCCGACATCATCGCAATCGCACGAAAATACTCGTTTGTTGAAAATTCCTGACACGTGGCGGCGAAGGCGCTTTCTAAAAATACACCAGTAAATCAAGCAAACCTCCGCAGCTGTTTTGTTTTGGTTTTTTTTTGCAGCGGCTATTGACATTTTTTTGGCGCTATCGCTCGCCGGGGGGGGCCGCCGCTCTCGCCCCATTCACGCCCGCGTAAACACCGTCGGGCTCAATAAATACGAAATCCCATTTATGATCCGCGATCTGTTAATCAATCAATCACTTCTGTGCCGTTGGCTTCGTGACTCAGCGGGCTCGGTATAAACGTATTCCTCGTATTAATAGCATCGCGAGCAGTCTTAAAGCCTCTTCATTCATGTCTCTCTTAGTCACCGAAGACTAATGCGGATGCCGGCGGTGGCCTTGGCTGCTGCCCCCCCTCCCCCTCCATAAAAATCTGAGGCGCGCATCATCATTTACGAAACAGCTCCATAAACGTTCCCTGCATCTGAGCCGCGGCGATTGCGTTAGCGGGGGCTCGTTAGGGCCATCCGTTAGCCCGACGGACAGAACCCCGGGCTAATGGGAGCACTGAGTGAAGCGGCGCGGCGCAGACGGGCGGAGACTCCCGGCCCACCTGGTGCTGGAGCTGTTAGCCGCTACAGTAGCCCCATGGATCATTTTGCACCGCTCCAGTGTCTGTTAATCAATTTAGGCCCGGGCTGTGTAGGATGAGGAGGCAGTAATGATGCTCTCTGGACCCTCCCCGGGGACAGAGCGTTATAAAGAAGCTAAATTATTTATCAGCAGGGTCCTGGATGGGGCCTCCATTAGCCCCCGCTCAATGGAGTCACTGGCTATAAACAGGAGAGCAGGAAGAGCAGAAGAGAGAGAGAAGAACAGAGAGGAGGATGCAGAGCAGCAGAGAGAAAATGGCAAGCCAGCACGACTGCAAACTCTATTTTGCAACGAAGGTTGTCCTCTGTATTTCGGTGCAGGTCAATTGCACCGTTAGGGGACGATCTGGCTGCGTGTTAATTCGCGCCGACCCCGTTGCGGTTCCTTCCGATTCCCCCCGACGTGCGTGGTGGAAGAACAAACGAGCGATGTCACAAATCATAGACGTTCAAGAGAAACAAAACACCAGGCCAGCCACACCCATCGGCTCCGCTCCCAAAGACACAGAAACGCTGAAAACGGTAAATGTAAATATTAAAACTCAATCCGCTCGTACTTTGGCCAAAGTCCTTCATGTCATAAGGGAGGAGGAGGAGGACCACCACGACCACCAGAGGTGATCAGCATCCTCTGGGTTTACCTCTGCAGACCTCTACATCCTCCATCAACCCCCTTCTTGTTTAACTGATGCAAACAAATATCAATGCAACACTCACCCGAGTTCTATTTTCTTTTTTTGTGCAATCTGATCGTAATCATTCAGATTGCACAGACGCAACATAAAGGGATCTGACTAAGACGTGCGCGAACGTGCCATCAAGCCATACCTTCTGTCGAGATCGCTCCCTCGGCTACAGCAGGACCCCCACGCACACACAACGGGACCCTCAACCAGGAGCCAACGGCTGAAGGTCAGAAGCAGAGACGGGACCACTTTGATCAGATTAACAGTTTGCACGGATCTGGATCTGAAGAGCGACCGGCATAAACCACCCAGCCTGATCGGAAAAGAAACTTCCATTCCCTCTGATCAGCATTTATTCCTTTTTAAATCCGATTATCTGTGTCCCCGGACTGACAGTGATGCAGATTACTGTGAATTAGTTATTCGGCTTACCAGAAAAGAGAAAAGGAAGTGACACAATCAACCAATATATCATCCTGTGTGATATGTAAGAGTAAAACCTCCCTAAATATACAACTACCCGCCTGTTCGTCTCCTGACAGTCGAGCATCCACTGGTAGACAACCATACATGTCCTCTTTAAGTATCTATGGACTAAAGCAACCTGTAGTTGACCTTATTCCCAACAACAGTGTTGCATTAATCCCGGGCTCCTTATAATAACCCTGATGATGATGTATTATTTCACTGTGTTCTTTCACCGGTTCCCTAGAACTGTCATCATCTGAGGTGTTACAATCAGCCTTGACGCATCTCACAACATGCCACCTTCGGCCCGATCTTCTACTTTCACCTCGGTGACTCACACACGGAGGTATTTATGAAAGCGTCTCTGATGAGCAACTCTCTCGGTTGCGCAACTCGCGGGACGCGGCGGGTTCGGTGTCGCAACTCGACGTCAGTTTCGCCCGACGATGCCTCCCGGATCCGGCCGAGCTATCGCCGCTTTAGCTGCTTCTAAAAATGACAAATACACGGCGAGGTTCTAAAACGGGCCTCAGAAGCCGGCAATTTGAAGCAGCCACTCGTGTCTTGTGAAATCCTCCAACAGCGACGCTGGAAATAAACCACAGTCAGACATGACGCGCTGCCTCCATTGACTGGATGTCAGGATGCTCCTTCGAGGCCTCGTGTGTGTGTGTGTGTGTGTGTGTGTGGGGGGGTCAAAAGGCTGACATACGGGCGACCCCGACCCACCTGGAGGGGAGCGCGACCTCGCTTTCCGCGCGAGTCCTTCCGGAGGAGGGAGGCGGGATCGGGAAGACGCGGCCGCAGACACAACACGACTCGGGGCGAACGCAGAGTTCCCAGCAGCTATGTCAACCACGCTCGGCACTCGCTGTGGGGTTAGCGTCGTGTCGGGGCGGACACCTCACCCCGACACATGGCCGAGCGCGTCGCCCCGGCTGTGCAGAAAGAGAGCGGGGTTTTGACGTCGTCCACGACTGTTGTGACTGACTCTGTGGATACAGGAATGCTGCGAACCTATATTTACACTCAGCACATGTGACTTTTCTTTTTTGCCTTTGCTCTGATAATAGACGGACGGACAGATGCTTGTCTGCTGCAGATTAAACGTTTATCTCGAGGGTTGCGGGTGCGCAGGGGTGACAGGAAGCTGATAAATGTGGCGGCGCATCATCGCGCCCTCCCACAGTAACGACTGTCGTCCAATTTTGAACGGAATTATGAGCCGTGCGCTCCCAGAATGCGGGATGATACTTGAAAAATCACAGACAAGGACGAATTCCTGTCCTTTGGGTAATCTGATATGTCATCTTCAATAATGTCAGTGGGCCGACCTATCTGCTGTAGGTCCTGCTCCCTTTACGTCTCCACAGACGCAATAAATAGCCAATAAATACTGCACACGGGTAAAACCAAGACAACTTGTAGATATATAAAGATGACATTTGCTGCAACCAGCATGATGTAATGTGTTGTCACTGCACATTTCTTTAGTCATCTGGCATAATCCTGAAAATATTGCTGTGATTATAATCTGTTATTCATTTTGTTTTGCTATCTTCAGACACATTCTGAGCCTTTATAAATGCAAAATAACATTTCTGCCTTCAATCCAAACTCTGTTATGTCTGGCGAATGCATATAAATTGGTCAGTTTTCTGCACACACAGCAGGAATTACACATTTACAGCTTTTCAATAACATTTCAGTTGTATTGATGATGTCCAACAGTCCAAAATAAAACATTCCAACAAGTATAAAGACCAACACGTCTCTGTAAACAAGTTATTTAAACGATCACACGCTTGCAGAAAACAGTTTTGCTGCTGTAAAGGCTCGATTTTGAACAACAATGTGGCCAAATTTCCAACTCCAGCGTGAGATTGAGTAAAAAAAAAAAAAAAAAAAAAGTTCGAGGCTCCCAACTCTGTGAACTTGATAACTACGGGGATCTAGCGCCTGACAAACACCGCCGTGCACGACACAAGGGAGGAAATACGCGTTTGGAGGTTTTTAATTGAAGATAAGGAATGGAAAAGGAGAAGTTTGCTGTACCTCTGGCTGCGGGCTGCCCGGGCTCTCTCTCACCGTGTGCCGTGCTCTCTCTGCCTCGCTCGGATTTGCTCGGCCTGGCGTCAGCGAGTCGCGGAGCCGCTTCACCCTCCGCCGAGCGCCAGTATCACGCCGCGGGACGCGGTCCCGACAATAACAAGACCTACTTTTCACACATCCAACATCTTCATTCACTGTGTGAAAGCTCATTATGTAACGGCGGAACAAAGACGTTCTCCCCGTTTAACACTGAGGGTCTGTTTTAAGGTGATTTTTTTGTGTCCCAAATCTGCACTTGGAAGGGGTTTATAAGCTGCCTGTTTTGAAGGGATTGCATTTAAAGAAGAAAGAAGCTGATATATCCCATGCAACTGCCGGATCATTGCCACTTTTGACTTATTATAATGTAAAAGTGCACTTTAAAGTCTAGGCTCAACTGTTTTGTATAGCTTTTAGTTACAGCAGCCTCACCATTAACATTAAAAAGTCTAAACCAGTCATCATTTCTTCTCCAAAGCTGCACGGACGGCCTAATCACTTGCAGTAGTTTAAAGTGACAGACAGGCATCTTTATCTTTAGTGAACTCCTGAACTCTATCGTGTTAAGCCTGCCTCTGAGTTCCCCTATTGCTTTGATTGTGATATGATAAGCGCTATTTATGCTGTCAGGAGAACAAGAGCAGGAATAAGCAGGGGGAGCATGCTTACACATGCCATTATCGCAGCTTCTCGCCTCAAAACAATGATGCACACGTAAGTCCACGGAGAAACTGTTGTTGTTGTTTTTTAATGTGTCAAAAGTGAAACAGTTCTGCAGGCCACCTCGTTAATAATGCATGCCAATGAATCCAGGAAGGGGCGCATCAATGTGTAATTTCCTCACCAGATAGCTGAAACTGTGCACTATATGCGCATCAGGCTGTTCTTAGAATATTTCGCAACCGGCACTGATGCTTATCCCTGAAGTATTTTTTTTCGTATCGAACCACGCAGCGGTAGTTTACAAGTTAACTTTCCAAATCGTTGCCGGAAAAAAAAAAAAAAAAAAAAAAGTTGCAAAGTGAAAGTGCGTTTGTGCGCAATGTAATGGACCCGCGACAATCATTTTTAATAACGCAACAAAAAAAGGCGAGCAGGTTGGTTAGCGCGTGTTCCGCGCTCATCGCTGAAGTTCAGGATCAGCGCCGGGGGAGAGGGACTAGATTATGTGGCGCACCGGCGGAGGGGAACGCTCAGAGCGGAGGAGGTTTCTGGCACAGGTGACGTCACGGCGCTGGCGACAGAATGTCTGAGCGAGGCGGGAGCGAGCTGCACGTGCATAAATCTGGGAAAACAGTACGGGAGGGGGGGGTGATGAAGAGGAGGAGGAGGAAGAGCAACACTGAGGACCCCCCCTCACACACACACATACACACTCACGCACACAACTGTGAATTTATTCCACTGCAGACTAAAGAAAAAGAAATAAACTTATGCAACCTTTATCGGGTTTATGGCGTCTTATCTCATTACAATGGTTTGGGTGTCCTCATAAAAATGATTTAATGACGCTGTATCTATATTAGAGTTTATATTAGCGGGATGATAACTAATCAGCATTTAGTTAAGCACAGTTTGATGTGGTATCTCTTTAATTCCTCATTAAATTGAATGCAGTATTGGGGACAACGGATCAGTCATAATGTGGCGGTCACTTTTGACTCTCTGCTCGCAGCGCGTTCTGGGATTAACGGCGGCAATGTATGTGATATTGAAAAGATTTGGAGAACCTTTTTAAGTGGTTAAATCGATCAATGAATGAGGTCAATAATAAGCCCGACATTAAGTATCTCGGCCTTGACTGAATCAGCAGCCGTCATAACGCAGCGTGCACGCTATTTCTAATCAGATCTTATGTTTGAGGGTGGGTGGGGGGGCAGGAGGTTGGCCTCGGCCATCTCTTACCCCCCATTAAAGGGCTTCAGCGTTTGACAGTCGCGCACCGCAATGTCAGGAATTACAGCCGGGGACGAAAAGACGAGTGGGAAAATGTGATTACTCAACAGAGGAGTGTCGTCCGTCCTCCCTCCCAAAGCAAATATTAGCATTTCCAAAGTGGCTTAAATGAGTCAAATTATATTTGATAGCAGACAAACTCACTAATGCAGTTGCTGGAAAGAGAAACCGTACAAAAGATCAATACGCGCATCTCTTAGTAATGACTGTATCACCGGAGGGACAAACGTCTCCCAAGACTGTCAACATTAGGACTGTTTGTCCCTGCTGGATTATTTCAACTGGAGTAGTCTGGTCCAACTGGTTAGTCCATGTCTCACACACGCCGCCGCGCTGCTGGTCTCCGGTCCTGGAGCGGGCCTCGACCCACACGTGGCTGCAGTTAGACAGCCCCGCCACCAATGGGGCCGAAGCGGGAGGGACCCTGTAGTCTGTGGTCCCCGGGGTGGCCCCTGCCACGCTTACACATGTTCTGCCCCCCCCCCACGGGACGGCGAGCGGAAGGCCTGTCCACATCTGGCTGCATTCATCGCAGCGACGTTTGCTCTGTTACACTTTTCCAGGATTCAGTTCGGCGGGAGAACGCCCCCCCCCTTACTCCCACCTGCGCCGCGGCCTCCACGTCTGACTTTATTGTGCTGGCGACAAACGCGCCAACGCCTCGCAGGTCCGAACGGGCCTGACCTTTCAGCCGGGCCACCTCTGACCTTTTCGGGGACGTGAGAAGGCGGAGACGGGACCACTTAGCGGAGGCTCGGGGGGTTCGGGTTGAGCCGGAGCCATTTGGGAAGGTTGGAGCGCTGCCTGTCTCCGAGCGGGCGCGGGAAGAGTGGGCCGGCGCTCCGGATGGATTACAACATTAACGCCACGGGCTTCCGTGAATTAGCGCGGGGCGGGAATGCTCTACGGTGACTGACACGTGTTTAGACGACGCTCTTTCACACATGCGATCCATTCCGCTCATCCGAGTGCTCTTGGCGGGCCCATCAAAATTTCTGTTGGGGGGGTGTTGGGGGGGGGAGTGGACGCGCGCCGGGGCCCGGCTCGCGTTTCAAACGCCAGGCCCGTCTGGCGGGGCTGTTAGCAGGTCCTCCTGGAAATGCTGCCCGGGGTGGCGATATTTGCGCGCTGTCTCCGGGGGGCTCTCGGTCTGTTCCCTCTCGCTGCACGGAGACAGGGGACGCACCAATCAGAGGGCGGCTCCGCCGTCGCTGCGGTTTAAAGGGCGAGACTCGTCCTCTGGCGTGCGGCGAGGCTCGTCGATGACGACGTGCAGCTCGTCTGACACCCGTTCCTCTGACTTTGAGACGGGCTCCATTGATCGTTCTCATCAAGGGGGGGGGGTTGATCAGCATGCCCCCCCCCCCACCTCACAAGACAATGTACTTCTAATCTAAACCCGCTGTGTAAAATGAGCCTCCCTCGAGGACCCTGCACACACACACCCACACCCACACACACGTACACACACACTCTGCTGCATCCCCAGAGAGTCTCCCCGGGCTCGGTGTGGAGGGTGGTCTCGGGGGGGCTCCAGCAGCTGCTACAGTCACTTGCTGGGGGAGAGAGTTAACCCTTGGCGGCGCAGCTGTCAGTCAAAGAGAAGCGGCTCGTCCTGCACCAGCGGGTGGTGACACGATGAACTTCAGGCAACTGCGGCCCCTCATCGACACGGGACGGCACCTGTAGCCCCCCTCACCCCCCCACCCCCCCCAGCTTCCCCTCAGGTGCGCTCAGAGCTTTGAAAGGGCCGACCGGTGGATTTCTAAAGGTGTGCACAGCGAGCCAAGTAGACTTTGAGGGTGAACCCCCCCCAGGGGGGGTTAAAGCTCTTCAGCCTGATGTCCGGGTCGGGCCTTTTGCTCAGATTCACACGCTCGTGCTCAACGTTTTCTACCTTTGAAGACCCTTCTGAGCTCCTCTTCTGAAGTACCTGCTCGGCAAACTGTGGTCTTCCTAAGATGACTGACTGGGCTCACAGCTGGAGGCCAGAAAAAGCGAAAGGAACATTTTAAATGTTTTTTTTTTTAATGCGCAAATTACACACGAATTTTACAAACTCGTGGCGATATTACGAAACGCACACCAAAGCGCGGCGGCATGAGCGCTTTCCCGCTGCGCTCGGGCCAAGGAGCGGTTCTGGGAGCGGAGGGTGATTTACGCAGCTCGTTTGAGGCTGCGCCGCACACGACTGCGGCAGACACGACAAATGGGTCTCGTTTGAAGTCGTCAGCCTTCGGTTTCATTTTAAAGGCCCACGCAGGACAATCATCTGCTTTGTCTCGCGGCGGCGCGCCAGCAGCTGCTCGGCGAGGCCTGGGCGGACGCCGGGGAGCGGCCGTGGATCACGTCTCGCACGTCTACGTACGGCGACTCTTACGGTCTTCAGCAGCCTTCGCTGGGCGGCTTGTTGCAGCCCCCCCCCCAAGGTTGGTACGAGGAAGCGTCTCCAGCACCAGATCAAACCTGCTTCCTGCTAACTAGATCATCGGGCAGATGTTCCCTCCACCCCCCCACCGCGGCTGAGGTCATACCTCGGGAGAGAATGGGCTCCGCGCATCTGCAGCTGGCTGCAGCATTGTAAGCGATAGCCATCATGACATCATCTCTTCCTGGTTTGGCAAAAATAGAGCGCACCTCAAACAAAGCTGGTGACTGATTGTTTGCTGCGGGAAGAAAAGGGGGTGGGGGGGGGTGGGGTGGAGGTTACGCTGGTAGAGGAACCGCAGGGACGTCCGAGGTCAAAGGTCACACGGAGGAAGGGGAAGAGGCGAATGAGATTCTAGGTAACTCCATTACGGTGATTCCACGGCAGTAATCTGAACATCTCCATCAGATGTGTAATGGCACTTTATCCAATTGTCTTCATGAGGCCGAGCGAGCATTAAGGGGCATTTGGACAGATGCTTTGAATATGATGGTTTACATTCGCACAACATCTGTAGCTGCAGCTGGCTCTGGAGGAGCCGTCGTCCTCGGGCTGATTTCTGCCGACGACTCGCCTTGCTGAACAAATCAATCCCTGACCCTTTTGGGCTTTTGCTAAGCTAAATGGTCAACATAGCTGTTCTTGTTGTATGAGCATTTAAGTCAAAGCAGCGTGTTCAGCTCATCAGCACAGATTATTGGACCTGTGAGCTAAAGAAGTGGCTTTTGGCCCTCTAAAGACGCTGCTGGTTTGGTTTCCTGGCTGCGTACTTTTAATGTTTATTTGATGTCAAGGTTGTTTACGACTTTTCATTTCCATGACTACTGATCTAAACATGTACTCGGCTGCACGCGTTGGGGTCGATGAGTGACCCCGGTTGGACGTGCTCATTAATCTGGGACTAAAGACACCCTGTCCATCGAACTCCGTGGGTTGTGAGGGGGGGGGTTGCGTTCTGTTGTGGTGTCCACACCACGTGACACGAGCGCTGCAAATGCCTTTGCTAAAAATGTAACGTGATTTTGAGGCATGTTGCACACTGAATGGAAACAGGGGCAGATGAAGAGGAGGCATGGTCGACACGGGAGATCCCACCCAGACGCACTGGTGATGTCACCCATCTGTGATTGATTCCTGTTGTTACTGCTGCCATATGACCACTGTGTGTTTATTAGAAATGAGGTTGCTTTGCCTTTGGAGGTCATCGATCATGATGCTGATCTGGAACCGTCCTTCCTCAAGACGTCACCTCAGACACAAACGCTCTCAGCTGATGAGCCTCAGAACAGATGCCAGATGTGTTTCAATTAAAAAAAGCAAAGCAGAAGCCTATTTATGTGCATCAATGCCCATACAAAGATGTTTATTTTATATTTTATCTATTAAAACTATGCGACCAGGCAGAACTGTCTGCTCGTTGCACGTTAGTGGTTTCTTACCGCCACCTAGTGGCCGAATGTGATCAGTAACACGTTTATGCAGGAAGAGTTAAATAGAAACACAAACAAATAAGAAATTAAATCAAGACAGACTTTAAACATGGAGATGCATGTTTATTAAATGCGTTTAAATGGTAAAGGTAGAGTCATGCTTGAATGATTTTTCTCGTGCAGACAGTAATTCTTTGTCTCTGGGTGGCTAAGTAACCATCATCGGAATCCTGGAGGTCTTCCTCATGGAAAGTTTGGCCCCTCCGAAGGCAGATATCATTCATACGTGAGCTAAAACGATTATAATGAGAAACAGAAAGCCTGGAAGTTCCAAGCTGGAACCCAGTTTACAGGATCTGGAATGAATTTCCACATGCAAGACAACACAAAGCTGCATGCTCCGATAATATTTGATCAAAGCGATAAAAAAACTGAGTGCAACGAACTGGCTGGTGTTTAACAGCACAGTGTGACGTCGAGCGTCTACTAATCTGGGGGTACATGAGTTCAGTCCAGATCTTCAAACCCATCACATTGCGTAAGACCGTCCGCTGCACTTCTCCGTCGTGGCCACAAGGTGTCGGTGTTGCACCGCCAACAGTTTGGGCCCCTTAAGAATAACGTCAAAGGAGCCTTTGAAAGGCTCCTGGCAGCCCAACACTGGTCCATTCGGATGGAAAATCAGCTCTCACTCAAGCCTCAAGAAACATTCCATGTCAAATTATTTACACTTTTCCGTCAAAATAGACCAATTTTTTTTTTCTTCTAGAGTCTTTTTACTGGGCTGCCAGTAATTCACGGAGCGAACACGGGGGCCAGTGTGGAGTTCCACGGGGGGCCAACACAGACGGAGCCTGAAGTGAAGCGGGGGGTTTGGACCGGTGGTTCCTCGCAGCCGTGGAGGCAACTGCCAGCAGCGGTTGCGCTGCGGTCAGTTTGAGGTGAGGTTTTGGGGTTGTCGGCTGTTCCTCAAGTTTAGCTTAAGTGGAAATTGAGGTTCGGTTTTGGCCCGGCTAGTGTGGGTTTGTGAAATGGAGCGGCAAATGGGAAAGCTTCTGGAGCAACACACTGTTCCTTCATAACGTCAAGGACATCCAAACATGTTGGTGTCTCAATAATGTGGGCGAGTGTGGGGGGGGCATCTTTTTCACATCATCAGTGAAGCACATGGACGTTTTCAGGGAATCGTGCCCTAATTCCATTATTTCATGTCAGAATAATATGAGAAGTTTTTGGGTACTTTTGGTCGGTGCAGGTGAGTCAAGCGTCGCAGCAATAAAACGATTTCCATCCTTTGAAGGAGACCCACGGAACTGAAAGGTGGTCCCCTGGGTGAGGCGGGGCTGTGGATGGGAAGGTATTACACATGGCGACTACAGTCGGTCTCTGTCTGCGTCCCTCCGCTCCTGTGAGCTCATCGGCCCCTGACAGGCTGTTGGCTGCAGCCCGCTCTCACTGAGTGATTCCCCGCTGGGACAACCTGCCAGCCGGACGGCCTGCCAGCAACACCCTCATACATTCCTCAGCATTTAAGTGGCCGCTGCCAGCACCAGCCAGTCTGGGTGGGTGCCACCCAGCGCTTCCTTCTGCCCCGAACACCTGAACCAGCACAGGGGGGGGAGGAGGGGGAGGGTGGGTAGGTGAGGTGAGGTTGGGGGGGGTGTGCTGGAAGGCTGCTTCCATTGAAAGCTGCGTTCAATAGCCAGCAAATGCAGCTGTTGTGGACTTTTCCACAAGGATTCCGCTGGTTTCAGCTTCCTGTGTTCACTGAGCCCCCTGAAAAAACCAGTACCACCAACACCATCACCAGTACCACCAACATCACCAATACCGCCACCAGTACCAGCACCGGTAACACCAGGTATGGTGGTATAGTGACGCATGTATAAACCATCTCAATCTCAACAGTCACCAAACATCGGCGTTCAGCCCGGAGCGAGGCCCCGGTTCTCTCCACATCATCAATGACAGCATTAGCCAGCTGTGCTAGATTAAAGCCTTGAAAGTTTTGGAAAAATGAGATTCCAAACACACAGTTGAATTTTCCTTCATGTAACATTGTAACAGCAGATTAATTCAGCCGGACGGATGAGTGGACGGGTCAGAACAGAGATTTACTTCTTCTGGCGGCACACTTCCCCTCGAATTTAACCTTCATACTAGATGGTTGCCAGGTTTGCTTTCTTGGGGACATATGGATAAATCCTTGGCTGCCTGACCTCGGAAAGCGCTCCAAAGTCAAAGAACGGAGTGTTCCTCTTCTAATGATTGTATATCTGAACCGGTACGCGTTGCTCGAATGATTGTTAGGAATGATTAGGGGGGAGAACCGATCTGGCCTGGCAGATCCAAAAACATCCGTAATCCTGCTGCAGCACATTAAAAACTGGGAATATTGAGATTAGAGATGGAAAACAGACCCAACCTGTGAGACGTGCTCTTCCTAAAAGGGTCAAACGGCTCTGACCCCCCCCCCCGCAGCCCTCCCTGTGCTCGCCACTTCCCTCTACCTCCTCCAGCTTGGGCATTCCTGTATAGATTAGCTGGAAATCTTTCCTGTTATGGAGGATAATCCCCGGACAAGGCGGCCCGGCCCTCATATTAAGAATGATTTGGGCACAGTGAATTCCGGTGGGGTCACGTCTCCCCTTTCATGTTATGATGGGGCTGTTCCACTCGCTCTGCGTCACTTGTGCAGAGAACGAGAGCCGACAGAAGAAAGGCAAGCGGAGGGGAAGAGGAGGAACCTTCCCCTTCTCTCTTTCTCTCAAGGTAACGGTGTGCATTCGAAGCATGAATTAAGGTCACCGGCGGATCCCAGTTGGGATATCTCAGGCCTTCGTGCAGCCACACATTCACGAAAGAGTGCAGCATGAATGAGAAGCAACCCCCCACCACCACCACCCCCCCGGGGGTCACACGGGAGAGAATGACTCACGTGTATTTACTCCACATAATGTGATTTAAAAGTGACTGAGAGGGCAGTGCTGCCTTAAAGATAACAGGAAGCTTTAATTATCCCCGTAACAAAACCGTGTGGAGGGGGGGGGGTTGTGTGTGTGTGTGTGTGGGGGGGTTGGTTGAGCCGCCGTGAAGCTCGTCTATTTTCATTTCTGAGCAGAAACACATAAAACCAATTCAGTCCTTTTTTTTTTTTTTTTTCTTTGTCCCCTTTGGCACCGGCCCTCGAGTCTCTGGCAGCGGCGCGCTCTGGCTTTATTTGGTTCGGCTCGTTTTTGTCAAATTCAATAGCGTTTAAAGGGGAGATCGCTGCGGGCGGCGAGCTGTCACGCTGCACATTTCGGCGGGGCCAAAGCAGGCGAGGGAAAATGGCCGCCTAACAAGATTTATCATTTCAGATTTGGCCTGTCCCCCCCCCCCCCAGCATCCGTGATTTGAATTCATTCATGGAAAATGCCGCTCCCCTGCCTTCGCTCGCGGCGGCCGCGCCTCCCGAGGAGCCGCGCGGGTCCGGCGGGAGCGGAATTCCAGAATTAGCCGTGGAAAAGCCTCCTGTGATGGAGAAAAGGGCTGGCTTATTTCAGGCCAAAGTGAATGGGACAGTACGGGCAAGACGGGGTTTTAGTGGTTTTACAGTTCAGCGGCGGCGTTTTGAAAAGGGCCGGCCTTTCAGCGACGTGGGTGGCGCGCTCGTTCCGAGCGTCTCCGCCATTGTATTGTCATTGGCTCGGCGCGCTTGTCAGCATCGCCGCTCACTTTCTCAGGATAAATGTTGATTTTGCTTCACCTCGGGGGTTGTGGGGGTTGGGGGCCGCGGCGGCAGGGCCTCGATTCGCCGGATCGCCGTGGAGCGCGCGCGTCGCCGCACACGTCCACATTCCTCCGATGTGTTTATTGTTTTCTTTTCTTTGCCGCTCCCGCCGCTCCTCCATGTGAAACCTCGTGTGTCCCGTAAACAGAAAATAATCCAAGAAAAGGGAAAATTTCCACCTCGGCCCCCCCCTCGCCCCTCGCCCCCTCCCTCCGGTGTACCCACCTCTTGTTGTCCTTTATTTGTGGCCTAAGTGCCTTGGCATTAAATCGTATTATTTTTTTTGGTAAATAAACCAGTTTCTGGTAGGAATTACACACAACTTGGTGTGAGGTCCTTTTCAGCGAGGGGCCTGGATCCTTTTATCTAAAATGTTTTCTATTTCTGCCTTTGTAAGACACTTTTGACTGCCTTGAAAGAGAGAAACAAGGTTTTTCTTGTGTTTCTGGGGTGAGGTTGGGGATTTTTCTCAGCATTGTGGTGAGATTTATTCGAAGAGGCATTTTTTTTTCCTGATTTTACTCTTTGTTCTCTGTAAGTAGTTCCAGGTCCCCCCTTTTCTCTGAGACACACACTCATCTGTGCGTGCGTGTGGTGTGTGTGTGTGTGTGGTTCAGCGGTTGTGTGTGCGTCTGTGGAGCACATGTGTGAATATGCGTGTGCGAGGGTGAGGCGGGACTTGGGGGGTGACACCTGCTGTTGGGTTGAATAGGGTCAGTGGCAGGGCCCTTCAACAGGCAGCAGCTGCTTGTTCTCACTGCGAGCGCAACCCTCGCGTTGCTCCACAACCTCCAGGACTGCAACCGGAGGCCCCGGCGTGTGCCCCCGTAGTGCCCCCTACCACCGTCCCCCCATCACTGCAGCCATCTCCCCTCTAATGTCTGGAAGGAAGCGTGAAATTGACCTGATAAAAACATCAAAAAATGAACTTCAATTTCCATTCTAGCGCTCTCCGGATGCGGGAGGAGGTTCCCAGACAGCTGCTGACAGGCAGAGATTCCTGGTATTTGGCTGATCTGACCTGTCTACGCTCTCTCGCTGTGTGGTAGTCTGTCCCGGGTGCGACTTAGTAGGTCTGAAAACATTCCCTGTGGCACAACAGGAAGGCCGGCCTCCGCGGCGCTTCAAACGCCTCGACGGCGGCTCTTTTTGACGGGTCGCATTTGAAGTTGCAGAACAATAACCTTTCCAGACATCCCATAACTGACATCCTTTTATTGCAAAAGTGGCAGGGATAAAGCGGCCTTCCTCATCTGTCCACCAGGGGTCGCCCTTTCACAAACAAGTGTTGCAAAACTGCTTGTTTTTAATATACAGTGGACTTATATTATGTATTAAATCATCAGGGGTGTTGATAAGGATTCAACCAACGTCTGGGTAGTAGTTGTTGCTACAAATTAATTCCCACGGCGTACTTCTTCTCTGACCCCGTGGATGCCAGTTCGAGGGAAAACCTCCTGTCATCACGGTCCATTTGGCCCGAAGTGCCGAAGCCCAGAGCGCGATCCTGTTGCGTCTGTTGTACGAAAGGTTTCCTTCGACGGACGTCAAACGCGCAACCTAATGCTGCCAGGGTGAGCTAGTCTTTTTTAAAAACCAGCTGGCTTGGAAAGGAAAACAAAAACAGTCTGAGAGAAAAAGAGCAGGAGGTTTTCCAGATGTGCCGAGCCAGAACCAGAGCCCGCTAACGCTGCTGGTCTCCGTTAGTCTGAGCCATTTTGGTCCTCCTGGAGAGTTTGTAGTTGAAGTACATGGCAGCCTTGGACTGCGGGGCTCTCCTGGGCCGGCAGGTGCGTCCGTTGCCAAAGAAGTCCTCGGAACACTGACAGGTGTAGGAACCATCTGTGTTGACACACCGAGCGTGGCGACTGCACCGGTGGGACCCGGTCAAGCACTCGTCCTTATCTGTGCGGAGGAAAAGAGGTGAGAGGAAAGACCGCCGCCTATCGGGTGTGTTCCGGTCAGATAACTGAGCTTTCACAGCCCGAGTCGGAGCAGGGAAGAAGGAAAAAGGCATTGGGGAACATTCTGAGAGATAATTCTGCGTCGGAACAGAACCATGCCGTGGATGAGCCCACAGCTGAGTGGGTGTCGCCAGATAAACACAGCTCTTCCTGCCAAGGAGCGGCTTCACGTGATCCCTTGAGCTGCCAGTTAGCACAGATGAGGAGAGCGCGTGGAGCCGCGCTGCGATCATTGGGCGTGGGGCGATCCCAGACAGACGCGGGCGCCTCCTAGTGGTCGCAAGCGCAGCTGCGGGACGTAGCCCAGGTTTAACGCGAGCTCTCCCGGGGGCCTCGACCCGTCAGGACGGAGGGCCTCACCTCTACACTGCATCGCACCGTGCAGCGTCCCCATCACGAAGCCGTCCCGACACACGCAGGCGAAGCTCCCAAAGGTGTTCCTGCAGGTCTGCCGCGGCGGGCACGGAGCGGCCTCCAGCTGACACTCGTTCATGTCTGAAACACGCAAGGGCAAACCCGTCGGACATCCGTCGCCTCACCAACGAAACAACGCTCAGCCCACTTAGCCTTGGCCTCCATTCCCGGCAGTAATTACCTTCAAAAAAGGGGCCCAAATGAGTAGCCTGACCCAAAGAGACACATGCTTCCCACCATGAAGCCGGACCGTGGGGAGGAAAATTGAAGGCTGTCCTCATCCCAGGGCAGTTATCAGTTTTAGCCAATAAGCCGTCTCACACTGTGAGGACGCACTTCACCAGCTAATTAAAGGCTTTTTTATCATTGGGTGGACAACCCGAGACTAGTGTCTGCAAGTCAACAGAATGTGCCTGGGTCCGGCCCTGCGATAAAACTAGAACTGGGAATCCAAAGTGGTTTTCTCTGTCAACTGGGCTGGGTTTCTTCTCCTGAAGATGTTTCTCCTTCTATCCAGAAGGCTTCTTCAGTTCTGAACTGGATACGATGACCTGGATGACTGAGAATCTACACAGACATCTTGCATCACATTTTGGGGAAGATACCCTTCGTTTGGTGCGAGAGTTTGAGAAAATACAACTGGGAACCTTTTTTTTGTCTGCGCGGGTGCACCGATGGGTTCTGATAAATGAACACAGAGTGTTTTGTTCCTGGGGCATAGCTGGTAACTGTTGGAGGTTAAGGCCCAGGGATTATCCATGTTATTGTTGGTCACATCTTTGTGGCAGGTTCATCATCTCAGTCACCCAGCGAGTATGTTGTAACTTTGTCCAGAGTATGTGTGTGTGTGTGTTTGGGGGGGGGGCACCAACTGATGCTTAGTTTCTCCTTCTAAGATGAAAATAAATATATATCCATAAATCCCTCTTCTCTGATTGGGTATGGATCAGATAAGACCCCCCCCTCCCTGACAGGGACATGAACACGAATGATAGGGCGACGAATCGGACGCTCAGGATCGTTTCGGATGAACCGATGTGTGTATTTTACCTTCGCAGGTCCTGTTGTTGGCGGCCAGGCGGAGGCCGGGGGGACACGTGCAGTCGACCAAGCCCCCTCCTCTCTCGATCCGGCAGCCGAACTGGCATCGCATGGAGAAACAGGCATCCTCTCCTGGAAGATCAAGTAAAAGCAGCGGCGCCTTCCATCGCAGAGCTTGAACCAAAACAACCCGCGAAAACCCAGAAAGCCCTCCCAGGGCGGAGATGGTGGGAGCAGCGCCGCCGCAGCTTTCCTCCATCTGACTTTCAGATATCGTTTTTTTTTTTCTTTGCTGTTTTCGACTGGCCCGTTTAAACAGGAAATTACTCACTGCTGCAGGTGTATCCATCTGCACCGAGCGTGTATCCAGCCTCGCAGTAACAGCGATAGCTACCGTGTGTGTTCACGCAGCGCTGGGAGCACGGTCTCCCAGGGAAACCACACTCGTTCACATCTGGAGTCAATACGAAGCGTTAGACACAAACTTCTCGCGCTAAATGGCGCGGGACAGCGCAGGTAACAGGTAAGCAATCAGCAACATGGAACTGACAATCGTTTTGGGCGCCGCACTTCACCTTCATCGCACTGATGTCCTTTATAGCCGGCGGGGCATAAACACTTGTCTGGTCCCACACATTTTCCATTCACACACGGATTCTTGCACACAGCTGCGGAGCACGATGGGGGAGAGTATAAACACAAACCAGATACCAGCCCCGCAAGCCTCGCGAGGTGTAGCCGCTCCGCAGAATCTCAATAATGCGCGACTTTCAATCGAAACGCTTTCATATTATCGGATAAACGCGCCGACTCACGCTGGCAGCCGCCGCCGACGTCCCTCCATCCCGAACAGCAGCGCGTGCTTTGACCGTAGCTGCAGAGTCCGGGCGGTGCGTCAACCCCGGGGAGCTTCAGCACGTCCTCCCCTGACCTGCCGGAGGTCAAAGGTCAATGTCCGACAGGGCCTTTTTCTTTCGAAAATAATAATAAAAAAAAGCCACCAAAGCGTTCCATCCGCATCAATCATGCTAAAAATGTTTTTGTAACACGCTAACGGTCGCCACCGTCACCAGAATTCGGAGCGAGCCACCAAGAGGCGATGGCTGGGGGGGGGGGAACGCAGATGCCGTGTGATGGTGGAGACACGCCACAGAGTCAACAACAGTAAATTACCAGTTCAAATGTTGTGCTATCAACACATTCCTCAGATAGCTCGCGCAAGCACCAGATTGGTTAAGAGAAAACTGATGTCAGGAAGGCTGAATTACCAAATCGCAAACAGCTGCCGCCGACGAAACGGCGAAACAATGGATCGTTATGATGAGAGTTATTCCTCGCTGCGCTGCAAAGGCGGCCTCGCGCGTATGGACGGAGAAGGGGGGCGGCCCGAGGTGTGTCGCAATCTCAGGTTTAGACGGACAGCTCAGGCTTTTTATGTCTGTTTCATCCGTTTAGTGCAGCTCTGCACGCAGAATACCCACGAAACACCCTTCGTGGGACCCAGAACGTCACGTTTACCGTTGCTTTTCTCGCCTTACCTGATCTGACGAGGAGCCGCCGAGAGCAGGAAGAGATGCAGCAACCCCACAAGCACCTTCCAGCTCGTCACCCTCATTTTCGCCCACCCGAGCTTCTCTGGGGGAGCGCTCATGCTGGCCGCCGCCGTCCGCCCGACCCTTGTCCTTAATGGCGACTGTGTAGGTGTCCCCTTCCCTAAACAGCATTTAAGCGTTTGTTTGAGGTGCTGGGAAACGGAGGGGGTGGGGTGGGGTGTCACGCCGTGTAATTGCAGGGTGAAGAGGGTGCGCTCACCTGGGCGCAAACAGAGACGGAGCACAATTGTAGGGGAGACGGACAACAAAAGAGAGACACGAGAACAAAGCTGTAAGCTCATGGAGCTAAGAAAACGTACCTGTAAATCTCAAGCATTTGCTCTTCCTGAAACGTTAAAGCTCTAAGAAAAGGTTACCTCTGATAAACCCTGTAGATTTATGGACTGTGGAGATGTTCCTCTGGTATGAAAGGCTTCATACTGGACATAAAGGCCTCCTTCATCAAAGTCTGGCCCGTCCAGACTGAGCCTGGCTTTCAGCGTTTTGATTTAAACCACCCTCGCAGCTCGAAATCGGGTTCAAATCAAATACTTCAACGTGTCTGCGGATGCTCCGTGCACACTCGGAGTTAAGTCAGCCCGCGGGATCGCACACACAAGCTCGGGAGGTACGGTCAGCGCCATGGCTTCAAGGGTGAAATGTACCAAATGATGTTAGAAGTTTCCAGGATGTGATGTCACACAGCACATGTTATTGTGTACCCGCGCCTCCAACGCCGTTTCCACGGCAGCCGATGCAGATGGGTGGACGGTGGCTCCACACGGGCAGTAATCTACGCAGAATAATCTGAAAATCTACAGTAAAATAGAGCGTAAGAGGCTGAGAGGCGCGAGGACTAAGTATTTCTCGCTGGAGGTATGATCTCAGGATCGGAAATGAGCGCTGGCAGCCCCAGAGGTCGAGTCTTTGAAGCTTCAACTATTACCAGCACTGATCAGAGCGCAATCAGTTATATTAAGCTCAGAGGCGGAGCCCATGTCTGGAAGCCTGGTGGTCCTCTACAGTGAAAACACACACACACGCACTGCATTTATTCTGAAGAATGAACGTCAGCTGTTTAAAAACATTATTTTATAAGCTGATCTTGCTTCAGCCCTGGATCAAACCAACTGTATCCCCACCGGGACCGGCGTTATTCTGCTTGTTAGGCACTTTATGGCCAACCAGACTTTTCTGTTCTCAATCAACACCTCAGCCCGTCTGACCCCAAAACAACAAATGTCACATATTTGGCAGGTTCTGCCAGTCCCATTTGGCTAATCATGTGATTACTGTGGGTAGGAGGCCTCGGGGAGCGCGTGTGTGTGCGTGTGTGTGTGTGTGGAGCAGAGTGCATATCTCAGAAATGCTCAAACTGCAAACCGCAACATTTTTAGATCTGGCCAATCGTGCTTCGAGAACAGCGTGGTTGCCTGAGGTACAGGATGACATGGGAGAGTTCCTGAAAAGTTCCCAGCAGACACACACACACACACGCAGACCCCCGGAGCCTCGGTGGATGTTTTCGTCGCATAAGTCATCGCAACATATTAGCGAGTGGAGCGAAGCCATCAGTAAACGTCTTCATAGCCTTGAGTCAGCTCCAAAGCCTCACCTCATAAACGATACAATAAAACGTCTCTCCCTGACAAAAGTGAGCAGCGGTCGCTCACGGTAACCCGGATAAATGGGCCAGCGCGGTGTGTGGCGGGTGCGGGACCTGATCACAGCGTGCGGCGCGTTCTCCATCTGCCCGCAGCGAGCGGATCAGGATTTCAAGGGTGCATCTGGGCCAGATCTGCAGCTCCTGCTTCTCCTCCTCTTTTGACCACATTAGAGGTGCAGCACACTGGTGGTCTTTGATTCTTCTGCTTTAAAAAGGAGAAGGGGGGGGTTGGGGGGTGTCGGCCCACAAAGAAATCAAAGGTCAGTGGCTTAAAGTCTCCACCAGACCCCCACCTGCTCAAAGCGAGTAATATAGACTTCATAAATGATAAGTTTGGAGTGAAAGCAAGCTTCCTGGAACAATGTTGGTGGTCAGGAACACAGACTATAAATATTTGTTCCTATTAAATCATGATTTTTCATATCTGGCGGTGCAATAAGTGACAAATTCATATTTTCTTCAGGAATATCGGCTTCTCAGATCTCAGCCATGGAGACCACCAATGCACTGAAAAGTCAGACGGAATTCTTTAGTTGTACAAATGCTGAATGTAGTTAAAATGATTGAATAAGATTCTCAAAACAAACTGCTTCCAAAATGAACACTTGCTCTTTTGGCTCTTTCAGCCCTCCCTGGTCCACCTCCCGGGCCTGTGTGCGTTTATTTGGAGTCCCTGATATCAGTAGTAGAGGTTCTTGGACTTGTAAAATACCGATCAACCAATCATCCTTAATATGAGCGTCTGCATGAAACAATGGGCAAAGATTGTGTGTCATTGTCATCGTTTTGGGGAGGGGGGGCTCTCTGTTGGTTTATGGGCCAGTGCGCAGATCTGCTTGGAGATTAATGTTTTTCCCAGGTGACCTGCGGGATGATGGACAGCCTTGGGTCAGAGGTCAGAGAGGCTGCGCAAAGGTGTTGCCAGGTGCCGGGAGGGGGGTTAGACTGAAAGGTGAGGGGTGAGGTCAGCGGATGGGACACCTGCGAGGGCCAGATGAGGACAGCGTTAGAACAAATACAGAGGAAGTCTCAGGTCGTTCATCACCACAGTGCTCACGATCCAACGTTCCGTTTGCTGCTTCCACACGATCCCTCTTTTAATGGTGTTAGTGGTGTTTGTGGGGCGAAACGCACAGACAGCTTATTATGTATTAAGACACAATTAAAACCTGCTTTTACTTCCACTGGTTGATCAAAAATGTATTCCTCATACCCTGTGGCTCTTTATTTGTGCTTCACTTCATTACTTCATGCCAAAAGTAATTTCTTAGATTATTTGTTATATGACTTTCCATGACATCACACATAATTGCATCTTTTTCCGTTGAAATTCAGACCTGCATGATAGCTTGCAGACTTTATTTTCCTCTTCTGAGTACTTCGTCCACCCTTCTCACAGTGATCTGTGATCGATGGAGAGTCGACAGTGGTGGAAACACACACACACACACACACACACACACACACACCCTTGTACTTCTATCTTTGTGAGGATTTACATAGACATAGTGCCTTCCCTGCCCCTTACCTTAACCCGAAACCATCCCAACTCACTCCCTGACCCTGACCTAAACCCAGACCTAACCTCAACCTTAAAACCAGGTCTTGACCCTCAAACAGACCTTTGGAGTTGGGAGGACCAGACAAAATGTCCTCCCTTCCCAACACACACACGGGCACACACACACGAGCACTTCTGTTTCCATGTCTGAACCCAACTCGCTAGCCGTTGTTCGTCGTCACCCGTCATGACTCATTTAGCAGATTTCATAAAGACCTCAATAAACACAAACAGATATAACGAGTTATTTCATCTCATAGTAGTGCTAAACTCTTTTTTAATAGATTATTGCTTAATGCTTTAGGAAGCAGCTGCGCTGCTGCATTTCCTTCCTTTCTTCCTTCCTCTTAACGCTTTTCTGCGCTTGTTAGTTTGTAGCTAAACTGTAAGTACACAGTGTTCAGAGAGGCAGGGTGGCCATTAGACACAGAGCTTTGGAGAGATTAGGACACACACACACTCACACACGCGCACACACCAAACCTGGGTTGAATCTTGGCCCAGCGGGAGCACAGAGGAACATTTAACCACGCACCAGGGCATCGTCAAATAAAATCATATGTGTTTTTACCTGATGTCGCCCGAATGAAAAGAACATTCAGGAAAAACAAGAGCCGTATTTCTTGTTGACGTCAGTATGTCATCGAGGAGAACAATGTGTTTTCTCTGTAATTCACCATTTCTGAAATAACACCAAAGTGATTTATTTATGACTGGTTTCTGCTGCTGGGCTCTGAGTTGCTCCCATAAACTATCAGGTTTTTGAATTCACTGATGGATTCATTAGGAAGCAGAGATCCTTTATTCAGAATAAATGTTGACACACAGCTTTACTTTTAAGCCTTTTATGCATTTTAATCGCTCAAAAGCTTGAACTCTCATTTGTCTTGCAGCATTTCTGATGCAGTTTCTGAGGGTGTGAAACACCACACACCGTGTTAGGGTTAGCTTCAGTTGGGGCAACAAATAAAACGTGTTTTCAGATTGTTTGATTTTCAATCAGCACATATTCCCCCGTTTCTGGGTAAAGATCATGTGTGCCTCCGCCTGATGGATCGTACATCTGGATTAGACTCGAAGGGCCAAATAAAACTGAAAATTGATATCTGTGGAGCTGGAGATGACATCACTTTGGACCCACACATCAGCTACACTTCAGGATCCTGCTGATATTTAGCAGATATATTGTACCCGTGGAATCCATCACATAAACATTAGAGAGAGAGAGAAAGGCAGCAAATTAGCACAAAAAAACCCACAAAGAGTTGATTATTAACAAAATTTTGGACAAACTTTGCGAGTGATTATTTTACGTTATATTTATCTGAGAGGATCATTAATCAAAGTGTGAGCGACTGGATCTGGAGCTGGACTGCTGAGTTCAGGATTTCGGTATGTTCTGCCGAAGGGATTAAACAAACAAAACGTTGTCTTTTACTTATAAAGGAAGAAATGAATGATGGCGCAGGAGGAGCGAGATGTACTGTGTGTTGATTCAGGAAGGTCCGTGACTCGGCACGGAGCAGGAGGCCGAGGCGAAGCTCCTGCCCGCCTTGAGCCAGAGGAAACCACATCTTTGCAAGCTGTGCGCTTTCCTCTCTTTGATTTTTTCTTGTTTCTTTGTCTCGTTCTCACAAGCCAGGAAGGTTCTGATGGGAAGTCGGTGTTTGAAGAGCAAATACGCACAAGGACGCGGTCCGATCCGGGCTGCTTGGAATAGTTGGCTGGGTGCGGGGGCCAGGAACACGCGGGGAGCTGCCGCGGCTTTTCTTGGTTGGTACACACAAACAAACACACACTCACACCCAGCGCCTGACCCCGTATTGGCTGCAGCGACGGCAGCGAGGCTGCCCCCCCTGTGTCCCAGCGTTGACCCGGGATGGTGTGAGATCGAGATGAGCCCCGCAGATTAAAAAACGTGGGCAAACAAAGGGGTCCAGCCAGGATGGGTCTCAGCGTGTATAACAATACAGCCACACGAACGCTGCCATAAACCATTTGCATAACTCTTTCTAATGTGTTTCGGAAAATTTTCTTGCTTTGCTTTGAGGGGATACCCCCGCATGGAAACTTATACCTAGGTGGTCCATTCCAGCCGACATCAGTTGTTTACCTAGCCCGGCTGAGGCACACAGAGAGGGGAAGCAGACATAGAGCAACGTGTTGTCTTTGACAGCCGCATGCACATTAATTATAGATTAGATACACACACGCATACAGAGAAATATGTGATACGTGCGCACGTACCGCGAGGACCCTCGCGCTACTGTACGTACGCACAGTAGCGCATTTGACTCATTACTCATGTATTTTTTTTTTTTCCCCCCCAACAGCCTTTTTTGGTTTTCTTTCCTTAATCAAGACCCCACGAATGAGCAATGATATAACCCGTGCTGGTTCCTCTCAGAGTGGGGGGCAGACCCCCCATTAAGACGCCTCGCGTCCGGTAGAATATATAGCCAATTTCATATGGTCGCAATAAACAAACACCACTGCTTGGCAGGGATATTTATTTGCTCTGTAAATGACGTTTCTTCAGCGTATGGAGATGCAGGATTTAGTCTCTCTTGTTATTCAGGCTCAGGAGAAGATGCCATTTCTGTTTAAGGTGCATGATTCTCGGTTAAGTAATGTTGTTTTCTGACACACATGACGCAACCAATGAGTGGTATGATGCACCCGTGTCTTTTCACACCCCATCGCCATCCAAGCCACCCTATGATGCCATTTTTGTGTGTATGTGTGTCTGTGTCTGTTTGTGTGTGTGTTTTATACACTACACTATAGCCTGGACTGCACTGATGCGTAGGATGGAACCGGGCATCACCATCGACTATGTAGTCATGACACCATCGCAGGGCTCTTAAAAAGGAGGGAGAGAGAGAGAGAGAGAGAGAGAGAGAGAGAGAGAGAGTGAGAGAGAGGGAGAGTGAGAGAGAGGGAGAGAGGGAGAGAGCATATTGCTGCCCTCAGGTGATGACTCCACCAATCAGCAGACCCTAGTGTGTCCACCGCTACCTTTGACAGTCTACCTGAACGGAACAGAACTGTTTAACCGAGGAGAACTCAGAAACTTCATACGACTGCCCAAGGTGTTGCTGCACAGCGGCCGACCACCACAGCTCACCTCCCAAACCTTACCTGTCACCCAGCACTCAGTGCTGCTCTCGGCCCCTCTGCGGGGGTCCGGCATGTGTTAACGTGACAGATTGAGCCTCAGTGGGATCCTTAATTGCATCATTTCATGGATGCGAGTCAGTGCTGTGGTCCAGGAGCGTAAACAAGCTCTGAATGCAGGCCCAGAGTGAGAGGAAGCAGGAGGAAGGTGAAGGAAGATTGGGCTGACAGAGATGGATGGAAGGGCAGGAGACACGGAGTCCAAAAGAGAAGAACATAACGACAGTGCTGAAGAGAATTTAAGATAGTGGGAGTGTGAAAAAACCCCTCTGAGACCCTTCAAGGCGATCAGCGAGGTTTGTTTTGATATGTGAGAAGCAGAGTCCAGTGAAGCAGAAGGAAAAGCAGACTGTTTGGAGAGTGTGTCTTCATTAGGGCATGATCAGGACGGAGGAGGGTGAGATTACAGCTGTCTCAGTCATGCATTTCTGTAGTTCTGCACGGTAAACACATGAGGTCAGAGAATACAGCACGCAGTCAGGCGCCTGACGGAGCCAGATATGTTCACGCAAAAAATATGCAGGTACTCGCTGAAAGAACCAGCAGAGATGTTTACACAGTCCTCATCCGGGACTCTCACATGAATCAATACGTTGGAAGCTAAAAAGGACCTTGATTTACATTAAGAAACACGAGACACGGACAAACACAGATGTTAATAGAGAACAGCTCGCTGGTCCCTCTGACCAGACGTCCTGGTGAACACGCGGCCTCAGTGTTGGCAAAATGTATGGCTGAAGGTCGTTTGGGCTGAGAAAGGACAAAAAAAACCACCCTCAAAATATGGCGCTATCGTCGGTTTGGTCTGTAGGATTTGGCGACATCTAGCTGTGAGAACAGGATTACAGCTCACAGAGATGTCTGAGCATGTGTGGTTACTGTAGAAACAACGTAGGTGACACTTCAGCCCATACAGATGACGATAAACACTTGAATTCATACATCCTTATATATATGCGTTCTACGTATGGTGACATTTAATTACTGTTATTTTCCACTGTACAGGTCATCTCATCATGCCTTTGCAGGAACTACATCAGGATCGGTGCATGCTGTGGCCCGCTCTTATAAACCAGCTGCAAGGGCATCTAAATATTCTTTGGATATTTATTTAGCACACACTCGCAGTCTTACACAAACAGTGTCACACCTGGATGGGCCTGACATAAAAGAGAGACTGCTGGAGCCGCCGGCCAAACATGAACTCAGTGAAATACAGTGAAAATGTTAAAAAAAAAAAAAAAACACTCTTTAAAAACATTAATTTGGAAACACCCTGAAATGTTGCAAAGGGCTCAAATCAAAGCCCTCTTTCATTAAACGTTACGTTAAAATGGGTTTCTGTCCCTCAAGGCAGAGTGAACACATTTTATGATGGACATGCAGTCTTGAAAGTTATTTTATTTGCAACTTTTTTTTTTTGCCAAACATGAAGGCAACACCGTAGACAGAGGCGCACCACTTGATATAGCTCATATTTAGTTGCCGTTCTCTGTTTTGACCTTTTAAGTCAATAACTGGAAATGTAACAGGCATTCTTTAGAATGGCTATAGATCATCTGCACAGAGAGGTTTGAGGAAAAATCAAAAAGTGATGATGTACGTGCTGCAGGGTGCGTTTAAAGTAGTGCGCCTAGTATGATGACTTAGTTTCTTGGATAATTCCACCACTGGGGGACTGCAGCTACCTTTAAGCACCTGATATCTGTGTAATTTGATGAACGATAAAATACAGTTCCGAGACCAACATTTTCTGTAAAATGAGTTTTAATGTGATTAAGAGGATATGATTCAACTAAAATACACAGTGTATAAAGTGATGCAGAATACAGCGACGTATAAATAGGAGAGTAGTACAAGAGTATGTCGTAGTATGTCGTCATAGTGCTGCACAATGAGGCCTAAATGAAGAAGAGTTCTTCTGTTGGGTCCATGCAGATATTACGTCGCATTATCAGACAATTCTCACTCATGGAGTCCTGCTTGGTCAAACCAGGACAGAGGTGAACACAGAGAAAAGAAGATTTTCCTTCAGAGGTGCACCTGCGCTTCTGTTTCACCAAAATGCAAAAAAAAAAAAAAAAATCAGCTGTTTACCGTATTTACCTGCCACCCCCACCATGCTTGGGACTCCAACATGGTTCCAGTGGTTCCGTCAGTGCCTCATGTGTTTACAACCTGTCTGATTCTCTTGCAAATTCAGACACGACGTCTGCAGCGTGAGGCAATGATCGCCCCGCAGGAATGCGATAGAGGACTACAAAAGAAGAACCGCAAGTAAATACAGCATCTGTCACACTTTTGTTTGAGAACAAAAAGGGTGACGTACTGTATCTTTTTATTGTGAGCCTATTGTTTTTTCCTGTCCTTGTTTTTTTCCCCTCTGTCTCCTCCTGTTACCCTATAAGTATTGCTTGTGCTGAATGGTTCTCTCATGTATACACTATTATAACACTGCACTTCCAGCCATCCCAGTCCTACAAATATTTAGTATACAGGCTCCTCATGTTTATTCAAAGTACTGGGTTACACTGTTTGGGAAAGATAGCCAGACAAGGGCCCTTCGGGAAGGAAAAAGAAAACCATTCCAAATGAAAAGTAATGATTCATACCACAGATAATGTCTAAACTCAAATATAAGCAGCACTGTTGGAGTTAGTTCTATTTTATGCAGTTTTGACAGAATCTGAACGGAGCATAGACAACTTAGTATTGCGTTACTCTAAATAAGGCCGTGTGTGTGTGAGTGAGAGAGATGCTGAGTGAGGTGGGTGGTCTCCACACGATCAATTAAACAACACAAAGCCTCATTGGTATTTTAAGCAGGAAATTAATTTTGCCATCAACGGCAGCTTTTCTCTGCGCATCCGTGTCTAAACTCTGGCATTGCTCATGGCGACGCTGCGTGACATCATGGCGACCGTCTCGGCTACCACCCTGCTGTCAAATCTGCCACCAGTCCACAGGCTCAGTTCAACTTAGCTCATCTTCAGCCTGTCTTACTTGGCTGGTGGATGGAAAAGCAGCAGTGGACCCACAAGAGATGAGAAAAGTGCAATCAGAGACTGAGTTGGTCTGTTTACACAAAGATAAAACTGATTATTTGCATGTATGGCGGCTCTGTTCTCTTTTCTTCCCTTCCCATCTCCCATTCCTTCTTAACCTTACCAGCCATTGGCAGCAACATGGTTCTGCTCGAGTTTTCTTCCTTTCCCCTGCTCGTGTTGCTTGGTCAGTGGTCAGGCTCTGGGTTTCTGTAATCCTGATTGTAACAAATGCTGCATCAATCAAGTCAGACCACTCATCGCCTAAACAGTTTTGTGATAAACACACGTGGACCTACCATCAGTACTCACACATCTTCCTGCACGTATGCCCATTTATCTGATTGATCTTGTTCCTTTACATCAGTGAAAAAAAGTGGAGCGATGTTACAGAACAGTTCATAAAGTAGCAGCGAAGTTGTGCTACATCACATACCCCGAAAAGGAACCCAATAAATGAACTTAAACAGGATTTCTGTAGGGCATGTAAACACACCTGATTGCTCCCAGTAATGGGATCCTGAAGGTCAAGCAGGTGTGATGATGTGAGGCAAGGAAGGGGGCGGAGACAAATGAACACAGGTGAGAGACATTGTGCTAATCAGTTAAGCCCTTATGTTGAAAAGCAACACTAAAGTTGTAGTTGTCATGACGATGACCCTTGGCTGAGGTGATACGTACACTAATTTAAAAGTCACTAAAAAAATTTTACAGAGGAAAAAAAATAAAGTACAATTGTATTTAATTGCACTTTTAAGTATCCGATGAAACTTAATAGGACGTCACTACAGGTGGAGCTCGAGATTATCATCACCGAAAATAAAAAAAGGAGGCAGAAATTTCAGACATGCTATAAATTTTAATAGACATATTGATATTTCTGTAGCGAAAACAAAGTTATCCCTAGTTATATTTACAATACAGGAATAAAAAAAATGTCACATACAGTACAATAGTAAAAACAACATAGAGAACTTAAATAATTATTTTATTTGTGTAACTACTTAAATAATGAAAATGGTTATTCTATTCACACCACGCCATCTCAGCAGCTACAATGCAACTTTCACATTAAGTGCTAAAACAAAAATGATAAATTTCAATTTTACAGCATGAATTCCATTTTGACCAGGTAGAGTTGATTTATTTCAGCAAACAAAAAGAGGCGGGAGACGACAAACAAGTACACCGCTACAGACACTGAACTTCATTTGACTGGATTTGGGATTCCAAGAGTAAGCAGAACTGAGGAGTGTTTGCCTTCAAAAGCTCCTGTTTTATGGAGAAAAAAAAAAAAAAAAAAAGAGTGATGGAGAAAATGTGGGCATGCACGTAAAGGCGCTGCATCTGTTTGAACTTCACTCTGGCATCTTGATAGACGGAACACATTAATGTGGCTCCAGACAAGCCCGGTCCACCATTAACTGTTTTCTGACCTGACGCAGGAGTCAGATTCTCGTTAGAGTGGAACATTCAATCTTATCTCCATTCAGAGCGATCCTTTGGCTAAAAATTTGCCCTCCGCAGATAAGATCTGCCTCCGGCTGCGGACTGCTTCCACGGCGACCCGGCGTGATCTTTGATCATCTCGCGGCCGAGACACGTTTCTGACAGTGGTAATGAAACCACATGTCGGCGGGGAGGTGGGTGGGGGTGGGGGGTTGGAACAGCCTCGGCCAGCTTTGAATTACTCCGCACGTGCACGGGCATGCTACAACTGCATTTACTTTCACGAGTCTTCAACAAAACAAAAAAAAAAGCTGCATATATATAAGTACAAGAACATGAAAAGACATGAAGTGACAGGCTTAGTGTAAAACTGCTTTCTATAAGCAGCATTATCTCCCATATATTATTACGCTTACAAAAATAAACCCTCCTCTATGATAACAATAGTAATGCTATAGTTTTCTTTGCAATGCTAAGTAGTACTTCGGTAAGCTCTATTGGAAATATACATCGCTGTGTTATCGCTTTTTTTCCCTTTTGTAGTTTTGAGTTCAGGTTCAGTGTGTGGCGCAGCCGAAGGAGTCGCAGTGGCGACGGCGTGACTCGGCGGTCAACGCGATCTGGATGGCAGGTGGATTTTTCTTTACAAACGATTACAGTGCACGGGAGCCAAGGGCTCCTTTCAGGTTGTGTGAGGCTGGCTTAGACGAACGGCTCTCGCTCAATCGTTCATATTGTCTGTGTGGATCGACTCTGGACACTGATCCGTGTGGTGTGTGTGTGTGTGTGTGCGTGCGTGTGTTTATGATAACGTGACCCCCCCCGCCAAGAAAAAAAAAAAACCCAAAGCGAAAGTGAGATCAAATGATTCATCTCTGTTGTTCTGGCAGATGAAAGAAGCAAACGCTCTTTTCCCTAGAGCTCCCAACTCTTTGTGACCGACGCAGAGGTTCCGTCAAGCCTGCGTGTGAAGATATTTACGATGCTGGGTGTTGAACTGGCCAAAATCGCGCACTGGGAATCTCGCACAAGCACACCCTTCTGTCTGATTCTGAACTCTTTGCAACCTCGAAGAGTCTCAGTTCCTGCTGAAATGCCTTGCGCTCCTTCGTCTCTTTGTGGAAAGGCTCTGAAAAGATCCAGTTTGTGTTCCTTTGGAGCTCCTGCTCCTGCGGAGTCGGCCACGGGCGAGCGTTTTTACGAGCAACAGAGGGACTTCTGCAA
This sequence comes from Lagocephalus sceleratus, assembly GCA_911728415.1. Classification (NCBI taxonomy): domain Eukaryota; kingdom Metazoa; phylum Chordata; class Actinopteri; order Tetraodontiformes; family Tetraodontidae; genus Lagocephalus; species Lagocephalus sceleratus. The sequence continues at coordinate 12,517,252 of CAJVRN010000232.1, read as the reverse complement.
CCTGGCCGTCGTCGAGTCTGTGAACGCGGCGTGGGTTCCAGGCCCTGTTGCTCGAGGGCAGGTAGCTTATAGGCGGAGGAGGAGGAGTTTGGCGATGAGGACGCTGAACCGTCTGATGGGGATCCGTGTGTGTGTATGTGTGTGTGTTTCGTGTGAATGCTGTGTGTGGGATTATTAAGGACACCATGTTAGAGTCTGCTGGTGGTGGTAGGTAGATTTGTGTTGACTTTAGGGTGACGGCGGGAGGCGGCTCCCCCCCCCTCTGCGCACTCCTATACAATATAGCTGGTCAGGTCGAGGAGGTACGACGTCATGTCGATGAAGTGGTCCAGGATGCCGTCTTTCTCCTGGTCGTTGGGCATGCCCCCCTCGCTCTTCTCACACTGGGCCCCAGAATAGCCACTCTTGCACAGGCACTTGTTGGGCTCCATACACACTCCTCCGTTGCGGCAGGCGGGCTCACACTTGGCTGCGGAAGGAAACACAAACCCAGGTAAGCTCCAGTATACCTGACTGAGTTAATGAACTGTCTCTCCATCAGGGCTCGGGGGGGGCACCTACCGGTCCTGCAGAAAGGTCCCTCCCAGCCCGGGCTGCAGCAGCACTTGCCGGTGGGAGTGCAGTGTCCGTTCTTGCAGTGCCTGGAGCAAGCCGTCATCAGCAGCTCCGGAGGCTCCACCTGACGCTGGCACTCTTTGGGGGCGTAAGGCCTGCAGCGGGAGGAAGGAGGGGCGAAACATTAACGACAGCACCCCAGACTTTCACCGGCCGACACCCCTCCTTCAAACACGGGGTCATGCAAGTTGGATTAAAATAGCCATTGCTCGTCACAGCCCCGTACGCCCACGGGTCTTGGGCCGCGTCGGTTCTGCCCGCGTGCTCAATGGAGAAACTGTTAGCGTCTCCAGGTTGTCTGATTGGTGCTATAATGGATGGCTTCCTTTTATTTTCCTTACATCTGTTTTTAGGCACACGATATTAAATGACTGTTAGAAGCTGGAGCCGCTCAGTGAGAAATCTTAAACCCACCAAACACACATCGGTGCCAGATCACATTTTCCACTAAAGTTTCGTGCGGAATCCATTCATAACTTTTAGGAAACGTTCTGCTAACTGGAAAACATTAAAAAAAAAAAAAAAAAAAGAGCGTATTGGCCGAGGTACACAGAAATACTGTGCTGTGATTTGTGGAACCGCCGCAGCTATTTACGGCTATTTTGACGTATTCTGATAAATGTGGCCGTTTGTTTACAGCTCATTTCAGCTGAAGAGCACAACAAGGAAGATCATCAGACTTCCATCGTGTGCCGTGTCTATAATCTCAGATGATTGGCAGGAAGCACAGTCATGCATTGTAACTTATTTAATTGAAGATTGTTTGTGTAAATTCCATTTTCTGTTAATTTTGCAGAGAGGAGGAGACCAAAACCAACAACACACAGCTCTTGTAACCACAGAGATGATTGAAAAACACACGCATGGTCATCTTCACACCATATGTGTAAATTCTGAAACAATCAATCCATATTATGACAAAACATCCACACACACAGAAACACAGACACACACACACGCACGTCAGCAGATGACGCGCTTCATATCACGCTCACGTCTGGAAATAATACAGGGAGGGAGAAAGTGTGTTCAAGTGTGTACTGGTTGCACACACACAGATCTGTGAATGAGGAGGAACACAGCATAAATAAGAGCGTTTTGTGTCTGCTGGGATGTTTTATTTTGTTGATTTTGCTGCACAAGATGTGATTCTATCTAGAGCTGAAAACTCCGGGCCGGTGAGGTCACCACGTTTGTGATTCAACGTTGGAGAATTCCCAGTCAATTTTGGGACCAAAAAAAAAAAAAATCCAGATCTCTTAAAACACACACACACACACACACACACACACACACACACACACAGAACTGGGTGCAATCAATCCCCTGCAGTGATTGCACTGGGTTGGTACAGCCGTCATTTTGAAATGGTTTCCTTAAGAAGCGTACTGTAACGATAAGCATCAGCCATTTACAGTAAGAGTCCAGGCTTGAACAAAGAAGAGGATTATCTGATGCTGCCAAATGTGCCAAACATGCCTTTTCCCCCCAAAGAACACGAGCAGAAGTGTGAACAGATAAAGAGAAGTTTCGATCTTAAAAAAAAAGGCCCCCAATGTTCCGACCGGGCCACTGATGGATGGGTGCAAGCTGACAATGCGCTGACTTTGTGCGCATGTTAAAGTCCCTTCAAATTCGGAGGATGGAAGTGCGGGGCTGGTGGTGGTGGTGGGGGGGGGGGGGGGGGAAGGAGGGGGAGGCGGGGGTTGATTTCCCATGCTCCCATCAGCACCCAACTCCAGACTCCATCCGGGCCGGCTTTTGTTGTTGCAGGCTGCATGTAGTTAAAAAACAGTGAGAGAGGGAAGCAAACAGAGAGAGAGGGAGAGAGAGAAAGAGTAAGAGTCCCCGGAGGATTGGGAGGGGGTCTGTAGCTAACACTGTTAATAGCAGGCAGGGGTCAGCAGCGCTACTAAACAGTCTGTACGACTGCCAGGGTGGCTGTGAAAACAGCACCTGCTGGTAGCGCCACTTGACAAAGGCAGCTGGGTCAACAGCCACTGTGGGAATTTATCAACTTTGGGAGGGGTGGTCGACGTGTGAGAGCCAGGGAGCCGGAGAAGGGTAACGGCGCTCGCATCGGATCAGACCACGGATGCAAAGAGGCGGGGCTTAGCAGAGCTATCTGGGGATCAAAGATGCAGGTAGAGATGAAGGGACGGTCTGAAAACCAGCCACGCTTCTGTCTGCAATGTTTAAATACACCAGTCAAGCCTCCCGAGACGTCTGATTTTCCACATTTGCGAGCGTGTGCACGCGTTTAGGTTGTTGACTCGCAGGATCGGTTTGATTGACGTGAGGTATATGTGAGAAAAAGGCCGTGAAGTGGTGTACATTGTGCACCCCAACAATGGCTTAATCAAACGGCCCAGTGTGGTCTCTTTTGCTGTTTTGTCATCCGACTCCATTGTTTGGGAGCGTCTTTTGTAGCTTCATTCCTTGTTTTAATTGTGTAAGAAATTTACTGTGCATTGTAGGAGCCGGGGCCATTCAGCGGGACTGGCACGCAGCTTTGTCGAGGGGAGGACCACAGCCGAGATGCAGGAAGATTTAGGAGGGATAGGAAAATAAAGAAAAGGCTTTTTCCTCCTGCAGCGTGCTGGGACCTGGCTGGGCGCACGCTCACACGGGCTCACAGATGTGCATGTTCGCGTGTACCCACCTCCCACACGGTCTCTATCGGCGCACACAAAACAGAGGCGCGCACACAGATAAATATATCCATGAATGAGCACATGCCGTCTCATTCCTCTGCACAAGTGGTGATTTGCGATTTCAATGGCGGTCCATAAAGGAGGTCCCGGGATGCTATTGGAAGTTCACCGTGTCTTTTTAAGCGGTCTGCTCGCTGTAATTTAATCAGTCAAGCCTGCAGCTGCCAAAAGCTGAGCAACTTTTCACACGTTTTGTAATACTGTTAGGCTCCCCTTCTCATGGAAAGGGGGCTGTCACAAACAGAGGCAAATTACATTTTAAACCAGAAATCAGCAGGAGGTCCCACTCTGCGTTTCCATGACTTTTCAGGGAATGGCTGAGGCCGACGATGCTAACTGTGTGGGCATAAGGACATGTACATTTCCAATTATGATATAATAAACATGTGACTTTACCGTACAGCTCACATGGCTTCATGTATATAAACAGAGAGGCTCAAACAAAACCCTGCCTTGTGCTGTGTCATGATATCATTGTCAGTGTGTTTCTTTTCTCAAACGTAGCATTTTCTCTAGAACGGCTTGTTCCTGGCATAAATATAATGCGCGCGTTGTTAAAATAATTACATTATCAAACACACATTCAGCAGGACAGAGCCAAGACATTACCCCCCAGTAGCTTGCCAACAGTATGTGCTGAATGTACAGAACAAACCAGTTTGAAAAGGAGGCTTTGCTTGGTATAACCCCAATAATGTGAAATGTGTCACACAAATATGGCAATTTGCATATTTCCTTCTTAAGTGCACAGTATCTTTAATGTGCTAATCTGTGTTATGAGTGAGATTCATGTAAACACTGAGGCGGGTCCCCCTCCATGGAGTTAGCAGGTAGCCTCACCATGTTTATACAGTAGGCCAGTGTTATCATGGGTGCTACCATCACGCGCCATCCTTCCTTATAGAACACACACCAAATGTAGATTGTTGGGGATGAAACTTTTTCGCTCCTTCACTGTATAGCAACAAATGTATTATTGGATATATTTCAATCCAGCTGTTGCACTGCAAACAAGTCCTGACTTGCTGTCTGTGTTTTTCTTGCACTCGCTCACTCTTATACACCCTAACAGCACACACACAGGCGCACACATGCACACAAACACACACACTCAGCATGTTCCAAAATGCATGGTGGCCCATTTATTATTGGAGGGGTACTCCAACTGACAAACAAATACCTAGAAATGAAGTCATCTGGCCAGGACATGTTTACACAAACACTGCTGAAGGATTTTATGGCTGACGTTTGCCTGTAAGCCTTTACTGCTCGCCGTAGCAGTCGCTCCATGTTCCCAAACACAGAGCTGATCGGAACACAGAGCGGGATGCTGAGCTGTGCCACGAAAGCCACAATGCGGCAAAACAAACCTCTTAATACGAGGGCTTTTGACTCCAGATGTCCTCGCAATAGGAAGAAAAGGTAGAGGACCACCAAACTTGATAACGCGCTGAGGTCAGATACTTAAGCTACTCCATTTACTCCCCCCTCCTCCTTTCTGTAACAAGATCACAATAACGAAGCCAGAGAGTATTAGGAGTCGAGACTCCGACACCACAGGGTCCGCACAGACTAAACAAGTCCAGTCGATGGTGGAAAGATCTGTTCGTAGGGAGAGACGCATCCACTGACAACGCCAGAAAACATAAATCTGGAGCGGACCACTCTGGCTCCTTTGAAGCATCCGCAGTGTAACCGATCACGGTTGCTTGGGTGGCACTGTCGTCACTCGGGACCCGCCAGCCGCCCGCGTTTCTGCACTAAATCGCAGGCACGCTAACTCTCTCTCCCCTGACACCTGACTCCATCCCCTGTTTTTCTTACTCTACTCCTCCAGATCTGAGCCAAAGGAACACATCGTCTTGTGCGTTACACTTCACGCAGCCTGGCGGACCTAACCCCGCCCGATTGCTCCCGGTCCCAGCCATCGGCGCTTATCAGCTGTGACTCCTTCCCTGTTGGTGTCATTTGTGCTTACACGCTTTCCAGCATGACAAACTGCTTTGTTCGCCACTCCGGCGATGTCTGCAGCCCTACAGATGGTATAGATTAGGACGCGCGCACCCATTTGAATTATGATGTTCATGTGTATGTTCCCAGTTGTTTAATATCGCCTCATTAACCACTGGCTGCATGGAAACAGACTTGACTGAGCCACTCGGAGCGAAGCTGACGGCTGTGGGCCGGGGCCATTGCAATGAAATAAATGTGCACAGATTTTAAAATAATGACTGGAACTTTCTCGGCTTAATAACATCCACTGCGTTAAAACGGGTTTGATGGTGAACTTGCACGATTCTGCAAAAAAAAGAAAAAAAAAGTGTCCGTACCTTTTGGGGTCTACGAGCTTGTAGAGTTTGCCGCTGTTGGACTGCACCATGCTTTTACTGCTCGCCAGGATGTAGACCTCACCTGCAAAGGAACAGTCAGATTCATTAGACCGTCGTGTATCGTGTCCATGCACGGGTGCCAGTTAACATCTCTGTCATCCATGAAATACCTGAGTGTGGATGGACGGGGGGGGGGCAACGTTAAGGAATGAGGGGATGCGAGGAGATGAGGATAATGAGTGCACTTAAAGCTTCTGCACTGCTGCACTTGCCAGAGGACGTGAAGAAAGAGTTTAATGGGACAATTGGATACTCATGACTGGGAACCAGGCGGATAATTTAATGAGGAACAAGGCCACAAGAAAATTCCATAAGGGAACAAATTGAAAACATGTGCCTGTGGGGCCCATACTTTGCAAAACAAGCCCACCCCCTCCACGATTCTTGCGCCACTTGCGAGTTGTGATCAAATGCAGGAATCTTTAAATACTTTGTTGAAAGGAAGGCCCAAAAGAAAGAGCGGCGAGAGCGGTGCTCGGCCAGCACCTCTGATGCCTGCGTGCGCGCAAGGCGCGTCGGTTCTTTAACCAGAAAAATCGCAGCAGCCAACCATTGATTCTGACAGGATCTGGTGGGGGTCCAACTGGTGGAAAACATCGCTCTGTATCGTATTAGTCTTCTCACCTCAGCTCACCCCGCCTGATATTTATCCGGCACTTCCCCAGGTAAACAATAACAGTACCGCTCTGTAGGTGGTCTCACAGGAAGTATCGTTGCTTCTTATGGAACTGATAATTAATGCAAAAGAAAGTGGCTATAATTTAATATCCTGTTGAGAAATCACCACAGAGGCACATTAGGAGGGTTATTAGTTTCCTTGTAGATTTCTCTCTAGCTCCTTGTTGGCAGGATGTCCTGAATTTGTTCTTTTATGCTTTGCCATTCGAACATCATTTCAATAACCAACTGGAAAATTCCACGCTCCCCTGTTATTGTATGCAGCATGCTGCAAAATAACTTTGTTTTTCCACAGTTTTTAGCCTTTAGCAGTAATCTGGAGGAAAACAGAGGGAATGAGGGCTTCATAAGACACATAATCTTCACCTACTCACCCAATTCATCCTCTCCAAAGCCCAGGATGTGTCCCACCAGCGTGGAGCCGCAGGAGCCAGCCGAGCCCAAGCACAGGGATTTCTCCTGCCACTGCTCTTCGCTGGCTGACACGGACAGGGTTGACTTCTGGAGGGTCCGCAGGTTACTGAGCAGACCAGACATGAGATGGTGAGCACAGCTCCCTCAAAGGATCCTCCATTCTAAATGGTTTCAAGCGCATAAAATCGCTGGAGAAGGAGAAAAGTGTGGCTTTGTAGCTGTAATGAGGGGCTTGTTTAAACGGCCACACACACCGCTCTCCTGTGTGAACATGTTTCATGGTGCCACGAAGAAGCGGACAGGAAGCACAGTCTTCATTTCCACGGAGAGGGTCGTGTCATAGCGGTGACAGTAACATTAAACTGGTGACGGAACTCGTTTTATTTGGCAGAGCGCGCGCTGCGTGTCCGTGCAAGACCGAGGGTGAGAGCAGCGGAATGACTGAAGAGGTACGTGATGGTTCATAAATCATGGTTACTTCAGGCGTCACTGGGAAAGCGGAGGATTTACGTTTGGTAGGATGGACCCACCCGTTCTTATCCCCGAACACATAACTGCCGTAGAGTCTCCTGGACTGGCAGCCCCGGTAGATGAAGCCACCCACGGGTGGCGCTCCCCCGCTGGACTGCAGGTCGTAGACGGATGGCTCGTTTTCTGAGGAGACACAAGAAAAGTGAAAATCGGGCTCCTCCCTGGGCAGGCATCGTTGGTGAGCATCGCTCTGTGGCTCTCTGGTCAGCTGGTCAAAACGAGGTGGGTTCGACGCCGAAGGCGGAGCTTCTCCCCGAGGTGCGTCGGCTGATTTATTGCGAATACCAGAAACAAGTGCTGCTGTTATTGATTACTTGCAGAATGTGAGAAGAACCAGACACGTCTCAGCTGTGTTTTTAAGAATGCTCACCCTTCATCTCGACTCTTATTGTTGTTGACAGGTTTAAATCTTACTGGTGGACACAAACCTACATTCCATTGGCAAATCTACACTCCGCAAGAGAGGAATCTTTTTAGATCACATAATTTCGATTTAAAAGGTCATCCAAGATGTTAGCGTGCCGCCGATTCTTGCTCCAGAGGCGATACCATCAAGCGCGACTCCGGCCAATTGTTGCGCGCCTTTGTTTTCTGTTAGCCGCTCTATTAACCTTCGCAAAGTATTCAAAGAGATACAGAAACTGACAGAGGTGAATCATGAGGGTCATGGAAGATGTCTTGGAAACTTTAACTCACCATAATCTTTCCCCTTAGCGATCTCAAGTATTCTTCCCGCTGTTGAGTTCTTGCCACTGGCGTCGGTACAGAGGATCAGGAAGCTTCCATTTTCAGTCCGAAGACGGTCCACGGCACACCTACAGCGTTCAGCACAATGAAAACCCACCGTTTCGCCCATCGCCGAACGCCCTTCATTTGGTTCCGATTCCATTTCGATGCCTCACTCACCTGCCTGGGTCGTGTAAACCATGGGCAAAGATCTCCGGAGGCTGGTTGGTGCTGTTGAAGTAAGGGTTGTTCCGCGGGATGGAATACGGGGATGTGCAGAAATCCGTGTCCACGTCCACCCTCAGGACGGAGCCGGTGAAATCGCTGCGTTCGGAAACACAATCAAGCGCACATCAAACCCATGGCCACAACGACATTTGACATGGACACGTCACCCTCTCAGGCCTCCGGTCTCACCTGAGTCCGTCCATCTCCTCCATATCGTCCAGGGTGATCATGCCGTCTCCCAGGATGATGTGCAGCAGACCATCGGGGCTGAAGAGGAGCTGGCCACCGAGGTGCTTCCTGTGCAGCTCCGCCACTTCCATCAACACTCGCACGGTTCGGGTATCCACCTGGTTCGGGTTTTTCCTGTGGAATAAGTATCGATCTGCCGTCAGAGGGCTCCTACGTCTTTATGCATCTATGCAGAAGTCTTCTAAATAATTAAAAACAGAGACTGTTTGGCTTTTGTTGAGGGTGGTCTTATGAAACATGCAGCATAAGAAACCAGGATCATCTTTAATTACATAACTACAATGCTGACGCGACAAATTCCAACTTTAAATGACTTTAAACAGCTTGTTGTTGGAAGCCATTTAGCAATGCTATGTCTCATTAAGGCAAAGACAGGGTGGAGATGTGATAGAGACTTCAAGATGTTGCACAACTTTCAGTGCGGAGGGAGGATTTGGCTTTGTGGTATCAGCAACAAATACTTTGGATTGTGTCATTTTGGATCGTCCTGCATGAGATAAAGAGCGAGAAACACTCTCTTACTCAGCCATCTGCAGTTAATACCTGTCATTTCTCTCCTGGACCCTCAAATTAAAGACTGTGAGGTGCAGTCACAGAGCGCTAGACTATCACTGAAATTAGAGCATTAAGTTAAACATGCATCTGTGACTACACCAACTAAAATCCAACACCTTCGTGAGAACAGGCCGTCGCCTTAAGCACAAAAGTGTGATTAAAAGCATTACAAAGGTTTGCCCATCCTATACTTTGGCAAACAATGCACACTAAATTTAAGATTGACCTACATTCTAAATCCCAATACGGGAAGTGTTAAAAAAAATTGCATGACGCTGGGTAGCTGTAACTGACTGTAAAAACAAGTTGACTTAGTGTAGTTTTTAGAAGATACACAGATCAGATATAGGTGACATGAAATAGATGGGGTCAAAGGTGGATGTTGGAGTTTTTGATAAAATGTGCTTGATTCTAACCTCTACCTGAAGCAATTACCAGTTACTTTGTTTAGGACCTTGCAAATGGACTAGTATAGTATTAGTCTATCTGAAGGGCCGTGTGTATATTTTTACACTTCCTATAAAGAAGTTAGGTGTAGAAGACTTTGGCACACACTTCTGCCATTACCTCGAAACGGTGTATTCAACCACACGCAGAATGTGGTCGTGTGGACCGATGGCCCAGCGCTCTTGGTTGGTGGTGTAGGAGACGTAGAGCTTGCCATTCTTCTTGTAATTGGGGTGGAATGCCAGGCTTAGCAGGCCCCTTTCATCTCCGCCCTGCAGTCAGAGGAGAAACACAAAAGATCCAGGAGTTAATTATGTCCCTCCTTGGCTTCTGCTCTGCTGTGTGGGGTTGGAATCGCCCCCCGCGGTCATCTTCATCATCAGCGAGACCTCTACGAGCGAGCCCCCGCCAACGCATACGCCACACCAGTTCCTTTAATTCTTCAACCCTTAATCCCTCTTTCTTTATTTATCCATCACATTCCCTTTCACACCCCTGCTATTATCCTATTCTCTCTCTTTCTACCTTCGCCTTGTTTCGTTTCACACCTTCACCATCCGGCCTGACTATGCCATTACCCGCCATTATAAAGCGTTTGACTCTGGCTGTGCAAGCGCACCCCCACTCCTCAGTTTGGCCAAGCCTTATCTGCAGCCTGGTTATGCGTGCTTCTCCGTGGGGTCGTGGGGCCCCTGCGACGCCCCGGCCCTCCCGGTGGCCTCCATTGTGCAGTGATTTGTGTGTGTAATCTATGGGGGATATCTGTGAATGCTGGGCTGAGTGGCTGAAAGAATTTATTAGCTCACTCACAGTTCATAGAGAGCACAAAAGTGCAGAGTGCTTCAGCCCCTGCTCTTTGCCTCCTGTCCTCCGTGCAAAATTCAAGGCTCGAGGGGGGGGGGCTGGGGTGGGCGGGGTTAGTGCGGGCGAAGAGCTGCCAACTCCCACTGTCTTGGCAACATGTTTAGAAAACATCCAAATTGCTTGTGTAATATGTAAACCTTTGTCTCACCCGGAGGCAGCTACATCAGTTGTCACTACCTTGGTGGTCCTCCCATCATAGTTAGCTGTAATAATCAGCTGCAGCATTTGGTTCCCTGGGCAGAGAAACCCAGGTTGGCCCCCTTTTTTTTCCATGTTGTACTCTCCTTAACCATTTCCTCTTGACAAAGAATGAACAGAATGCAAGGCTAAAAGGTGTGAAGAACTGAACTGAAGTGGACCCGGAGTGATTGAATCCCATCAATACATTTGAAAAAACTGTGATAGCCTCAGACAAAAAAACCCCCCAAAAAATAAAAACCAAGAAAACAGCACTCTCTTTTAAAGAAACAAGTCAAGGAAAGAATCCAGTTCAAGGTGGATGGCATAAATAAACGGCAGATGTATGATCAGCCAGTCAGTACCTTCACATGCACAGCTAAGTCATTCAAACAGACTACTGTTTTTGCCAGTATAAATGAGAATTGCACTCTTCATAAAGTCACACCACAACAGTCAGTAGCACACTAATTAGCAACCAACACAGCATAAAAATTGTCTTCATCCATCCAAAAAGACACCTTTTTCCCCCCATGTTCAGCTGGCTTCCAAAAAAGTTAACAGAGGTCAGGATTTAGTGTAAAAATCCATCAATCACTTGAAAAAATTCAGTTTTTTTAGGTGTCATTTTGACAGAGAGATTCTCTTGAAAATGCATCAATAAGAAACAGGCGGGGGTCTACCCATCTAAATAAAGCCTGCAAAGCAATGTGAAAGTTGACAGTTGAATCACTCCATAAGGCGGAGCTCTGTGGCGAGGAAATCTGAACAAATGTGGGCTCAGTCAAAAGCCAGTTGTGTGGGAGTGGATGCAGAGCACCGTGCAGCTGGATGACAGTTGCAGCAAAAACCAACGCACTTAACAAAAGCCTGCATCTCGGGAAGTGAAATCCAACCTTTCTGGTTCATTGAACCCCACCTTCAAATGCTGGATCCATATGTTGGATTTGAGGATGCAGTGGCCCACATCCCGAAAATAAACTCACCGCAGGGAGTGGGTCAAAGACCGCAATTCCAGAGAGGCCTAGATCCGGAGCCAAGCGGGGACCACCAAGATACACAGCGGTTAAAGGGGCTGAAATATTAGCTCCCTCACAAATGAATAACTCCTTCAGCAGCAGGCGAACGGCAGAGTTGGCGCAGGGGCCGCGAGGAACCGGCACAGCATTGGAAAGCTTTTTCAAAAGTTGATCCAATGAGATCAGCCAATGCAGCCAAAGTTCCCTACGCTGATCGGCGTAAAAACTGCTGCATCTGCACGTTTCAGTGAGAGGCGCGAGGCTCCCTAAAGGCTCGTGTCATTACGGCACCATTTTTCTACAGAATTTCCCATTTGTGAGCCTTCCATCTGCTAACAGCCACACGCGGTCCTTTCACCTGTAACATCTTAGCGCTTATTTACGACTGCGGCCAGGATTCTCAGTGTTGCCTCTGCTTTCCGTCTCCCTCCAAAAGTGGCTTTGGCGCTGTCAAGAGTGAAAAATTCAAGTTTAAAGGCCGCTCCAGGTACAAGCAGCCTTCCAAATCGGCCAACGGAACATCAAATACAGACACTTCGTGTCCATAGAATGTGCTCAGTGATTCTTGCATAGCAAAATAATTTATCATCATTTGTCTGCGCTGCAGATGTCACCGATCTTTTTCCTCCCCTCGGTGCTATTTTATAATCGCGCCATTCATCTCTCATTGTTTGAGGATAATTTGACATCAGTGTGAGTTTCACCACAGACTTGTTTCGTGTCAGAGCAGATTTTGAGCTCGAGGCCATTTATTTGAGCCTGCCTGTGGACAGCTCTGAGCCTCTGGTGGCCCGAGACTGCAGAGCAGCTGTCTGTGGACGGAAAATAACAATAACAACAACAACATGTGGGCTTATTTATTTAACCAATGAAAGATTTGAGTGCAGGACCCTGCGCCCCTGCAAACTCGCACCAGCAGAGTGGGACACATTAGGTTGCTACTTACAGATGTCTCCATTTATAAAACTCTACATCAAATGCCTTTACTAAAATTATTTAACTGGAGTTGGTTGAGGTTTTCCCCAACTAACGACCGGTTGAAGATGACGAGACTGAGACGGCAATTACTCGATTTATTGCAGCCAAAGTACCCATGTCGGCGGTGAGGATTAAAAAAAAAAAAATCCAGTGTAAGCCAGTGTCTTCAAGGATGATTAAAAAGCTTTAATAATTCCGCACTGGTTACGTGCGCTAATCCCAAACCACATCCTGCAACAAGACCCCCATCCAATCAGGAGGTTTGGTCACCGTCATGTTAGAGGTGTGTGAATACGAGCCAACTGTGGAGAGAGAAAGCTGATGATGAAACGGGCGCAGCGTGCACGTGTGCGTGCATGCGCGTGCTTGTGTGGTAGGTGGGTGGTGGTGGTGGAGTATGGAGATTGAATTTCAGGAGGAGAACACCCACAGCGCTGCTGGGAGCCCACACCACCACAGCACAGCATTGTTTCTGTGCAGTTCAGCTTAATTGGTACCGGGGGGGATCCATGGATGGTATGGTGGTGGTGGTGGTGGTGGTGGGGGGGGGGGGCAAGACCAGAAGGAAGCACAGAACATTACAATCAAAGCATGTGCGTGGGGCTGATGATAAACCCGTTATCTCTCCCGTCTCTTGAGGGCCTGGGTTCCTCTCTGTAAAAAGGCACCTCCATCCTGTTGATGTTTGCCAGTAAACACCTTACCCCCCCCCCCATTCCCTCCCCGGTTCTGTTCACCCCCTGTGGATGGGAGCCCGTTCTGGCAGCCAACATCACAGAATAGGACTCCTGGGGCCAGCGAGGGATCGAGCCACATCTAATTGTCATAATGATCACTTTATCCTCAACCAGTTTGGACTGAGCGGAGATAAGGGAGCAGCAGAGCCCCGACGGTATCCCGTAGGGGGCACTTGCACATTCAATTGCCGTGCTCTGTTTGACTTCTTATAAGCAGAGGGTCTTGTCAGTGGAGGAGCGGGAGGCATGCGTGATAGATAAACTTCCTGTCTGGGAGTGTGCCACCCAAACGTTTCAGCTTCCCCATCTCAGGCGAGCTAAACAATTTATAAACAATTCTCAAATTCTGAATCCGATATGTAGGGCGGATAACGGCAATGCGACGCTAAGTATTGTGACAAACAGACATCACTGTGGTCAAATAAATTAGACATTGAGTGTTCACGAGATTTTTGCAGTGACAACTCGATATAGAAACAGAGATTTTAACCCCGAAGCTTCTTGCTATGGGCTAACTGCGCTACCACGTTGGCCCTGTTGCTTATACCAATATCTCGAAAATCCGAAAGACTGAGGGTCTTTTTTTTCCCCCCACTGCTCCGTCTGTTTATTTTCCCAAGCCAGGGTGCAAAGCCAAACAGAAGTAGAACACATTTACTTGGCCTTTGACACTGCGAGATCCCATAATGTCCCCACTTGGCGGGTACACTTTTGTGACGGTGGGTGGTCAAGTCGACACATGTGCTAATTCCTGCTAAAAACACAAACCGATCACTCGGTGTGTAACCATCTCCTCATTAATCTGCGATGAACATGTCAAATAAATGCATTTTTGCCGAGGTGACTGAAGATCCCACTGTAAACCCGGGAGGGGCTCGTTGGGCTGACATTCCAGTCGTCATGTAGGCTACCCAGGCAGTAAAATATGAGGTAGTTCACATTGGTAGAACCCTTATGGTGAACAATGTGGGAGAGATTAAGAAGCTATTAACCCATCTTGTGAGAATTAGGAGAAATGTAGCAGCAGGCTTGATGTATGCTGCCTTGTATGTACAGTTAATGTGCAGATAATTGCATAATGATTAGACACAATCACATTTGATGAAGGGCTGCCTGTTCACTGTAATTATCTAATAATGGAGAGCAGACACCATTTCCAATATTTGTCTTGGCTGGAGAGTTGCGTTTATATAGGTGCGGACAGATTCCGCTCGTATTTTTCCTCTCTTTGGCGACAAGGCTCATCCCTACCTTTAGGCCATTCTGCACCAGCTTGTGGATGTCCAGGAAGGGCTCCTTGATGAGCTCGAGGTTATGGTTGAGTATCCTCACAACCCCCTCTCTCTCCAGGACAAAGAGCCGCTGGGACCCGTCCCCGCAATGCACCACAGCTACTGGCTGCCTCAGACCACTCAACACCTCCTGGGCACAGTAGCAGTTGTGTTTTTGTTTCCTGGGTAACGAGGGAGATACAAAAGGTCAGAGGCTAATGGGGGCGATGAATAATCCAGTTAAAACAGAGAGCAGACAATGATACCGTTTGAAACCGACACAAACGCGGCCTCCAGGAGAGTTTTATATGTTATATGTTTATTTAAGCCCCCCAGGGCTGTCTCCCACAGCCGTGGATGATCTTAAGACTCAGATATTATTTTTGGGGGGGAACTGTTGCTGCTGCACACATGCTGCCTGGTATTCTATACCTTCGGGGAAAACAGATGAAAGCTTCCCCTCATGGACAAATGGACAAAGCACACGGCGATATACGAACTTTAGAAGCGAGGGAGGCGACCGCAGTGACGCAGGGTGAGCGTTTTCAATATGAATTGATGCAGTCTGGACAGACTTTATTAGGTGGGAGATGGTTCAGCATGTCTGGCTGGATCGATAGCATGGGGGTGTCTGAAAAGGTCTAATTTCATTCCATATTGTAAGAAAATCATTACACAAACCTGCTGATGTCCTCCACCACCTGCCCTTCGTCTTCCAGATAGTTGGAATCTTGTCTCTGCGGCTGCTTTCGTTGGAAATCAGGGAAACACAGACTGCCATCTCTTCTCCCGTAGTACTGGCAGAACTCATCCACGTCTGCCTGAAAGAGTTCTAGCAAACACAACAAATGTGGTTCATATAGTTACTATAGATACCGTGAGGCGCTGCAGTCAGAAAACTGGTAAAAGCTTTTGGGAGACTGTATCCATGCAAGTGCACAGGGATGGGACAAAACTGTAAGAGAATACGAGGGAAGTTTAAAAAAAAAAATGGGGGCTTGTGTGTTGGGGATGGTTGATGAGCCAAACCAAATCCTGGATAGAGTGGGCTTAAATGAACGAGTAAAGGGAAACTGGGCCAAAACAAATGGATCACAAATTAGACATGGTTCTCCAGTGTACAATACCTCCCCCAATCCACACAGACACATATTTCATTCGCAATTTTGCACCCTCATTAGGTTAATTATGGTATTATTCATATAATATTAGCGGTTATAGTACTCTTATAGGATTCCAATGAAGCATAGACTCATTTGTGATCAGGGCTGTCTGAAAAGACCCCGTTAAACTATAAACAAATGCCACAGGAACATACTTCCCTCTGACCCTTTTATAGTAAATGGTAATTTAATTAATTAGCTTTTACCGCTGCCTAGTGTTTACTGTGTAACCCAAAAAAAAAGATTGCTCTGACTGCATTACCAAACAAGGGCATGGTGTTTTGACACTTTTGGCACTACTTTTTGAAGTGTGATAATCAGCCATTCTCTCCAGGGTAATGATTACAGATTATCCCCACATGATTTCACATTTTACACTCATCTTTCCCTGCTTTTGTGAAGTGACGTTTTTGGAGCACCTCAGGGAGCAGTTGCTGGACCTCCTCTCTTTATATTTGACCCCTTTTGGTAAAAATCACATGCAGTCATGGGACTTATTTCTATTAAAAGGCTGATGATTGCTTGAAAGTTATGATTAATGGCGTTAATGGATGCCTGCATGTCGGCTGGGAAAAACATGTTGCTTACTGGCACTGACTGAAAGTCGTGCAAGTTTCTCTTTGATCTGTATTAGTCAATTCTGTTTTTGCGCTCATTATTTTGTAATGACATTTTTCACACAACAAACATATGAATGAAATGTGTTTGTGATAGAAGGACACATATTTTACTGTCGCGCATCGTTAAAGAGATATGTGGGAACATTTTTCTGAAGGGACAAGATTGATTATGATAGTTTAACATCAATAAATCTGGGCTGACAGTACTTGACTTTAAACTAAATTACCATCGCCTCGTCCTTTGTTTTACTTATTTGGCCCACTGGTTGACCTAAAATGCATAACGGCCGAGTGAAAAAGGTCCATTTTGAGCCCTCCTGGCGTCACACAAAGTCTATCGTGTGCGTAAGAGGCCCGAAAAACGTTACCAATATTGTTTCCTTTTTCAATCCCTTGGAGGACAGATAAGTGCAAATACGACAACGACCAAAAAAAAAAAAAAAAAAACAAACACAGCTCTCCTGGCCTCTCCTTTCATCTGCCTCTCCTTCCACACACCAACCGCAAGTGCTGACCGCACTGAATACTGGAGGTGATAGGATATCCCCTCAAACATCTAAACACAACATGGAGATCAAACACGCAGAAACACACACCGCTGTGTCCATACCACCCACTTACTTGTGCCTGCAGTTATCTTAACCATGCTGGTTGGGGACCCTGGGTGAAAGGTGGGGGTTATGAGCAGGGAAGGGAGGGGAGGGCACGCGAGGAGGAAGGAAAGAGCGGGAGGCCGGTAGGCAGTTAAGAGACGAGCTAGTAAACGTCTTTATGGAGAAATGGGGGTTTAAGTATACGGCCTAATCAAGGGCTGGGAGCAGATTTCATAAGAGGTGGATGACAGTTATGGATGTCGTAAAGGCTACTGTTTCACTTTAAAACCTTTTCCCAGTAAAATTGGAATAAACCAGAGGTTGGGATCATAATCTGCCCAGGCTCATGCCTTCCTAGACGCCGTTCGCGCTGGTGGTTTTCGTGCAGAAATGCCAGCTGAGTTGTGAGAAAGGCGTACATCAGGAATCATACATTTTTAGTTCTGATTATTTTGGTTGTAGGATCTGGTCATATGTGCATGTGGACTCACAAGAACAACAAGAACAAAAGGAGAAAGGGATACGAGTATGATCGCGAAAGATAGAAGAATGTGTGTGAAAGAGAGGAAGAGAAAGACGGATGGACGGGTGGGGGTGGGGGGGTCCTGTCCGTACTCCCGTTGCTCCAGAGCTAAAGTTATACTTCCATCTGGTTATCTTCCAAGGCAACCTGGGTGGCCCACCCAAAGTACTTGACATCTTGATGCACTTCAGCAGTTTTACATACACACACCCTTTGTAGAAAAATAAATGTGTCATTCGTCACCACATATGCTGATCTGTGGAGGCCCAGAACAGGGGGAGCACGGGGGGGGGGCAGTGGTGTATACAGGGAGGGAGCGTATGTGTGTGTATGTTTTGGGAAGGTGGGGGGGGGCTCCTCTGGATTCTTCTCCTTCTTCTCTGGAGATTTTATGTTTTTTTTGATGTTGTTGTTGTTTGACTCTCCGTGTATCTCTGTGGAGCACACCTCCTCCAGTCTGGATGCTCTGCGGAGCCCCCCCCCACCCACCCCCTTCTCCAGCCTCAACTGTCGCACGAGACGTGCCAGCAGGCCGCAGGACGCAGATGAGGACGGACTCAGATGGAATGTACGTGTCTGAGCGGCGGCGTGCCATGTGGGTGGGTTGCAGACACGTGTGTGTGCAACTGTTCTGTTTTCGAATCTCGGCAGATCTAATCTGCGGACCAGGTCCTGGCTGAAGGAGAAAAGACAGTCCGGAGCGTTTGATCATCTTTGGTATGCGCTCTGATGCTACTGGTACCTGTGATCTGCATCCCTTCAAAGAGACGTTCGCTGGGAGATCAAACGCTTTCAGGGAAGGGGTGGGGGGGGGGCAGAAGTGCAAGAAAAACTGCTGAATTAGTGGCCCTCCCCTGAACGCTCTCGTGTCGCGGAGAGCCAATCTGGACCTTAACTATATTTAGATTCAAGTGATCTGAAAACATACAGAGGACGACATAGAAGCAACAGTTTATGTCTGAGAAAGGCCTGGTGCCTGGCAGGCAGGTCTAGACCACAAAACTAGGGTGCTCATGCGTCCCAAATACAGAATAGCCCCAGGAGCCGGGTCTGAAACATGCCATGAAATAGTTGTTTTTGATTCAGCTCTGCTTTCTGGTACACTGGTCAGGCTGGACTGGCTTTTGTTAGCGCATGTGAGATATTTGTTTTCACACCCTCCTTTCCATATCAAATATTTTCCATTTGCGTGTGATAAATGACTCAAATTTGGGTATTTATTATTACACTCAAGGTCTTCAAAAATGTTCCTTCCAAATTTGTTCTGATTAAAATAAACTCGCGGGATCCAACTTAGCGGAGTGATCATAACATTTTGCACCTGGCGCCGTAAACACAGCAACAAGACCGCATGATAAAAACCACACGAGGATCCATCAGCTGTTTGTCGAGAAGAATGCGCTGCGTCACCAGTCGGCCCAGGACTACGTCTATCACATCTTGTGCTGCGTGGGGGAGCCATTTCACCGTTGCGCCGCAGCGCAACACTAAAGCAAATGTAGCGGCAGCGAGCGAAATGCGCGAGACGAGCTCGGCAACGAGCGGAGGTGAGGTCAGATGAGGTAAGAGCTGAGTAAATAAATTTTCGCAGACCAGACTACTGACGCACCACTTCTTGCATAAGTCCGAAGACCTGCCAGTTGCACATGTGCAGGCTGAGCCTCATTGAAAAATGAAGCCTGCTGTTGATTTCAATTCATCACCATCAGATGTGTCACGTTAATTCCAACGGACTGAAATGAGTAAACACGCGCCTTCGTTGGTTGACTGCCCACTTGCTTGCGTGTTTGCTTGGAAATCACCAGGTTACCCAGACGGGGACTGTGGATCCAGGCGCGCTTGTGGCGGATTTACCTGGTATGTGCCCCCTGCAGGTGTAGTAGAACTCGCGGCAGAAGTCCAGGCAGAGTCGAGGCAGATCCGGTTCCCTGTGTGGCATTTTGTCCGTGTCCGGCGAGTGGAACAACACCTGGCCGTTGGGGGAGCAGCGCGCGCACTTGATCTCCTCCAGGAGACGCCCGCATTCGGTGTTGTTGGTGGAGAAGATCTGCGTGGAAGGAGAAGAGGCGGTTTAAGAGAGCGGGCTCGGACCTGGGGCAGGATGGGTTAGCGGCTCAGGGTTGGGTTAGCGGAGAGCTCCTCAAGGCTGTGTTCTCCAGGTCCACTTTGCCCGCTATCCTCCCTCGTAGATCATTATTTAGGTCTATTTTCCCCCCAATCTACATCAACCGTTTCACTGATAAACTAGTGGGTAACCTAATTGTAGGTTGCTTGGACGAAAGATGAGTTCATGAAAATACCGAGGAGACGTTCAAGGATTCGGACCAAATGTCGCTTCTGAGGTGTCATTACAGATTTCAGCATAACTTCTGCTTTAGAAATTACTGTGACATGTATACAGTGTGGCTGCTTATATAATACGTAATACGCAGAGTGGGCTTAATTAAGTCTAAATCATTTCAACACGGCCAACCGACCAGTGATTTCCATCCCTCACCACATCTTTTAAAAAGCCTTAAATTAGTGTCAAAGTCGCTGCCGAGATGTCGAATTTTGAAAGGCGGATGATTGTTTTCTCCCCGACGCGCCTTTCCACACTGCCTTTCATGCCAATTTGGTTTAACACCCTGGCTGGAATACCAGGTCTGTTTGGACAAATAAATCATCTCATTCAATCTTACCCGAGTCCATAAACAGTTAAAAGCCAAATCCAGAAAGCGGGTCGAGCCTCGGCGGCTGACTTGGAGTCATTACGCAAACACACACAAAGAGTTAATCCAAAATAAATTAGCTGGATTATTTACACAACAATTTAGCTGTAATAAAACACAATGTAATCTGTTTTAGGTCGGGAGTCGTGCTGCTCGGGCAGCCGGGCGGGCTGGTAGTGCTTTGCTCTGTGTGAGGTCCGTGTGTAAACACTAATTTAGAGATAGACAGGCACATCGTTCCTGCTCTGATATCAACAAATTAGCAGTCTGTCCAAGTCAATTAGACCCACAGACCCAAGGCCAACATATGGATGCATTACACCTCAGAGAATGGCAGCAGGAGAACATACACTAACACAATGTCACATCTTTCATCGCCGCAGGCTGAATATCTGATGGAGAACAGAGCTGAGAAGCTCTGAGCTGGCTACAACCACGTCTCCATGTACCGTCCTCCACACGCACACACCCCCCGATCTAAATTGCCGTTTGATTTTTGTGTAGCATGAGTTGGCACGAGGTCTACGGAGGGTAGCATTTGTGTGCTCTCAGCCGTGCCCTTTGTCCATATGTTACTGGGATGGGCTCCAGCGTTGCCATCACCCAAACCAGAACAAGCGGAGCTTTGTTTTTGTTGCCTTTGCTGAACCTGGGTGTCCATGCCCTCCAAAAGAGGGTGGGGGGGTGACAACAGAAACATTTTACAAAGCCCTCTCTGGAATATTTCTGATTCTCCTTCTTAAACATGACGCCTCATTGCTCCAGAAGTGAAACGGTTCTCCCTGAGGCAAATTCTGATCACCGTCCTGCTGCTGGTCTGTGACTCTGAGAACCTCATATGGTCAGAGCGAGACGGAGGGAGCACCGGTGCAGTGCAACACTGAGCTTAAACAAAACACTTGTCCTCGGGGAATAGGTCTAAGTCGGTTGGCAGGAGGATATAGTGAAGGACACACACCCTCTCAAAGGCATTAACACTTGGACAGAGCGGATGACTGGCGGAGAGTGATGTTCTCCAGCTTCTCCCATTAGCGAAACCAACAAACACAATGGTGTTGTTGTTATTCTTTGACCATAATCAGAAAGGGCTCTGTGTGTGGGCAGTGTAGTGGGGAGGAGGAGAAGTCGAGTTCGTCCTATTCACTCTCCCTCCCTCTTATTTGCATGACTTGAGCAAATTAAATGATGCAATATGGCTTTTTTGTCGCTACACAAAGTGAGATACCACCCAGCCACTGAATGATTGGAGGACGGTTTACATGAGAATGGCCAGACCGGGATCCTGCGGGATCCGCGCTAAAGTTTGGCCCATTCACTCGCTTCATTTCCCCTGCTTCTGTCCTCCACAGACCCTGACCAGACGTTTAAACCCGATCTGACGGGACAAAAAAAAAAAAGCATTTTAACATATCTTTGAAGGAGAGCGCGCTAAAGTCACCGCGTGTTTGGAACCTCCTCAGTTATTTTATCAGAAATAAACGTGCCAACACGACCCCCTTCAGACCCAACGTTTAAAAACTTATCATTGTGGGTAACCAGTTCGGAACAGTTGTTAAAAGTAGCGTAAATCAGTAAGTATTGCCATGGTAACGCCGAAGCGCAGCTGAGTGCTGGATTATGACGACGCGCACACGCGTTCGCGCAATCTACCCGAGGAATAAAATGCGTTCAGACCCCGTAATCATATATAAAAAAAAGTATCAGGTTAATTTAATCCGTGCGCTTCCTTTGCTGTTAGAACATCCGCGAATGTCTTTGCAAACCCACCTAAAAACGCGAAGAATGACGCAAATTGGAGATTTACGCGAACGCCAAAAAAAAAAAAAAAAAAAAAAGCTGCGGGGTCACGCACACTTTGCGCTTTTACATCTCTTCGGCAATAAGAGTCCTTTGCGTGAGAGGCGTCTATAGCTCAGGGCAATGCGCACCGACCGTCCCGGAACGCAGCCCGCAGAATGACAATGCGCACCGGCCATAAACGCGTCTCCCGGGGCGGTCAAGAAGTCAAATAAAAACCCCTCAAACAGAGACAATCGGAACGGATGGACAGGGGAACCTACCCGGGCATCCCTGCGGTGCAGGATCTGATAGGCGGTTTTCCTGGTGGGACAGCAGGACACACGGGGATACAACCTGTGGCAAACCTCCCCGCTGCTGCTGCCGTCAAGCAGCACTTTTCGCTCTCTTTTCTTCAGCCGCTGGGGCACGCTTCCGTCGTAACATCTCCTCCGCCTGGGGCTCATTTCTCCCCTCTCGCCGAATTTTGCGTCCCCACATTCCCACAGGTTGATCGCGATGGCCAGTACGAGCACAAATGGCAAATGCTTCATAGTTTTTTTTTCTTTAAAAAAAACGCAGAGTAAATAATAATAATAATAATAATAAAAAACAAAAATCAGCCAAAATGGCACGATATGCCACCCTTTCCAAAAGAGTATTTGGACATATAATTGATGCCTAGAGTTGTGTTTTGTTTTTTCTTTTGAGGGGGGGCAAAATCTCCCTGAAAGCAGCAGAAGCCAATAGTTAGGCTATAAATTATTAATATACTGTTTGACAGAGCAGGTGTCCCACATTTGATTTCCTGTTGTAAAATGTGCTTTCAAATAAATCACCGCTGCTTCTGCTCACAAATCCCGGAATGCTGAAAATAAAAAACAAAGTAACAACAAAACTGTCATAATTTATCCAGACGGACACCCAAAAAAAAAAACCCAAAACAAGAGGCTGCGGCAAAGTCAGCCAAAAACAGCTGTTACGTTCCTTTAGGTGTAATTCCTTTTATCCTTTCACGCACAGCACTGCGGGTTGTGCACGCACCGGGTCAAAGCAAAAAAAAAAAAAAAAAAAAGGGGGGGGAGTAAAAAAAAAAAAAAAGAAAAGTACATGCATGTCACTAAAGTCCTCGGAGCGCTCACATGTTTTCTCGTGCTCTTTCCTCCTTCTTTTTAACCAACGCGCGAGAAGAGGAGCGAGCGCGGTGACGTAGGCGCCGGACGGGTGCGCGCCCGAGCACGCACGGCGGCCGCGGCCACGTCGAGGTGAAGCGTCACCTGGTAGAGGCGGCCGGGGGTGGGTGGGTGGGTGCTGGGTATGGGTGGTGGTGGGGGTGGTGCGGGCGCGGCGCGGCCATGGAGCGGCTCAGAGCAGCGGAAAAGGCTGGGATATGACTTCTCAGGTCAGGTTTTAGATCCAGTTTATGATTGAAACCAAACACAACCACACTTTTAGACTTTTAAATAGTCCCTAATGAGCTATATTTAACCTTAATGCGCTAAATACCCTTATGCTGTGCAATAATTCCATACTGAAGTGTGCTTTATTCCTATTATTTCTACTCTTCCAGCGTGAATGCTGGAGTATGTGGTCTCCCCGACAGATGCTAAGATTATGAATATGCCTAATGTTATGATACATCACACGCCGTGTCACGGCTGTTTGACTTTGTTAATAAATACGGTCTAAAAGGTTTACTCTGGTTGCCGCAGAATGAAAAATGTCATGTGTCAGGCGGTGGAAAAAACGACTGCAATGTGAATCAATCACCCTGACCTGATGCCCAGGAATTCGCTGCCCCGCGGCGGCGCGTACTGTAAAGCATCTTAATTTGGCTCCTGGTAATGCTCAGACTAAATGTGGGACAAATCCGCTTTCATTCCTCCCTCTACAAAAGACGGCATGATAGCAATCCAAGTGGGAATAGCCGCTGCAATTACTGCGCAGATGACAGCCCTTTGGTGGTGCTGGTGGTGGGGAGGGGGGGTACAAAGGGAATGTGAAATCAGTTATATTAGCGGCACCTGTTCTTACTTGGGGGTCTCCGGCACTCACCAGAGCCCTGGCTTATCTGGTATCTGGAGGAATCCAGGAGGGGTTGGTTTGATTGTGGGCAATTATGGAAATGACTGTGTGCTATGAAGCCGCGGTGGCCCATGCCAGATCCAGACCCCCCCACCACCACCACCACCTCCGCCCCCTGCATTCTTTACGTTACCCAACATTTCAGGCCCAAGTATAGCCACAGTGCTACCGAGGATGGCAGCGAGGAGATCGTGCGAGAGGGGAGAGGACGCCGCAGCCGCCGCCACTGCCGGCGGCTGTGCGAGAGAGAGAGTACGTTGTCGAGCGGCGTGAAAACATGTGGGATGCAGCTGCGGAGCAGAGGAGAGCACATCTGCCCAGAGAGATAGGCCGTGACAGAGGATCGCGGTTCAGCCGAGCGCGGTCCTCGGCAGAGGGCCGGAGACTCTGTACAGTCGGCGGCCCCGGTGTATACACACACACACACACACACACACACACACACACACACACCAGACGTCATAACAGGGAAATAAACAGCAGATATTTAAAATATCTTTTCCTGGAGTTATTGTTTATTGTTGCGCTCCACGACAGCTGGGAAGACGGAGTGCAGTTGTGCTGATTAGGATCATACCCAGCGCTCACTGTTGATATAAATAAAGTGTCAACGTGACAATTCCCCTAAAAGATAAGCACCTGTTTTCCCTTTCTCTTTCTGCGGGGCGAGTTTGGGAATTCTCTCGATCCCTCGCCTTCTCGGCCTCTCAGAGGAAGATCTCCGGGAGGATGACGGCCCGGGCTCGCGTGTGACCACGCAAGGATCGGCGGCGAAGGCGAGGTCTCCTCCATTTCCCAGGCCAAGGCGATGAAAGTCACCCCCCCCCCCAACCCCCACCCGTCGGCTCTCTTTCGCCGTTCGCTTCGCAATCACGAGGGTAAACACCGGCGCTGACGACAGCGCTCCGTCTGGGCCCTCTCAGTTTTTCCATTCCAGGCGGGTGAAAACACTGTCTCACACCTCGTAGCTCACGAGCCCACCTAAATCTGCCTCTGACTGGTGTTAAGGGTGGCGAACATCATAATTGGGTCTGCTGCTATAAAACATGTGCTTAATACTTTGACCTCGGCGGTTTGGAGACGTGAAAAGCTCGGTAACACACATGCAGTGTGTGAAGCTAAAGTAGTGTGTAAGATTTGGCAGCATCTTGTGGTGAGAATATAATTTGCATGCATCAACTAACACTTCTCAACCCTCTAAAATGTCTGAGATCCTCAGGTCCTGACGTTTATTCGAGTAGATAGATCCCAAAATGTGCATAAATATTTACTCCAAAGTAAGCATAAACACAACCATGAATAATTTAAGGTGATTGTACACAACAGAGAGAACGTATTCATATGTTATATTGAATTATTGACAATATTACACAAACAAAACTTTAAAGTCTTCTTGTTGTGAACTTCTGCCACATAAAATAAAGATGGATGGCCCTTTTGAGAACCATATTTGCACCATCACGCACAGAATGCAGCGTTTGATCAAAACATTTCCCTCATGTTTTAAAAAACTTAAACTTAATTGCTACTAACTTCATCCAGATTTTGAGTCTTCAAGTTGAACCTGAATAATTGAGGGAGGCGGGGCTTATACCTGTGCTTCAGTCTACCAGCAGGGGGCGATCTAAAAAAACAAAAAAAACCCAAAAACATTTATGAGAGCCTCACAGAGCTCTCCATGAGAGTAAATCACACAGAAAATTGTACTGAAGTTATTAAGTGTGTAAAGTTCTTCCCACACCATCCCGGTCCACAGCGCTGACAATCCAAAAAATCTATAACTGACATAAAATCCTGAACACGAACCTACACTAGTGGCCATTCACCCGCGCATGCACTTTTCTTTCACAGCCTCCATCACTCACCTTGCAACACACAGCAGCATTGTGTTACTTTAACACCTTCTTTTTTCACGGCTCCGCTTTGGCACCCGCGGGCCCTGAAGCATACATAACTCGGAAAGTGTTCACAATGTCATTAATAGGCCTGACAACAGCTTAATGAGACTCCGCCATCTGTTTATGAAAGCTGCGGCGGGAGGCGAGAGACAGAGAGTCAAAAATCAGTTCCAGTAGCATTTTCCAGCTGTGTGTGCGCGCGTGTGTTCATGTGTGTCCGAGTCCCACTTGAGCGTTTCTAAACACATGAGGACATTTTAAGTGTAGTGACTTATGCAGCGTCATTTTCTGTGAGTCAGTGACGGAGCGTTGGCTGTCTCCCCGGCATCAACAGCCCCTAAATCAGCGACTTCAACCACTGGACCACACTACTTCGCCTTTAGCCTCCCCGCCCATTCTCCTGCCGTACCACCCTGAAGTGTCCTTAGGCCTTGTTTGGCTTAAGTATACACATGGCATGAGTAAGTGAAGCCACCCAGGGCTCGCTGCTGTGGTGGCACAAGACACATTCCACCTTGCGCAGCCCCGAATGATGAAGCGGCCCCGACGCTGTTTACGCAACCCCTCCGCGTCTCCGCGCACGCAAGAGGGCGGCCCACGCAGCAAACCCGTCTATACGTTTCCAGATGCACGGGCAGAAGCGCTCCTTGGTTTGGAACTGAGGAAACCTCAGAGGGGGCTCAGCTCTCCCTGCACTTTGATCAGGTATTTTCTATTCCACAATCTGGATTGACGTGACCACAGCTAGCTCCTGTTAGTGCTCACTAATGGCCTCTACACTGGGCCTGGAAAGGGTCTATTTTCATTTCCTCCCGGTTTCGGTTTCTGTCGTCCTCTCTGAAGTCTTTAATAAAAAAAAAAAGGAAAAAAAAAGAAAAGAATAGCACGATCCCTGAAGGCAAGCGAGAGGTGAAAGTGCAGATTGATGGCTCTTTCTGGCCACTTGCTTGTAAATGTTTCCATCAGGAGTTCCCAGAAGCGGAACCATGTCAGGAGCCGTACATATGTGTCCAAATTACAGATTCATTACAGCATCAGCCTGCTGCAAACGGAATGCGGTGGCGGCGAAGGAGCGGCGGTAAATGCAGAGAGCGGTGTGGGCCCGCAATGATGGTGGTCCCAAACTGCCGATGCTCTCTCCCTACTTTCCCTCCCTCCGCTCCCCTCATTCCCAGCATCCCGCCGTTCCCGTCCCATCTGTTCCTGCTTGGCCTCTCGAGCTCTCCATCAGGTAGGCCTGATCTATCAGGCCCTCCTCTCATCACACGTGAATGAGCTCCTCGTGTGCGTGTGTGCGTGTGTGTGTACGTGTGTGTGTGCATGTCTGTGTGTGTGTGTCAGTCGCACACCTGCAAAACTGCATTTTTCCTTAACGAAAATGTCATTAGCCTGCTGGATTAGCTCAAGCTGAAAAAGAACAGCGAGTTCTTTCAAATAAGAGCAGATCAAATCAAATGAAACGCCGTCTTCAAGCCATCCTGTGCTGCAGCTCCGCATGATTATCTTTTTCCAATCCAAGCAGCGTCACGATTTTTGTAAGCAACGTCTGCTTTTATAAAGAACAACGCCAGCTAGTTTATGCCCGGAATCTCTCCCAGAGCGGCGGACGTGGAAGGCGTCACCTCTCACTCTAAACCAGGACATTTTGTCCAAAGAGACTCTCCAGCGGTTTTGCTTTGCGGTGACACTGTATATCGAAGTTCTATCAGCCAAACAACAGTGGCTAGTGGGCACGCCGGCCGGACTAATCAATCCCGCGGCTGTTTAGATTCAGCTTTGTCCATCACATTCATTATCTGGAAAAATAGCTGTCACGGTGGTCCACAGCATGAGTCTGGAGGGAGGATTGGTTTGATAGTGCAGTGATGTATGATGTATGTCTCAAAAGTGGACATTATATGGTTCTGTCAGGACCTGTGGTTGATTGCAACGCCCCCGCTCAATTCGCTCTTTGTGTATTCAGATCATTTTACAACACAGAAAGAGAATCAAATTAAACAAAGAAGGAGGGAGCAAAGTTCAGGATTTCTGCAATATTTTCTAATCTTTATCCACACATGTATGCATACATATATCTGTGTGAGTGTGTGTGTGTGTGTGTGTGTGTGTGTGTGTGTGTGTGTGTGTGTGTGGTACAATACAACCTAGCGAGAACCTTCCCTTTGTCCAGGATCTGGTTGCAGAGTATTAATCATTTTCATCATGTGCCAGCCCCTCCTGTCAGCATGCTTTTGTTCTCATTCCTTTCACAGTCCATATGACATCTGCCAGAAAACAGTGCCCGATTATTACGGTATTTCAAGTTGCAGCCGCAGACCAGACTTCTGTATGTTCCCAAGCCATGCGTTCATGCATGCATCTTCACTGCTAGCCTTAATGCAACCGGCTGCAATTTGGCTTCTGCGCCTGTTAGCCTGACTTGCTCCAAACTTAGTGTGAAATCGGCACATTTCAATATTCCAGATGCTTTTCCGTCCCAACCCCCGGTATTACTATTTATGTATCAGCTAACACTTTAATAGCTACAAAGTCTGAGATCTGGTCATGCGCAACTGCATGTTAGTCAGATGTGTGCTGCTTGCTCATGGTTTTAATTAGCAGTGTTGTGTTGGAAGGTGGTCTCCATGTTGGCTCCAGCGACGGTAGAATTGAGTCAGTTGCTAATTTAGTATTTATTTATTTATTCTTTACACATGAAAACAGGTTACTGGCAAAATGATTTAATGAAAATATGTTCATCGATCAGGGTGCACTGAAATCAGCTGTTTTCGAGAAGGTTTTGAGCGATCCAGTGACTATCCTTTTGGTCCTTTTAGTCACGTCCAGTCCGGGTCCTGCACGTCGTCCATACATGCGCGTAAACCCAGCCGCGCAAAACACGCAAACAGTCACGGCCCTATTACCATTTAAGCACTCAAAGATGTAAACACTACCTCATTATCTTCTTACTCTCCTCATTTAAAGTAGACAACAAATTAGCGAAAGTCAGTGACCATAAACACAAGCTCAGTGTTTGTACTTTCCTCTGGGAAAGATGATTTTCGTAAATAAGAAACAAAGGATAAATCAGGATTGTGTAAAAATCCAAGTTTATCTTTGGCTAATTGCAAAGATACAGCATACAACATAACTTTGGGATGCAGTCCCCACTGTGTTACATTCCAGATGCTGATAGCAGTATTGGACCACCAAAGACTTTAAGTATACTGACATGACTTGGGATGTGCAAAGACTCTGATAAAAAATGTTTCCCTGCTGCTTTTCCGTCCTCTCTGCGCTGCACAGGCAGCGTTCAGAGCTTGTTTTTGTGTTACGGGCCTTCGAGCACAGATCAGGGATTATGAGTATGACCTCAAAGGTAGCCAGATTCTAAATTCAAAACATAAACTGCACCAGTGTTCTGCCATTTGGAAGAACTGACACTATTTAGTTTTCAAGGCATTATGTCTTCAGTGAAAGTTTGCTCCAAAAGTGAGGTCTGTGGACTGTAAAAGGAAATACGTTCCCTCTTTCTGGAAAGATGCTGCCCATTTTTAATGCATTTTTTTTGCCATTTAAGCTGCCAGCGGTAAGGACTTTCTCTGGGTACCTTTTAGCACCATAAGTTTGAAACACATGGGAACTAGTTCTTCATCAGCTCATGTACTACTTGCAGTGTTCCTATATACCGCAGCCTGCCATTAGGGGGAGTTCTGATGGTTTGGCTTCAAATTTAAAGAGGTCGCATTATATTTTAAGCTTGCAGCATTTCCCCCTTTGGCAATGGCTGCTATTATACAAACATGCATGCTCTCATTATGTAATAAGCTGTCAAACAAGCAGCCAAAGCATTTTTAAAAAATATTAGGAATTCTGGGAACCATCCGTTGCTCCTTCTATGTGAAAATAGTGCATCTGTGCTGGGGACATACATGCTTGTAGTACAGCTAATATTATGGATGGAGTGGTTGTTATGATTTCACAGGTCACGATATGGAAGCCATACTGCATTTTTGTATATTTTATTACAGTGATAAATTAACCTTTAAGCTCTTGTGGAACACCCAGCCCACCATATGAGCTCTGTGACTTCTGATATCCAAAAGATGCTGGCGAGATAAACCAGCGCACATATTGGAGAATGGGTCATAAATCACAGCGTTGCAACACTGGGAGAGTGGGAACATTTCTTTCCTGTCAGTCTTTCTTAACCTGTGGCTTGCATGCGGCTTCAGAAAAAGCAAACTGCCAAGTATGAGTGTATACTGCAAATATTTGTAGGTCAAGTGGACAGTGCTGCCGCGGTTGGATCACATCAATCAATTCATTTTATGCGTTGCTTTTGTTGTGCTATTCAAGTGTTTTGAATTCATTTTGTTATTGCGTGGATAAAATATACCAGCAGGAGAGAAGTTGGGGGAAAAAAATTGGGATTAGCAGTACGTGATTCAACATTTATCCACAAATATAATTGATTGAAAGTTCACTTACTCTTTTGTGAATTGGTTAAAAAAAAAAAAAAAATCATCTGGATCTTCTGCTCTAAACTACTGCTGAGGTACTCTAATCAGCTCCCCTCTTTGTCCCTCGGTGCTTTGACCTTTTCTGAAAAACACAGTTTCATTAACATCCTTTTCAGCTGATTCCTTCTCACCCAAAGTAGTTCAGTCACGACTGAATGCGATAACAGCACCAAAATGCTACGTTTACTATGTCAAAAATGGATTCCACCTGTGGTGAGAGAAGGTCCCTGACCTCCAGGTAGATGTAACTCAAGACACTGCATAGACTCCAGACATTTATCAATTTGAAGCACACAGGATGTTCTGGAGCAACCACACCTTTAAGTAGATACTCTCAGCCATTGCTGATGCTGGCCAAGGTGAAGTGGATTGTGGGATACTGAGCTGTCCCAGGTCCATGCAAGTTAGGCTTGATGGAAACTTGATGGGCGGAGCAGGTACACATCCAGGTACTTGGAGCGTACCTGGCAGCGCTTGCACACAGATGATGTTGCATATGTACGAACACAAGTATGAACATTGAGAAACAGCTTTGTCTTGAAAACAATCATCAGTTTCCTTGTCACTGCATGAATCCCAAACAGTCAAAAGCAACTTCACATCTGCCACGTTCATGTTAAGTTAGTCTCCAAATGAGGACCTTTGCGCAAAAATCCTCTAAAATCCTCTCAGATTTGGCCAGTAAAGCAGCTACGTGATTCAATGTCTTTGTTTCCTGAGCAATTTCTGTTTCTCCCGATGCCGACCACCATGATTTATTATCCTGACTTTATAACTCCAAATGTATATTTCCTTTTCCAGCAGTGTCGGGACAATAGTCCATACACAAGTCTGACAATCTGACGTCTCAGGCTAACAGAGTATCACACGGTGTTAGAAAGCCAAATATTACGCGGACACATGGAAACACGGAGGAGGGAGAGCCATGCACAGATTGTGCCAGTGATAATTGTTTAGCAAGTTGTTTGGACTAACTGTGTGTCACAATGTCGAGTCCTGGCTAAATATTTACTGGGTGCTGCAGGGGGGGGTTAGAAGGCATACTTGGCAGAGCTCGAGTCTCTGGTCCTTGAGCCAGGGATGGAGCGGGGGGGCCAGTCGTCGTCAGCGGCTAATGTCGTTAGCAGGCCGGTTCACTCCTGACCCTTTTACCATTTAGGGGGCTCTGGACTGATATGAGTGTTATTGACCCCGAGGGCCATGTGTGGCATGTTTGGGGCCTGCAGAATATATCCAGGCTTTAACCTATACAACGGAGCCAATTATAGCCACGAAAGGCCAAACAATACAATCCATCAGTCAGGTTCCTGGAGTAAACAGGAATGGGCGGCCCATGTCAGGGTGTAAACTCCAAATCCCCGAGAAGCTAAGGGTCAGCGGTGCTGTTTGATTGTCTAATTGGGGGTTGGACCCTGTGTCGGAGTGTGTTTCTCTGAGAAAGAGAGATTTAAAAAAAAAAAAAAAAAAGAAAGCATGAGAGAGACTGCGCATGTGTTTGTGTGTCTGTGTGCATCGCTACGCAAACACCACGGGCCTGGAGGCACCGAGACACCTAATGAATGTGTGTTTGTCCTTCAGACCCCACACACCTCTGTTTATTTGAACATGGGATAGTGTTCCTGAGCTGTTTTATTCTCCCTGTGTTTGCCACTTAACACGTGCACCGCTGGGCTGGCCTTTGCACCAGAGCGCACCGCATAAGAAAGAGGGAACTATCAGCCGGGCCGGCGGTAATGACAGACAAACAAACTTATCTTCTTATTTGTGGACACAGTGTTCCTCTCCGTTATTGCTCATTCTTCATTACGGGCGGGGTGATAATCCAAACAGCTCCGGCGCAGACGGTGCCAAAGGCAGCGGGCCAACGGAAGATTGGCGGTCGGTTTAGTGTCAATGATGTGGTGATGTGGGTCAGGAATAGCAGCGGTGGCGGCGGCGGCGATCATTGCACCGTGGCTAAGAGCCCGACCAGACCACCGAGGAGGAGGCCTTCACCTCTTTCCCCAGCCATCAATCACCCGCGTCCATATGAGCGGAGATAGATACCAGACACTCATCCTTCAGCCTCACCATTACGTCTCATTTATACATCAGCCAGGAACACAACGACGCACGCCAGCACGTGTTGTTGAAGATGGTCAAGGGACATTTTAATTTCTTTTCCTCACCCTTCGCTGACATCTCACTATGACATGTCTCATAAACCGAAGGGCCAGCGCAGGAATCGGTCTTCGTTTCATCGAAGCTTGAAGTACCATCACAACTCTAATCATGTGCTCGTCCTCAAGGTTGGCCTTGATGTATGTCCTCATTTATCTTTCCATTCCCAGAGAACAGAAATGAGTTTACTGGGCACATTTTTGAACTGTGATCAATCACAATTAGGTTATTAGACCCTGATTAATCTAGTTCATGTTTGAATAGCCCCCTGGACATCCTTTAAATACCTTTAGGAGGTACAGTATATTCTGTAGTGCTCTCTCTCAGAGGGATGTCTGATGTCTCTCAATTATCTTATCTCTCAATGATGAGATAATGCTATTATAATGCTATTATTCTAAAGTACTACACTCGCATAGATGTCTAATCAAGCATGTACCTCCACAGGCCCTAAAAAAATCTTTTGGCCTGACATGTATTTAAATATCAGAAAGTGAGTGGATTTCAAATGGTTAAAT
The DNA here is from genome assembly GCA_911728415.1 of Lagocephalus sceleratus. Taxonomy (NCBI): domain Eukaryota; kingdom Metazoa; phylum Chordata; class Actinopteri; order Tetraodontiformes; family Tetraodontidae; genus Lagocephalus; species Lagocephalus sceleratus. The sequence continues at coordinate 12,484,110 of CAJVRN010000232.1, read as the reverse complement.
GTTTGAATTGCCTAAGTAATCAGAAAAATGTGTATAAAAGTGGTTTGATATTTGATAGATTCCAGAGACATCCAAACTCAATGCACAATAATTTCTTGTTGGCTCCATAATTCCACGCTCTGTGGCTCAGCTCTGCGTCTCCAAAACTGACGTGTCTTTGACCTCTGAAACCTCAGAACGTCTACTGTTCTGCTGCGGCTTCTCGTCTGTTGTCGGTCGTTTCATGCCGGCATCAGAGCTGACAGTTACTAGCGTTAACGGTTAACTGCATGAAATTCACCCTGACAGAGATGGACGTGTGAAGGTGTTGGAGAATTCATGTGAGTTTATCGTGCCGTCTGAGAATGGTGCAGTCTGAACTGGAGGATTCTAAGAACTAGTTAAGACCCAAGAACACTGACCTCGATTAAGCCAACAAGCTGGAACCCTGGATTCATCTAAGACCTCATAGAATTTCATATCAGAGCAGAAAAAAACAGACAATAGAACATTTGTGTGTTGTGCATGTGTGCATGTGTAGGAACTGGGAAAACCATCCAGTGTGCTCTCAATCTCTCCTGTACTCCCACATCCAACCAAAAGATCCAAAAATTGGTCATTTTGTCCTTTCTAATCAAAATTTGGGTCTTCATCTTCTTAAACTAACAGCTCCAGCTGTCCTCAGGCCACAGAGTTCTGTCACCGGGGTGCATTTCCATTATCTATTCAGGTTGAGCAGCAGTTGCGCTACCTCCACAGATTCAGATTTAACAGTGGTGGTTCCCACAGCGGCATGTGAAGCTGCTGCATTGTGTATCCACATGTTCACATCAGCAAATTAAATAATCATATGTGCTAAATCAAGTTTATTATTTATGCCTGTCCTGCACAGACACAGACACAGACACAGACACAGACACATACACACACACATACACACACACACATACACACACACACACACACACATACACACACACGGATATACCCACAGTCCTGGTGAAAACACCACATACACACACTGATGCCACCCTGATGTCGTGATTCTCAGTTCTATTATTCACTGCTGGTGTGATAGTATTTAGTATTCCTTGAAAGTTTTTCCTTCTGAGTCTTTCAGTTGTCTCAAACACTTCAGCGCAAGGCCTTATTGCCCACCCAGAGAGGTTATAGGGATTCTCGACTGCCCTCTCTCCCTAAGTGGGTGGTCCTCTGGGGTATGGCTGAAGGCACAGGTGGAGCATTGTAGGGGTGCTCACAAAAATAATCCCCCCGTCCTTGCTCCTCACTAACAACCCCTTTCCCCACGCTTTTTTTTTTTTTTTGCCACGCCTGCTCAACGGAAAGGTGGACTAAATTTTGCAGAACCCTCCATCAGACCGTTAAGGCACTAAACACCCAAGGTGAAACGTTAACGTGCATGACCTGCATAGTAGCCAAAAGAAAAAAAAAAGCTTGATAAATAAATGACAGATAAATAAATGACAAATAAATAATGCAGCATTCTTTGATGTCAAACCACAGCAATGATGTTTTCAGATATGAGGGAGGTCGTAAAAGATAATCACAAAGGTTGTTATTTAAAAAAAATAATAAATCCCCTCCCCAACTAAAAATATTCCCATGCTCTGGGTTTGTAAATAATTATAGTTCCACTGAATGTGTTTTATAAAGTTTACATGGTAGGTTCAGTGCACTCTATCTGTTGTTTGGAACCCTGCAAACCACCAGCAAGATGTTGATATATGGAAGCTCTGGTGTAGTTCACAAGCCATGGATTACTTTTGGCCATAATAAACAGGAATATAAAGAGGGATCTGTGCAGACAGGGTGCTCCCAGAGGCCTGAATGGCCCTGGACCTCCTTGTCTTGAGATGACTATCCATGCCGGGCTCCCTAACAACACTTAAGGGTGCTGTCCAGTTCCATACCAGGGTGAGTGAGACGGTGAGGTGCTGCCAAACATCTGCCTTAACCTTGCAGGTTAAATATTCCCAGATTGATAGGTCATTGAGGCATGATGGAAATAGACAAAGTACACGTGTCTGCACGATCCTACAAGCTTGGATGGGATAAAAGATAACGGTCACATAAGACAGCTGCGCCACTCATTTAGCACATTAAGTCATAGAGAGACGTTTGTTCGGGAACAGCAGGTGCCCCTAGGAGGTGAAAACGCGCCACGTCTGTGCACAAAGACCTGGCTGTATGCTCACAACACCTGGACTTTGGTGACAGGATGCCGCAATTCCAGTTCAATGGACCACCTGTGCTATGTCGTTTTCACCTGCGAATCAATGCATGCGAGCAGAAAAGCAGCAGAAAACGGTGAAAAGTTTCCTCTTTTTGAGTTCAATCTTTTTGGGGGGAAATTTCCCCAAACTGTGAGTTCTTCAGACAACAAAGGTTTTCAGAGGCTATCAGAGATCCTCTTACGCTTTCCATAGCTCTGCTCAGATCTTTGCAGGGGCCAGATGGTAACACTGGCCCCCGGGGATAACAAGAAGCCCGGAGAGACAGTTTTACAATGTGCAATTACACAAGAGATAAACCAAACACTCAACAACGCAAGGCATTCCCTGATCCCGTGCTTCCAGATAAGGAGCAAGATGCATTTTTTGACCAATTAACTGACTTCAAAATTGCAATTCCAGCATTAACGAACTTTCTTACTGGAGCCTGAATGGGAGATGTTTGTCTCGGCCTGAAGACGGTAGATATGCTGTAAAGCATGCGGGGATCAAACCGTGGGTTCATCAGTGCCGGCTCAAAAATCTCCACAATGCAGTGGAGCAGCCTGGTTTGTTTTGGGATTGGTCAACCGCCAGTTGGTGCTGAAGGGGATAGAGTTTCCAGTGACAGGGCTTCACATATTGCTAATCTCAAAGTTCAGGCTGTTTTGTTCCACGTTAACATTTCACAGAGGGATCAGGCGCCTGGCCTTTTCTGCTTTACCCCAGGGAACCAGAATCCCCCCACAAACTGACACTGATACAATCTCCAGGTAATGGCTGCCTGCGAGCCAGAGGATGTCAGAGGTGCGTGTGTGTGTGTGTGTGTGTCGCTTGAGGTACCCAGCACCACCGGTGTGGTCACGGGGCCAAAGTTCACCCAGAAATGTGTGGCCCGGGGTCGAGAGGTGTTATGGCCTCCGTTAACGGTGTGGCTAGAGTTTCAACCTCCACCCTCAGCCTCTCTCCTTCCCCCGAGCTGCTCTGCCACTTACATTTCTCAGCATGACATGTGCGATGACCCCCACCTTTTACTCAGGTGACAGAGGGCTCGATGGAGGTGAAGAAAAGAGGGGATAGCAGAGTTTAAAAACAAGGGGGGGGGGGCAGATGTATTACCAAGGATGCAGAGGTGAAAAGTGAAATTGAATGAATGAACTGATTTTGACTCATTTGTTACCAACAAAACTGTGGGCAAATTTGGGAGCGATCGTGTTCTTACTACAGTTGAGTTTACAGTCAGGACATCAGAAGGGCATTGAAAACATGATGAAGTAATGGAAGCTGGAATTTCCCACATCTGAATGCATTTTCATATGTATTTTGGGTGCAGTGGTTAGCACTCTCGCCTCACAACAAGAAGGTTCCAGGTACAAACCCCCTCAGGCCAGCCAGCTTTTTTTTATAAATTGTCCTAAGATGTGAGTGTGAATGGTTGACTGTCTTTATAGGTTGGCCTAGCTATGAGCCAGTGATTTATCCCGGATGTATCCTGCATTTTGCCCAAAGGCAGGTGGGATTGGCTCCAACCCCCCCCTCCCCCCGCAGCCCCTGTCAAACCTGGAAAATGGATGGATTCTTATATTATGCACACAAAAGGATCTAAAGGACTGCTCTATAATCCCGTTAAAGTAACAAGTTTGCTACCAACTGGCCCTGTTTGTGATAGACGTAATGTTTTGTTCCAGGTTCTCAGAACTGATTTCATCTTCTGAGATATTTAGACAGTTCTTGGTTCTGAGACAGCACTTCTAGTAAAAGACTAGTGTGACTCCTTTAAAGCTTTTATTATTTCTATATTTTGTGAATCAGTCACAAACACAGAGCCACGCTCAGTCGTACATTCTCAGTCACCCCTGCGTAAATACTCCCCAGACAGTATGTGATCCTCAGACAGGACAGCGTTTCCTCCTCTCGTAGTCGGGTCTTGTCTGAAGGATCAGTCTGGCGAGTTCATCCAGACAGGAACAGAGAGGGAGAGAACATCTTTTACGACGCTCCTGAGTCCGCTGGAGAAATATGTTGTGCTGCTCAGTTGCATCTGCACTGTTGCTGCCCACAAATGTTGACAGTTTGTGTCCCAATTCCGAGATATCCTGTACCGGCAAAATACGGATTTTACCTGCAAAGCGAGGACATTTTATCTCCTCACCGCTCTACATGGCCTGATTGAGGGTTAGGACTTGGTTCTAAGGTCAGGTTCAGGTTAGTCGTTAGGGTACAGGGGTGGTCTTTACCAAAATAGAAGTGCTAATGTGTGTGTTTTGCCCCAGTCTCTGCTCAGCCTCGGTCGTTTTCTACAGGTTACGGTATCTCTGACACGACTTCCTGCACACTCTTCACTTGTTTGTGTGCCTTCGGTTTTTGTCTCCTTGTCTCCTTCTGCCTCACTTCCTCTGTCTCTGTCTCACTGCTGGTGTTTTTCTGAAAAATAACAAGGTCTGGGGCCGTGCGTGTGCATGTGTTTTTTGCGCTGGCCTCACAGACTGGATGGGCTGGCTGCACTGGGCTGGCTTCTTGTGTGGTCCCCCGGCAAACTTTATGATTTATTCAGCTAAAGGCAGAGGAGCACGACCCCCAGTGACCACAGAGAGAGAGCTGCACGTGGGTTTAATGATTTCACCACAAAAATGTCTGCTATGGCTGGGGCTGCGTGGAGCGCAGAGCCCCCCCGCCCGGGTGCCTGAATGGTGGAGAGGGAGGAGGGTTGGGGGGGGGGTCATTTGAAAAGAAGAGCTCGGCTGACTGGACTGAGTCAATGCAAAAGCTTATTACACATTTATGTGTGTATATGTGTGTGTGTGGGGGGGGTTATGAGGAAGGAGAGGACAGACAGAAAGTGACATCTGATTGTCATGTACCAAATGCTTTACACCCCCGTCTTTCTGCGTGTGTGTTATTATGCTTCCACTATTTTTCTTTCTCCACCCTGCCCCCCCAACACCCCCCACCCGCGGGTCTTGTAGCCAGCGGGAGATTTTAGAGGCATCGCTGAAATGTGGATGCCGAGGATGATGTAACCGAGCTTTCAAGAGGGGCAGAAATAATGGGGCGGGCTGGTGGTTGGTTGTGAGGGGTGGTGGTGGTGGGTGGGGGCGTTGGGGGGGTATATTTGGCACATTTTTCTCCGCAGGTCCGCTGGCTCGAGCGAGTGACTGCTGAGCGCTTGGATCTGGATGCTTTGTGTCGTGCTGTTGTCTGTTTGGCTACGACTCCCCCAAAGATGATGTCATCCGGAGGGATTTGTGAAGATTCCTGAAAAAGAGACAAAAATCGCAGGGGTTAGCCTCATTACGCAGCCAGTGGGTGAACAGGTCAACCACTCCATAAAGGTGGTTTCTTTCACAGATTATAATCATTTGAAATGTACTGAAATAACTCCAGGTGAGTAGCTAAGAAAACAGCAGAGGGGTAGTGAATTTGGCTTTTTAAACAGTGTAAATGTAAATAAATCCTAAATAAGTGTAACTCTTGTATATCTATTTGATTCTGAAAAGTTAACTTGTACAAGAGGATACAAGCAGACTTGAGGTGCACCAGAACCATGTTTTGATTTTTTTAAGCCTCCTTTCTATGGAATCGTCAAACACAGCACTGACAGAAAATAGCTTTGATCTTTATTTCAGTACTTTGAGGACTTTTCTTTTATTACAAGAGAATAAAAGAGAGCCGCCGACCTCAAGTCTGGGGCCTCCAGTTTTATACGCAATCTATAAATCTGACCAATTGTGACTTTAAAAGTGTTAGCCGCAGCCGACTAGCGGCAGCATTAGGTTTCATTTCAGAGTCACATTTCTGGCCTTTAAGTCCAACAATCTCATTAACTTAGCCACATGGCATTTAACCCTGAGCAGAGAGCGCACACTTGCTGCATCATATCTTGATTTTCAGATTAGCTTGAAAACCGAATTGAAGGCATGCTTGGATAAAACCCAGGTAACAAAATGACCAAAAAAAGCTGGTTTGGCCCAAGTTTGAGCTCTTCAAAGGGGGGGGGCTGTTTGGTCCTCGCTCAACAGCCATTGATCCATCGATCCAAACAAGTGAACCAGCCCAGGCCTTAGAAGTGGTTTGGGCCCACTTGTGACATTGTTTTAGCAGAGAGAATGCATATGCACCCCATATGACGCACGGAGTACTGAGCTTACGTATCATCCAGTGTCAGTCTCAAACAGATGACAAGAACCAACACGGCTCACATACCAGGGAAGGAGCATCGGGGCAATTTGGTTCTCACTGTCACACACAAGTTCACTTTAACACTTTGAGGCTGAAACAATGCAAACATAATGATATGTAATATACTCAACTAACATGCTCAAATGTTAGTTGAGCATGTTAGTGAGAAATGTAAGTGGCAGTTCTCCAAGTGAGGCTGCCACCACTCTCCTGCTCAACTCAGGTGTTTCCTGTCTGAATTCTCCTCTAAAAGATGCACAAAAACTATCTCCCAACCGACTGTCCCAAAATCAACAGGATCAGCTGTTTTTCTGCTGGAGAAATATTGACCAGTGTAATTATTTAAGGAACTGTGCCTGGGAAGCATGACTCCCTCAGGCTGCGAGCCCTCACCCTCACCAGCCAGTATCGCTTTCATCGTGGCGGCTTTGGGACTGTTTATGCCTCTCAGGCATCTCTGCATGTGTGTCAGAGGGCGAAGCCGTATCAAACCAGTCATCATTACAAGCTCATTCCACAACCCCAGGAGGGATTACGCAACTGTCCGAGCGTAGTGGGTGTGGCAACGGCTCCTTGGACACCCCCGCGGCTCCAGGCTCACAGTGAGTAATGAGTCCGCCCGGCAGAGCCTCAGCACACACCCAGGGACCAAGGAAATGTATGCACTCGCCATGTCTGGTATGACAACCCCCCACCCCCACCCACCCACCCCTACCACCCCCTCGACTAGCCAGGAACTGAAACTCATATCTGTTGCTGATCCCCCCAACATTCCCTCCCACAAAACATATTATGTGGTTTTCCTACGTGAGCTTTAATGGCTTATTTCCAGATTTCCAGTGGCATCTCGTAGGTCTTCGAGTAAATGCACTATTGTAAACGTAGACACATGGGTAGTCTGTCTGGATGTCTCTACTTCCTGTCAACCTTTTTTTTTTTCTATCACACTCACACACACACAGACACACACACACACACGATCGAGACATAAATCACCATGACTCCAACTGCAACAATAACATCGATGCGGAGCATGCAGATGATAGAGGAGCTGCTTTGTTTAGCAGCTCCTGCAGCGATATGCGAGCGAGCGTGTTTGCTTAGAAAACGAAGGTGAATTAATTGTTGCGCAGGCAGTGTAATTTAATGTGCGCGGCCATACTGAGCCCATTATTGTCAGCTGGGGATTTCTCCCGGCGTGGCTGCTGAGCAGACCTCTATTAGCGAGATGTATATTCCCACTTTTTCCGCTCTCTGTCGTTCTAAGTGGAAAAAGTGAGGAGCCAGCGAGAATGCACGCAGAGTCAGAGCTCTTCCTCATCTCCACTTTTTCTCCCTCACCTCCTGCCGCTTGGCTCCCTGGAAGGACTTGGTAATATCCCAGCCTTCCAAGTTGTGACGTGTCCTCGTGCTCATTCCCAATGCCGCTCTTCCCCTCTTTAAATGTTGTTTGTTGTTTTTTTTCAAGGGGGGGGGTTGCATCGTGTCACCGCTGTGCCCACTGCGGTTCCAGCCGTGACAGTGGTGAACCATTACCCGCTAATTACCGCACTGGGGATGAATCACGGAGGGCGAAGGAAAGCGGTCTGCTGCTATTTTCGGAGGTTTTCTCTGTGCGCCTACTCCTCTTTGTCCGTCTGATCTCTGGGCCTCCTCGATGGATGAAAGCAGCGTTTCGAGGACGGCTTCCTGGACCTGCTCCTCTCTTTGTCGGCCCGGTGCGAACAGCCGCTGCCTGTTTTGGTTAGTGTCATCCACACAACATCCGTGCAGGCCGCATCTGGGCTCCGAAGGCCCCTCTTCAGCAGGCGTCCTGTGAGTTATGACAAACTTTATTATCCTGGTGTTGCTTTTCTGTCTTGGAGAGAAACTCAGACGATGGTTCGGTCGGCATATTAACGCTGCCCTCTCAGCATTTAGAAGTGATAATTCTGTCACTGTAATTACAAAACAGCCTTTACATCACAGGTGTCCAGACCCAGTGTGTCTCTGCCAGGCAGAGACCAAGGAATGAAGAGTCCAAGTGAAGAGTTGTCTACCTGGTAGGCTAGAAAACCCAGCAGGACTGTAACCCCCGACATCAGGACAACACACCTCTGACTAACATCCTGGTTAAGACTGCTGTCATGACATGATTTACATCACGTTGATGTCCTAATTCATACACTTATAAGTGATTTTTCCAAGTCTTGAGTTAAACAGAAATGTGATAATTACATTTCCACCCTTATTTGGTGCATTTCAAAATATATAGCACAATAATTTAACCTTTATTCGATGCAATCACTCAATTTATAAAAGTATGATTATAGACTGTCTTTGTCCCCCAAAAAAAACACAAAACAAAGTTTGCTGACTTTTAGCATTCCACCATGCTGCAATAACGTCATCGTGGCTTTGCCAACTTTGTGCGTCAACCATACGCTGCTCCATTATTCACCAAATTCATCTGCTCTTATGAAAATATCCACACTCCTTCCAGGAGCCACTCGGTGGGAATTCTCCAGTTCTTGGAAGGAGAATAGAAAAACATCCTTTGCGAGAGAGAGAGAGAGAGAGAGAGAAAGAGAGAGAGAGAGAGAGAGAGATTGTCCCCCACTCTCCCTGCAACTGATGGAAATAAGAACATTCGTCTCATTCTCACACAGACGCGTAGGAAAAAATCTGCACCCACGCTGTTTTTAGGTCACCGCAGCGTGAGCCAAATTAGACTTTATGTGTCACTTTATAATGACAAGTTAACAGCCATAATTTCACCCCTGACAGCATTAAAATAATCACTCATTTGCTCTGGCATCGGCGGTGTAGGTAGCAAAACAGCTGGTCGGTCATGTGCTCACGGCCAGAACAATCTATCATTACCAGTGTAATAGGGGGAATTTTTTTTTTTTTCATCCTACAACTGGGAACAAAATTAGTGCTTCCACACAAAAGTGATCATCTTGCCAAAGGAGAGACGGCCAGAAATCCACTACTGTGTTCTCAGAGTGTGCAGGACTCCTCGCTGGCTGAGTTAGCGCCGACCTCGACAACTGCTGATTCCGCTGAGGTCAAATGTCTCGCTATATTTTTAGCCTGCTAATAAGCATGTCAGGATGTTCCTCTTCGGTATCTTTTAGGCTACATCCATGGCCTTTTGTGCGCACAAAATGTCACGACCAAGTGAGGAAACGAGGCATCCACCAGTAAAAACCACCCAGTAGGTGGTGCTAGAAGCCACATGCAATGTGCTATAGTTAGGTTTTCAGATGTATTAACGTTGTAAGGGAGCAGCTGATGTAAATAGCTCACCATCTCTGAAATGTAAAGATCTGGTTCCGGGCGCAGCCAATGCAAAGCAAAATAGCCACAATCCAAACCCACGTTATACCTCCTTCCACCAACAGGGGTCCCAGTGAGTCACACTTGATGTCCTCTTGGTTGGTGGGTGATGACCTTGACTGTCTCACATCCCTGCCAGGGATATAATATTTTAGCTTTCCACTTTTAAGTATTAGCTTCCGTGTAAGGAGCCACTCTTTGTTGTGTGGTCCATTTTTTTTTTTTTCCATTGTGCGGTCAAGGGAATTGCAAACGCCCTGTACCGTGCACCATTCTTCCCAGTCAACAGAACACAGGGGCCTCCCACAGCAACGAACAGTCGTTTGAAGATGAGGTTTGTGGCTAGTTTCCACCCACAATGGCAAGCTGTCTCTGATTAGACCTGGAATCTAATTTGAGAAGGGGGCTAAAGACGGGTTCAGGGTGTGCGGGGGTCTGTGGGGCGCGGGGGTCGAGGGCTTGTGTGCTCAAGTCCCTCTTAAAAAATAGATCTTACGTATCAGACGGGGACACGCAGAACCTGAGATGAATGACAGCCGCGCTTTTGTGTTTTTTTGGCGACATCCTAACTAACATCTAAGGGAGCGCTGCAAGAATGACGTCGGGGGGTGGGGGTGTTGTCTCCAAACGGTGGGGGTCGTCCCGGCCTCAGCGTTCATGGCGCTGCTCAACCTCCTGACCTGCGTGATGTATTTCAGCACCGTGTGGCGGCTTCCCGAGTGTGTTCTGGCTCCAGTCTGGGTCATGCGTCGTTGGGAGCGTTGATGAAAAATGACAGGCCATTATTACACGCTGTACACCCCCCACCAACCTCCCCCCCACCCCCTCCCACACACACACACACACCACCCCACAGCCCCTGTTCAAACCTCAACATTGATAAGCCTGGCAACGGGTTCAATAACAGACCGTTGTTGGATGCAGCATATTGGATTACTTTCAACACAAAACTAATTTATCATCCACTTTGCGCTCAGTTGCACTTCCGCTCCGCCTCTCTCTGTCATCCAACTCCGTCAGGCCTTTAATAGTCTTGAGTTTCTCAGCGGAGGTCGCTGTCGTGGTAATGCTCTGCAGGACGGGGAACAAAGTGGCGAGCGTGTAAAAGAAGCCCCGGTTCCTGAGGGAGGAGATCGGGCAGCTGCATGCAGTGGGTGTGAAGGCTTAGATTACCTGCTGGCTGCCCGGGCACAGCCACCGCCGTCCCCGCCGCTCAGGACCACATGCGTAGCCACTGCAGGAGCACTGGAGAGAAGAATCTAAAAAAAAAAAAAAAAAGGAGAAAATGACATTCTCGTGCGCATGCTGAGGCGACACGTCTCGAGTGTGCGCTGACCCGTATCTGCTCGGCGCAGCTCCCGGGTCGATGTCAAGAGGTGCGGTAGCTGTCGGTGACGGTTGACCCTGCACCAGCTCTCTGATATCTCCTGTCACACGTCACTGCCCAGGAAGCACTTTCCTTTCTCTGCACACTTCATCATTCTGTCTCACACAAGGCTCAAACCTCGGTCCATTGACCCGTGTTTGTGTGTGTGTGTGTGTGTGCGCGTGCGTGTGCGTGTGCGTGTGTGTGTGTGTGTGCGCGCGTGCGTGCGTGTGTGTGTGTGTGTGTGTGTGCGCGTGGTTTCTTGCAGTAGTTCTCCATCTAATCTGTACTTGCTAATAAATCCTCAAAAAAGAAAACCTCAAAATGGCTACTCCCAGCTCCCCTGAGTGCTCAGAAACAGAAACTAAACCACACAGAGACTTGTCTTGAGATTAAAAGTCGTTAAACCTTCAGCATATCATATTTTGCAGCATCTAGGATAGGGGAGCTAATACGTCTTCTGTTGTTTTTTCCTAAACCAAAGCCTTCAAATGTTCCAGATCGTTTCCTACCAATGTCATTAACTATTAAAAAACAAATCTAACAACACAGTGATGATAAATCAGCCTGTTAAACAGTTGATAAGCTTCTTATGGGACTGAAAAAATTAGTGGTTCGTCACTGAAGTGTAATGATAGCATTGTGACCCAAAAACTATATATGTTGGTTGGTTGGTTGGTTTTAAATTGAAAACCCTTCCTTTCTCATCATGGCTTCCTATGCTGGCGCCTCTGTTTTGACATAACGTGTAAATATTTATTAGGTTGGGATGTGCCCGATTTCATCTCAGCCAAATCATAATATTTAACATGTTTCTACAATGACTAATGTTCAGTTTAATGTGCAACTATGGCCATAATTGGTTGTAATTAAAGACTGGAGCACCACAGAGATGATGTCTGTCCATATTGTTGTTCATGTATACCACATAAGCACATATGAATTACTTTATTTCAGGCCTCCATAATTTCCACCTACGGAATTTCTCTTAAATAGTGCTGGAGCTAATATCTGGAAGTGTTTAGATGTTGCTGTTTTTGCTCAAAAGACACTTTAATCTGCAGAGAGAGCTGTGGTTGACCACAGGGGAGTAAATACAGTTCCTCATCAGCACACTAATTGCCTTCCACAAAGCAAATATGAATGAAAAAAAGGAGTAAAAAGAAACATTTGCGAACCACCCTGGTGTAAATGCTCACTGACACACGTAGCGCGCGTAGCATTCCTACTGCTGCAGCTGCAGCGCTCGGAACCCGGCCTCCGGGCCAGGCCGCCCTTTTTTTTGATGCTGTATCGACTTTTTTTTTTCAGCGTGGTGATTTGCGTCGCCGCGGCGATCAATCTCCCCTTTCCAGTCCCAGATGGCATTTTTCAGAGCGCGGCTTCCTAACACGCCACGTCACATGCAGAGAGTGGCGGGAGCGGGACGCTCCGACGCGCCCTGTTTGAACCCCCGCCTGCGAGGAAAGCCGTGTTCCAGTTTAGGAAGCGCGGACCCGGGCCCGACTTCCACTCGCACAGGGGTCACGGCGGCGGGTCAAGATGACGACGCGCCTCGCGAGCACCTTCCTCTTTCTGTTATGTTTTGTAAACACGCTGAAGTGTATTACACTGGGGCTGCTTCCTGCAGCTCTGTGTGTGGCATGCTGCGTACGTCAACTGATGAGACATAAAGTGAGTCTGTTTATGCAGTTATAAATACATGGACCGCGAATGGAGGCAGCCAAATAACCAAGGACTGTTTTGATTAAACTGTCAGAGCACGGCGTGGAAAATCCTGCAGAAATTGATCATGACATGGAGTTGACAATGACATGAAAATAATTTTTGGAGAGGTTTCTTTGAGGACAGATGCCAGAGCTCAACGTCTATTGCAACACCCCCCCCACACACACACACACACCCCTTCCTGCAAATTGATTAATTCAAGAAGAGGGAGTTCTGACAGAGTGAAAGTGTGCTTTTTATTTTCCCACTTCAATTGGTCGAACGTTTATTAGATTTCCTTTTTATCCCATCTGCTTGGGAAATATATAAAAAAAGCCAAAACTTTCGCTCATTAAAGAGGCTGTGAGCAACATTATCTGCTGTGTTTCAAATAAATAAAAGTTGAGGGTGAGGTAACAGGGTTGAAGCTCTGCAGGACTTTTATTTGCACATTTATGTTATTGCAAATGTATGTTGCCCCCAAACCAGCCTCCGTAGGATCTCTGGTTTTGATAGCTGCCATGAAAAGTTACCCACAGAACCTTAAGAGCTCCGCCATTCTGATGTTTTGACATCGGAATTTAGCACTTTAACAGAAAACTAAAGCGTGACCCTGACAAGATGAGTAAAGCTCCAGCTGCAGATGAGGGGCAGAGTTACATACTGCCCTCTGAGCCAGGGCAGTAATCTTCAATTCAGTATCTTTGGTTGGGAGTCAGCAAGGCCTCGGAACCCATTGGAGTGTCTCTATGGAGAGACAAAGACGAGAGAGAGAGAGAGAGAGAGAGAGAGAGAGAGGAGCACAGCGCCATGACCTGGAGGTCATTGGCAGTAGATAATCTGGTATGAGAACAACTCATCTGTCAGTAATGATGGGGCCTAATGCTGGAGAAGAAAAAGAAGGGCAGCCGGAGAAGAAAGAAAGAAACCTACAGAGAACTCCCCTATGTTTTTTTGTCATCTGTGTGCCAAATTAGAGTGGGGGGGCGAAAGAGAGAGCGCAGATGGACCACACCGGCTGAGTGGTTGGACTAATGCGGACGTTTTCTCTCCGGGGTCAGATATTTACTCCTAATTAGCCGGAGGAATGCGACGCATGAGAGCGGAACAGATACGTTACCATTTTGGCCGGAATTTCCTCCCTCTCCGCGGCATGTGCTGCTTTAACCTGATTAGGTATGGCACTTATCAGGGGAGATGAAAGCACTCCGGGGATCGGTGACGTATTGCCGGACACCCGCGCGCCCTCTACCCCCCCATCATTTCCACGGAGACCCTCCCTCTGGTCATTACTGGCTCTGTCACCACACCGGGAGAAGCGGGTTTCAGATTTACAGGAAAAGTGCAGCTCTCGGTGTGGGACCGAAGTCAGCGGCGACTTTTATAGACATTCCATAAAATTATTTTTATGAACAGGAACCTAGATTCAGATAAACAAGTTTTACAAGCTGGAGAGGGGGCATGCTGTTGTCAGGAAGTGTATTTGCATGCAGGCGTTTGACTACAAATCTGTTAGAAATAAGTCGGAGCAGATTTTGTGGTTGCAGTCTTGCTGAAGCCGCATGCACAGGACGGGGATCGTCCCCCTCCGTGGTGTTTGGAAAGGTTTAAATCAAAGATGATGCTAATTGGTGCCATATACCTCTAATGATATATCCCCTACAGTAACATCCTCTTTAGGTATGTTGGGCTTGTATGACTAAGACCAAGGTCACCAAGATCACAAGATGTGGAGCCCTCCTGCGTCACACCTAAAGATCAGCGTTTTAAAGTGTTGATTGGAGGGGGGGTTTAAAGTTTAGTTAAGTTTAAACCAAGACCAAATACACAAGCGAGAATTGGTGAAAGGAGAGTCGCAGGTGCTGGAGCAGAGCGGGACGCGGCCTGAAAGACAAATTAACCTTTGCGTCTCAGGGAGGGAGAGAGAGCGGTCGTATCCGTTACCAAGAAACTCGATCTACATCCCGGACCGGGAAGAACTGATTGCCAAACGCGCCGGGAATTCACCCTGTGACAGGTTTTAGTTTTAGGGCAGTTTCCTTTTTTCAGGGTAAAAGTATTACATATCCTTCGTTTCCCACAATCCAGCTGAGCTGTACCTGCAGGTGTCACAGCGGAGCCTCACCTGAGCTCATTAGTATTCAGACGCACCTGAGTAGCAGAGTTTCAAACCCCACCTCTCTCGAACCCTCTTCCTCTGGTTGGTTGCCACCGTGCGCTCACACAGCTGGTACTGATTTCAGTTTGAGCATCAGCGCTCTTTGCTTTTCCTAAGCGTGACCACCAGAGGTCGATGAGCGGCACAGTGGGCTCAGCACGGCTTCTAGAAAAGAGGGCGGGGCCAGGTGAAGGGCGTCGAGGCGACCAGACAGGTGAGAAGGAGGAGGGCGGGGGTAGGGCTCCTCCTTCGTTCTGTGAATCTAAACAAGCATTTCTCAGAAACAAGAAGCCTCAAACCAAATCAACCAGCAGCTGTCACACACAGGAACCAGTGAAAAGGAAGCTACCCCCCCCCCCCCCACACACACACACACCCCCACCAACAGCACCAGCACCAGGTCATCAATATTCTACTCAAAAGCATCTATTGGAAATTATTTCACTGCTGCTGCCACGTGCTGGATGAGACCCACCAGTGGTGAATGTGGGCCCTACCTCTGCTCACATCTGTGCACCTTCTGTGGTGGGCTCTGCTTTATGTGGATGAAGCAAAAGATACATGATACACATGCACGCACACACACACACACACACACACACACACACACACACAAGCCACAGGTGGGGACAGAGCAACAACAAACCCTCCTTTTCTCTCTCTCTTTTTTTTCTTTACTCTCGGATGAACAAACCAGAGCTGTTTCCAGCACTGATCACATGTCCTACATCTGCCGCGGGTGATGCCTGAGCACCCGCCGGCCCCCCATCAGTGTATTTGGGCTCCTCAGTGACCTGGATAGTTGGTGCGTGATGTGTGTCACAGGACGACAGTGAGGTCATACCGTCTAAATTTTCACCCTGCAACCCCACACAGAGCTCCCTTTCTGCTCTCTGTTAAACAGAGCACCCCCCCCCCCACCCACCACCCACGAGCACACGTGCGTAGACCCCTCGGTCGTCGTCGACGGGCTGTGTGTTTTCTCAGTTTGCATGAGGAGGGGTGGGGGGGGGGACAGTCGGGCCCCGGCTGCCTCCGGGTGTCCCGGGTGCTCCACTGATTGACTCGGTGGAGGCCGAAAGGCCCCAATCACCGAGCCAGCGTGTGTGTGTGTGTGTGTGTGTGTGTGTGTGTGTGTGTGTGTGTGTGTGTGTGGGGCATGGCTGCGTGTGTGAGCAGGCTCGCATGTGCGTCAGCGCCTGACCACACACACACACACACACACACACACACGTCGGTGGAACTGTTATCATTTGCACATTAGGCTGTTGAAACCCATCCAGATAGACTGCTCTTATCCTCACCTTCCCCTGCTGTCTTCCTGCTTCCATCCCACACAAGAAGCTCCACATCTGGGGCCCTTCAGGCGCTTCATCTGCTGCCCGCGGCGCGGCGGGGACCGAACCGTGGGATGCGCGGGACCCGGAGAGCCGGGGTGGATCCAACTTCTGGGTAAATGCACAACGACAGGCAGAAACTGTAGCATCTGGTTTGTGTCTGCGTGCCCGGCCCACAAGGCTCCCGCCCGACATGCGGAGCCGCGATCGCGGGTCTCGTTTTCGGTCCGGACGCCCGCTGAAGAAACCGAAGATCTGCGATCGGCTGTGACGTTGAGCAGGCTGAAGCAGCGGCTTGTCTTTGCAACGGCTCTTCTGGTGGGCCCAGCGAATTTACGACGCCTGGCTCCGTGATTTAAGGAAAAATAAAATAAAGTAGTCAGTCCTCTGAATGGCTGACCTTGCGAGGCATCCATTTGTCGAGCACGCTGCTAAAATCCCATTTTTTTTTTCCCAACCCGACCCATGTTTAAATTGAATAAACATGTTTTGTTTCCTTAGAACAGTTTTTCATCTGGCAAAGCCAGACATTGTTTTGTTAATTGGGGTTAGAGATGTAATAAATATGTATATAATCTCACTCCAGTTGCCGACTGCAGCACCTGGAGCCCGCGCAGCTCCAGATTTGCACATTTCTTTCTTGGCATTTCCCCGCCGATCGTTACGGGCAACACCTTCCTGCAGAACCGGCCTCTGATGTTGCGCCCTTCCATCAAACGGGGCGAGCGGCGCCAGTACTGTACCGCTTTAGTTCACCGGGCGGAGCTGGCGTCAGCGGGCTCGCCTCCTCTGGGTGGTCATATTTGTGGGGAGAAAAAAAAAAAATCCAATAAAGGTGCACGTTTTGGAACGCTGCGGACGTGACCCCCGCGCTCCTGCTGCAAGTGTTGGTGGAAGGGCTTGAGTGCGTGGAGCCAGCGTATGGATCAGAGGGACGTGGTGAAAGAGCACTCTGGCTTCTTGACCTCTTAGCATGAGAAGCCCTCTGAGTTCAAACTCCAGCGATTACAAGCTGAGCTGGTATTTAAGTGCCCCCCCCCCACACACACACACACACACACACACACAGGCCACCACTGCCGCCACCTTCGCTCCCTTCACCGCGCACTTGTGTGAACTGGGTGTGCATGCGTGACAATGGATATGACCTGAATATATGAGTATATACCACTTGAACCACACCACTGTGTGAGTGTGTGTGTGTGTGTGTGTGTGTGTGTGTGTGTGTGTGTGGGGTGTGTGTGGGGGGGTTAGTAGGAGGATGGGGTCAGGGGTTGCTTGGCGGGGTTCTGGAGCCAGTGGGCCTTCACCATTGTTTAAGGCAAGAGGAGCTGAAGGGGTGGAAGCAGTATAGATGCCGAAGGTATTGCCTGCTTATGGTAGGGGGCTAGCAATAACTCTGTGTGTGTGTGTGTGTGTGTGTGTGTGTGTGTGTGTGTGTGGGTGTGTGCATGTATTTGTGTGTGCACGTGTGTGCGTCCACATATATGTGGGCCTTTGCTCCAGGAGGAACCCATGAGAGGGGGCGGGAAAGAGAAAGTAATTACAGATGATGTAGGACCAAACGGAGGAAATTGATGAAAGAAAATGGGTGACCAGGAAGTCGGCGTCCATCTTTGTTTCCCCTTCAATTAAACTGAAATATCTCAGCGGTCTGTCCCTTTGAGCTGCACATGGTGGGCTCAGTGTTGGGGAGGGTGGGGTTCAAAAGGCAATGGGAGGGGGCGGGGGGGGTTAAAGAGGTGGTGATGATGATGGATGGACGGTAAAGGCTGTCCATAATGGTCTCCACACACTACTGTATTTATTGTCTCCCTATGATTAAAGGCTATTAGAGATCTGCACCCGGCACCTATCATGTGTAATAAACTATTATTAAACTATTAAACTATTATATACAAGCTCATTTGTACTTAAGAGTTTCATAAACACTCTTTTTGTTGGATTCAGGTAAACCTTCCACATGATGCAACATCGTTTTATCAGTTTACCAGTAAGAGGGTCTCAATTACAGGTCCTTCAAAGGGCAGAATACTTCCGATCTCATTATTTCCTGACGGAATTTCATTTTTCCACAACACCACATGACTTGTGAAAGTGATATTTGACAATATATCAGCCTGTAAACGATTTCAGCCCTGCCACAAGACAGGCTCGTAATGAGATACCTTCTTTCTCATTCTTGTCTTTCTTTTTTTTAATTTAAAGAAGGATTTGGTCAGAATAATCTGGCCTAAACTGCCGTTGCTGCACTGCTCTCACCACCAAGAATGTGGACAAAAGATCATCTAAAATATAATAATGCAGGGGTTTTTTGTACAAACACACTCTTCCAATTTGGAAACACATTCAATTATAGAATTGGCTTTTGGATATTTGGATTACCCTGATGGAATTTAGCTAAATGAACTCAATTAAACTGGAAAAAATTGGGGCGGGTCCACAATTATGTGTTTAAAAAAGCAGTTTCCCATTCGGTCTGCGCCCGTTCCAACTTCCAAAGCCGTGTCTCTCTCGTTTACTGTTGCTCCTCCGCTCTCGACCTGGCAAATGTGAGTATACAGTATGAATAGTTTTACAGGGCCAAGGGAGAAATAACAGCGAGGGTGGTGGTGGTGCTGAGCGGGGCTGTGTGTGTGTGTGTGTGGGGGGGGGTAAAGAAAGAGAAAACAGGTTGTCAGTGTGGTTGAACAGCAAAATAGCGTTCTCTCCCTCGGGCTCAGCCTCCACAGATGTTTCATTCAGGCCCCCATGGCAGGGCCACTCTAAAAAGTGCTCCAGTCCTGACACAATTCAGCCCCTTTGTGTGCTGGAGAGAAGCTCAGCCCACTGTTTACTGCCCCACCACCACCACCACCACCACCACCCCCCTGTGTCTCAGCCCCCCTTCTCATGTTAGCAGGCGGAACAATTGGGGAGGGCCTTGCCCAGAGCCGGGGCGGTGTGGCAGGTCAACAGAATGGGCTGTGAATCCTGTGCCTTTGAATCCTCCAGGTGGGTGGTCCAGCTCCCCCCTCCCTCTCTCTCTCTCTCTCTCTCTACACACACACACACACAAACACACACACACACACAAACACACACACACTCTCACTCACACACACACACACAGATATCCTCTCCTCTCCCAATTAGCTCATCCATCGGGCCCAACCTGGCACTCTGGTGCCCGTTGCGGCCAGAGGTGGCTGAAGGGGGGACCTGGGAAGGGGGGAGGGTGGTGATGGAGGGGGGTGGGGGGGGTCTTTTTCAGGATCAACAGGCTCCTGGTTCCACATCACCTCGAGCGTGGCCCCTGACGGCTCCAACCAGGTGAGACGGTCCCGCCGTGAAGTGCCTGGGCAGCAGTTAACACTAATCCTGCTGCTGATTACCACCGGCAAAATAAACAGTAATAAATGAAGGCACATACACACACACAGACACACACACAAACACACACACACACACACACACACACACACACACACAGACGAACACACGTTACAACTCCCATAGGGCAGTTAATGCCAACACACCATGAACGCCCACAAATCCAAAACGACCAACAGCTCAGCAGATAAATGCACATGTTGTTTCAAACTGAATCTGCTGAATTCTGATAAGTGAATCAAAACAGAACAACCCACAAAAACTGTACTTGGATGTTTCAACAGTCAGTAAATATTTAGTTAAGGAGCAGTCAACGTTTTCCTTTTATTTCAATAGATGCCTAAAAGCTAGAAGTTATCCAAGTACAGATAGATAGATACATAGATAGATAGATGCATAGATAGATAGATAGATAGATACATAGATAGATAGATACATAGATAGATAGATACATAGATAGATAGATACATAGATAGATAGATAGATAGATACATAGATAGATAGATACATAGATAGATAGATAGATAGATAGATAGATAGATAGATAGATAGATAGATAGATAGATAGATAGATAGATACATAGATAGATAGATACATAAATGGATGACAGACAGACAGACAGACAGACAGACAGACAGATAGATAGACAGATAGATAGATAACCTTCAGAGTGCCGTGATCCTGGCGTCTTTCCCTTTTGTCAGAGCGCCATCTAGCGATCATAAAGTAGAAATGAGTTTTCCAATTTTTTGAAAAGTCAATTGTTCTTCAATGATAGATAGATAGATAGATAGATAGATAGATAGATAGATAGATAGATAGATAGATAGATAGATAGATAGATAGATATGGCTCCACATGAAGAAGATGAAGAAATGAGAAGCATTGAATCAGAAAAAGACTTGCGTATGTATGTGCGTATGTATCGCGTGTCTGTGTGTCTGTGTGTGTGTATGTGTGCGTGTGTTTGTGTTTGTGTGTGTGACAGCTCTGCAGTGAAGCAACTACAATGTTTCCTCTTGCTGCACTATTTCAGTAACAGTCTTCTTTCAGACATCCTGTGGTTGGCGTTCTTCATCCTCCCCTTGGTTCACTTCTGTGCCACAGCCGGAGGTGTTCACAAAGACAAGCAGCTCCCTCAAAGCACCACCATGCCATCCAGCAGCCATACCTTCTTCATCTTGGGTGAGTTTGTCCCATTCTGCCCATTATTCCTTCATTATCTTCACCAGAACTGGAAATGGAGTGATTCCAACCCGCACTGTTTCCCCAGGAGTTCTCATGACTTTGGTCACAGCAGATAACTATGCACAAATGCCAAAGATGACTGGCATGACTGGCAATACGACAGTAACACCCTCCACCAGTAACACCACTAGTTCCTTCAACTCCAATTACAAGAACAGCAGCACAACAGCAGACTGGAAAGGTGGGAGAAATAAGTTTCTTTTTAAATATAGATAATTTGAGGGAATGACAAGCTTTAGGCCTAAAGAAGACAGTTTTATTGTACAGTATAAAACTCCAGTTTTACTTAGAAATGTACTTTTAGCATATGTTTCAGTCATAATTAGTATTATATAAAATCATAACAATGTTTTTAAGTGTGTTGGATTCTCAGATAGATGAATACTCCCTAAAATGATTTCTGTAAGCTCCCTTATAGTTTGGTTAGTTATTTGCATATGTCTTTGCTTCATGCAGGCAATGGAACAAACATTAGTCAAATCTCAACTACCATGCAGCCCACAACCACAATTAAACCCACCGACCTTCCTGCAATCACAAACTCCAAAAGCAGAGGAGCAGTCAGCACAAAGAGCCCAAGTGAGCTGAGCAATTCAATCACAAGGACCTTTTTCATGTTCAGGATGTACACAATGTATACAATGATTGTCCTCTTCGATCTTTTTTAGGACCCAAGGAGCCTATTTCAGACTCAGATGACAGCACTGGTGGGAAATGTTTCTGAGGTTTGATTGTGTTTTGCTTTAGGCTCCGCTGGCTCACGTATTTCTCTCCTCAGGCATCATCATCCTGGTTGTCATCATCAGCGTAGCTTGTATCTTCGGCCTGGCCTGCTACTTCGCAAGAAAGAGAGGACGCGTAAGAGGCGCCTTTAGCTCAGCATAGCATCACTTATTATCACACATTTCATTAAACACAGATAATGCTAAATGTTAGATAAATGCAGGGACAGAGTTAGGCCATTATTATTTTACAGGTTGATTTAGTGATAAGAGAGTCCAGCAAAAACAAAAACCATCATTTTGTCTGTTTCCAGCGCTACTCGGTTGATTTTAACTCCAGAGCAGACGATGCCAACATCCCACTCAGCACCGTGGACCCTGAAGTAGCTGCTGGTGCTGCAACTCAGAACGGTTCGTCAGGAGCAGACCACATCAATCAGGTTTCTCTGAGCATCCACAAGCGTCACCAAGCCTGATCTGAGTCTGTTTTCCAGGTCTAAAGACTTTTGAAAGTGTAGAAATTTCCACAAACGAAGCAGGCCCTGATGAGGAGGCTGAAGCACAGGTGGAGCAGAATGGTAAAAACAAGCATGTGACTCATGGACATGTTTATTTTGATGTAAGAAACCGAACACAATTATTTTCCTTCCTCTTTCTCAAGATTAGTCACACTCAATAAAGGAAGTGTGGCTGAGCCTGTCTTGCATCACTCTGAACAAAGATTCTGTGAGATATATTTGATTCACGTCATATCTCAACAGACACAGTCACTTTTAATTACATCAGCCAAGATGAGTAAATTGGGTGTTGTTAACAACTGAAGCTTTTGATATTTGAGATTAAATTAAGAAAAATTAATTTTTGAAGAAAATCTGAAATTATGCAAAAGGAGAATCCTCCAGATCATTTCCCAGATAAAATGTACTTTCTGATGCAAAGAGAGGAGGTGCATCTGATCTGCAGTACTCAGATTGGCCACGTGGTGGCAAAAGAGAGCAGCTTAAAGTTAAAAGAAGATTTTAAATCTTTTTTATTAGTGCAGACGGCAACGTAGACACTCTAGCTCCAGCAATGTCGTTCTTTTATCCATTTGTACTGCCAAGATTCGATCTGTTACAGAATGGATGTTATTGCTTTCCTCTCAGTTAGAAAAGCTTCAGGTCATGTCGAGGCCTGCTGCTCTGCCCTGCATCACACGTCAGCGGTCCTCATTCCTGTAATCACGGGTGGGCAGAGCAGTCTGACCTTTAATGACTAGAAATGGCTTTAGTCTAACTCAGACTATTAAAGATGTCATTTAATTCCTGTCAGAGTTTAGTTTTGAAAACAGCCAGACGACCTTTGACCCCAGAGCTCCACCTCCAGACCTGGCTCCTGCCACCTGACTGGACGTCAGGATGATCAGAATCCCTTTCATACTGCAGTTGATCAAAACTGCAGACTTATTCACTTTCTTCTGTGGCAGAGGAATGCTAAGCCCACCCTGGGGTCAAGAGTCCCTGACTGGCTGGAAGCGACTGAGGAGGCCGCGTTCCTTTCGCCTTCCTCCGTCCTTCATCTGCGCTTTCCCTCCACCTAACCCCGGGTCGGATAATGACGGGGCCGGCCTACTTTCCCACAGCCTCTGACAGCTGCCTGTCTGTGGCTCATTAGGGACTAGTCACTAATCAGCTGCCTCATTACCAACGCGGTGGCCTCCTCGCATGTCTTCACCCAAAGAAATCCCTCCGCTGACTTTCACAGGGGGTCAAAACCTCTTCAGGCATCTACTAGTGCAAATACTGTCATTACATCAGGGTTGAAATAGAAAGAAGTTATAACACTGCTGAAATGCCTTGAGAACCATTAATTATGATCTTTAAATGGCCCAGCTGTAAAGTTTTCTAATCAGAGTTACATTCACATGTTGAGAAGCTCCCGCTGGGCTGTTGTTCACAGCTGAGGCAGAGAAGCCCGCAGCTGATCCCGCCGCCGAGTTCGCGGCTCCAGCTAAGCCCCCAGACGGCGCGGAGGTCCAACCCAAAGGGGAGGGGGGACCCATGGAGCTGAGCTTGGACGATAAAACCGACGACGAAGGCCTCAACTCCAACAAGACCTCGGTGGAATCGCTGAGGGAGGTCAACAACAGCAACAGCAACAACAGCAACAACGGCGGCGACACGCTTCAGCAGACAGGTCGGGACTGAGGGCCCGCACTGGGTTTGACACTTTCTGATGATGTTAGCTCCCCCATGGCAGCAGCTCAGCCAGCAGAAGCTTGTTGCTTTTGATGTTTTAATCTTAGCTGGAGCTGCAGTTCTGCTTTATGCAGATGATGCAGGTTTATTTCTTCAGTGATGACTAAAAGCTTGTGGTTTTGGTCAGAGCTTCCTGGTTTTCCCCCTTTAGGTTTGTAGACAGAGAGTCAAATATTAAAGCTTTGTCTGAATTCAACCCCCTGTTCCCTACATAGCGCACTATCTAGGGCAGGGGTCTCCAAACTGTTCCACTAAGGGCCAGTGTGGCTGCAGGTTTTTGTTCCAACCCAGCAGCAGCACACCAGACTGGACTCGTTTAATCAACTTGTCTGAGTCTTCAGACAGCTGATTGGTCAAACTGGGTGTGCTTGACTGGTTGAAACAAAAATCTGCAGCCACACCGGCCCTTTGTGGAAGAGGTTGGAGACATCTGAACTAGGGTGTACAATATTCTTTAGGACTGTCCCGATGTGAAGAGAAGATTGTCCTGCCCTATTTAGTGCACTCAATGCATCCACATCATGTATTGTAAAAAGTAGTGAGTAGGAATGGAAAGGAAGGAGTGTGTGATTTGGGACACGGCTCATTTCACATTGGTGACCTCTTGGTGTTTTAAACAGGTCTGTTCTGGGACATCCCCCTCGGTGCGTCTGTGTGAAGAACGGCTTCTCTCCTCCTGCGATGATCGCCAGGAAGCCGGTAAGCCCGGAACAAACAAACACTGGTCTGTTTCTGCGCTCAGGCGTTAATGAAGGGAAACCCGAGTCACTTCCACTCACGGAGATTCTTTACGCGAGTAGCAACACGGACCCTCTCGGTCTAATCATCACGTGCTCCAGGATGTGAGGCCCCCCCGCCTGCACCTGCACCTGCGGCCCCGCGCTCTTCCTCTCTGCTCGGAAAGACCGAAGGGGCTGAGGCCTGCGGAATTCGCTGCAGCTGATGATAGACTCACATCTGGACGGAGCGCCGCTCCGTGGTAGCGTCACGGATCAGCTCCCGTCTCAGGAAAACACCAGGTTCGGAAATCTGAAGCACCCCCCCCAAAGCACCTTTGTCTGAGTTCTGCTGAGGGTGGAAGTTTAGAGGTGACTGCAAAGAAAAAGGAGTTTCTGGACGTTTAAAACGAAAATTAGTGGCTTCAGGGGAACAAAAGGTACAGTTGACTGTGAAACAGCCAGGAAGGTTTTCGCTCGGATCCAGCTGCTGCAGATGTGAAATGTGTCACAGCTGTGAAATTTTGCGCCTCACAACTTCCAGAAAGAGGGAAAGAGGGAGGAAAAGTGAGTCCCGTCGTCACCATCTGGCCTGGGAAGTGATGAACAGGCTGGAAACTGACGTTTAAAAGGCTGACAGCCCATAAACCAAGGCTGCATAATTAGACCGAAGGCTTCACCGTGTTATTTTCTAGTCACGGCTCGGCTTTCATGTCTGATGGTTAATGTCGGAGGAAACGCTCCGCGCCTTCTGCGACGGATATTTCGCACAAAGTCGAGATGGGACACTGGGAGGAAGAATCGGCTTGTTTTTTTTTTTTTTTTGTTTTGTTTTTTTTTCTTCTTTGTGCAAAAGCATGCAGGTGCAGGTCAGCGTGAGGTCACAGACAACCAGGGCCCAGAAGTCAATGTTGTGATTAGTAGTATTTGTGTGTTGGTGCAGGAGGGAAAAACTCCTGGTGCCCCTCAGCTGATACCGGCAGCTTTAAACACAGATTTGAGGCTGACTCAGTCAGTAATAGCAGGAAGAGAAGCTTCCTACAGGCCCAGTTTGATGTGGTTTTGATGCACTGGATGGTTATTACACCTGGGCACCTTTACTGGGGGGTGGGGGGTCGGAAAGCGCTGACACTCCCTTTATGCCGTGAGCAGATCACAGCTGGCGGAGGCGGGTTCGGCCCCTTCCTCTTTCAACTTCCTACCACAAAATAAAAGTTTTGGTCAAGAATTTGAAAGCGTGCAATTAAAAGTCTGCTCTGTGAGCATCTGTGATCGCGGCCCCCCCCCGGGGCGGCAGAACATTAAACCACTCGACAGTAATCCAAATTAGATTAGACGCCGCAAATGATGCGATAAAGGCAGCTGCTCTTTTTTTTTTTTTATTCTTTCTCGCCCGAGACCACATTTTAAAGGATAATAATTTTCTTTACCAGTCAGCCCTGACATCCGAACAACTGTTACTGGAGTAAATAAACCTTACTGTGGCGTTTGACCTCTGACCCCTGAGGATTCCGCTCTTTAATGTTCTGTCAACACAGCAGAGGACGGCTGAGAGGTTCGGCCGATTGTTTTGAAGGTGGACATCTCACCCGATCGAGATTTGCCGATCACGACAAATGCGTTCCGAGAGATTTAAGAAACCAACGGCGACCTTTTCTCGGTGCCGTCGCACGTCAGAGCCATGCCTTCTGTTGTCGGGAGACTTCCTGTGGCAAAAAGTGCATGAGTGTGCCTTTCAAAAGCCCTTACCAGAGGCCAAAGGTTGGTCTAGTCTAATTAAAGGGAACCCTGTGACGGCTGGAAAATAATGTGTACTCAATGTCAGAGTCAAGGGAATTGCATTCTTTGCAAGTCATTGTGCAAGTTCCTGCAGAATCGAGGAGGCAGAGCGCACGATCACAGAATCTTTAACATCCACGCCTTATTATTTGTCTGCTTTATTTTCATGAACACATCAAATTTGAGTTTTTGGAATCGCTTTTTCCTCCCCAGACTCCAACTCACATCCTTTTATTCTGAAGGGATGTAGCTTACACATGCGGGGCCCCGACCTTTACTCATAACATCGCCAACATTTACAAGCGTCAACTTTTCAGGATTCCTTCTCTTGTGCTTCGGCTCGTGCTTTGACAGGAGGCCGACAAGCATTTATTGACCTACTTCAGCTGAAGAGAAGAACCAGGTTACCGATGAGGTTTATAGAGAGCAAACAAACAGAATGAGCACAAATGTGTTCATAGGGAAGAGCAGGAAACCCACTGATATGGTGAGGGAAAGGGGTCAGATGTGATGGAGATTTAGACACAATAATCAGGGGGTTATAACCATTACGCTTCCCTCTCTCCCATTAAGAGTGTGTAAATGCCAAAGCCTGTGAGGTCGTCTCCTCTCCTGTCGAGGATTCCTCTTTTGGCCCCACACAGTCGGCGGGGGGAGTCGCTGTCATCGGGACGGCCGCTGACAGATGGACGTCCGTTCACCTGCTGGGTATCACCTCCGGCATCGGCTTCACGTCCCCCCCGACGGTGTCAGAGTGGACACCCGGCTTCATTACAGCTCCGTCTCTCATCATTCCCGGTTTAACATTCCGGTGGAATCTCACATGTTGCTCAGCAGCAGCAGGAGCTGCTAAACCACAATACACACAAACATGTAACAAAAGCGGAACCTAAACCAAACAACAACTTAAATGTGCTTACTTGAAAAGCTTGAAAACTTTTGCCCTCACACGCACACACACACAGACACACAGACACAGACACACACACACACACACACACACACACACACACACACACACACAGACACATATACGACCACTCAGCTGTTAAGGAAAAGGAAAACAAAGTTATTTACCACAGCTAAACCATAAATCGGCATCTCTCAGCCTGTCTCTCCTCCTGTCCCTTGGGGGGGGTCCCATCAGTTCCCATCTATCCCTCTGGCCTAATTTATGTCGATGGCCCCAATGAAGCATCCCTAACGAACATGGAATCATTCGAGATTGCTGGAGATTCCTGTCCTTTGAAGGGATGGTGAAGGGTCCGTCACAAGTGGCTTTACCTGAAGGGCGTTTTGGGTGACCAAGAGGATTGACAACCCCTGGATGGGATTCAGTCAAGCGCTTTTTTCTTTTTTTTTCTCTTCCTCGTTGCCAAAATTCCACTCGGAATGCCCGATCTGTCAGCAGCCGGCTCTCCGTACGGCGGCTCTCTGGGCGCCATAGGTCCGTATTGGGAGAAGTAGCAGCAGCAACGCGAGGTCTCACCTGCAACCAGAGACTCACGGGATTTTAACTCCGTCACTTCAGATTACCCTAAATACGGGATTCCAGGAGCAGTTTGGCTTCTCAAAGGCCGTGAAGCTTCACGCGCGTCCCCATTGATGCAAATATTTGAAGCTTTGGCCTCGGGGGAAACTCGGCCTCCTGCAGCCAAACTGGGGAAGCGTAAATCACATTAACGGATTTGCAGGTTGGATTGTGTCGGTCCTCCTCTGCCTCAGAACAGATGTTTCAGCGTAGATGTCAGAAGTCGTGGCAAAGGCCACAGACCGGGCCTGAGCAGGAGTTCCAAGAGAGGAAAGCCGGTGACTGGGAGACAGGCGACTGGGAAGCATACTTTTTAAACTTTATCGTCACCCTGTGCTCTTGTTAATCTCTTTCAGATTGAGGGGACATTCCTGCTACCATGTGGGAGAAGACCCTTCCATCCGTCAAGGTCGCCTCCACGTTGGATCGGATCGCATCGCAGCAGCTTTGTCAGGTTTTAAAGTCAGATGAGCTCAAACTTTGTAGTATTTTACGGAGTGCTTGTGTTTAAACAGTAATAGTGTGTGTGTTTTTTTTTTAATAGAATTGTAACTTGAGTTAATAGTTGCAGACATGCATCAAAACCTTTACAACCATCAGCAGATGTTGATTTTAATCCAGATTTATAGAGGAAATTCAGAGTTTACATGTTACCAGAGACAAAACAGTTGTTGCTGATATTTCTGGTTGTTTTAATTTTAGTTGCTGTAAATGATCTCATTAAGCGTTAGTGTTGGATAACGTTATTTTTAAGTTACTTGTGACATGAGAAGATTACTGGATGGCAGTTATTATGTTACAGGAACAAGGGGAAAAAAAACATTATGGAACATTTGGAGTCACCAAAAATGAAAATTTGATTTTTTAGTTTTTACATGCAATTTCATATTGGTCCACCTCTTGTTGTGATCAAGTGTAAATATGTGGCCCTTAAAATGTAAATAATATTACCAAATACCAGACAAGTGAAGAGAAAGTGTCAAGAATTTACGTTCTTGGTGTAAATTGTTAAAGTCTGTGAATGTGACATTTTGCTTTTTTTTCCTGCCATTTATAAAAAAAAAACTGCACTTGTATGAATGTTGTGTGAATTGAATTTATTAAAGGACTTCAAAGGTTTTTATTTTGTCTTAATTCTATTTCATTAGTAAAAGTAACAAAGGACGTTCACACCGAACTGAGAAGAATCCAAAGGCATTCTCTGCAAGTTTGAGTTCTGATCTGACAGAGTGAATCTGAGTCCATCGCACGCACGCACGCACGCACGCACGCACGCACGCACGCACGCACGCACGCAGTGGGAATCCTGTGATGCTGAAGCTGAAATATGGTCAACCACTATCATTAAATAGAATTATCACAGTTTTACGGTGTAGAATCTTAAACATTCTCTTAAAATGTTTGATCTACTCTGTGGACCCGACTATATATAGCTGTTTTTATGAGCACATATATTTCTTTCCATCTATAGAGGTTTGTTGCCCAGTGTTTGGGTCTGGTCCAGCTGCTATATCCAGTCTTTTTCCGTGGACTTCCGTTCATGGTGATATCGCTGGCCTGCATCAGTCTGCCCATGGGGGGGGTTAATCCACCGTTAAGCAGATGAAATGTTGCACTGAGGCGGCGGCCCGGTGCTGACGGCAGGGCCGGATCTAAGATTTGTGCGCGCAGTCATGACCGCAGGCATGGACACCCAGCATCAAATCAAACCAAAACTCTTCCTCCACAGAACTGGATCCAAATGTCTCAGCTCTCTGGATCCTCTATTTATACGCCGCGTATATTTACAACGGATCAGATGATGAGGACGTTAGCACGTAAAAGAAAATGACAAAAATGCAGCGGGGAATCTGCTCCGGCTATTCTGAGGAGATGAGGAGTTTATCGGGGGTTAAACACCTCTTTGCCGTCTGCATGTGTCCAAAGAATGAGCTTATTGACCATAAATCCTTTACAAACATTAATAATTTACCCAAGAATACAAAGGTTTCAAGAGGTGTGTCTGTCTAAATATAAAAAAGACCCGAGTATCCATGCAGTTTTGCACTTTGCTCCACTTTAAAGAATGTGGGATTAATATATCTTTGAACTACAGACCACTAAAAGCTCCACATTCAAGCATGAAACGCGACACGTTTAATTTCTCAAGTAAAAAATGGGAAACAGTTGCAAATGTTGATGTTTATCTGTAACAATCTTGGATGATGTGTAGTTAAAGAGTAGCATTTTTAAATTCGAGGCATATGACATTAAAACTGAGCACAAACGAAGCAAATCGAGCCTTTCCAGAGCGCCGTCTGCCATCTATCACGAGGTAATTACAGTTTGCTGTCATCATCAGCTGCCCTCTGGAAGAAGAGTCGCTGCTGCAAGCCGGGCCTGGCTGTAACCTAAGCCTTCGCTGTTTATCTGTGACACTCATTAAAGCCATGTCGCGCCTTTAATGTCCAAATTGGACAAAGCCGCTCTAATGGCTTAATGGACGCCATCATTTCAAAGCAGAAGAGATGCCCTCAACTGCTGTTTTTTCTTCGTAACTCTCTTTTGACTCATGCGTTAATATTAGCTTTGTCTCTTTGATTCAGAGACTTTATTTTTATCGTGCTCTTCTGATCTATGGGAAGAATGTGAGTAAAATCCACTAGTGACCCGGTATGAAAAGCCCGGAGTGTTTGTTTCTATAGTTATACCTCACGTTGTGTGCCCCATTTTTATTCCTGGCCTGTCAAGTGAGTAGGGCGAGCTGTATTTAGGGGATGCAGTGAAAAGTGTGATCCTGAATGCCTGGATGCATCTGGCATCTTTGCTATTTGACCCGTGCTTGGACCATGGTTGCCTAGTGTCCTTAAAAACTATCTTGTCCAACAAATAACGAGAAACATTGTGGGACTGTTGTTAAAATGATCGTTACAGTATTGATCTAGTATCATCTATTAATTTAAAGTCTTCTTTCAGCACCCTGTTGGTTAGGGTTTGATAATTATTTGATAAGAAACTGTCAGTAAATCAGTGTATATTAATAATAACTGTGAAAATGTTTCAGCAATGTGCGCGGATCGCTTCATCGAGTGTCAGGCTCGACTCAAAATATGATCCATAAAAGGCTACTAGGTATTTTTATCTTAACGCGACCTTGTGCTCCCCACTGAGTATACATTCTCACGTTCTCAGCGCATCCAGCATGACTGCCTGATTTCTCCACGCTGCAGGAACGTGCAGTCGGAGCCAAATCTGGAAAAAGAAAGGCTCAAAACACATTTTCATTTTACCCAAAAGGAAAATTTGCTCCGCAATTGAACGAGCTGCAGATCGGAGAACTCTGGTTTGGGAGTGTTTTTGAGCTCTGCTCTACCTGTCCGGTCAGATTATTGTCCATAGCTTGGAACTAAGAGTCACTCCAAGGCCAAAAGTTGTCTCAAAGACAAGTACTTAGTGACTCTTCGCTTAAAATTAAATCCCTTAAGTCTGTCTTAATGCATCAGTACATCTTGACTTAACATGACTTTTTAAGTGAAAACTTTTGCAGAGTCAACATTTTGAGGCAGTTGTTCTGCTTATTACTGCCTGTTTACTAAATTCCTTTATTATTTAAATTCAAATTACGTTTTTCCAGTATTGTTTTTCTTGTTTTAGAAGTATCCATTCATGAATAAGAACATTAAATAAAATGCTGCAAATGTCTACTAATATACCAAATACAACAAACTATAATGTATTTAATGTTCTTAAAGCTTTATCAAAACAGAGTCAAATGATGTCATAGACTTTACTGAATTAACTCTGCAGGAGTGTCTGCGTGACTCTGTAGTGAAAGGGAGTGGATGGTGGGTGTTGTTGGGGGGGGGACACCCTCAGAGTCTCATCCAATGGACTATCTTAAATGAGCCATGGGGGCAGGAGGCTCCCTCCCTGGGCTGTCAGCAGGAGGGGCCTGTGTCAGTGTCTACTGTTTCATTATTACCTGCAGAGTCCTGCAGCATTTGCCACACTCGTGTCTCCGTGTGGCCACACAGATACAGGGAGACTCATCAGAGTTGACTTTCTCATGCTCTCTTCTCCAGTCGGACAGAAATCTGCCTGCTCCCACTGACTTGTCAAATAAAACACAGCTAGCAGCTTCCAGTGGATATGGCTGGTTGTCTGAGAAGTTTCCCACTTTGGGGAATTTTGAGATACCTGCTTCTGTCCTTTGCTCTCTCTTTTGTCTCAGTAGATGCCGAGCCTTTTGACCCAGCTCACCTTTATCAGCACAGACCTGGAGCTAATGAAGACAGCATTATCATTGCAAACAATGGAATCAGGGTTCCTATTGGCCGGTCTGTGTTTCTGGACCCTCTGAAAGACCTGGTAACAGAGACGCAGCCCGGAGATCGCTGCCAGATCACGGTTTTGGACAATGACCCACTGTCCCAGAAACCTGGGACGCTGAGCCCGAAAAGGTTCCCTTGTTTATTTGGACTGGAAGATGTGAAATACACTCACTTTGGAGCCCGGAGCCCCAGCAAGGATCGCGTGAAGCTGCAACTGCGTTATGACACCCAGACGGACACGGTCATCATCCCATTCATGCTGGAAATCGAGGTGGTTTTCCAGCAGCTCGAGATCATCACTCGGAATATGCCACTTAATGTTGAGAAGCTCCAAGGCGACAGCAACCCTATTGATAAAAAGGCTCTGGACTTTTCCTTTGAGGACGGCGTCACACAGTGTAAGATCGCCACCTTGGTCAGTGAAGGAGGCCTTCCCAGGTATGGCGTACTTTTAAATAATCCCTCCAATGGCCAAATGATTGACTGTGATGAGTTTGTGAAGCAGGGCATTCGCTACAAGCACACAGCTACAACCAAATCACCAAACAGAGACCATATTCCAATGATGGTAGAGCTGCAGGATAATGAAGGCAATGTTATAATCCAAGAGCATTTCCAAATGATGGTTAGAATTAGGGAGGGGGCGGAGAACACTGCGCCCAAACCCAGCTTTGTAGCCATGATGATGATGGAGGTTGATCAGTTTGTGATGACAGCTATCACCAGCGACATGCTGGCGGCTGAAGACGTTGAATCTGACCCGGATGACCTAATCTTCAACATCACGTCACCACTCAGCCCTCAGCATGGCTTCATTATAAGCACAGATGATCAGAACCTGCCCATCACCTCGTTCTCTCAGAGAGACATCAAGGATCTTAAGATAGCCTACAAGCCGCCCTCGGAGGATTCCGAGGTAGAGAGGATTTTCCAGCTCGAGCTTGAGGTGGTAGACACTGACGGCGCTGTGTCTGATACATTTGCCTTTATGATTGTGGTCAAGCCGATGAACACCATGGCTCCTGTGGCAACCAAAAATACTGGACAGCTGTTATTTGAGGGGCAATCGCGGGTTCTCTCCAGTTCACTCAATTTAGAGATTAGCGATGAGGATAACCTGGAGGATGTGCAAATATCCGTTGTGGATGGGTTAAAGCACGGGGAGCTGACCGTGCTTGGTTCTCGCAGGAAATTCTTCACCCCTGCCGACCTAGACGCGGGTATTGTGGTGTACCAGCACGATGGTACCGATACTTACAGTGACAATATTATTTTTAGAATGACTGATGGCAGCAATGAGGTTGAGTTTCTCTTTCCCATCACTATTGCTCCTACCGATGATGAGCCCCCCATCATCAACGCTAACACCGGCCTGGTGCTGTTTAAGAATGAGGTCGTGCAGATCTCTCCCTTCATCCTGAGTGCAACAGACATTGATTCAGAAGATTCTACAATTAAGTTTATCTTAGAAGCGCCTTATTCTAATGTAGGGGAGCTCCTGCTGAAGCAAGTGGAGCCTCCCTCTGACCTGTCTCTCTGGAAGTACAGCGAGACGGATGACATGTTTGAGCAGGTGGTGACTGAATGGTTTCAGCAGGATATTCTCGAGGGAAAGTTGTTCTATCGTCACACTGGACCACACAGCACCACCACTGTGATTGACCAATTTGTGTTCCGAGTTCAAGATGATAATGATCCACCTAATCAATCCACTGAACACAAGTTCACCATCAAGATCCACCCTGTTGATGACCTTGCTCCGGAGCTGGTTCCCGGTACCACCCTACACATGACCGTACAGGAATATGAACTGACACCCCTGAGGAAAAATGTTTTATGCTATTCTGACTTAGATTCAGATGACAGAGATCTGAAATACACCATCATCAAGTCACCAACTGACACAGATGAGAATAATCCAGTCTCCCTGGGGCAGATTGTACTGACTGACAGCCCGAACATTGTAATTACAGAGTTCACTCAGGCCCAAGTTAATCACCACAAAGTAGCTTACAAGCCTCCAGACCAAGAACTGGGAATCACCCCAAAAGTGGCTCAATTTACTTTTATTGTTGAGGACAGTGCAGGTAACACAGCAGATGGTCTCTTCACCATCTTCCTGCAGCCGGTGGACAACAAACCCCCAGTTATTGCTAATAAGGGCTTCACTGTTACAGAGAGCGGTACGTTTGTCATCAGTAAGAACGAGCTGTACGTCACAGACACCGATACCGATAATGACAACATTGTCTTCACTGTGACGCAAATTCCTACACATGGGCACCTCCAGTATTTGGGGATTGACATGACAATTGGGGAAACCTTTGTGCTTGAAGACATCACAAACAATCGCATAGCGTACATCCACAGTGGAGAGGAATCAGTCAATGATGTTATTAAGATCGATGTTAGTGACGGTTTTCATGAGGTTCCCATCACCATTAAAATCAACACCGATCCGGTGGACGATGAGAAACCCACGATCATGCTCCCAGAAGGTCTCCTTGGAGCGTCCATTGACGTACTGGAGAATGGAGCGACTGAGATTACAAGTAACGTGATTCAAGGCCGCGATGAAGACACAGATGACCTATTGCTCACTTTCATTGTTGAAGAGCCACCAAAGCTGGGGGAAATCTTAGTTAATGGTATCCCTGCTGAGCGATTCACCCAGGAAGACATAATTAATGGTGTTGTGGTGTATGCGCACACATCCGGTGAGATCGGGCCAGTGAAACGACATGACTCCTTCAACCTTACCCTCTCTGATTTGTCAGATCAGTGGGTTATTGGTGGAAATAAGGTCCAGGCTGTGACAGTGCATGTCACCATCCTTCCTGTTGACAGCAATCCACCTATTGTCAATGTCGGAGACCAGTTTCTTGTTATGGAAGGTGAAAAGAATGTCATTACTGCGGACCACATTCAAGCTGAGGACATTGACACTGACTCTGATGACATACTGTGCACCATAATAGTTCAGCCAACATCTGGATATGTAGAGAACATCTCACCAGCTGCAGGGTCTGAGAAATCCAGGGCAGGAATGGCCATCACTGCCTTTAGCATTAAAGATGTCACCCTTGGTCATGTTTACTATGTTCAAAGCATCCACAAAGGAGTGGAACCTGTTGAGGATCGATTCTCCTTCCATTGCTCTGATGGTATCAACTTTTCTGGGCGCCATTTCTTTCCCATTGTCATTATTCCATCCAATGATGAGAAGCCTGAGATTTTTATCCGTGAGTTTGTGGTAATGGAAGGCATGAGTCTGGTCATCGACACGCCGATTCTAAATGCCGCGGATGGCGACATTCCCGGGGATGAGCTGCACTTCGAGATAATCGAAAACCCCAAACATGGAACAATAGTTCAGCAGCACACAACAGGCACTGTTCCTGTGGAAAACTTCAACATTGAACTGATCAAGGAGGGATCCAACATAATTTACGAACACGATAACTCAGAGACTAAAGAAGACAGCTTCAAAATCAGACTCTCTGATGGCAAACATCACGTGGAGAAAACTGTTCTTGTCATGGTCATTCCTGTTGATGATGAAACACCAAGGATAAGCATCAACGATGGCCTCGATGTTGAGATTGGAGAGACCAAAGTCATCAGCAACAAGGCTTTGAAAGCCACTGATCTTGACTCCGAGGACAAAGAGCTCATCTATATTGTGCGTTATGGTCCTGGCCAGGGCTACCTTCAGCGCATCAGCAGGTTTGGCAATGTTCTGGGTAACATCACATTAGGGATGAATTTCACTCAGGATGACATTGACAACCAGCTTATCCAGTACGTACACACGGGCCAGGAGGGAATTCGCGACCTGCTGAAGTTTGACGTCACTGATGGCATCAATGACCTTATCGACCGTTACTTCTACATCAACATCGGAAGCATCGACATGGTGTTTCCAAATGTCATCAACAAAGGTGTCACTCTTAAGGAAGGAGGGAAAGTAACACTTACCACTGACCTCCTCAGCACCACTGACATCAACAGTCCCGACGAGTATCTCACATTTAGCATCACACGAGCACCAATCAGAGGCCACTTAGAGAGCACGGACCATCCTGGTGTGCCCATTTCCACCTTCACCCAACTGCAACTGGCTGGAAACAAGATCTACTACATACACACCTCCGATGACGAGATAAAAATGGACAGCTTTGAATTTGAAGTGACGGACGGCTATAATCCTGTCTTCCGAACCTTCAGAGTGTCCATCACCGATGTTGATAATAAGAAACCCGTCGTGACAATAAACAAGCTCGTTGTGGAAGAGGGAGGAACCAGGCTCATCACGCCCTTTGAGCTGACAGCTGAGGATCGGGACACCCCCGACAATCTGTTGAGATTTGTAGTCACCCAGGTGCCGATGCACGGGCAATTGCTCTACAACAACACCAGAGCTATCACAAGCTTCTCCCAGCAGGACCTAAATGACAACCTTATCAGCTACAAACACGACGGCACAGAGAACAGCGAAGACAGTTTCTCCTTCACCGTCACAGATGGCACTCATGCCAACTTCTACGTCTTTCCTGACACCGTGTATGAGACGCGCAAGCCCCAGATGATGAACATTCGTATCAGCACTGTTGATAATCGTGTGCCCCAAATTGTGGTCAACAAAGCTGCCGGTTCGTTGAAGGTCCTCTCAACGGGCCACCTTGGCTTCCTCATCACCAGTAAGGCTCTTCGATCAGAGGACCGCGACAGTAACCAGAAAGTCCTGAAGTACACGGTGGCTCAGCCGCCCCTGCATGGCTTCATCATAAACACAGCACTGGGTAATGACAGCATCAAGACCTTCACTCAAGGTGAGCTGCTGTTGAACATTTTAACCAGTAGGTTCAAAATGCAAGGGTCAGACATTAAATAAACATCTGTAGAGTCTGTGACTCTACTTCTGTCAAAAGAAAGTATGTATTTATATGTGAATTTCCTGTAATATATAAATGTTGTAAGATGCATTACCAACATTTCTCTACCTATAATTCTCACACCAACAGCTGATATCAATGACATGAAGGTCTCCTATGTGCTGGTGGATGGGAGCAATGCCACAAGTGATATCTTCTACTTTACGATTGAGGACAGCGGTAAGTCTCCTTCATTATTTCAGATACTAGTGTGAACTGACACCAAACTGGGGCAGATTCCCCCCTAAAGGCGGTCCTCAGATGTTTTCTGTCTTTTCAAAATTCAAACTTCCTGCTCTGTTGGTCTCTCAAGTGTTTGCATCACAAAGACTTAAAGCAGCTGGCCATGGCAACCAGTATAGAGCCACCGTTTCTTTTTTGGAAATTGTACCAGGTTTAGAGGGGGTCAAAGGGTACTTAACACTGATGGAGAACACTGAAAGAGGTGGTGCTATGTTGTGCTCCAAAACGTATTGTTTAAGAACAATAGAACCCTCTTCCTGGGAATTCATGTTCCTTTCAAATTTAGCTTTGATCTTTCATGTGAGAGGTATTCAGCTCACGACATTTTCAATGGAAACAGATTTAAGTTTGACCTCAAACTGGCCACTCATGACTTATTTGTGAAATTTCAAATGCAAATAACCTTAAAAGTTGGGCATTAATCAAAGAGATTATATTATTTGTTGCTTAAAATTGAGTTGTACTGGATCGTGTCTTGATTTTGTGCCTGTGTGAGGCCTGACTGGTTGACATTTCTGCCTTTAATTGAAGTTTAGCCACCGGATGAGAAAGCTAGACTTCAATTAGCTGAACTTTGGCACTAAACCAATTGTGATGGAGCAGGCACAGACGAGCAGGCACACCAACAAAACTGGTGGTGTAAACATGTATGATGTGATAGACGGGGCATATTAATGCCACATGCACATTCAACAATGCAGATAAGCAGTGATAAACACCAAGAATAAAAGATTGAACAGACCAAAACAGCTCATCAAAGTGGTGAACTGCTAATGCGAGGTGTTCGAGAGGTGACTCCTGGGGGGAGATGGCTTCATTCTGGACAAGCAGGGACAGGTCAAAGACAACTGCTGGTCACTCCAGCTCTCTATCTGTTTATCCATCTAAGTAGGTGAGCTGTGAGAAGCACAACAGTCCGCAGTGATTTGCTGACATTATCCGTCAAGTCTGCCATCTTCTTTGTTTTCTTTTTTCCGTGCCTACCGTGTCTCTGGGATTCATGCATTTGAGATAATTCCTTTTGCCTGTAACTCTTTTGTGGACTGATTTGAATGATTGTGGTCATTATGTGGCAAAGACTTATCATTTGGCTCAATCAATCTGCTTGAGTGGTTGAGTGTTTTTGGAAACAACTGGTGGGCAGTTGCTTTAGGCACTTAAGGCATTTAAGCGGTACCTGTTAGGACATGCACAGGACTGATGCTTGTTTGAAAGTGACAAATCCTCACAGCATCAAAAGCATTTGGTCCACATCCCTGACCTCTCTGCAGTAATGCTGCGTCACAGCAGACGCTCTCAATCAGGGGATGGAGAGCGGGTCATTTGAAGTAACAGCAGCATACATGTGTGGCCATGTGCAGCAGAACATGTCTTTGTAAGAGGTCAGAAGTCGACGTGCTGCCTCACACCCAATGTTTTGGTGTGGGCCTGTTGGTCAGCGGCTACATTCCTGACTCTGAGGTGAAAGTGGAGCTCTGTCAAGTCAGGACACATTCTGCAGGGTTCATGAGTCCTGAGCACACAATCAGTTTGTTCACAGTTTTGTGGAATCTGTCACTTATTAATAATACCAAACATATTTCATTTGATTAAATAGCATCTAAATGCTGTTAAATGACATCGGTCCTCATAGAGGAAGGTTGAACTCAAACACAAACTCTAGTTCAACTTCCAACATTCTGTTTCTCAGAATTTCTTGTTTAAAAGCAACCACCTACATTCCGGTGACCAGGTCAGCCCCTGGCTGCTTGTTGTTTGGCATAGTGAGGCAATAAATACTTGTTTTTACAAGCAGACACACACCTCTCATACTTCCTTGTCTGTCAAATACGACCCAGTGACCCACGATCTGAAAAAGCCATCCTGGTGATGACATGCTGTAACATTTATGTTCATTTCCTGTTTTAGGAAAGCAGAATCACTTAGCACAATAGCTGGATTTTGGATTATCCTCAGAAAAGCCACCTAGCCTCCCTGACCTTAACAAGAGAGTTTTGGATTTCACAGTAGGCTAATGAAACTTCTCTGATTAACATGAAAAAAAAGACAACAAAGAAAGAGCCTTTGCATTTGGACAAAGTAGACCGGTCTCTTTTACTTTCCCAATCGTAACAATATGTTCTTGCAGCGCTGGATGGGGGATCACAGACCTCAGTGGGTTGTGTGTTATGTGATCGCACAGAGCAGGGAGAGGAATGTACTTGCTTGGAGCCTCCAGACTCCAGACGGAAAAGGGCCTGGAAGTGAAGTGGTATCCTGCACAGACAGGTGTGTCTATATGCCAGCAGGAAGGCTCCAGGGGGATCCCCTTTCACAGCCCCCCTGTCACCCGCTGCCTGTGTCGCAGAAATCCAAGCCAATCTGAGATTGCCCGATAACCTGCAGACCACTGAAAAACGATGAGGACAGGTGCTTCCGCAGATTGTGATGGGAAATTACCCAAACAGTTTTTGAAAATGGAATTGGGTGTAGGCCTTCACTGTAGCACAAAAACATGTTTCTGAGTAGAGTGGTATGATCCAGGTGGCTGCATGCTGTCCCTGCCATGTTACACCCAGACTTCCAAGCTGTGTTGTGGGATCTTACATGACACCCATGTCAACAGCCCCCAGGAGATTTACTGGCTCCCAGTGTCACAGTCGGGCCTCATGTCACTAAAAGCTGAGTTCCAGTCTGCTCTCACTCTTCTCCTTCGACTCATGTCATATTTCCTCCTATTATTTGTTCACTTTTAAACCTCACCCCCGTTTCTATTGCGTTATTTATCTATTTATTTCCTTTATTCAAAGTCTTCAGTTCCCTTTCAAGTGACTACTTTTCCTTCTTTCTGCTCTTTTGTATCGTCTGTTGATTTATTGTGGGCGAGGGGCTGCTGAGGTAGAGAGTTATGATCTATAGCTACTGGGTTATTCTCATCTGCTCTCGTGTGTCATTGTAGACAAGTTGTCACTCACTTCTTCACATTCCTTTTCTTTTCTTCTTTAATTGCCACTTGGCATGAACCATGATCACCACTAGGCTTTCACCTCTCTTTCTTTTTTTTTTGAATGAAGAATCCTATCATGGCAGATCTAACGCCATCTAGCAGTCTAGAATCCTCCCATTTTTAATTGAAATGGACATAGGTTGAAATCCTCCCTCCCCTTCATATTATTGTGGGTTTTCAGGTCCTGTGTTTTAATATCCACTACATTTCCATCAGCTTCCACATTGAAACATTCCACATTCCATATTGGTCTGCTGCCAATTTACTGAGATAAAAATAATAGTTAAGAAGATTTCACCTCATCCTGCTGTTATCCAGGCATAATATCCCTTTGGCATCTCACAGCAGACACACAGCAGGCCCTTAATTGGTGTCTTCTCTCAGACTGTCACTCAAAGGATCACTCACTGGCTCTGATTTTTATCGTTTTAGGCACAAAATATTCCCCTAACATTGCGCTTAATGAAAGAAATTTTTAATTTTAGAAATATTTTAGTAAACTCACCGGATAGCACATTAAATAGACATTGTATACGGGCAATAATGTCAGTGCGAAGCTTGCTGCTATTCCCAACAACAACAACAAAATGTCCCTTCTTAACTTCAGGATGTCATCACACATACTGATACTGTTAAAAATATTCCTAATGCATGCTAATGCTTATTCCTGCTGTCAAGCCCTGCCAAAAGTGTGATTTATAACATCCTGCAGAGATTACTTCACTATCTCGCCACTTCGATGTGTCGATTACACCGTGTGCTGTGCCTGTCCAGAAGGTGTGATGGGCGTTATTAATATATAATCACAGGGCATTCCTAACATGAGCATTTGGAGGGCAAAATGCAAGCTATAATTTCACCTTTGGATCCTTTCTATACTTAAACATTTAAACAGATATCTATACACTTGCATTTACTGTAACACACACAGCCTATTTAAAAGAAGATGATGATTAATGAGGACAGGGCGATGCCTGACACTTGATGAGGATATTCTTAGCCGATTGCGCCTCCTTGCATCATGCTTGCTAATGTCAAAGCCTTGTATTGGCCTTCTTCTCCTGTCATGACCCACTACATGAGTGCATCTATGTATGGTTCAGGCAGCACTGCTGTGTAAACGAGCCGGGGAAGAATGTGCTGTCGAAGGACGCTGATGTGGGAAAATTTGGGCCATAACATCCCTCATTTGCTGAAGTCAGCTATTTTAGTGCTTGTTTTTTTTTTCCTGTGAGCTGTGTTTATTGACTCTTTGGTTTATTTTTGGCTGGTGCATCCTGAGAGGACTGGCTCCAGCCTCAGGGACTGACGTCCACAA
This sequence comes from Lagocephalus sceleratus, assembly GCA_911728415.1. Classification (NCBI taxonomy): domain Eukaryota; kingdom Metazoa; phylum Chordata; class Actinopteri; order Tetraodontiformes; family Tetraodontidae; genus Lagocephalus; species Lagocephalus sceleratus. Next base: position 12,442,435 of record CAJVRN010000232.1, on the reverse strand, counting down.
TAGAGGTGGGGGGAATGGTCTGATTCTCTTCTCGTACACGGCTGTGAACAATGTGCAGGCATGCCATGGTGTAGCTCGGGCCCACCCAGACGGTGGCCTGCTGCCCCCCCCCCTCAGTTGTCCTGTGAACAAAGCCAACACGGAGGGATGGGAACGTGGGACCGGGGGCGGGGCGCGCAGCTGTCACTCTGCTACACATAATCTGAGACATAGACGGAGACATCTTTGATTAAAAATCCCATTTGACCCTCATTCTGAAACAGAAGGAGGGTGTGTGAGAAAGTCCTGAGGAAAAAGGCAAAGATGTCTGCAAAAGTGCCACTTTGAGCAATGCTGGCTGTAATTATCCAGAACAAAAGTAACCACCTGTACCACCTACACAGCACCTGTCGACCACATGTAATAAACCCACCCACCCAGGGCGATGGCAGATGTTACCTCTACGCTTGTCTACTTATTGAAAGACAATAAAAAAGGCTCAGATGCAATAATTCAACAGAATAGGAAAAGTGATTTTTTTTTACTTAAAGAGAGAGAAAACAAATATCTAGTATCATTCCACACAATAAAATGTTGCCTTAAGTTTATGTTGCAAGGTCTATTTTACTCCCCATACGAGCCAAAGATGCGCCTCATAGGTTTCTAGGATTGGGCATTATATATTGGGGCAGTGTTGATATGTGGGTTTGAGGATGTGGCCCCCATTCCCATTCTTAGTACCCACACTCACCCCCCAAATGTTTTCATTCTCCTCAATCACACAGCATAAAGACTGCAGCCCCCTCAACCTGAACTCAATGCTGGTCCATTGTTTGGCGAAGTTCATTGACCCTGGTCACTGCACTTGTCCCACTCAGGGAATTCTGTGCGTATATCGAGTAAAAATGAAAATAGAGTGGAAAAACACACCGCCATGCCAGCGAACTGCTGGATGTTCCTGGTGACCTGGTGAAATTCCCCTAGCTCTTCTAAGAGTCTTTCTCAGGTCAACGGGGCTGCTGTCGCTGTGAGCAGCCATGTAAGACTAAATAAGGTGCCCCCTCTGATGCCCCCCTTCAAACGAACCCAGTGAGTTTGACCCACGTCACATCAAAAGTCACAGGTCACTACCCTCGCCCCGCCGAAGGGCTGAGCTTCCTGGGCCTTTTTGCCGCGGAAAAAAAAAAGTGTCAGCGCTTATAATCTCAAAAATCCCCGAAGCATCCTGCATAAAGTCAACCAGCAAAACGGATCTGACAGGTTGAGGGATTATATGAGTCATGAGATATCGTGGATTAAGGAAAGATTTGGTGCTAAAGTTATGGATCAGTGGCTGGTGCCTCTGAGCTTTAGACGATTTCTCATTGAGGCTTTTGTTCACACGTGTGTTTTATGAGCGGCGCCTCTGTCACAGGTGATAAGAAAAGGTGTGAAGTCAAAGATACACAAGTTTTTGTGTCTGCAGCCGCTGTTTGAAGTCTCACTAATGAAGCACAAATAAGCCCCGCAACCACAGAGCAGATCCCACCTGAGTGGAGTGAAATTTGAAGAAGCCCTCGTTAAGTGATCACGTTTCCCCTCGCTAAACTCAAACGACCCTTTGTTTTATTGAGACCGGGATAAATTACAGCTTTGGAACAAAAAGGCTTGTTCTCTCCATGGCAGATGAAGTTCCTTCAAATTCAAGAACCTTTTTTTAAAAAAATGTCTTTTAGGAGGAAATAAAATTGCACCGCAGCCGTTCCGGCTCAACTGGGCCTGGATCTCTCTGGAGAGGGAATACTATTTAGTCGATGAAGATGCCAAGTACCTGGAGGTGACATTGAAACGCAGAGGTTTTCTGGGGGAAACCTCATTCGTCAGTAAGTGTGGAACTTGTGTCTAGCACCATTCAAGTGTGTGTTGATTTACATTAGATGCTACTTTCTGTAAGTGTCAGCAAAACACAGATATGAAACATGAGACACAAAGTGACATGGCCTTATAAAAGTGACAATTTAACAAGAGTTATTACCCATTTTCTTCCTTCCCTCGCCTTTATTGTGTTATTTATGGGCAATTTCAAAGGCCAGCCTTGCTATAAAATGTCAGTTCATAACGCTCTCATTTAAATTCTCTCCAATTAAAGCTCCATTGCAGTAACCTTTTGATGCATCACCATAATCACAGCGAGGAAAACTTGAAGTTAACAAGTCATTAAGAGTAACGATGGGCAGTAAAAATGTCAGATTCTTCACTAGGGTGGAGCAGGTCTGAACAAGAACATGGTTCTCTTTTAGGTATCGCGACTGCTGACGGAACCGCAAAGAAAGACAAAGATTTCCGCGGCAAAGCACAGAAGCAGGTCCAGTTCAACCCAGGCCAGACCACAGCGACCTGGAAGGTGAAGATCCTCGCTGACCAGCAGTTCGAGAATTCGGAGACCTTTGAGATTCAGCTGTCAGACCCGGTCATGGCTCTGCTGGAGTTTCCCCAGACCGCGTCCGTGGAGATTGTGGATCCCGGAGATGGTAACAGACGTGCAGTCAGGTTATTGAACCTTTTTAATGTGGGCATCAATCAATTGTTTCTCTCTATTTCAAAACAGAATCGACGGTCTTCATCCCTCAAGCAGAGTTCAAGATTGAGGAGGACATCGGAGAGCTGCTGGTGCCGGTGCAGCGATCCGGAGATGCCAGCCAGGAACTGATGGTTATCTGCTACACTCAGCAAGGTGAGATGAATGTCCAGGTCTACGAGCCTCCACCTCTCTGAATTGTGTGACCCTACAAGCTGTCTCAGTGGGACGGTATATCAAATCGGTCCTTGGGCCTCATCGATCATCAAATCTACTCTCCTGTCATTCCAACGATCCCTCAGCCACGGCCACCGGGACCATACCCAGCACCGTTCTGTCCTACTCTGACTACATCACCCGGCCCGAGGACCACACCAGCGTGCTGCGCTTCGACAAGGACGAGCGAGAGAAGCTCTGTCGCGTCATCATCATCGACGACTCGCTGTACGAGGAGGACGAGAGCTTCAACGTCAGCCTCAGCATGCCCATGGGCGGCCAGGTGGGCGCCAACTTCTCGACTGCCAAGGTCACCATCCTGGCAGACAGTGACGACGGTGAGTTAAACATAGCAGCAGACCCCTCAGCATCCCATTGAGGTCGAGTCTGTTGACAGTTTAGCATTGAAATAATCCTTCTGAAATAATGAAGCTGCCAGTTTTCTTGACTTCTTCGCACCTTAGTTTGGAATAATAGATTACGTGGACTAGTGTATGTTCACAAGACCAAAGGGCATCGTGATGGCAGGTGTGGGTGATCCTTGATGCTCTGCTTTATCATTTTTGTAATCCACACACCACAAAGACAGTCGCCAAAGCAAAAGCCCCGGATAGTGTACTTGTCCCGGAGGCTCAACAGAGAATGCAGGTCCATTACCCTCCCTGCGCCAGGGTCTGACTCCTGTGTTTACACACTCTGCTCCATTTATCCACCGCAACCTGCCCGCCAGCATCCCTCCCACAACAGACAGGTGTCGAGAGGAGAATGGGCGGCCTCGCCGGGCGTATTCCACTCTTGCCTGACAGATAAAAGGGCTTTAAGCCTCCCTCTGCTCCTCGAGTGACCCCTGTCCTCATCGGCATTCGGCCGCGGCTCGGGGGAAACGGAGGGCATCCCTTTGTGCGGGAGAACCGAAAGGCAGGTGGAGGAGGGTGGGAGGGGGCTGCTGGCGATGGAATCTAAATGACTGGCATGTTTTCGCTCCACTTCAGTGCAATATTGTCTCTTTATGTTAACGTTCCTGTTAAACACCCTCAAACTGACACACAGGAGGGAGGACAAGAGAATTCTCTTCAGCGTGAAACTCCATTGTGGTAAACTTCTTGGTGGGTCCTGAAGTAACATCCCGCCGTAAACAGAGTGCGCGTGCGTGTGTGCTTGTGTGTGTGTGTGTGTGTGTGTGTGTGTGTGTGTGTGTGTGTGTGTGTGTGTGTGTGTGTGAAAACCATCTGCCCGCCTGAGTAAACCAGCGGGCTGGATTCTCTCCAGCATTGCGGCTCCATTGTAACTGTATTTATCCGGCTCTTCCTCCCCTTCATCTTTAAGGCTGCCGTGTTGGCTCCCCTTCTCCTTGCTGGTAAACAGCCAGTTTGGCCCCCGTAACGTATTGAAAGTGTGCCAGACATTCTTCTGTGAGCGTCAGTTGTCTCGTTGTGTCAGTCAGAGTTCCACGCGGGTCGAGACCCGACTGCTCTGCTCGTGCAACAGAGGCAGAAAGCAACCACATCGCAAGGAAAATGGTGCAGTTTACTTTTATAAGAACCACAGATGCACATGGCATTTAACACATTTTTGAATAATAGATTTATATAAAGCTTGGTCATCGCCATCTTGTACTGTCATTTTCTATCTGATTTAACGACCACCAAACCCTCGTGGCGCAGAATCTGCCACCACACGGTGGGTCAGATCGCGACAGTTGAGAGAGAAGCGAGGAGAGATGAGTTCACAGCGCCCTCCAAGAGCCCCGGGGTCTCGTCCTTGGCGGAGGTTCAGCGGAGTGGATGCTTGCCTCTGTGACGCCGTCAGCCCCCTCGCCACGCCGCTCTGTCATCAGAGGGCGTCCCACACAGCACACGCCCTGTGTTTGAGGTGGCACCCATCCAGACACAGCTGCCTGAGTTTTAGATGATTTGGGGGGTGGGGTGGGATGGGGACAAGATAAGAGGGATGACAGCTCTCTTCCTGGGCTCAGTCAGAAATGAGGGTCCTCGCTCCGTCCGTGCCAACTAAACCCCATCATAAAGATTCAAAATATGTTGACTTAATATACCCAAGCGTGCAATTTTGCAGGATTAGTAAAACAACCATCTCTGTCATTCCAACCGGAGCCTAACATCTAATAACATTAGATTATGGACAAACAGAATAATCATACATGTGCCTCACATACAGTTAGCTTTTCAAAATGTTTGAATTTAGGAAAAGCACAAAGAGATCTGTTCCCACTATCCCGCCTATCCCGCAGAGCCCTCGCTGTATTTTGGAGAACCTGAATATTTTGTGGACGAGAGTTCGGGCTACGTCGAGGTGAAGGTGTGGAGGACGGGGACCGACCTATCCAAGACGGCCACCGTCACCGTCCGCTCCAGGAAGAGCGAGCCCGTCTCCGCAGAAGGTAAAGGCGCCAACAGCATTTAGTCCTGGTTTTGGTCTCCTACTCCTCAGCATCACCTGATCCCCGCCCCCCCCTCCCGCTCCTTCAGCTGGATCAGACTACGTTGGCATTAGTCGCAACCTGGATTTCGCGCCGGGAGTGACGATGCAGACGTTTCGGGTCACGATCTTGGACGATCTGGGTCGGCCAGAGCTGGAGGGGCCCGAGACCTTTGACCTGGTGTTACGAATGCCCATGAACGCTGTGCTGGGAGAGCCGAGCACGACCCTCATCACCATCAATGATACAGTCACCGACCGTGAGTGTCAGCGCTAATACACACAGCATGGGTGTAGCAAGAGGGCTGATGAAATCACAAATTTGATCCATTTATGACAAAATTATTGTTCTTGGCAGTGCCAAAGGTTCAGTTTAAAGAAGGAAGGTATCAGGTGGATGAGTCTGACGGGGAGGTCAAAGCCATTGTGCACCGCAGCGGAGACATTAGCGTCAAGTCCACGGTGCGCTGCTACACCCGCCAAGGCTCGGCCCAGGTCATGATGGACTACAGCGAGAGGCCCAACACCGACGCGTCAGTCATCACCTTCCTGCCAGGTGAGGCGGCGCATCCGCAACTCTGCGCTCTTCTGGCGCCCCGCGGCCCCTGGGTGAGCACGCCAGCCGTTTGTCTCCAGGGGAAACCGAGAAGCCCTGCGTGGTCACCCTGATGGACGACTCCATCCACGAAGAGAAGGAGGAGTTCCGGCTCGTTCTGGGAAGTGCCAAAAGCAAGTCTCCGTACGGCGCGTTGATCGGCGAGCAGAAGGAGGCGCTGATCACTGTCACTGATGATAAAGACAGTAGGTCCTTCAGATACATATAAAATCTTTCAGCAGTTCTGATTTCTTCCCTTTTTTCCTCCTTTTATTACAATTCATCAAAATTTATTTCTTTTCAAGAACCCATCATCCGTTTCTCGGAGATCAAGTACAGTGTTCGGGAACCTCAGGTCAAAGGTGAGGTGGCTACAGTGAGGATTCCCATCTTGAGGCTCGGGGACACCTCAAAGGTCTCGGTGGTGAGGATCCACACCAAAGATGGCTCCGCGACCTCTGGAGACGACTACAACCCGCTGTCAGAGGGTAACCTCCCAGATGAAGCGTAGCCGTTCCTCGTCTGTTCTCCTCCATCGTTTCTTATTAAATCTCTCTACGTCACAGACATCGAGTTCAAGGAGGGCGAGAAGGAACACTGGGTGGAGATTGAGATCCTGTATGACGGTCAGAGGGAGATGAGGGAGGCCTTCACCGTGCACTTGAAGCCTGACGACAACATGGTGGCTGAAATACAGGTGACACAAAAGCCAGGCTTGTAAATATAAACCGGTCGTCTACTGGTCCTGTAGGCCTTGCACGTACAGCGCTGCATACCTACACACGTGCACGCTGTCATGTCAGCCTGTGTGAAAATAGCCCAGGCAGCAGCTGGCATTGCTGTCAGCGCGCCTGAAGTGCAGCATTAAAAAAAGCTTTTCCCGCTAGAAGGCCAGCATCTCATATGCTACACCACATAAAGTTATTGAATAAATCAACTGTGGTAAAAGTATAATGTTTTCCTCTGAAATGGAGAGGGCTGGATGTTTCCTGGGTCTAACTTGGGTCTTGTTTGGTCGCTTCAGCTGATCTCTTCTCTCTTCAGATGAACAAGGCCATCGTGTACATCGAAGAGATGGACAGTGTGGCGGACGTCACCTTCCCCGCCGTCCCTCAGGTCGTTTCCCTGCTCATGTACGACAACACAGATAAAACCAAAGAGAGGCCCCACCCACCCAACGGATACCCGGTCGTGTGTGTGACTGTGAGTGTCTTACTTCTACTTGTCTCTTGGACTGACACACAGCTCCAGGCTGTAATCTCAGGACGTCTCCTCCTGTCTTACCCTCTCTCCCAGGCCTGCAACCCAAAGCACTTGGACTTCGATAAAACTGCCTCCATCTGCTCTGCGGAGAACATCAACGACACTCTAACTCAGTACCGCTGGTTGGTCAGCGCTCCCACTGGGCCTGACGGCGTGACCAGCCCAATGAGGGAAGTGGACACCAACACCTTCTTCACCAACACCAAGTCCATCACTCTGGACCCCATTTACTTCCAGGCAGGTTCTAGAATCCAGTGCGCAGCAAGGGCCTTCAATGCCAATGGCGAAGCTGGCCTGGAGCTGTCCAGCCCCATCGTTGTGATCAGCAAAGAGGAGGGTGAGCACACGCTGGGACCGATGCGCACGTACGCCCAGTGTAGAGTTCACCGGTTTATCCCAGATGATTATTTCTAGGTATGTGTCAGCCACGTGTCCCAGGCACCGTCGGGGCCGAACCTTTCTCCGCCAAGATCCGCTACACCGGTCCCGATGACGTGGACTTCCCCAACCTCATTAAGCTGACAGTCACCATGCCGCACATGGACGGTGAGCATCGGCAGCGCGGCGCTCTCGGTCCGAGAGGTACAGGGCGATCGGAGGTGTGACGGGCGTTTGACTCTCGCCAGGCATGCTGCCGGTGATCTCCACACGACCTCTGTCCAACTTCGAGCTCACCCTGAGCGCGGACGGCACGCGCGTGGGCAACCACCGCTGCTCCAACCTGCTGGACTTCAACGAGATCCAGACCGGCCACGGCTTCATCACCAACGCCACGAAGAACCCTGAAATGATCGGAGAGACGTCGCCGTACCAGTACAGCACCAACATGCGCCCCGCCAGCACTCTGCGCTTCTACAGGAACCTCAACTTGGAGGCTTGCCTCTGGGAGTTCACCAGCTACTACGACATGTCGGAGCTGCTGAACGAATGCGGAGGCTCCATAGGCACAGACGGACAGGTAACTAATGGAGAATCACCAATGCAGAGGAAAGGGAATCATACCATGGCTGTCGCTGATGACTTGTTTCATCCAAAACGTAGGTTCTGAATCTGGTGCAGTCCTACGTCACCCTCCGCGTCCCCCTCTTTGTCTCCTACGTCTTCCACTCTCCGGTGGCCGTGGGAGGATGGCAGCACTTTGACCTGCAGTCGGAGCTCAAGCTCACCTTCGTGTACGACACGGCCATTCTGTGGCAGGAAGGCATCGGCAGCCCGCCTGAGTCCGAGCTGCAGGGTATCCTCCCGACCCCCCCCACACACACACACACAGTACCTCTGGAGTGGACGATAACATTGTTCTGTTTTGATGCAGGAGCCATGTATCCGACCAGCATGAGGATAAATGAGGAGGGACGTCTGGTGGTCAACTTCAAAACGGAGGCTCGTTTCAGAGGACAGTTTGTTATGTCCCATCCAGGTAACGCACACACACAAAAACCACACACTTGCACATAATGCACTCACTAGCCCCTTACACCAACCATCAACACTTTTCACCTAAAACCAATTCTAACTTTAAGCATTAAACCAAGTCTCACTTCCCAAAAGTGTCCTCACTTTAGAGGAACTGTGCACTCTGGTCCCCACACTGTAGCATTTATGTGAGCACACACACCCAAAGCCTTCTTAATGTGGTCATTCTATACGGCACAGTGCTATCGGATTACTGCACAGTCCATTGCCTCGCTTTCATCTATTTCTGGAGATCCAGATTGAGGTTCTGTCAGGACTCAGACAAGGACCTGAGAGCAGCGCAGTTAGTGGTTCAAACTCAACTTTATTGAATGAAACAAGGTGGATGAGCCGGGAGAGCGAGGTGGTCGGGAAACCCTGTGAACATCGGGGTGGGTTCAGCATCAAGGACAGAAGGCGGTCAGGTTTACCGGGAGTCGGCTGGCGTCTCAGGATCGGGAACAAAAGGCAGGCAGTTTGTTGTTCAGGATACAGACAGGGTCAATACCAGGCAGGAAAAGATCACTCGAAGGTCTCGCATGGCACAAAGACAACCTGGCAGGGTGTGGGCGTCAGGCTGGTTTAAGTAGGGAAGCTAATTGCTCGGATTGGGCACAGGTGTGTCTGAATGGGAAGACACGGGGAGGTGTGGGAAGTCCTGGATTTCCAATTGTCGTGACAGGTTCCTTGTTGTGTGAAAGTACCAAGGGTCCCCATGAAACGACCCTTGACCTCTACAGTGTTTACAGTGAGGAAACAAGTGAATCACATAGGTCACCTTACAAGTAAAAATAGACATGGTTGCTGCAGCTCTGCTGTGGACAAATGGTCTGATTTGACACGATTATGCCCGTTTTTCAGGAAGCAGCGTGTCATCCGTGGTGATGTCCACGGACCACCCTGGGCTCACGTTCACCCTCTCCCTCATCCGGACCGAGCCTACCTACAGCCAGCCCATGCAGCAGTGGAGTTTCGTCTCGGACTTCGCCGTGAGCTGACGCCGCGGATAAAACCGGCCCCGCGTGTCGATCGCGCGCAGTTCAAAGCTGTTTCTTTCCGCGTGGCGTTCAGGTGCGAGACTACTCCGGCACCTACACGGTGAAGATGGTGCCCTGCATCGCGTCGCCAAATGGGGAGTTCAGCATCCCTCCAGTCTGCAGCCCGAGAGAGCCCCTTACGTTTGATATGGATGTTCGTTTCCAGCAGGTGAGCACAGCCAACGCGAGTCAAGTTTGGGACGTGGAGATGTGTCTGGGGAGCGTTCCTGCCTCTCACCCAGTGACTGCTGGGAGAGCATGTCCCACACACTTCTGAATACAGAAACAGAAACCATCTACTTCCTCTAAACCGCGCTCGGGATATTCTGTGCTCTCCAGGTGAGCGACCCAGTTGCAGCTGAGTTTAGCCTCAACACTCAGATGTTCCTGCTGTCCAAGAAGGAGTTGTGGTTGTCTGATGGATCAATGGGCTTCGGGGAAGGAAGCGATACCGCTTTCTCTCAAGGTACTTGAATACTGCCACCTAACGGATGTTGGGAAGCATTACACCTGAGCCACGTTTCCCCGGTGTCTCGGTGTCAGGCTCTACGATTTATGGTCGCGTGATGGTGGACCCGGTCCAGAACCTGGGTGACTCCTTCTCCTGTGGCATCGAGAAAGTCTTCCTCTGCACTGGTGCGGACGGCTACGTTCCCAAGTACAACCCAACTAACCAGGAGTATGGCTGCTTGGCGGACTCCCCCTCTCTTCTTTATAGATTCAAGATCCTGGTAAGGTCCTCCCACGGGCGCGTTGGAAACCAGAAGTGGAGGTGATTTCCGATCCCTGTTTGCTGTTCCGTAGGACAAAGCCCAGCCGGAGACTCAAGCTTCAGCATTTGGAGATGTAGCTTTTAAGGCCACGCTGGCCCTAGACACGCCCGGAGCTCTATCGTTGGTGAAACAGCCAGGATCAGATGGCTTCACGCTCTCATCGGCTCCACTCTTTCAGGTTTGTGCGACCCCCATAAGTCGTTAGAAGCGTGTGAAGACTCAGTGCTCAGCTGCGTTGGCTCTGCAGGTGGCCGGCGGCCGGGAATGGTTCATCCACACCATTTACATGGTCCGCTCCAGGGAAAACGCCAACCGCAACATCGGCAAGCGCAGTTTGGAGTACCTGCATCACAGCATCTCCACGGTTGAGGACCCGGACGCCTCCGCCCGTCGGCGGCGGCGTGCCGCTTCCGCCCTCCCCGGCCCAGTTCTGACCCAGGATATAGGCGTTGAAAACAACCGAGGGACAAACATCCAGCACATCGCTCTCGACCGCACGGACCGAATGGTGGTGAGCCAACGGCAGCCCTGGTCCCACAACCAGAGCCCCCTCCTGGAGCGCCCCCAGCTGGAGAGTTCCAGCAGGGAGCAGAGCGACGCCTACACCCTCCCCATGTCGGTAGGCGCGGCGGGACTGGCCGTCCTCGCGTGCGTCGTCGCCACCATCGTGATCCTACTGCTGCGGCGCAGGAAGAGGGAGAAGAAGACCCAGTCGCCGCCGTACGCCACGTCTTCCTCTTCAGCCTACGGTGGCTACAGCCAGGGCCCGGCGGGCATGTGGAGCAGCTCGGACAGCTCAGAGGTCTAGATGCAAACGCTACCCAAAAAACAGACTGATGGTGCACCCCTCCCCCCCCTGCCACCGTGCCTTCAAAGCCCAACGATTGTAGCACTGAACGCAAACCCAGTGAAACCTGTGGACAGCACAAGCTGTCAGCGTCTGGACAGGTTCGGAGGCTTGTTGCTATTGGTTTTGTCCTGCTGTAGTGGATCATACTGACGCAGGTGGAGGTCCACCACCGGCTTCTCCGGTCCCCGAGTTGTAAAACCACTTGCTTGCACAGGAACAGCGCGTAAAGCAAACTTACAATTTTATTCAATAATCTCCCATTTGCCTTTCAAAATGTAACTAATTTACCTTTTTTAATGACTATAACTCAGTTTTTTATTAGACTGGTTTGTGGAGAGCAGAATGGACTGAATGTTGATTGAATCCTCGATGAATGATAATGTGATCAAAGATTTTGGCAATTCATATTTCACTGTTGTGCCTTCAAATGCGTGCAGCATACTCCCCCAGTGCTGGTAACAAGTCCAACGTGGTACGACCCAAAGGGATTGTAAATTTCATTTTAATCTTTTGATGCTTTTTTTTTTTTTTTTTTTTTAAAAGACGTACTTCAGGTCATGAGGCTCGTCAGATGCAAACTGATGTGAACACAACTACACAAGGCTGCAGAAAAATGGTATTACGACGCCCTGGTGAAACTTGAAAAGTGAGAGTGGAACTTTTCCCTCTTTACTTGATCATGTCCTGAAAAGCATGCATCAAAACAATATTCAGAGAGATTTCACTTGATCTAAAGTGCCAATTGTCGACACTTCAACAGCATCTACAGCAGTTTCAGAAATGTGGATAGGTTCACCTCAGTTGTTCTAAAAATAAAAGTTCTTTATGAATGTGTCTCTTATTTTCCAAAATGAACACAATCATCAAATAATTTAAAAAAAGGTTTATTTGTGATGTTCAAAAAGACATTTTCTACTTCACATAGGAAGATAAAATGATGTTTTCTCCACAATAAAAAGGGTACATTTTGATTTGAGCAATGGAATGTGGTAGAACCAACGGGCATAAATACATTTATTTCAATTTAGGACTAGTACAAAAAAGGAACTAGCAAGAACAAACTAAACCAGCACAGCTGCAGTGTTCATGTGATTGACAGGGGGGCCAGACTTCCCTGGAGAGAGAGTCTGACCAAACCTGTCAGCATCAGGCCAGTTGCAGGTTTTAAACGGTGCTCTATCGCAGCCTGCAGGACAAACACTGATACTACGACTAAACGGAGCTGGCTGCCACTCTTAAACTGATGTCCAAATTTATTTACAACTTCACAACTTGAGCTTCTTCTTGCGTCCTCGGCCGTCGGGAGTCCCTTCTGACTTGCGTTTCTGAGCCTGGGGGAAGGGGAGGGTAGAATGATGAAGGCTTGGGAGTCAAGAGTTAAATTCAACTACAAACTGGAACAAGTTAATGCTTATTGGTAACTTACTGATCCAGTCTTGGGGCCTCTCTTCTTTTTCTCAGCTTTCTCTCTCTCCTCCAGCTCCATGTTCTCTCTCTCTATCAGTGTGATTAGGGTGTTGCAGCGCCTCTGGAGCTCCTGTCCGACACACCAGAGATAACAATGAAATTCTCTGCATGCGATTTTAAACGGACATTGGCGAAACTGATGGGGCGGGGGAGCAATGGCTGTTAAGGCAGCACTTACCATGGCGGTCCTGGATTTAAGGAACCAGTCGAAGCGGAACTGGGGCGAGTTGCGAATGCACTGGCGCAACTCGTCGTAAACGCTCTCCTTGTCGAAGCCCAGTTTGTGAAGCATGCAGATGAGGAAGCGGTCCTCCTCCTCTGTGTAGTTCTTGCCTTTGTTGGTACCATAGGAGATGCGGAGCTGATGGAAGGGGGCCTTGTAACGACCAATCTGAAGGGAGAAATACACCAATCAGACACAGACCAATAACTTATGTTGTGACTTCAAGAGCGGGATGGTTGACGCTCAGTAACCTTGGAATCGAGGGCTTTCTTGATGCTAATCCGTCTCTGGATCCTGGCCTCGCCTCTCTCAATCTGAGCCATGATCTTCTCGATATCCTGCAGCTCGTTACAGCGCTCCCAGAAGACAGCTGGAAACAAAAACACAACTTCACTGTAAAATCCCCACACTTTGGTCTGATTGTGGGAAAAGTTATTTGGGAATGTAATTACCGGAATATTCCATGACTTCCTCTGGAGTTTTCCCCTCGACCTCCCTGGCGATGTTCTCAATATCGTCACGTCCCCACTTCTCGTTGGCTTTGATGAACTGGTTAAAGTCGCGTTTGTTCCAAATGGTAAAACCCTGAAATGACAATGCAGCGGGTCAGACAGGTCCAAGCTAAAGTCAGGAACTAAAGATTGTATCGTGGCTGTCTGGATTATTCAAAGTTCAGCGCGTACCTGTTGAAGCAGGTTCTCTTTCTCCTCCAGCTCCTCCTCTGTAAGAGCTTCAGCTTCATCAATCTTAGCCTGTTCTTCTTTCTGGATTTGGGCTGAATTTGGCAATTCTGGATTACGAGGAACCTAAAAGATGCAGCCAAAGGGATCGGAGTTACACCTGCCTTCAAATAAATCTGGAGAAACCCACCTTGGGGATAAAAGGGGACCCTACCTTGTAGCCTATGGTTTTTCTGTAGAAGAGGATTTCTTTCTCCAGCAGTTCAAAAAGACGAGGAGGGAAGAACTGGAAGTCTTGGACATTTGGCTGCTTGGGAGGACGGGGAGCCTGGAAGATGGGATTCAGGCAATGAACCTTCAACCTCAACACTAAAGTCCTCATGGATCAAATCTGCACTTCCCAACAGGAAATATAAAGCCATCTGTCCCTACCTTGGGTGCTTTGGGCTCGCTGACTCGCAGAGCTTCCCTGAAGTAGGCATCCACAGCATAATTGGCTTTCCTTTCTCTCTTGGGTGGCTCGATCCAGTTGGTGATGACCTTGATTATGAAGCAAGTGGAACAAAGTTAACAGTCAAAGGTTTATTGACTCAAATTAAAGCAATAATTATTGCAAAAATGGTACCTTTTTCTTCTCCCTGTAATCTTCCCCTTCAAATGTGTACACACTGCTGTTCTCTGTATCCATGGTGAAGTTCCTCAGCGAGCTTTCTCCCAGTGAGGACATCTTCTGACTCATCTCCATAGTCTACGAGGAGATTTTTAATTGTAACGCCAGTCTGTTCTCTAAAATGAAGACTGGTACAGCTGTTCTAGAAGCTGAAACCCACCTTCCTTTCACCTCTCTCCAGGATGGCAACAATGTCATCATCTGTGATCTCGCTCTCCTTGGAAGCAAACACGTGTGTGGCGCCGTGGCGGATGATGGACAACATCTCGTCCTTGCCCAGCTTGTTGGCGCTTGGATCCACAAGTCTTCCTGTTGAACCAAATCAAGAGGACAGACACACGTAAACACTTCTGCTTTGAATTTTATCTTTTTCATTAATTGTCTCGGTTAAAATGGGTTACCCTGCTGAATGACGATGGAGTCCAGACGCAGCTTCATCTCAGCTCTCTCCACGATCCTCTCCTCCACCGTGTTTTCGGTAATGTAACGAAAGACGCGCACCTGCTTCTGCTGGCCAATTCTGTGAGCTCGGTCCTAATGGGGTTAAAAAAAAAAAAAAATCGACTGAGAAAGGACCTTCGTGGATTTTTCTGGTAACAGATCTTCAGAACTCCTGACGATGCCTGAAACAATCATTTCAACACTAACCATGGCCTGAAGATCTACTTGAGGATTCCAGTCTGAGTCGTAAAGGATCACCACATCTGCTGTAGCCAGGTTGATGCCCAGTCCTCCGGCCCTGGTGCTCAGCATGAAGATGAACTTGCTGCTGTTGGGCTCGTTGAAGGCATTGATAGAGATCTGCACACATACAAAGTCAGCGGCATCAAGTATTTCATTACATGCATTTTATTAAATTCTTCTCATCACCTCCAACTAACAAAAACAAATTCAAACCACATCTCTTGTAAAACATAAAAGCCTCACCTGTCTCTCCTCGTGTGGTGTCTGGCCGTCCAGACGACAGTAACCGTAGTTCCTCCACATGCAGTAGTCCTCTAAGATGTCCAGCACCCTGGTCATCTGACTGAAGATTAACACACGAGAACCTGGAGAGGAGTTGGGATGTGCAAAAAGAACATATAGAATAACCATTCCATCAGCCTGAATGATATTGATATGAATGATATTCCATCTTCTAATACTCTACCGTAATAAACTATAACATCTAGTACTCATGTTAGAGTGCACAGAGGGACATACCTTGCTCTTTCAACTTAGGGAGAAGCTTGTCCAGCACCACCATCTTGCCACTGTTCACCACCAGGTGGAGGTCAGTGGTGTAGGGAGGTCCGGGCTCGGCGCCATCGAACAGGTACGGGTGGTTGCAGCATTTCCTGAGCTGCATGAGAATGTTCAGCAGACGCATCTTGTCCATCTTTCCAGCCGAGTTCAAAATGTCGATGTCCTTCATCAGAATCTTCGTGTACCTGATGGGTTGTGACAAAGCTCAGTATAGTGGAGAAACCTGGGACGTGTCAGGCTGTGCAGGACAGAGGATTGGGAATATTTTGAAACCCACCATTCACGCTGCATCTTACTCAGGCCCACATAAATCTTTATCTCTTTTTTTGGAAGCAGAGTTTTCTCCACGTCGGCTTTGATACGACGGAGCAAGAAAGGACGCAGAACCTACAGGTGAAAGAAAATGTCGAACTTAATGATCAACTTAAATTATTAAAGATTAAGTTAAAATAGGGAAGTTTAACATACAGTGTGGAGACGTTCAACCAGCTTCTGATCACCCAGACAGTTGTTTGTGTCAAACCAGGAGTCAAAGTCCTGAGAAGAAAATGTACATATTTATTAATTCATGAAGGTTTTCCTTTCGGTACTAATTACAGTGGAGATAGTGATTTACTGGGTGATTCTTACCTCTGATGAGTTGAAGACATCAGGCAGCAGGAAGTTAAGCAGAGCCCACAGCTCGTGGAGGTTGTTTTGCAGTGGTGTACCGGTCAACAACAAGCGGTTGGTCGTTTTGAATTCTCGCACAATTTCTGACAGCTAAGTGAAGAGGACACATAAAAGGACTTTAATCACTAAATGCAAACTCTGACTAAAAAACTACAACTTTAGAACAGATGTCTAACCTTTGATTTCTCATTCTTGATCCTGTGGGCTTCATCAATAACCAGGTATCTCCAGTTGAACTTTTTGAACACCGCCTTTTCAATGATGAGCATTTCATAGGATGTCACACACACGTCCCATTCTCCAGGCAGCAGCACATCTCTGATCAGAGCAGTCTGGAAAAGATGAATACATGTTTGACTTTACAGGTTCACCCCAACATTATGCAGACTTTCTCTGTGCGGCAGAAAGCAACACAGTTAATGATCTTATTCCTGACTGTCTGTGAACCGAACCTACCCTCTCATCTCTGTCTCCAATCAGGCAGACTGCACGCAGCGATGGCACCCATCGCTTGAATTCATTCATCCAGTTGTAGAGGGTGGACTTCGGAACCAGCACCATGTGAGGACCTGGAATATTTCTGTAGTGCTTCATGTACCCCAGCAGAGCAATGGTCTGCAGAGTCTTACCTAGACCCTGCGAGAGGGAGAAGAATTATTTATTGTAGGGGAAAGCTGAATGTCCCAGAATTAAAACTGAAGGATTTCACAAGAAGTACAAACCATCTCATCTGCTAGGATGCCGTTGATACCATTCTCATATAAAGAAATCAGCCAGTTGAGGCCACGGACCTGGTAATCTCTCATTTTTCCTGTTTTGACATCTAGAAGACAAAAGCAGACACAACGACCGTGTGTTCAATTAAACTATACATACTTCCCTCCCAAACATAGGTGGCTGGTATCTTACATGAGGGTGAATCATCAAAGCGAGTGCAGACATTTGTAGTCTTTGTGCTCTCGTTCAGGAGCTCTTCATCTTCCTCTTGCTCTGTGCGACGATGACGATTGCTGCCAAAATATGAGAGCAACAATAAGTATTTCCCTAATTCAATTTAACAAACATTGAACTGACAAGTCGCTTTGTTTGAAAAGCTGTCTTTGAAAAGCTGCACACTTACTCTCCAGCAGACAAAAGATTCTGTTTCTCATCTTTCTTGATACGAGGGCGCCCAGGCTTCATCTTCAGGGGGGAAGTGGGGGTCTTCTGTGCAGCTGGCTGGATGAAATGGGCAAACAACTCGGTTTGCTTCAAAAGGTACTCAAATCTGTTGGTCCGGTCTGTTTGCTGAGAATACAAAAAGACACAGTTGTTAAGTTACCGACTTAAAGACAACATTTGGGGCAAGAAAAAAAAAAAAAAAAAAACATGTTTGAGCAGCCTCTCCCACTCAGTGTTAAATTATGTCACAATTTTAGTGTTATTACCAATGTTACCATCAAGCCTGGTACAAATCCATTTCTTGTACTCCTTTTTTTGCTGCTTCCCCGACACTTCAGACTACAGTTTAGTTGTCTAAACTCAAAATAACTCTTCAATAAAGTCCCTTCAGAATAACAACAATGTAAACAAAGTTGTTTTTAGGGTGCTTACCACTTTCTCCTCATAACCTGCAGTAGATTCCTTAGTCTTGGACGATGATGACGAGGATCCGTCTTGTCCATCGTGCCCAGCTTCTGAAGAAGACTCTTTGCCCCCATCTGAAGAATCAGACTTCTCCTGAACACAAAACAGTCATTCGATGGTGAGAGTAAGAAGGGCAGAGGGAAGCCTCACGTATTCGCCACCAATACTGAACATCCAAGGCTTCCCTGTCAATACTGAACATCCCAGTTAGGCAGTTTCACTTATATCGACTGAGCCTTAAGCTCTAGTTGTGGATTCAGGCCTAAAGCGGCTGCTGAGGGGCGGGTTCAGCAGCATCCACTGGTCGTCTGTGGTGAAGCAGCAGGCGTTGATGCCCCCCCCCGACAACAAAGCCTCAGACGGGACAGACGGCCGCCGCTCCCCGCTCCCCAAAACCCTCCTACCAGCCCCCCCAAAAACCACCCAGCGAGCGATCCCGACACAAACAGAAACACACACGGCGACTTTTAACGCGATCGGGGGTTTTTCCGGTGTGTGTGTGTGCGTGCGTGTGTGCGGGGGGGGTGAGCCGGTGCTCCGCCCGGCCTGAACCAGCGCTAGCTACCAGCGCCGACATATTAGTGGATGTTAGCGCCAAAGTCGGACATTATCTAACAAAACCAGGCTCCGATGGGACTAAGCGAGAGGCAGAGGGGGGGGTGGTGGGTGTTTAAGGGGGTCGAGAGTCGAGCGGCCGCCTCACCTCGGCTCCTCCGGCTTCCTCAAGTTCAGCCTGCTCTTCCCGCGGCTCCTCGCCGCTCGCGTTATCCGACATTGTTCCCCCCAACTGCCGCCTCCGGCCACCAAAGGTCGCCCGTTGTCCGACTGCCTGGCGGCTGGCCCCGTCCACCGGTCGGCGGCTGTGTTCCGAGCTGCGGGCGGGCGAGAGCGGGAGCGGGAACGCGAGCGGGAACGCGGCCGTCGGCGACGAGGGGACGCCGGTCGGGAACTCGGAGCACGCTCGCGCGAACAAGACCGTTCCCGAGCGGCGGGTCGGCGGCCAGGTATCGCGAGACTTGGCCGCGCGTTGCCTTCACAGACAGCGGGAAACTTTTTTTTTCCGCTCTCGCGGGTGGACGGACTTTAAGATCTGTCTCTTTAGACGTCACAAATCGTTTTAGCTGAGGAATCCCTCCAGTAGCAGCGATAGTAAGCTTATTTGTACGTACAAACCCGAGATTATCACCTACGGTTTGTGTCACACATTTAATTGCTCACAGTGAAATAAATACTCCAGGTCTCGTTTATTTTATTTCATTTTTTTAATTTTATTATATTCTATTACTCTCAAATAGGACAACTGCAGATAATTAACTAATCAAACTATGTTTACTTAACATCGAATTACAATTGTGACAGGAAAACAATGAAATATCTGAGTTCTGAGAGAGATGTCCAAACTGAAGCCTGATCACAGTAACGTGTATTGTTTTAAAAAAAACAAAACACGGTCGTTAGCGGGAATAAAAATGGGCAAATGGCAATCCAGGAATATTCAGTAACGTTGTTCTAAGTAAATCTCGAGTTTTCAACCTAACTTGTGACGGGGGAAAGAAAGTACTGATTTTACTAACATAACTTAAAGAAATTTGTGACAGGCAAAGTCAAGACAAAAAACTGATATGACGTCACCGGGGCCCTACGACTGTCGCTGTCTGTGGGAATGACGTCAGCAGGAGGTTAATCAGCTGATTCGGAGCGATTTATAAACCAAAATAATACTGTTTTATTCGTCCGAGCAGCTGCGAAACCTGCACATTTAACGCTCTTGCCGTTGGATACGCCTGACATGCTTTATCTTGGTAAGTACGCGTTGTTAAGCGCCGCCGTGGAACGCAAATACACGTCGGGGAAATGTGCTAAGTCAGTGGAACCCGGGTCCGCGAGGCCTGCGAGCTCCCTTTGTCCATTAAGTTGTTGCTCCAGACTCAAATCAGTCACCGTCGTGAAGCGATGGATGTGACCCAAACGGGTGAGCTGCCGGTGGGGGGCATATAAGGACGTTGGAGGGGGAAACAAATCCGTTTGT
This sequence comes from Lagocephalus sceleratus, assembly GCA_911728415.1. NCBI lineage: Eukaryota > Metazoa > Chordata > Actinopteri > Tetraodontiformes > Tetraodontidae > Lagocephalus > Lagocephalus sceleratus. Next base: position 12,422,665 of record CAJVRN010000232.1, on the reverse strand, counting down.
TGTCATCGCGGCTAGCGTTAGCAGGAGATTGAGCGATGAGGGATGAAGGACGAGTCCGGGTCTGAACTAGACCCACATGTGTCTGACACGGCTGTAGCGGCAGCAAATAACAGGCTTCCAGCTGATGCATGTGAAAAGATTCTGTTCAAATTTAAGTATCTTATTTACCCCCCCCCCCTCTCTCTCTCTCTCACACAGACACAGACACGCACACTCACACACACTTTCCATATTCCAGTTTCCCCATTCAGCCATTCCTTCCTCGAAATCACTCTTAATCAGCATTCTTGAAAGTTGATCTGCCCTTTTTGTTTTTGTTTTTGAATGGTCAGACGCATGTTAGAGGGAAATTAACTGTGACATTGCAAGCTTGCATAATGTTTTTAAAGGCCTAGACAGATGTAGTATAGAGCGAGCCTTTTAGATCCAAAGCCAGTAGTAAAGCTGACAGTCCTATTTACTGAACATTAGAGCTGACAGCACAGGTCTGCCTTTGAATGCTGACTGTCTCTGCCCTCGCTGAATACATACAATGGATTCCATTGGGTTTAGTTGAAAAGACTCCATACATCATCAGGAACTTTTCACAAAAGACATTTTAAATTCACAAATCTAGAGTTATTTTAAAAAGAATTGACGGTCAATCAACATTTAACGTGTATATTTTTTCTTTTCCTCCAGGCCTCCATCATGGACAAAATCTTGGAAGGCCTCATATGCTCCAACCATGCTGTAATGGTGAAAAGAGCCATCGTGAAGAGGGTAGTGGAAGCAGCAGAGGATGATGTGACTGAGGAGCAGTGTCTGTCCATGTTTACTCTCACAACTCGCCTCATCTTGCTTGGTGAAGATGCCTTCCAGAAGCAGACTGGTTTCCAGGTTTTGGATGCCTATGCACGCTGCCACCGCCCAGAGTTTGAACATTTCTTTAGTAAAGACTTTGTCCTCAGTCTTCTCCAACAAGGTTTTGGTCATTTGGACCACAAAGACCCAGCGATCATAGACTATATTCACTGCTGCCTGCGGCTGCTCATCAGCTGCCCCTCAGTGCTGGAGATCTTTAGCATCATCCAGGTGGAGGTTTTAAGGATGGTGTGTGAACGTCCAGAGCCCACACTTTGTGCCCGCCTCAGCACTCTGCTGTCAGACTTTGTCCAGTGCATCCCCAGGGATAAGTCCGGTGTTTTATTCTGCCAGCAGTTGGTCAGAACTATCAGCTATTTTCATTGCTTTGCAAGTCAAGATCGGGAGTTGAGGGAGTATGTAGGACAGGTTACAAAGGTTAGCACACTGCTCCAGAACATATGGAAGGCTGATCCAGCAACGATGCTTCCATCTCTGCAGGAAGTCTTTGCTATCATCTCTTCCACGGGTGAGCTATTGTACAACCTTGAATATAATATTTGGGTGTTATATAGGGTGCTGACTTTTATTTATTTTTTGTGGCAATGCACCAGAATTTTTTCTCTTTGTATTTTTCAAGCAAAAATATAAAGCAAACACAATTGTGCAGTCATGTAATCCTTGATTTGTATATTCAGATGCCTCCTTTGATCCATCCATCGCTCTGGCGAGCCTCGTCCAACACATCCCTGTACAGATGATTACAGTGCTCATCAAGAGCCTCACCACAGACCAAAATGTGAAGGATGCGAGCATGACGAAAGCACTCTGCAGGTGACCTCACACACCTGAGTGGCCATGATATTCAGAGTGATAATTGCGTTCACATTATTGACCGTATTACTCCTCTGCTTATCTAGGATGATTGACTGGCTTTCATGGCCTCTGGCACAGCATGTGGATACCTGGGTCATTGCTTTACTCAAAGGGCTGTCTGCGGTTCAGAAGTTCACCATCCTCATAGATGTTACTCTGCTCAAAATTGAACTGGTATGTAATGGAAGCTGCCCATCTTGACTTAGTTTGAACCTAAATGTTGCAAACATTTCTTAGAAAACCAAAAAAATCTGCTATTTAATTTAAACTCTAAAGAGAACTTAAGTAAATGATCTGAGCTTTGTTTCAGTTTATACAAATGTATTTCTAAAATTATTATTTCTTTTACTCATAGGTATTCAGTCGACTGCAATACCCCATTGTGCGACAGGGGGCGCTGTCTGTGCTATCCCACATGCTGCTGAGTTTCCAGCACTCTCCTGAGGCGTTTCATTTGGTAAGGGATCTCCGGGCTGCTCACAGCTCATTTCCCTCTCATATGGTTCGTTAAATAGTCTTCTTTTTTCCCGCACTTCTGGCTTAAATGACTTCAAAGCTGGGTGGAAGTATTTTGACAGAACCCCAGGCTCAAACCAGCCCTTCCACTAATGATGTGTGAAGCACTTAAATGCTGAGCACTGAGAGTCGGCCTGTATCGTCAGGCTCTGACAACACGGATGCTTCCAAAAGTGCTTGATAAATGAGACTGAACACTGTGTGGTTGTGAAGCTGCCCCATGGCTCTGCTGACTGCAGATTTGTTTGATTCATAGTGGGACTTATACACCCAGTTTTCCCAATGTGCAATTCTTTCCTCAATTTTTATCCTCTCAGGTACCAAGGAGAGTCGGGGGCCTGTGATAATCCTCATTGTTTTACTCATCCACTACCTTCAGGTGGTTCCGCACGTGGTTCCTCTGGTCCAGTCTTTGAGGTCAGATGGTCTACCCAACAGTAAAGCTCTCCTGCTGCAGTTTACTGAGCTCATACACTGCATGATGTACCAGTACTCCGGCTTCCCTGACATCTACGACAGCATCCTAGAGGCCATTAAGGTCAGTTGGGGAGTCTATGAATTTAGATGTACTAGCACAATAAAGACCAGAGTTAATGCAGAACACTTATTTTTGTCTTAGGATCTTCCAAAACCCACAGAGGAGAAGATCAAGTTAGTCCTGAATCAAAGTGCCTGGACCTCCCAGTCAAACTCATTTGGCTCTGGGTTTTTGAGGCAAACGGGGAAGTCTGAGACGGGAAAGACCGGCCTGATCAACCTGGGAAACACTTGCTTCATGAATTCCATAATCCAGACGCTGTTCATGGCCACAGAGTGAGTTGTGTGTCCGCACCACCGCCAATGGCTACGACGGCAACTTTTTAAACAGCGCCACTCTTTTTCAGTTTCAGGCGTCATGTTTTATCCCTGCAACTGAACGGTTCCAACTCTCTAATGAAGAAGCTGCAGCTGCTTTTTGCTTTCCTTGCACACACACAGGTGAGTGTCGCCCACCCTAACAGGTGATGCAGAGTGTTATTGAGAATGACAAACACACAGTGTGTATTTTGCCCGTCATTCCTGCAGAGGGCAGCATACGCTCCCAGAAACTTCTTGGAAGCTTCTCGGCCCCCTTGGTTCAATGCTGGCTCTCAACAGGACTGCTCCGAGTACCTCAGATTTCTTCTAGACAGGTAGAGATTGCTCCCCAAACTGATAAGAATGATACTGTGGTTCCTTTTTTACATTCCACTGCGGAATATGTTCTCACCTTCATTCTTCTTTTCAAAAGGCAGCTACATGAAGATGTAAAGTAGTGTCATCCTTATTTATTATCCTTCTTTCAATGGCAATGGACGCTTCTTTCGGAAAGCACGGATGTCTAATTTCATATCTTAAAATACCACACTTTTGTCTCAAGGTTACATGAAGAGGAGAAAACCCTCCAAGTTCTTGAATCAGCGAAGCCAAAGCTGGCCTCCCACTCAAAGAGGATAGACCCAGCCTGTCAGACCTCAGCAGAGGAGGCACAAGAGGCGTCTTCGGCTGCAGCAGGAGCGCAACCTCCGGAGGAGCAAAAGACTTTGATAGAAACGATGTTTGGCGGGACTCTGATCACACGCATTCGCTGTCTGCAGTGTCACTGCATCTCCGAGAAAGAAGAGCCCTTCACGGACCTCTCCCTGGCCTTCTGTCCATCCGCCACGTCTCAGTACAATTCCCAACCTGAGCGGCCCGCCGAGGAGCCCAAGGGTCTTTATCAGGGATCTGTCAACGGAGGCAGCGAAATCCTGGAGCCCGGCTCGGCCGCGTCCCAGGCGAGCGGCCTCCATCCTGTGCCGGTGAGAAGCGAGCCTTCCCTGACGGTGCCGGACATGGTGAACTACTTTCTGGCCCCGGAGATCCTGGACGAAGACAACGCCTACTTCTGTGAGACGTGCAACTCCCTCCAGCGCGCGGAGAAAACCATGAAAGTGGTGTCGGCGCCGGAGTACCTCATCCTCACCCTGCTGCGCTTCTCTTACGACGCCAAATGCCACGTTCGGAGGAAGATTCTGGAAAACGTCACCATTCCGCCGCTGATGAGGCTCCCCGTGTATTCCCGCTCAGACCCGTCGGAATCTTTCGCGTCTACGTCGCGGCACGCGGATTGCCCTGAGAGCAGCGAAAACCTGGCTAAGAAGCTCAAACCGTCGCAAAAGGACGAGGAAGATGAGAGGAAGAAGACGGAGTGGGCGGACGGGGGCGGCGGGCCGGTCCAGCCGGTGCTCTACGTCCTCAGCTCGGTGGTGGTGCATTCGGGGGGTCTCGTCGGAGAGCGGGCACTACTACTCGTACGGCCGCAACATCGACGGGGCGGACGGGACTCAGCACCCGGCCAGCCGCTTCCCCTCCAGCGGAGATCTGCAGGACGGGCAGGCCGCGTGCGACCCCGCCGACTGCTCTGCTCTCGCCGCTCCCCCTCAGCAAGCCGGCGGCGGCGGCAGCGGGCAAGAGGCGAAGGACTGGTTGCTGTTCAACGACAGCCGAGTGACGTTCTCGTCCTTCCAGCTGGTGCAGAACATCACCAATCGCTTCCCCAAGGACACGGCGTATGTGCTCATGTACAGAAAACAGGAGCTGCCAGAGCGGAGCGCGAGCGGGGGGGACGGCGGCGAATGCAGCGAAGCTGAGTTTAGAGCCTCCCCTGCAGAAAGAGCTCCTGGACGCTATTATCAAAGACAACAAGCTGTATTTACAGGTATGCACACATGACCCATGCTGCTTACATGGGAAGACGGTATTTGAGCCTGTTCTTTATTATGCTAAATAATACAAATATGCAAGCAGTGATTAGTTTTCCACTTTATTTACCAGCGAGTAAGATGGAATCTGGGAGTTAAGTGTTGTACAAGGGTCCCTCAGGTGGAAAGAATCAGAAGACAAAGACCATACTGCTCTGGTAACTTTGTGGGAGTATAGGTGTTCTTTTTCCCCTGAATGGGAACCAGATTTAAGCTGTCATGTTAGAATTTATGAGATGTAATTTCACGAGTCATTGAACTGAACTACGCGCGCTCAAGTTTCCTGTAGTTCGAGCGGACCACCTCTAGAGGGTACTGTGCTCGTGTCCTGCAGTCCCGTGAACTCGCAGGCTGAGAAGTAAATATAAGTTGAATCTGTGTTCCAGTTTCCTTTTGTGAGTAATCTCTTCCTTTTTTTTTTTTTTTTTGGGCGCTTGTCTTTTCTATGTTTCGTCAACAGGAGCAGGAGCTCAGCGCCCGGACACAGGCCCTCCAGGCCCCCTCGTCGTCCTGCTCATTCAGGCCCAACGGTTCAGATGACAATAATCCACCCGGGAGCTGTGGCCCATCTGGTGGGGGAGGAGGGGGAGGGGGCTTCAACACCATTAGTAGACTGGTGTTCTAAAAGGTGCAGCAGTGGGTGTACACACATCACGCTGTCCTCAGCCCCACTTGAAGAGATGTGCTTCAGTGGGCTATTGTAGCTCATTCAGCAGAGTTGGAGATGACTTGGCCCTGAAGCCCTCCAGATCTCCAGAGATCCTGAGCAGGGCTTTCTGCAGATTCACACACGCAGGAGGAAGGTTTCTGCAGTTCAAGCACGCACACATGTTGAAGAATCTCCTGATGTTTTGCGCAAAGGGGTGGAGTGTAGGCGGAGGAGGTGCAAGAGCTTCTTGTAGGTGCTATTCTAGTTTACCATCAGCCTGCAGCACCAGAAGACTTCTCCAGTTAGAAGAGAGCTTTGTTGTTGTGTTGTCACTCTTCTTCACCCTCAGGTATCCAAATATTCTTCCTCTTATGTGTCATCTATCAACACACCACCTAACTGCTCTGCACACAGCAAGAAGGCCAATGTGATTTAACCTGGATTAAAAAAAGTTCCATGATCTGTGTTCACACATGCTGCTCCTCCAGATGGATCCGTGATGGAGCCAGAGTTGCTGCGCATGTGTGAAAGGGGCTCAGGAGAGTCTGGAACACGGCCAAATGTATCCTCATGACAAAAGCACTGAAATGGCAACTAAATTCTCTGCACTGATTCAGATCTGTAATTTTCATCTTGGAAAGCTTTCTTAAATCCTGTTTATACCAGTTCTTTTTTTAGTCATTTATAATTTATTTTGTAGTCTTTGGGATATTGGCAGTATGATGTCATCTGTCCTCCAGTCTCAGAACTTGACTTTAACCCACTTAAAGCTTTTCTTTCACGATATAGATGAGGAAATTTTAGACTATATTCCTGGCTGGTTACTGTAACATTACCTCATAAACATACACATGCCATATATGCAGATGTGTGCAGCTGCAGTACAGATGAAAGCATGGATCTGACCTTGTTTTGTTTGTGTGTACATGCGGGTCACCTTTGGCCTGACTTTTTCTTATTTGCATGAGATTTTTTTCTTCAAGACCTGTATACTTTTATTATTAAGGTTTTTGTGGAGTTTGCTTTCATTTTTTTTTTGGTTTCTTATCCCACGCAACACGTTTGAAATATATTTTTCAATTGTTCAAAATACAAACCAGATAAATGGAAAAAACCTGTTACATTTTGAAGAAAAAGCCATTTTAAATGTGAATATTATGATTTACAGACAACCAAATTACACTGCTTGTTTAAATAATTTTAAAATGATGCGCCTGTGCTTTTATGTGCCTTTTTTTTATAATTAATGTACATCTTTTCGAAGAATTTGTCAGAATATACATCACAGCTATACTTGTAGATAATACATTTCTAACGAGCTGAATGTTTTCAATCTGAAAATTAGTAATTATTAATATAAAAATTGTAATCATACTGATATAATGTTGCTGTGTACTACTGCTATGAATTGTTGAATAAAAAAAGTGTAGAAGTGTATGTTGGAGGTATTTTGACTCATTTAACTAAAAGAATAAAAATGAAATAAAACAGTCGAGCATCAGATAATATGGGAAAACAACATTAAAATTTGTAAATTGGATAGTGGGTGTAATTATTAATCTTTAAAACTGTCACACTTTTCTGGGCTTCTTTAAGGTATTGGTTGTAATTTTGTGTTTGGAGTAAAACACCTTTAACTTGGTATTTATGTTTTATATCTGAAAATTACTTGCGCCAAATTGCGCACTAGAGTAAGACTTAAAGTCATTCTACAGCAATCCTGCCATAATAATCAGGTTATTCAATGATGCAAAACTTGAACATAAATGTAAAGTATGATTCCGTGAGAAAAGTGATGAATCAGCTGAAACGACAGTCATGAGAGCTGCCTTGCATCACATTTTTTTTCAACATGGCTTAATGAGACATAATGTGTTTGTGCAATGTCTCGGTCATTTATCACAGCTAACACGGACCCTCCTCTGGGGGAAGTGTTTACCATGACAATAGCATTCCAATAAGATTCCTGAGATGCCGTTTTAACACCACTGGTAACACATCTTTGCCTGTTTTTTCTTTTTTTCTTTTTTTTTTTAGGTATTTCTGTGTTAAATATGATTACATTAAAATATGACACGAATATTTTCCAAATAAAATTTAATTCAAATTAAATCTCAAATGTGAGATAGACGAATTTAAAATCAAAATGTCTCTTTGCCCATACAAGAAATTGCTCCAATTCCGATTTAATTGTAAATATGACAATATATAAGAGCATATTATTACATTATACTGGCATTCTAGAAAGCATGTCATAGGTTTATGTGGAGATATTAAAAACAAATCTTAGTATGCAGAAGTATTTTAAGGGGTTCATTAAGTTAATCTCTAAGACAGTCGTTTCTTTGACCAGAAATCAAATTCCTTGATATTGTCGAATCTTTATTGCATTTATGTACGTGTGCAGAAAGTCGTCTTATTGTCCCTCACAGCGATCTCCGGTCATTTCTTAATGCGGAACAGGACGCCAATATTGTAAAAAACTACAAATCCCATGGCTCAAGCGCCACCGTTTTCCCAGCACGCGGCCGCCTCCCAACCCGTCCTCCAAAATCGTAGTAATATAGAACAAACTAGAAAGAAATATATAACGCAACATCCCGTACGCACTTTCAAAGTAAGTGTTTCGCATTCGCGCGTTTTCGCTATTTCATGTATAATAATAATATATAATACTATAACAACACCAATGCATGAAATGACCGTCTCCTGTGTAGTAATGAGTTTTTAAGCAAAATATTTATCTCAACTGACTATGCACCGGACAAATGGGTACTGATAACAAGCACTGTATACAATGGCAGCCGTCAGTCCACAAGCTTGACCCTTATTCTGAAATCTGAACGCTTCAACATCCGCCCGCGTTAGCTTGACACTGCCATGTTCCAGTGGAGAGTGAGTTGAGGGAAAGACGGAGCCACCTTGTCAATCATAATTAAGGAACCATGGGAGTAAACTGGTGGGGAAGCTCTGGGAAACCGCTGCCTTCATCGCGGAGATCACTTTAGATTTCGCGGGAGCTAAAAAAAACTATGCGTCGGCGCGCCTCTCGGACATTTCCAGCCGATCTCTCAAACTGGGAACCGCTTCCACGCTGACGGGAATTAGCATGAGGCGTTCCGTATAACAACAACAACAAAAAAAGAACCCCCCCTTAAAAAAAAAACCCAACTTCGCCACTTTTGAGTCGCCTGCGCCCCTCCGACGTCCCCGATCGGGTCCCCGTTGTTTTTTCCCGTACGCAAGGCGGCGACTTGGAACTCCGAATCCGGGCTAAATCCTTTTTTACTGGACTCACAACTCGTGGAAAAAAAACAAAAAAAAAAAAAATCAGCTCTGCGGATCTTTCGAGGGCTGCCCTGTCGGTGAGTACACTTCAAAAGGCTCGGCGGCGCTATTTACTGCTCTTAAACACACTCCACGCTCCAACTTTCCACTTCGGAATTTAACCGTTTCTGCCCCCCCCCCTCCTCCAGGTACCAGAGGACACTCCCAACAACAAACGAAGCCCAGATCGGCGCCCCGACCCCGGGGAGGAAGGAGCAGCCATGAGCGGGGGGGAAGTGGTGTGCTCGGGGTGGCTCCGAAAGTCTCCTCCAGAAAAAAAGTTGAGACGTTACGTAAGTGCACGTTACACCCCGCCGCGTTACCCGCGGAGTAACGCGTTACACCCAACCTCCCAGGCTTTCTGGTGCACCAGCAGGGCGCAGAGGCGGACGTGCGCAGGCCTGAAGCGCTTGGAGCCCGGAGCAGCCCAGTTCGAGGCTTTCAGTCAACCTGAGAGTCTTTCCTCTAACACCTTTCTTGACCCCCCCTCCTCACAGCAAAGTGTACACAGAGCTGGCCTGGCCTCCTGGTTTGGCTCGGTGTCGCTGCGTCACTTCTCAGATCTCACACTTCTCAGGGTTTCATTTTTTTATTTTATAGCACCTCGTACTGCAACATGAAGCAGACTCGTGCATTCCCAGGCAGCACTCCTTGTGTCAAAGGTGGAGAATGTTCGTGCCTGGGGTTAAATCATTTACAAAAACGGCAAAGATCCACCTCATCCCCGCACGTTTTCTTTTTTTTTTTTTAAATTGGAAAGTGAGCATGCACGGTGCAAGATGGAGAAAGGAGCCTTTCTGGAGATAAAAAGCGCAAATGCACGAACAGCTCTGAGACAAAACCGTGTGTTTTGTGTTGTTTACAGCGCTTGAGGCTGAAGCAATGCATCAGAAAACACTCTGGGATTGATATTTGAACAACCAAACAGGGATTTTGTCAGGTTTTTAATTAGAAACGTTGCAGAGGTTTGTGTTGTGATTTATGTCCGGTTTAATCTGGATAGTGTGTTTCCACTGCTGCATGATGGTGGAGTTCTTGGTAATTCTCAAAAAAATAACATCTCTAATTTTATGACTGTTTTCTGGAAACATTAACATAAAACAGGCCAGAGGCCTTTTTTTGTTACAACGAGTGTATTAAGTACTCTGAAGCTGCTATAATGAGGCGGATTGATTTGTTTCAGCTGATTAGCAGGTTACACAAGCAAGAAGTTGTCTTGTGTTATTCTGCTTTTCTTCCAAAATCCCCCCTCTCTGCTGACTTTCACTTCATACTCGGAGTTGAACATGCAGAGAAAAGCTGTTTGGCTTCATGTGAAGTATCGTTGGGCTCGGTCACATGAGGCTCTGGAGCTGGTGCAAGTGCTGACTCTCTTCTTTTTCGTGCAGCCATTGCATCTCTGATACTTTACCAACAGCCGTGTTGTTTGAAGCACAAAATAATTTGAGAAGTTGACTCTTAACCAGTAGAAACGAAGCTGCAGCTTGTAGCTGACTGGGTTTTAGGTCAGGTGATTATTAAGGCTGAATGCATGCACATATATATATACTTGTTATTTGAATGTGTTGTTTTTCATGAAATAACTGGAATGAGGACCTACACAGACAAACTGGACGAAGGGTTGTTTGTGTAACTGGCCCAAATATTATCCCAGCTCTGCAGCCCACAGTTGACATTAGCATATTCCAGCATTGAGGCAAAGTACTATATTTAATATCGCCAGTAGTATAAGGGATTCTAGTACAACCATCCCTCCAACCTTGACATATATTATATATATATTATATCTCCAGGTACGAACTCTGTTCTGTTGTATGTTAGTAGTCAAACTAAACAAATCAAAGGAGAGGTTAGGAACATGGGAACGTGCCCTCACCTTTAGCTGTTTTTATTAGCTTCACAGTCGGGCCCGGCTGTGCTCCGCCGAGGCCCTCGCCTGCCTTGTTAACCACTCGGGGCAAAGTTTGTCCCCGAGGCTCCGATTGGCAGAACTCAAAGGTGAATTCAGTTCACCTGCTTCTGCTCAGTGACGTGTAATTACCCTGGAATGAAACATAGATGTTGCTCACTTAATAACACGGTGCCGAGTAATTGATAGAATTTGCATCAACACAAATGTCAACACGTGGTTCACCGAAGAACCAGAGAAGAAGGGCAACACTTTACCTTTCCTTCCTCTGTTCAATCCTCTTGGCAAATCTTGGTTTTCAATCATCATGACTAAGTCTAAGGTATTCCCTGAAAGCTCAATTATAACTTGTGTGTGTCTGAAGGTGTCTTTGATATCTATATGGGCTGTTGCACGTTAAGGAGATAAGTTGCTTGGCTAAATGGCAGTGAGCAAACAGTGAGGTAATTGTAGTCAAAACTACCCGTCAACAACACCAGCATTGTTCCACCAAGCGTGCCTGTTCAGAAGCTTCTGAGACTAATGAGCCAAACACCCCGCCCCCCCCAAAAAAAAGAAAATTCTGATAGCCAACTAACTCAGAGACGCGCATTTCCACCTGTTTCCTCTTTTATTAAAACCTCATTAGATTTGAAACAAGGATTTCCTGTTGTGGTTCGGTTTAAAAGGATCATGGCAGTGCACGTCTCACAGTTCCAGCCGTGTCTTAGATTCACTGGCTGCAGTGCTGCAAGGATGAATTCAGCATTTCACCAAAACTTCTCATGTAGAAATGTTTCTTATACCTCCACACGCCTGTCATAGCTGTTTCCTAACTTCCCCACGTATGTATTCGTTCATTCATTATTTAACATGCTTATCTTTGTAATAAATGTGGGCACCACTAAAGGACTAATATTGAGCTCTCTATAGTGAAGTAGAAGTAAAACACAGAGCTTCAGTTGTCCATATAATGGGATTGTAAATGCTTTTTAGCTGCAGCACATGCTTCGTTAGGTTAGTTTTGTGCTAGCAGCACAGGTTAGATTTGTTTTTTCTGCGCAGTTCCCAACCTTGAGTGTAAGCTTAAAGGAGCCTCGGTGCAGGAGCTCAGACCTAATTGGCAAACCGGAAGAGGGAAAATGTTGAACCCTGAAGGTCATCCTCTGATGGCCGTAAAGGGGCTCTTTCAGTCTTCATTCCTCTCTGTGTTGTATTTAGTACACACCACTGGGTTTATGACCCATTAATCTGTCTCTGACGGACTGGGAAACATTTTTCATTTGGAAAGCAGAGCTAAAAATGGATTTGATATTAAATGACTGCAAGGATGAAGGCGAAAATGCAAATTATTTTTCGGTGAACTTCTGTCCCCGCGCGCTTGAAAAACTAACAAAGAAGCTGGCAGAAGCAGATGTAACAAAGCGTGCTTGTGGGACATTAGCCTCTCCGGCTAACAAAGGATACTTACTGGACCACGTCCTGGCCACCACAGCATCACAGCTCTCCATTTGGAGCGAGCTGACTGCTGCTGTATGATCTACCACAGCTTGAAAATGGATGGCTTGTGCCATTAATTATTTAATGACCATTACAAGCAAATAACCATGAAATATTCATATCACTGCAACTATAGTAGATGGCCACACTGGCGCGCGTACGCTATTGTCCCAGTCTCACCAGTTGCATCGGAGCCACATTTGTAACCCATAAGACTCTTCTCGGAGTTCAAATCTGGCTATTTATATGTTCGTTTGTGGGAATGTGACAGGAGTTTGTTGAAAACGACATCATTGCGATGCCGGGGAAAACACAACCATAGAAACAAAGCTGCCAAAGAAAAGGCCTCTGCGGAGCCGCGCTTGCGTCCTATTGTCTCTCTTCAAACCCAGATCTGACAGGTGTATACAAAACACACACACACACACACACACACACACGTTGGTCCAGTAATCTGACTTGACGTGTTGTTCCACCAGAGCTCCGGCCTGTTGGATCGACCCGATAGGTCAAGGCCGCCGCCGAGCGTTTTGTAAACACACGTGTCTGCTTGTGCTTCTGCCTGCCCTGGCTGTTTACTGTCCCGTGTGCCAATTCCACCAGCAGATCAGGATTTGCAAGAATACTGCAGGTCCTCTGGCAGACTCGGCGCAAAACCAGAGAAGAGTTTCGGAGTCGTGCTTTCTGTTGAAATTTGATTCTGACGACTGTTAAATGATGCTTTTGTGCTATTCGTCAGAATGCCAAGTTGGACAGTTTAAAGCGCAGCTATTATTAAACTCAGATGACAGAAGCCTCTCAGCTATTTGCCACGGCTGATCATACACATATCTGCTTTCTGTTACTTGGGATCGATCAAGACCACTCTCTGTTTTCCGACTTTTCTTTGAAGTGTCAGCTAATTGCTTTGATGTATTTTTCATGTTTGGAATGCTCCTCCAGTGACACCAGGCAGTAAAAATGTTCTCGTAATTCTGCTTTCTATTTAGAGAGCATAGTATCCTGTATGAAGAGGCTGCACAGATCTCTGCTCCCGTTGTTTTATTTATTGATATTTTATTGATTATTCTTTGATAGTGGGCTTTGGGGAGGAAGCAGCGTTATCAGGGTAGGCGTACACCAATCAGTATTCAGCAGTTTTGTCTGCATTGTTGTGGAAAGCGAAGCAAAAGCGAACGGAATGAGGGAGACCGGAGAGCTGCTCAGAATAACACCATTAGGGAGCCTCCAGTGAGAATAGCGCTCTCCTCGTTCCTTCTTTCTTTCCGTTCCCAGCGCTTCTTGGCAGGCACAGACATCAGGAATGTGAGGTTGCTCTGTGCTCCTCTGTGCTGGGGTGTGAGCGCCTGGTCCCAGGCCGCCACCGCCGCCGTACATCCAGCTCAGGGTAGGGCGGCCCGCGCCCCGCCGCACCACAATGGTGTTCAGTACAGCGCAGCGCACTGGGCGATTGTTGTTCCTCAGGCAGCGGGACAGAAGAGGATTCACTCCCCGGCGCCCCAGCAAGGCACGGCCGCCCCTTCCTGTGTGAGGCGCTGATGGCTACCAGATGGCAGGCGAAGCGAGGAGGAGGAGGGGTCCTATATACTCCCTCAGATTGAATCCATTCTCTCTGCCTATGCAGAGTTATTTAGCCACTCATCGTCAGCGGCCGGCTGATTGCCGATTGGGGAAAAAAACATGTGAATTTCACAGGTTGTATCATTGTTCGTTTTTGTACGTGCTGCAAGGACGCAGTCATGATTCACCTTATCACACTTTGTGACCTTTAAGAAATATTTTGAAAGTCCCCATGACACATTGTGTTCGTAGATGTAACATTTGCCGGAATGCTTTTGCTCAGTGCAGTTTTATTATTATGTGTCAGCAGATGGAGTGTCCCTGGTTAATTCACGCCTCACCGCAATTTCAGATACTTTGTGCTCGTTAGGGAATAACTATTCAACAAATACAGTAATCAAAAATATGCATAGTCCATGTGCCTGTGTGCAGCTATGGGATGCTACAGCTTGATTCATTCATTTTTTTTTCATCATTTTATCAGATTAGCTCACATGATTTTTGGCTCCTATCATTTGTTCTCTCAAGGATCTATTGTTCTAAGCTTTCTAGTGCTCCATCTTCCACCTCTCCTTTCCCTGTGCTCAGTTCCTTCCCACACAGCTGAGTGCTTCAATTTGGACCAACAGCATTTATATTCTCCCCACAGAATATTGAATCGCAATCAGTGACATGAGTTATTGCTTTTTTATTGCCAAGAATACTTGAGCACCTTTTACTTCTCAACATTATTGACCTTTTTGCACACTAGCCCGGCTGTGTTTTAGTAGAATAGATTACTAAAATCAAAACAATACATTTCTATATACTAATTATGCTCTCCTCTTCTTCTCCTCTGTGGTCCAGACTTAAGGCGGCACGACAGCGCCCCGGTGGGCCGTTTGTGTGATTGCAGCCGCAGTGATGATGATGCTGAATCAAACCAGTAGCACTGCAGTCACGACCACATAGCCACATTTTATTTTCGAAGCAGGGTCCGAGGGTGCATGCTGTGCTTGATGGGGTGTAGCCAGAACCAATAACTGAGAGATTTGAGTCACCGTAAAAGCCTCCTTTTCGGCCAACCGTCTTAAACCAGTCTCAAGGACTCATACCTGCTCATAATGGGCAGTCCTGGTCAGCCTTCACTGAGACAGCGACCACTTGTGTAGCCCCCATCTTATTTTGTGAGATTAGATTGTATGTTATTAATTCATTATTCCAGAATAAAAACCACAATGTGAGAACTGGATTTTGCGTTCTTTTCAACCCACCTTCGCAGTTTTGAATGCTTCAACATCACAAGTTACCCATCAATACACTCAGAGTAACATTGCCTTGGAGTCCCGTCTCGCGGGCTAAAAAAAATATCAGTTACCGTGACATTTGTGATCGAGTTAACCTGACAGATAAGCAAGCATCCCAGACATTTTTAAAACCCCTTTCTGTCAGAGCATGCATACATATTTGCACATTATCAGAATTGTGGATCTTTCCTTAAGCCTCGTTCTTTGAGAACGTTTGATTCTCGCGTTTGAACGCAGTAGGCGCG
The DNA here is from genome assembly GCA_911728415.1 of Lagocephalus sceleratus. Classification (NCBI taxonomy): domain Eukaryota; kingdom Metazoa; phylum Chordata; class Actinopteri; order Tetraodontiformes; family Tetraodontidae; genus Lagocephalus; species Lagocephalus sceleratus. The sequence goes on along the minus strand of CAJVRN010000232.1, from coordinate 12,407,213 downwards.
ATTGCATCTGTTTAGATTTAACCTGTCATTACACACGCGTGGGTCAAGCGACGCAACTGGAACTCAAACTATGTGCTGTGTGATTTGACCCCAGTCGCCGTGTCTGCACCCCTTAATATAGCCCCGTGGTGTCATGGTGGTTTTTACCCTCTCCTCTTTTCTCTGTGTTGTGTGTGTGTTGATCTTTCTGCTCATTGCTCTGCTCTCTGCTCTCAGAATGCAGGCATGGGGGCGCAGGCTACATGTCGAAAATTCCTACTCACATGTGTAATTTCCCAGGTAACTGTGACTCAGCCAGGCCCCCAGTCAGAAAGCTGGTATTTATATCTGAATACAGATCATTTTCTTTTTATTGGTTTATTTATTTTTTGTTTTGTACAAAAAAAGGCTCAGTCACGGTGTTTCTCATTCACCATCAGTCCGTTTGCAGCCACTGTCCCTGACGGCTTTACAGTTCCTGTGTTGTTGCTTTTTGCCTTTCAGCCTGTCCTCCACCCAGAGGAGGTGGTTACACGTGCGCACACGTACATGCACGGACACACAGATACAACAGAGACCCCTGCTCTAAAAGAACATTTGTTTCCAGCTCGATCCCAAGCTGGGACTCTGTAGCCGGGAGCGTCCTCCTCTTGTCTTCCCACTTTCCCAGCATTTCCCAGCTGTTCTTGTCTTCCCCACACGTGTCGTTGAAACCTGCGGAATACCTTGATTATCTTTATCTCAGCTCTAAACTCACAGCATTACGATGACCAGCTATTTTTTGGATTCAAACAGTGACAGGTTGGTAGTTTGTGATTTCTAATTATTATATATATATATATATATATATACACATATATATGTGTATATATATATGTATATATATTTTTTTGGGTAGTCTTTGGAATTGTTTTGTTTTTATGTAGTGTGATTTGCAGTGTTGATAAAATATTTTGCTATCATTCTGTTGCAACCTTTTTCTCGTATTTTCACACATTTTGCCCTCAATTATATCACCGAGGTTGAAAGGATAATTGTGTAAGCGGTCAAGGAACAGGGCGATCATGTGAACCCAGTCTGCCACACCAGAAGAATGTGTTGAATTCTAACGATGCAGCTTCAACAAGTGCATGTGACCGAGAGCTCAGACTGGTGAGGAGAGAGCAAAGCGAAGCTGGAAATGGCCGAGGAAGCGGGGGGGGTTGGCTGGCGGATAAAATCAACGAGGATTTCACAAACCTGCACCACTGGACCTGAAGCTTAGAGACTAAACAACAAGCTCATGTTGTGGGAATGTGAAACTTATTATCTGTAGCACAGATTTGGTTCTCGGGGCTGACAGCAGACCAACACAGACCATCTCAGACTGGCCACTTTCAATAGAGCACTGTATGAACACGCCTAATAAAATGTATTGCATCTGGAAATAACTTTGCAAAGTTTCCCATGGTTATATGAGGAAGTCATGATGTATGTTACGCAAACCCGACTAAACACCTTTTTGCCCAATTTCCTCTATTTTTAAACATCCAAATTTGAGTTTAACTCAAAACAATCCCCGCATTGCAACACAGATTATTCCACTCATCAGTCTCCAATGACCGTTAACGACAAAGAGATACCCACAATAACGGGGTGAGGAGAGAGGGATGCATCAGTAACCAGATGTTTGGATGTCTGCGAGTCATCACTGGAAAGTCGTTTCTGCAAGCAAAAGTTGTGTGGTCCGTCTGGTCGAATCATTTGGTGTGTGTTTTAAGGATCAAACAAGTCCCTGGTGCCTCTTTCTGAAACCTTTATAAGACTGTGGCCAGCTCAAGCGTATAAATTCTGTGTCATATTTGCATATATATTGTAATTGGACTGTCGGCGCTGTCGACATTTACCGGCTGCATTCTGTTGCAGAACTCGGTTTTGTTATTGGTGAGTCAACCGCTGACTTAATACCACACCCTACAGTCGAGTTCATCAATGAACACAGATACACTTTGGTTGGACAGTTAACTTCAGTCATGTAGGAAAAGAACGTCATGCAGTGCAGGTTTAATGTTGGTTTCTCTCTTGGCTAAAGTCTGGACCTGGAATATCTAATCCGGGCATCCCTTCACTGTCCAGAGGAGTGAGAAAGATACTTATCTAAGAGAAAATGGTGCAGACAGGATATTATATCTGCATTTCCTGTCATGAAGGAACTTTATTCAGAATGTTGTTTTGATCCTTTTATCAGCAGAGATCATGCAGAATGATGTATTTCTCTCCTTATGAGATTAAAGGCTCAGTCAGAATTAAGTACGTCACCAGAGCTTGTCGAGAATTACCAACTTGAAAATAAATGCCATTTTCTTGTGGGCTATAAATAACTAATACTTTCGTCTGCAGTAGCCTTTCATTTAAACCAACGTCTCCATGTGTTCAGTAATGCAACAACTCACCCTCTCTTAGTTTTAATGGTCCATCTTAATATTATAATTTTATTCAACATCATTGCCTGGTGGCTGTCTTTATACTCTTAACATTTACTGAAGTTGTTAAGCTTTATTTGGGAAAAGTCTATTGGATTTACAAAAGTTATTTATAATACATGAATGCAGAAGGTTGGACTCCCAGCATTTCAAAACCCTGTGAGACACATTCAGTTCACATGAATTGATTATAAATCAGTCCAAGCTGTCTGAACAGCTCCAGAATCTGGTGCGTGCACACACCCTAACAGAAGCCAACCCACGTAAGAGAGGATTTCTGTTTGCGCCAACACGATTTTTGGGCCTTTTTGCGAACCGACCGAGTCTGAAAAATATTTTGCATTGTTATCTTTGCTGACTGCATCAGCAGCTTACAGTGAATGTGGGTGAGGGATTCCACACATTCTTCCCCGAACATGAATCAGCGTTATGGGAGTCGCAGAGGTATGTGTTCACGCACATTCCCTTTCAACTGAAAGTGAAGCAGTTTCATCTGAATATGACAATAGAGCATGGAAGATTGTACCAGTTTCAGGCCACTGGCTGAAAACGGAGGCGTGCCTGTTTTAACAAGCCTCTGCATGTTCCACAGCTCAGCCTGTAGAACAGGACGGCAAACAGAGTTAAACATACACATACAGAATCGGCCTGTGCAGCAGTTACCGCACTTCTTGAATTTGTTGATGTCGTAGTATGAAATTATACATGAAACCTGTTTTTTTTTTTTTGTTCTTGTTTTTTTCTTTTTCTGCGAAACTAAGAGGTCCATGTCCTAGACAAAGCCTAAACATCACTGAATGTGAGAGTCCATTTCCTTATCTCTGCTTATGGCATCACTGGCAATTTCCGAATGGACAGACTGTTGCAAGAGGGGGGCTAATTAGATCAGGTCTCAGGCAACCTCTCCCTGCCCACTAAATGTAATTTGGAATAATTTTCATTGAGCTGATTGGATTAGAGCGCTGCCCCTCTCCACATGAATGAGAATCGTGTTAGATGCACACTCTGTGTACTAACACAGTATTAACAAGGTGCCTCGGTTGTAAAGTGCAAATAGCAATCAGTTAAGCAAATAGAAAAAAAAAAAAATCTACAAACAAGGCTGCTTCACAGAAGTGCGCTGCATAAGAAATAAACCAACTGTTCTTTCGCAGGCCCACACACACCCACAGATGCTTTACAGGCCTGACTGACCATGCATGTCCTCCCCTCTTGCAGAAACAGTGGTACGGTCAGGAGTCTACCACTCAACCCACAACCTGCTGTAGTGTGAAACCTTGTGTTTCACCCAACGCTGCTAGAATGTTGAGCGCTCTACATCCAAAATATCGCACACGTGCAGCACTAACAATGTGAGCTAGATGGGCAAAGTTGATATTTTTGGTTTTGTCTGCGCCGTAGGAGTGCTATAGTGCTGGAGCAATGCGCACTGGGGACTGGGGTGGGCAGTTGTTGCCAGGGGAGGTGATGTGTTATTTTCAGTCCATTGTGTCTACTTCCTGTGGGTCAGGGGTTATTGGAGCGGGGTGTTGCAGACTTTACGGCGTAAAGAGGAGGGGAGGGAAGTCAGCAGCGTAGGAAGGAAAGTGGCCAGACTCACTCAACAACAGTGGCTGGTCGTCGGCTTGCTTACATCGCTTCTCGTGCAATGTTTTTCCCTTTCATCCAAACAGAGTTTGGACTCGGTGGAAGCAGGTAAACAGCCATTAATTGCTTGGTAATAGCCTGTAAACCCATCAGGTAGCATTAAATTTCAGTCATTTTTAACACTGTCGTGACTGCAGTTTTGTTGCATTTCATGATAATTCTGTTATATACTTGCTCTAAGTTGATTATAGCTTGTTTTCCTGCAGCTCATGATGCATCAGAAGAAGACAGGTTGGAAGGAAGTAGTAGATTAGCTTGTGTACCTGAAGCATGGTGGTGTTTGGTTCATTGAATTGACAAGAGCGTTGCTTACTGCACCTCGATTCAGGGTTGCATCCCGCTGCAATTAGCACAAGCATGTACAATGAAGTGTGTGCACGAAGAGGATCATTAGTGATATCGTGACGGTATTTTTCGTTTATTCAGTGAGGTAAACGAGCCACCCACTGAACCAACAAGTGTCTGTGTATACACAATGAAAGAGGGATAAAAAAAGGCAACTGCAAGAGCAAGTATAGTTTCAAAAAAGGACCATTATGCTTCTCTTTATTGATTTGGTTATTGCTTATTGTAATTTCTGCTGCATAATTTCACTTTAGGTTCATCTAACATCAGCCACCGGCTCTTCCAAAAAGGTGCACTTCTTATTATTTGCAAGAACATCCTGGAAGATTTATGTGAGCAGTAGCTGCTTTGTAATATTTTGGTCCTCCTCAGTTCATAAATCAGAACCAACACAGGTATAAAGTTTGTCTCAAATATTGCAAACCATTTTTTCTGTTGCGTTTTCAATTCAGATGCAGTTTCTCCTGTTCTGTTTACACAAATATATTTTCATTGTCAAGGTGTTTCAGCCAAAAAAGCTTTGCTGTTTAGTTAGTACAGGCGATATTTTTGGTCTAAAGTTAGCTGCCGAACGACCCCCCAAACGCAGTCGGAGTGACAAAAGGAGGCAAAACAGGAAATCTTTTTTGCTCAGAGTGTGTTGGGAACAGATGACCAGGAAGATAAAAAATGCTAACAAAGTGGAAATTGGCACAAGGGGATGTTTTTTGCCACGCGTGTGCGTTTCTCCATTTCTCTGTTTCACAATGTCCTGTGTTTCCTGGAAAACGGTGAGAGGCCGTTACTGCGGCTCTGATGGCACAGTTCTCGCCGCTGGTTTTCCTACATTAAGCGCAGGCTCTTGCGTGCTCCCTCAGTCATACATGATGCGAGGCTGCGTTAATGTTCAAACCTGCTGCCCGCGAGTTAATGCTTCACCTCCGAAACACAATTTACACCTGAGGCTGACTCAGTGCAAAAGCTGCCAAAGACACACGTATCAAATTAATACGTCACGTTCTGATTGGTGCTTCAGGTCTCGGTGTCCTCGGTTGCTCCCTCAGGTTTGCCCCCATTTCTTGTCTCCTCATTGGTCTTTATCATTTTCTGAGCATGCTAATGGATCATATAGAATGATCACTTGACGGCCTTTCTGGCTCCACCCATCCAGAGCTGGTAGAGCAACCACGGTAAATGCACAGTTGCCATAGACGACTTTGGAGTACTATGGACCTCACTTGTGAGGCACCAAGAAACTGTTGAGAAACACAAACCTGAATTTGCAAACATAGGTAAGCCATTTCATTGCAGGATGCTTCTAATACAAAGACTGGACAAAAGAAACCCTGTTCCAGGATAGTTTGGGTGTCAATTAGGTGAGCGAATCCACATTTTTAGATGTAAAATGTCAGAAATCTGATGACTTTTTCTTGTTTTAAGGTCACAGGACCACCTGTTTTCCATTCTGGCGATTTTTAATGAGAACATAGGTCTTTTCATGCGCTGTTTACAGAGATAGCAGTCTGAGGACCAAAGTCTGTGTTCTTTGGAAACTTAGCGTTGATCGTCGGGGCTCGGGTCAGATGGCGCCTGGCTGGGTGAGAATCTCACAGCTGCACATGAAAGAGCAGAGACCGTGGGTCGGTAAATTGAAGGAGAGGCTGAGAGATTGTGTGGCTGATGAAGGGAGAGATCCGACTTGTTTTGATCACAGAAGCTGTACAGGTCATCATGCATATTATAAACCCTCATTTTTTTTTTGTGCATTCTGCTGCTTAGCCTTTTGGCTATTTTTGGAGTTATTAAAACTTCAGAGTAAATATTGTGGCTTTTGATCAGTGCAGAAACACGGGCCTGGGTCTATACTGTCTTTACATTACACAGCAGGTGTGGGTTTATTTTAGGGAGGACAGGAATGAACAAGTGTTACTTTCGTCGTATGCGCCCAGCTGCATAGAACAACTGTTTCTTTTTCAGCCTTGTGGGTTGAGACTCTTGGCTCAGATTTCTGCACATTTTGACAATGAGCATTTTGCCAAACGCTCCTAAAGGGCCTAAATATGTAATCTGTCGCGACTCAAAAAGCACAGTCCAAAAATATATGATAAATGATTGCTTCATAACTCATTTTAACATTCTCCTGGTGTTTCCGAGTAGTTGAGATACGCTTCTTGTGGAAAAATTGAGGCTCCAGTTGTGTTTCTGACCTGCGTAGGTGGACAGGGCCCTCGCATACAAAGTAAGGTTGTGATGTTTCAGTTTAACAACAGTTTATCCTTGTTCAGTTGGCTCTCATAGGAGCTGCGCTGAGCTGTTGTCATGAATGATAAGCTACACATTGTTGGCCTTAACTCAAAAGACCTTAAAAGGTGGACAAACTCGCCCTTCCTGGTTAAATCCCTTTTTCCTCCCATCACTTGGAATTTCATTACAACCCAACACAAGATCAATAGTTGTATCTTTGTGATATGTAAGACAATCTGGGTTGAGTAGGTGGTGGTGGTGGACTGTGGGCTAGGAAACATTAGCCTTTACAAATGTTGAAGGTGTTTGGCCACAAATGGCCCCAATCTATCGCTAAATATTGCCCGAGTGATCAGATCTTAAATGCACCCTCAACGATCTCTGTTTGCTTTTGCACTACTTCTTCAGGGCCTCGATCGGACCACTCGGGAAGCGTCTGTAAGCTGAACGGTGTTGCGGTTAACCTCTGGTATAGCTCGTTGCGCCTCTTTCTTCCTTTCGTTTCTGTGCTGGTATTTGGATCTCTAACAATATCCAATTCAGTGTTTTTTTTATTCCGGATTGGATGTAAACAAAAAGTTCAACTGTGTGATTATGAAATTTTGTGGCTGATTTATATGGTGTTTTATGGTATTGCCCATGTCAGATGAAAACCGAGTTAAAAGTGTTTGCTTTTACAGAAAGTTGCATTCTACTGATGTACATGTCTGCAAGAGAAAAACACATTATTGTATCCAGTTACTGAGATGTTAAATAAGGCCATGTATGATAAGATAATGGGCAGCAGCAAACAGAATTAAAGTGTTTTAAAACAGAAGAGCTGAGACGATTATGAGTCGTTAGATGTAACATCATATGAACTAATACAACGATACAGCTCTTATTAACACTGGAAAATAAAAAAGACCATTGCTCTGTGGAAGAATGAACAATGAGGGGAAAGTGAGTTGGAAAAACATACAACAAATGTTGCATTTCTTCTGAAATTGGGGTCATTGAGAAAGGGTCAGGTCCAGGTAATCACCTCATGACGTTAATTAGAGAAAACACATTTGAGAACCGATTACTGTACCTAAGAATTTCAGTTTGGGGAGTGCCACAAGCTCTATGTAATTGAGTAGAAAAGCCCTTGAGGCCAGTTTGTGATTTATATTAATGAGCTTATGTAGACCTCTGCTGACCCTGCTTTTCACAGAACCCGTCTGCGACTTGAAAACGAAAATCTCAATATCCTGCAGTCTAAATTGAATCCAAATATCACAAAACGACTTTGGTGTCAAAGCAGTTTCTGTGCTCCTTCGTTTTAAATTAGGACAGCCTCTTGTCTCCCCCCCGGGTCCCACCCCCTCTGATTTGCCAGTGGCAGTTGAGAGGGTCTGGGACAACCTGATTACACACAACAGGAAGTCAGAGATGGGAGAGGTCACACAGTGCAGACCCTGACACACGCTGCAGCGCCTGATAAAGTCGCACGGCGCGAACATCAACCAAAACAACACGACTCGCGCTCGCACCCCGAACGATGGCGGCCCCGGCGGACGTCTAACAAGGTAGGCTCTCTGCGTTCGACTGCAGCTCTGCCGAAAGCGCGTCGATGACAGTGGTGGGAAGGCTGCGCGCTGTACTGGCCCCCCCCCCCCCACCACCCCTCCTCCTCGCTCGCCGCGATGGCTGTTATTTTTGGAGCTGGAAGGCTGGCCAAACAAGACGGAAAGGTCTCTCACTTAAATCAAAACAAAAGCATTTTCATGCAATGTTACCTCTGCGTAGTAAATTACGACCCGGAGGCGAGCGGTTCACATGTGCACGCCTCTTTGCGTAAAAAAAAAAAAAAAAAAGTTTGGCGTCTGTACCATCGGCGTGAGTTTAAGAGACATTCTGCAGGTTTCGCCGGGGTCAGCACCGTGGCGAAACTGGCTGACTGACTGTTAAACTCTGGCCAGACAGCTGGGCCTCAGGCATGCGCCGCGTTCCTAAACGTCCCCGCTCCTTCCAGAAGGCAGGGGACTTGTGTCGTTGGCTCAACAGCCTCACTCAGCCAAAGGCCGTGCACCCGCACTCGTACGTCAGCTGCCCTCTCTGGTGCTCAAGGATGTAAAAATAGCTGTTTAGCAAGAATCCCAGTCATGTCTTGGTAACAAAGACTGATTTATACAAGTTTGAGCAGTAAGCATAGAGGATCTTTTGTCTCCCCCCTCCTTCTCGTTCTGCAGACCTCGTCACCAAGGTCGTGAGCGCCAGAACCTCTGACGCTCTCGACACTCCTCTCTTAGAAAAGCCTTTGTTTGGCGCAGTCCTGCAGCCCTGATAGTGAAAGAAGCACCGTGGTTTTGCGTGTTTGTTTGCTCCGTTTGGGTCAGAATGCCGCGTCATGGAAATACCCTCGGTTCTTTTCTGCATCCAGCAAAACGCTCTAAAGGCCGCGCGCTCGCATTCACGCTCGCGGCGTCAACACCTGAATGTTGGCATTTAGAAAGATGATGCAAATTTCACGCACGGAGCGGCGTGGAAAGCGTTTGTGCTTAAAAAGAAGAAGAAGAAAGTCCAGTCAATAACGATTTCCAACACTGTGACCTTGTACTGACTCAGCCTTAAAAATAAAACATTTTCAGCTCATTTGCGTATTTTAACACTGAAAGAACTGTTTGTTCAGAGGACTGAGGACTGCATCTATTTCTGGAAAATATACTTAGGGAAAAAAAAAAAGCCAGTCATATTAAAAATGAACGTGCGCGGCCCCCCCTGTTATCACCAGTCCCGACTGCCCCCCCCCCATCGTTTCTTTTTTTTCCCTGTCCCCCTCGCTCAGCGTTGTTGTCGAACAACAGAGAATCTGTGGTCGCCGGGATGAGTCAGTGCAGCTGGGGTGCAGGTCATTTACCCTCGGCCCACTCAGCCGGGACAGATGGCACAGCCTCTCTCAGGCTGTTTAGTGCTAACTATGCACCCTGAATGTCTGCAAAGCTAACGCTAACACGTTAGGGTCAGCGGAGCAGCGGAGGTCTCACGTACGGCTGTCAGCGTTCATCTACTTCATCTTTTGGTTTGATTGTACAATTACGACGACCGATTACTGCATCTGCTAACGATACTCACCTTTATTTTCATGGTGCAAGTTGCGAAGATTAATAGAACTTTAAGGATGTGTTCAAATAATCCAGAGTCCATGAAGGAATTTTGTGATATAACACTCTTGCCTATCTTGAACACTGAGCTGCTCCAGATCTGTTAAGAAAACAGCTGCAGCGGCGCTCACCTCGCAGCCCGCGCCGACCACGTGAGTCATGCGACATTGCAGGGTCGTTCATATTGTCACATTCAAGCTCTTCCATAAAAACATGAGTCAAGACCCCAGCTGGTGCACAACGGCGACAAGCCCCGTTGCAGCAGGTGAAAATAAGCCGCGCCACGGACGTCATGGTGTTCTCCACAGACGTCACACTTTGCCGCGCACCTGTTGCAGCTCTATATAACATATTGACATGAAGGGTCAGATTTACAGCTTCGCTGGAGGCCTCTGCTCTCGGAGGGTTTTCTGGTCTTGTGATGTATTAATGTATTGGGGGGGCAGGGGCGACCCCTCAAAAAACAGCAGATATAAAAAGGCTAAGATCCCCCCCATGCTGCTCATGCATTCTGTGAAGCTGTAATCTAAAACGAAGCGCGTACAACACTCTGATCCATTGCTGATTGATTATATTGGCTGACCACACACACACACACACACACACACAGCAGTGTTTCAGTTCTCGCTTTTCTCAAGTCTGTTGTTTTCTTGTCTGCATTTTCTGTCGTCCCAGACTTCAGCATCTGTTTGATCTGTCCAAATTGATTTGACTGACTGGATATGCAGAACAAACCAGAAATTAAACTCGTAAGCGTGGTTTTAACCGGGTAAATGTAATGTCTGGGGAATTGCAATCTCCGATGATGACATCTCACTTTTATTTGCGCTCATTTTCTGTGCGACTGCTAGAACAGTGCCAGCAATTCTAACGGGTTTCTTGACACTGAAGTTGTGTGCGAGTCTGTTCTTTTATGGCCACCTCTCTTCACCACATTTGTCTCTGTCATGCTCCAGTGATGTTGGGTCAGGAGGCCTCTGATGGCACCGTGACTCAACTCGGCTGGCATCCCCTCCACCAACCCACCCACCCCCCCGTCCCTTCCCCTTTCATCATCTCAGTCAGACCCTCTTTGCCCTTTCCGTCTGACCCTTAAAAGGCTGCAGGATCTGGGTGGGCAAGTTGATAGTGTCTTCGCCCTATCAGAAAACACATGGTAAGGGGAGGGAGGGGTAGAGGAAGGGGATGGCACGGACAGCTGCCACATTAAGGGAGCACTCCCCATCCTATCCCAGCATCGTCCTATGCTGTCCCAATCCCGGGGCAGTGAGCAGTAGACGCTCAGCAGCCAGGCCTGGCTCTGTCATTGCTGACATGACTGGTCCATAGTGCAGCCACTACGTATTACAGTCTGAGGAGAGACAGGCATTCACTCAAAACTACCGTGACTTGTGGAATATGTGAGACAGGAACTGGATTAAATGTCTCATCATGTTCTGTGTGAGTCTTGACAAGAGGTATGTAATGATGGACAAGTATGTGATGTAACTACCACGCTGGGTTCAGAGCCTCCCGCTGTGGTTAGGGTCCTGTCACGTTGATATTCTGGTTTATTTACACTCGGGGAAAGTGATTTGTCTGCAGTAACATCAAGCATCTGTTTTTGTTTTTTTTTTAAATTGTAACTATGAGACAAATTCGTCTAAGAACAAGCGTAGCAGTGATGATGAAGCCGTTTTAGGTCGGAGAGGAGTTCATAACCACGCAGCTGCAGAGTAAATCAGCTGTCAGAGCCTGAAGGCCGCTAAGCTTTGACGGTTCTGCCGCCATCATCTCTGGTCATTGATAATCGCTACGGTAGTCGCTTGTCAACACAGATCAGAGTTCAGTCAATCAGCTTAAGAATAGAAAGAGAAGCACGTGAGGCAAACAGTGACCAGAAGTTCAGGTCCTGACAACATCGTCCTTTTAGACGCGCGGAGGAATCACATTCTGTCATCGTTGAGACACGAGAGCTGTCAGAGCGAGCAGGCTGTGGCGACGCGAGCCGTTTGATGTCTCCTCGGTGCATCCTTCCCAGTGAGAGGCTGCCGTACAGCAGCCTAGATACAGGCAGGTCGCAGGTCACGTCTTTGAATTCCGTGCTGTTGACTTCAGAGGAAAGATGCTATTTTAAATTTGGATTTAAGCGATGCGAATTCTTGCTGTTATCTTCCATAGTGCACGTGTGCATGATATAAGAAATTCCTGGCTTTGCAATTTTATCTACACTTGTGAGATAACAAGCACAATCTTACCAAATAGATGATAATGGTAATGGTAGTACCATTACCAAAAATAGTAATGGTAACGGTAGTTGTTTTGATCTTGATTTTTCTGCACTTGCTTTTTATTTCTAAATTGTTTGACTGATTTTCACATGTGAGAAAGTCCTTTTGTTTGTGAAGCACAGCCCTCTTGTCTGTCTTCAGTATGTCGTCAGGACCGTGGGCTCGGGCAGACGCGGCCTCGCTGTAACCTAAACTCGTGGTCCTTCTGTTACCCTCAGGGTAACTCGACCCGGGGCTGCTTTGTCGTGTGCCAGAGACAGAGGTTTCCTCTCCACGCCCCCCCCGCCTTTGTCTGACCAACACGATACAGACACCCCGGGATTGTCTTTACGGCCGAATCTAAGATGGCGATTTAAAACATTTACGCATCATCTTTGTGTGTGTGTGTGTGTGTGTGTGTGTGTGTGTGTGTGTGTGTGTGCTGTGTGTGTGGTTATATAACACCCCGGCTGTTCTGTACTCCAGTGTATGGACGGTGCAGCATATCAGTGTGGGATGTGAACGGCCTCATATCTTCTGTTTGTAAAAGTCCGATTTCAGCGTTGCACGTCTGGGGTCATGTGACCTGTGGATGCGCTCCCGGCGTGAAGTGCAGGCAGGCTTTCTTCTTCCTCCTTTCTGTTTGTGGAGGCTCTCCATGTCCAGGCTCATGTTGTCTCAGTCCAGGACTTGGCCCACTAACAAAGGCCACTCTGTAGATGGGAAAACAGCTAAGGGTTGAGGAAAAACAAGCCCACAACATTAATAATCTGATCCTAATCATACAGAAAAAATGTTTTCTTGCTATTCATCCTGATTTGTCCAATATCCCTCCTGCTTATTTATCTACCAGCGCTCATGATATTTTTGGAGCCTGGCATTATTATTGTAGTTAGACTGCAGCTGCAGTGGTAGTGGTGGGTTTCCTTAACTTGCAATGACAAGTTTCAGACAAATCCCATTTCATTTTCTAAAACTGGAAAGGTTTTAACAGCTCCTGCCACAAAACATCAAGACTCAGCATAATTAAGAGTTCACGACCTTTCCCAGTCTGTGTTTAAATGAGTCACGGCTGCGTGTAAATAAAGCTGCAGTCACCGATGTGTTTTCTTCAAGTCAAGAATGAAATCGGGAAATGGCACAAAGTCAAGTGTTTCTGATCTCCAGTGGGTTTTTTTTCCAACACTGTGTTCACACTAAACTCTTAATTACTGCTGGGCTGCTTGGCGGTTGCTGTTTTGTCAGTAAATGTGTGTATTTTTACTTAAAGAACAGCTTTCTTTTCCCCACTTCATTGTAAAATTACACTCTCCCTGCACAGAATTAGTTGTTTGGCACAATCTGCGTGCCAGACGAAACTATGCGACTTTGGTCTGGTTATGCGAGACACATATTTCTGGTCACAGGCCTCTTCCCTCTGGCGGCGAATAAGCTTCAGCAAGGGCAGCACAGCTGGTGGATGCACACACAGACACACACACACACACACACAGACACACACACACACACTGGTTCAACCGGGAAAGTGAAAGATCTCGCCAGCCTGCGGTCGTTCGGGAATGGAGCACTCATCGTCAGAATACACAAAATAACCTTTGGCCTGGTTTTTGTGCTCACCCCGCAGGCATGGAAGAAGCGGTGGTTTGTTCTTCGCAGTGGTCGTCTGACGGGCGACCCAGACGTGTTGGAGTACTACAAAAATGACAGTGCCAAGAAGCCCATACGCGTGATAGATCTCAACTTGTGCGAGCAGGTACGACAGAGGCTTTCAGAAGACCTGCGAAGCGCAAGCGCGCAAAGACGCGAGCGCTCCCCTTCTGCAGGCATGACGCCTTCTTTGCTGGCCCCCGCAGGTGGATGCTGGGCTGTCGTTCACCAAGAAGGACTTGGAGCACAGCTACATATTCGACATCAAGACCATCGACCGCGTCTTCTACCTGGTAGCTGACTCAGAGGAAGAGATGAACAAGTGGGTCCGCTGCATCTGTGACATCTGCGGCTTCAACCCCACTGACGACGGTGAGAATCATCAGCCGTTGGCGCACGTTTCCCGCTCATGTTGTTAATGAAAACCCAATGTTTCTTTTTTGAATCCACACATAAAGCTTATTCATCGCCTTTAGTCACGTGGCGTGTCCAGAGCTCTGCCCGGCATAAACAGTGGTTCAGTGTAGCTCCCCTAAAGCAGCAGAAGTACATGATCACATTCATTTTCACTTTGAGAGAAGAGAAACAAAGTGTTCTGCAAACTTTACTTTCAGTGTTGTTTTAAAAGAGTTGCAGTTTAATAGACTCAGATTTCATTTAGCCATCTATTAACCTAATGTACCCTAATTATTAACCACAGGTTATGATTTTCCATATCAAACCGGTTCCATTAAGATGAATGAATCTTAACTTTTAAACTTTTAAATCTGTACTTTCAGTGCATCATTGCACATCAGCTCCTTTGACGATTTGACCTGAATTAATATGAAAGGTTCATCACTCACAACAGGATAATATATCACAGGCTGATTACTGTGCACTTTATTTACCAGCCTTTTCATACTTCTACTGTGCTCTTTCAACACTGCATCTGTGCCTCCGTTGTTTTTTTCCCCCCTGGTGAACTAGCTGAATGTAGCAGGCTCGTATACAGCCCAGTTTTCGGCCAAGGTCTAATGATCCATGTGTTGATCCATGTGTCGAGGCTCACGTTACCCTCGTTCCCAGTGCCGGATAATCAAAGCATTGTGTGCTTGTTGGTCTCACTGCTCCTCTTTTGTGCCGCCCCCCCCCTATCTCCCTATATTCTCTCTACTGCACCTTTTTCATTTCTGTCCCTGTTTTTATCTCAAGCTGCGTCTTCTGTGAATTTTTTTTTCTTCTCTTTAACGTTAGCAAGATGCGATAATAGTCTGTCTGACATTTCACACGGTTAAAAATGTTCCCGTAAGACTTCACTTTTCAAACCCGGCCAGTAAATCGACTGATGACGCTTCAAGGTTTCTCCGTCCACGCTTCAGCTTTGTGTCCACCACCATTACATGACACACAACACCCAAGACGCCTCCACATGAGAATAATTGAAACTGTGACGTGCAATCAAACCTGAAACCCACTCATGCCTGAAAATAGGTGACTGAAAATAATATTCTACGCTGATTTTTTTTTTTTTTTTTATGAAGGAATGTCCTTGGCTCTGCTTTTTGTGCTTACGTGCACTTATCGTGCCTGCATATCCAACTCCCACTCTTCTATCTTATGTGGCCACGTTTGAGTGCTTTGCGGTTAAGCAGATATTAGTGGAGGAAACACTAGGAGTCCCAGGGAACATGGGTAGTATCAGAGGCAAAGACGTGCATTAGTAGAAGGGATTTTCCTTCTTCCTGCATGAATCGGCACTTAAGAGTACAATAAACAATCGGGAAGAGGGAATAAAGCGGAGGAGGAGGAGTGGAGTGAAGGATGCCAGGTGAAGATGGTCGTCTACTTTCAGCATAAAAACATCCAGATTGGTCCGAAAAAGCCTCTTAGTCCCCGTGCAGCTGATCTCAGTTCAGTTTTAGTGCCCGGTGAATCACATTTGACCTTTTTGTGTTTTGAGAAACACATGGGCCGACAGACGGTGACACACAAGGCGTACCGAGAAACGTTCATCCCGGCCTTCTTTTTTTCCTCCCCCCTCCAGAAGCATCAAAAGCTGCTCACCAGTCAGCGGTGGTCGACACACCCCCACACTCGGCGCTCGGTAATATCGGCGGTCCGGCGGCCGTGCTGTCCAGCGTGCCCCCGCCGTACCAGCCGGTCAGCGTGCGACACCTGGACTCCCAGTCCAGTTCCGAGGAGCCCCAGGACTACCTGTGGCTCGTCAACTGCGAGAGCAAAAAGCCCGAACCCAACAGGTGAGGTCGGTCTGCGGACGCGAGCTCCCCCGCCTGCAGGAGTCCCGTCCTGTAACGTAACCTTGTATTTACACGTTTTCCCAGATAATTGAGTCATTTATCTGTACATTTCATTTGCGCCGCCACGCCTTTTCCCCCCTAACTGCTGCGCGGTGTGCAGCTCAGAGCAGCTTCACTCTTCACTGGAGGGAGAGCAGGAGTATTTGCTCCTGGAGGAGTGCGAGAGCAAGCCTCTTTCTCCCCAGACTAGTCTGTGAGTGGCCTGCCAGCCAGTCGGAACCGCCTGCCTGTGTGGTGGAGTGTTGTGCATGATTTTAGTGACAGAGGCACACACACACACACACACATGCACATGCACAGACACACTGACATTTAATGGTTTCAATGAACTATTACCAGTGTTGCATTTGAGGTGATTGACTTGAGCGTTATTTTACCTTTTTAATCATGATTAAGATGTGAAAGTGGTGCAATGTGATTTTACTAATAACCCTCTCACACCTGACATCATTAAAACCCACCGATATTAATGACTTGCTGTCATGGTTGTAAATTGTAAATGAAGGCAACGCTGCCATAGATGCATTGCTGTCTATACTTTTTAAATAACATATAACATTTTTTGGTCTTGAAAAGGATGGGACTACCAATGCTGACTAGCAGAGAGAGAGAGAGCAACTTTTATTGAATTTTCTGCTGTCTTCTCAGAGCCCATGCCGACTGTTCCAAGTCTACCTCTTCAGAGACGGATCTGAATGATAACCTCCCCTCTCATCGCACGCCCACATCCTCCACCTCCTCAGCCAAACACACTTCACACAACGGCTTCTTCCCACAGCACGCAGCCCCTGCCTCTGCCTCATCCATCTATGACTCGCCTCCCTCACGCGGCGCGTCGCTCTCGACTGACAGCGGCCTTTACCACCTCCCCCGCAGCTACTCCCAGGACACGGTGCTGCTCCCGAAGTCCGCCTCCTCGCCTCCAGCCAATCAGGACAGCGGCGACTCCGAGCTCTATGTCTTTAACACACCCTCGCGGAAGACCTCAATGGAGTCGCAGATGCGCAACCTTTCCCTCAGTTACGATATCCCACCCACGCCTGGGGCAAACAGCACCTACCAGGTGCCCCGAACGTTGTCGTCCTCGACGGGGGCTTCCGACGTCGGCGATGTAGTACCTCCTCCCCGACCTCCCAAACCTCTGCTAAGTTCCTCCTCAGGACTCCCGCCCCCTCCTGCTGAACGCTCACCTACAGACACCTACTGTGTGCCCCGCTCGGCATCGGAGACAGACGGGAACTACTGCGTCCCAACAAGTGCTGGAAATAAGGCTCTGCGCAGCAACACCATCGGCACTGTGGACAGTTCACGCCTCCGCAAAGGTTTGTGTCAATGTCTTAAGTCAAAGCCCAGTCTGAAATATACGTATATGTATATGGGAAGGGCCGTGCGAAACCCTTCCCTTGAGCAAAGTTTGCGCATGTCGAGCGAGAACTTGTGACAGATGCCCGGCCAGAACCCTGTGCAGCTGTCACGAGGTCTCACCAATCAGGCATTAACCACCAGCAGAGTAATGTGCTCCCTACTTTGTGGGCAGGTTTTGTGCGGACTTAAGGACGCTGTCATTATGATAATGAGTAGTAAATATGCTCATTTTTAGTTTTAAGTTCATGTGTTCACTATAAAGCTACTAATCTGGTGGTCTCAAAACAAACATTTGATCATCATTTATGATTTCATGAGGCATGATTGTATTTGCTACACATCATGAACTTTCACCTGTTGCCTGATGCTGACAAACTGCACACCAGGGACGTTTTTTTTATAATAACAGAACATTTAAAAACAAAGAACATCTAATAATAAAATGTTCTCTTCATTACACCAATCTGTAGTCAATCCACAACATCCTATTGTTTAAAAAAAGCTTAAAATAGAACAGAAAGCTTCTTTGGATGGATGGATACAATCCGTCATATTCCTCCACCTACTGCTCCCCTTTGTGGTGAAAAATATCATTACAGGTTTGTCGGTAAACTCAATCTCTTGTATCACACGCGATATTCACACATCGTACATGTGTAATCTGCTGACACGGCTGAATATGAGTTCAGTTGGGAGCCATTGTAGACGTGTGTTTTTCTCTGCCTTTCTCGTGAGCAGATGTGGTTTCTGCAGCCGTGAGCGGCATGCATGTGGCAGTGCATCATGGCAACGGAGCAACACAACAATAATCATACATTAATAGAAGATGATACAACTGCTAAGCTCATTAGTAGCTCATTAGGATCAATGAAGTCAACCGCTAGTCTCTCTGTTGTGCATTATCTGTGCATTTGGTTTATTTTTGCAGATTTCGCATCCCAGGACTGTTATGACATTCCCCGATCATTCCCGTCTGACAAAAGCTGCTCATTTGAGTTCAGCGAAAACTTCAACAGCTACTTTGTGAGTGCTGTCTCCATCACCGAGTTCTCCTCTTCCTGAGAGTCACTTTGACACTTGGATGAATAATAAATGATTAATTTCCTTTATCTTGGGAGTGGTTAGCTTTGGCTGTAGTTGATACCGTGTTGATGGAAAATTGATCTCTCCAACACCGATTTTCTGTCCATTTAGAAAACCAAAGGAATGATGCCAGTGAGTGGACAGTCCACAGAAGAGCTAGAGCAGAACTATGTGCCCATGAGCGCCAACTCTCCCTCCCATCATCACTCGGGCAGTTTGTCGGAGCCGGTGCACGAAGCCAATTACGTCCCCATGACCCCGAGCACTATGGAGTTCTCCTCTTTGGGTAAGCAGGTCCCCCCACCTGCTCACATGGGCTTCCGCTCCAGTCCCAAGACTCCTCCTCGCCGGCCCATCCTCAGCGACTGCCAGCCTCCCCCCGTGGACAGGAATCTGAAACCCGACCGTAAAGGTGAGGGGAGAAGCGGTTGTCTTGCGTCGTTTTCCTTCAGTTTGCCCGTCGTTCATTAGCGACCGTGCTTCATCTAACAAACCGCTGCTGTTCTCAACCTGCTGGCTCACCGCGTTAACACCACCTTTACAAACAAGCATTAATCCAGCCGTTTAAATAAGCATTTATATTCATTTGCTCTTTTGTGTCTAGTCTGCTTTCACGTGTTGACATGGACTTCATTGGTTTCTGGCTGCCTCTCTCAGTTCGCTTCGTACATTAAACATCAGAGTATTCCTCCACGCCTCATGAACTAGTTCAGCGGCGGCTACATCCTCTTATACCAAACACACTAAGCTCCTTGTCCAAAGTACTTTTGGGGCCCTGCAGAGTTTTGGAGGGGGACTGGCCTCTGCGCCCACGGAGCGACCAAAGCCTGGAGTGGTCACTTCCATCCCCTTTGTTCAGCACATGTGAATGGTGCTCTTTGAGGAAAGACCTAATAACAAGAATTACAATGAAAAGCAAAGAGGAAGATGTCATAGAGCCATCTAATATCAACTAAAGCTGTTATTAACAGTGTCTCCTTGGACTGTGAATTGCTGCCTCTCATAGCTTTGTGAGAAATAATTAATGACTAACGACATGCAGAGTTTTAAACTGGTGGGATTATATTATATGCTGTGATTTCTGTAATGTGCTGTCTTTTTTTTTTTGTTTCCTCTAAATATTGTTTATCTGACCCTAAGCCATGCCACGTTTCAGCCATCTTGGCTGTGCGTGCACTGCTTCTCTCTGTCGTTTTAACATTTTAACAATTTTAACATTTACAGCCAAGGCCAGCAAACAGCTTCCCCATTGTTGACACTGTGATTCCGCTGAATTTAAGCACCCTAAGCAGATTTAGTGACCCTCACACTCTTTCGCCACAGAAACAAATGTGCTAACGTTAAAAAAAAAAACCAAAAAAAAACGCAGATCTCCACCGGCTCGTTGTGCATGCACAGCCGTGTTGTCAGTCCTTGTGTGGGCAGCCGCGGTGCATGGAGGGAGGTGCATGTTGGGCGGTGTGGGGCTGCTGTTGCCGTGGCAACGATCCTCTCGATAACAGCGCTGCACGGAAAAGGCGTCTGGGGTGTAGTTGTCAGAAGAGTCTGGTCTTGTGCTTTGCATGGAGCAACGATCGCTCACCTCGCTCTTAAACTGTTGTGATCCACCCCCCCCCTCCCCGAAAAAAAAAATCTTCATAATAAAGTTTTCTTTCATCAATCAGGTCAGAGTCCAAAAATAATAAGAGCTAAAGGTGTGGGTTTAGAGCGAACTGACTCTCAAACCGTAGGTGAATTCCAGAGGGGACGACGTAAGGGTAGGTACTCCACGGCCAACCGCCTCTGTGACTCTTTGACCTTTTCAAACTCATCTTGACTTGCATGCTTTTCACGGGTGCATTGTGGGATTTCTCCTCGTCTGTCTGGCCTTGTCCGAAAGGTCTACTGATTGACAGAATCGGATAGTGTCTGCGTTTCAAACCTGGTGTCAGATGTTCATTTGAACCGAGCTGATCGAGTGTGACCTTCGCGCATGTTGGATTTTTTTTACTCGACACAATACGACTTTAACAATAACACGGTAAAACTGCAACTTCATAAGTGTGCTGGGACTACCACCACTCTCTGAGTAACACGTACGCTTCCGGGCTTCACTGATTTTTATTTGCATTCTCACAATTTGAGGTGAAACCGGTCAGATGGAGCAGCCACGGCAAAACTGGTGTCAGAAAAGTCTCGGAGTCTCGGAATGAAAAAGAAGACTGATTTAATTTAATGAAAGAGACACGAAGGATTAGATGCACTCTGCCGCACGCGTGCAGACGGATGTGCTTGCTGTCCTCTAAAACCTGTGATTCATATATTCTAATAGAACACACGGGTTAACATTTATTCCTGCTCTCGTTGTTTCTAAAGCATCTATGTTTTTATACACTTCTTACACACAAACACACCAATGTCCAGGTTGTGATATGTACGTAAACTAAAATAAACCTGTTTGTACTGTAACCACTCTCACACACACACGTCAGTGCTGGTGCCTGTGTCATGCCCGTACTTCCTGCTCTTCACCTGCATGCGACCCCCCGCGTGCGTCCCGGCCCACTGACCCCCTGTGTGTTCCTCCTTCCAGGAAGACCCGCCCCGCTTGAGATTAAACCACTGCCAGAGTGGGAGGAGCCTTGCACACCTGTCCGCTCACCTGTGACGCGGTCGTTCGCGCGGGAGTAAGTCTGTCGTCCTACTTCTAACCTGGAGCTAGCCACCGAGGGCATGTTCACACTACTTCCCTGCCTCCGCGTCTCTGATAAGGCTCCGGAGGAGGAGGAGAAGCACTTGGCTCCGTGGGCCCGCACAAGCTTTTAAAGATAAATGAGTTGGCTTCAGGTGTCTGGGTGTCTTGCTGTAGCGCAAGTTCCCTTTTTTGTAGGAAGGCGGGTTATTTGGTGTGAACATTCCCTTCAGTAGCAGATATAGCCTTCAATTAACTAAAGTAGAGACTAACGCATCATGCATTACTGTAGTCACTTTGATACCCAGTAGCACTGCTGGTACCAGCATTTTGAAGTGCGCCTCAGCCCCAGTACATCTGGGGAGCAGCTATTTCTGTGCTAAGTGCTGCAGGGACTCTGCTGGCTGCAGCGCTTCATAGTTGTGTCTGATATGTCTGTGTTATGTTCTGTGCTCACCAACCACTTGTGTTTGCCCAGGAAGTGGGTGTGTAAACATTGTGAATGCTGCTCAGTTTCCCTAGGTTCCCATTGCCAACGAGACCCCCGTCAGTGCATAGCACAGCGTCCAGCACTGACTCTGAGGACTGTGATGAGAATTATGTTCCCATGGTCTCTAATATGTCCACAGACGAACCAGTATGTAACACTCAACTGTCTCACGATCTGCACCCTTCAAATCACAGATACTCGAACTGAATTGCGCTCGCGCGACGCGGCTTTGAGATTAGTTTACGCGGCGTGCACCACGACTGTACGAGAGGCTGTCCTCGCAACAGATGCACCATAAATATTGCAGTGTGTGTTAGAGGCAGAGTTCGGGGAGCTGATGTCGGGCTGTAATAATAGAGCCTGCATTTCCTCAAAGTAGACGCCGGCGCGGACAAAGAAGCGCTTGCCGCAGACGGACTCCTCGCCGCTTCTCCTCTTTTGTTCGCGATTTTCCTCTTACCCCGCCGCTGCTTTCGCCGTCTCCTTTCCAGGGCCCGGTTGCTTTAAATAAAAAGCCGATTTTCCTCAGATTACTACCCTTCCTGTAACTGCAAAGATCCTGTTTCTGGGGGAAATTTGGGTTTGCTTTCGTTCACCCAGCAGCAGAAAGCGCGCCCAAATGGCCAACGTGCTGAAAAGTGACCAAACTCAGACAGCATCTGTCGGCAGGATTCTTTCATTTACTGTTTGGGTGTTGGAGCCCCTTTTCTTTGCCTTCCCGCCCCTCCCTTTTTTCTGTAACAGCTTAACCTTTGCTTTGATATTGTCTGCTGCCTTCCAGTTCTTTCATCACTCATGTTATTTCTTTCTCCCCAGTTCCTTCTCTGGCCTCTCCAGACTTTGGCTCCATGCATTTTCTTTTCCCAGCCTTCTGCTCTTCACCATCTGCTCTTCTTCCCTTTTTTTCCTTTGCTACTTCTTCTTTCCGAATCTGTGTAGAGAGGAGTCCTTCTACTGCACAGTCCCCATCACCCCTATAAAGAGGGAGGTGGAGGAACTTAACACCATAGACGAGGTGAGCAGGGTTGTCAGGTTAGAGGTGCAGGTGCATTTTTTAATTTTTTTTTTTTTGCATAGTCCTTCTACGCTCTGCCCGTATCCCTCCACACACGTCAGCTGTAAACTGTTAGACGCTACGATTTATGACGGAGGTGTTCTAGTTTTATCCTCATCCTAGTTTTAATAACTCCACTCTGCCTGTAGTTAGAAGTTAACACCTGTAGCATTGTCACAACACCAGACCTGCAGCTCTGCAGCTTTAATTTCCTGTTACAGATACCAGATCAAAACATAACCAGCACTCAGAAAAGAAAGGTAATGACACAAGGAAGCAGCTGGCTCCTTCATCAGCTTTATGTAAGCCATCTGGATGATTTCACTCTGAAATTATGAAATTTAGGCCAAGAGCTGCAGTTTCAATCTTCTTTTTTTTTTTTTAACGGCCAAATTGCCTTTACATTTGCCCTCTAAAGTTGAGGTTCGGTAGTTTTCTTGAAACATTTGTGGTGTGATTTCAGATACGTCTCACCGCGACACACGTCGGGCATTGTGACAATGCTATACTGTCATAGAAATCAGCTGTTTCCGTGCCCCCGTCCCTTAATGAAAGCTTCCTCTAACGTAGAACATGAAGCTGGGCGCGCCCATGACGGCAGACGGTGGGAGTAGTCCGATGGTGAAGCCAAAGGGAGACAAACAGGTGGAGTACCTCGATCTGGACCTGGACCCCGGCAAGTCTACCCCACCTCGGAAGGTAAGGTCCCGCCCCCAGGTTCAGTCACGCGCCGCGTCATCCATGAACACTAAAATGAGGTGTGTGTCCCACCCCCCACCCCCCAGCTGAAGAGTAATGGAACTGGCATGGCGGCGTCAGACGAGCGTGTGGACTACGTGGTCGTGGACCAGCAGCGGACCCAGGCCCTCAAGAGCACCAGGGAGGCCTGGAACGACGGCCGCCAGTCCACAGAGACGGACAACCCTTCCAAAGGACCCAAGTGACCTTGTCGTTGTGAAAGCCAACCCCCCCCCGATCCCCCCTTCTCCCGATAAACCGCCGGGCCTTTTTACACCGGGAAGGACTGCGATCCGTGCGGCGGGACAGCCCAGTCGGATCGTCCCGCCTGGTGGAGTTTAATAATGCGTAGGGGGCCAGTGGAGATTGAAAGCCACTCATTTGTCTTTAGTTTACACTGCTGCTCAAGCCAGGACAGCGTTACGTGTACACGTGTAGGAGGAGGTGTTGAGCCAGGAATAAGCTGTATGCAGTATGAAAGCAGGTAGATCGGCGGGTCTCGTCTTTAGGGTTCGACTCACAAACATAGAACTTTCACTGCCTCTTAGCTCCACTGTGTTTTTTTTTTTTTTTTTTTTTTTTTCCCAGTAGCTGGAGCCCTGACGCGGCCCAGACACGACTTCTCCTGAACCCGACGCTGTTTGATGTCGGTTCGGACTGTTCGGACGATGGCGATACTGAGTCAGTGCAACACTAGTAGTGAACGCCAGGTAGAACGTCCTGGTCACCGATCACAGGCCAGCTTTAGCTTCATTAATGAAGCTACGTCGCTTAGAACTGACCTTTGATCAGGTTAAACTTCCAACCTCCTCCCTGTGATATCCCAGCAGGACAGAATTTCCGTTGTATTCCTTTTTTTTCCCCCCTCCTTTTAAACAGAAAGGCAGTTGAACTAGTTCATTTTTACATCTAACCAAGTGCTTTACTAAAGCTTTGGATCATTCAAGGTTTAATCCACTGAAAACCATTTGATTCTTTTCCATTTTCTTCGTTGGTGGAGATGCTTCAATCTGTTATAATGGAAGTGCAAAGACTGTACACAAGTGTTATGTATATAAACAGGAAAAGTGTCCTTTTATTTGTATGGAATATCCAGTGTTTGTGTCGAGGGGGTGTGTGGATTCTGCAGGGTAGAATCCCGTGTGCCCGGCTTTGGTGGTTTCTGGACTCGTGATCAATGAACGAATTACTGTGAGTTTTTAAAAGAACGTGACAGGTTTTTCTATAAGTTATGCAATGGTATCAAACTTAGGCTAGAGAGAGAGAGGAAATCAGGTACGCTTTATAGATGCATACTAACTCTCCGCTTCTAATTTATTTTGCAGATTTATTTCATTAGGTGGGCCCTCCCGCCCACATTTAACTCATTATTCTTTATTCAGAAAGAAGAACTTTGCTGAAAATCTCTTTAATCGCTTAGTTTCACAAGCACCGGTCAATCCGTTTCACACATCCATTGGTATTCGCCATCTCTCCTTCCTCTAAGGTTTAATTTATTTTTAACTGAACTGGCAGTTTTGTTGAAATTGGCTGCCTGACAGACTCAAATTCACACAGAGGTTTTTACGTCCATCTGCGCTTTATTAACGTTCACTCAGAAGTCCTGAGCACGTCGCACCACCCAGTCAAATCATCGCTGTACATATTTTGCCATCAATTAGATTAAAATGTATCATTTGGGAGAACAATGTGTGCCTAATAAGTCATTTTCTTTCTACTCCACCCTTTATTTACTGCAGTCTGGTTGTGATCTGGTCTGCAAAGCTGATGATGCTTTATCTTTCTTTTGTTTTGTTTTTTAATGAATTTCAACAGAAATTGTACATTTTAAAGTGGACTAAATAAAATTCCAGCCTCTTGTGCACGCGTGGCCTTTTGATTTACATCGTATTTATGAATGAAAACTATCTTTGTTATAGATATTTAAGCAACACATCACCATTAATAGTAGTATTATTATATTTTAGTACAAGCACATGCAATCCTGGACCCAATTAGTTGAGGAAAACCAGTGTGAGCCCAGAGATCAGATCGATTTTAAAAAGTCAATCCTGTTTTGAACCTGTAACAGAATGGAATATTAATTAATCCCAGATTGTTTACCGATATGAAAGAGGAACAAAACCGAAGAGATTAAAGGGTTGAAACGGTTCCCCAGTCACATATAACTTTTTGATGTACCGGTATTTTAATTCCGTGTGAACCTTTTAAACGTGTGACTTTGGACGCCCCGTGTCCACTGGGTGTCGCTGCCGCTCGAACTTGCCTCTCCTCCTGCACACACCCTTTTCATTGCAGTCTTCAGGCTCTGCAGTGCTGCTTCAGGGAATCACACTTAAACTTGATAAATGTTCTTCTGCTTCAACCGCTGACATTCGGAACCAAGACTAACCTCAAAACTTGCACGTTTCCATTACAGATGATGTGTTTTTGTTATGTTAAAATCAGTGGAAGAGTAATTCCTTTCATTTATTCTACTGGTTTCGAGACCCAAGGGGTCTTTCTTTCATTTTAGTCGCAATAGTTAACATTAATTCACACGGTCTCATTAATTTTTCTAATCCAATATTTCATTTTAATTTATTGTTTTCACTCTGTCACTGTCGCCCCAAGCCTGGCAGGGTCTGTTCCTCTGGCTGTAGCCTGGAGAGCATCCCCAGGCCTGGCAGACTAATCATGTGGCCAGCACCGAGATGGTTCTGGGTCCCACCGGGGCCTCCTGGACCTCAGCCTGGGCCTCATGTTGGCCTGAGGTGTCCTGCAGCGCTGCGCTGGAGCTGTGGTCCAATATATACATCAAATCCGATTGGCACTTGGATTTATGTGTGGAACATCCTGTAACTATAAAGACTATCTCCATTGTTCTGCTTAAAATGGGAACAAAAGGCAACAAAATGTGTTGAATGAGGCAGGTCTTCCTGATCCTGATCCCTTTGGATTAAACCATTTACTTTACAATCTTGGCTGTAAACCAGAAATTCACAGACATGCTTTCTTATGTTTAACAATCGGAGCATAGTAAACACCATCTTCCTGTTTACTCCAGATTTTCTGTCTAAATATTGTCACAGGTCCAGAATGGTGCAAAGAGCCCAGAGTGGACACACACACACACAGATTGAGATCCCTAACATAGTATCCCTACTGTTAGAGATCTTTACAGAGGCAAGAGAACATTAGAGAACACCCACAGAGGCACCGGTAGAACCTGCTCATGTTAACCTGTTTGATGCATCTGTGGGCTTTTCATTGGGTAGATTGACTTTGGAGAGTGTTTGGGGGTCATTATCTCATCTCTGTCAGGAGTCGAGGAGAGTTCTGTGCCCGGGATCTGTCACAGTCTCTCACAAAGACCTGCCTGCAAATGTCTCTCCTCCTGTCAAACAGACCTGACAGACATAAAAAAAAACAAAAAACATCTCTAATCTGAAATAGTTGCCGTCTGCGCAATCGCAGGTAAAACCTTGAAAAACGTGGTAAGCAGAGTGTGTTGGTTCTCTTTATTTTTTTATTTTTTTGCCTGTCGCGAGTTGAAAAATCATGTTTTCTGTATATTTTTAGATCAAAGCAGAGCTGCTCTCTCCCCTCCAGACTGCGATCCGTCCGCCTCGGCCCCCGTACTTGACACAACGCTGTGGATGCCACGTCTTGGCGGCAGGCCAAAGACGAAAGAAGTTATTTCAAAAAGCCCCCCTCACTCTCTGTCACTGTCGAGGAAGCCGCCTCTAATCAGATTTTGCAGGGGCCCCGGGGACCGGGCCTCGGCGTGCGACTGCAATGTCAACAGCAGCGAGTTGGAGCTGCAACAACCATGACTTTATTGGGGGGGGGGGAAAGGCGCTAATTGTATTCAGGATACAGGATTCTCCGGCAAATCCCGATTAGGATTTGCACCGTTTACCAACTCTGCAGAGCTCCATTAGCTAAACAGACGATTACTGCATCAGCCTGCACGGAGCATCACAATCCAGCGCTCCAGATGCTAACTTTAGATTACATAATGAGGTATTAAACTTTAATATCTTAAGGAATTGGCCTGAGGGTAATGCTATATTCATCCCCCCTAAAATTAGACCTCAAATCTGATGCTATCAGTCAGCCCATAAATGTTGCCCAATGGTTGGGGGATTGTTCCTGCAGTCAGGGTTGTGAATAACCGTCACGTTGGCGCGGCGTTAATTGAACCGATAGCCATCTGTGATTGTGCCGCATCTCTGTGCTCCCCTGCCTCCAGACGACTCATGTCGGGAGTCCTTTGACTCAAATCCCGGCTCCGTTTCTGGCCCCCCGAGTGCTCCGATTTCAGCCAGGAACTAATTTCATTTATCCGACTGTAGGACGCACAGCCTCATTACGGTTGCGTAATACTGACGGATATGTATGGAGGTAATAAGATATCAGATATGATTCCAGCCGAGGGTAGTTAGTGCTCCGCTTTCCTCCCACAGTCCAGAAACAGGCACGCAGGGTTGCTTGAAGACTCCCGGGTGCGACTGCGAACAAACTGTGGATGGATGTGTGAGTAGCTGCACCCGAAGGGCCGATAACTGGCCCGGCGTTGCTGTTTTCCTAAAGACGACAGCTCTCCGGCAACCGTGATGTCGCACGGCTGTGATTAGAATGATGACAATGGAAGAGCGCATCAAAGCAGCGCATCAAAGCTGGACATCAATGTTTCCTGCGTGTGAGCTGGAATACTAGATTCTTTCTCGAGCGCTCTGCTGAGTCTTTGAAACATGCTTTGTTCCTTCTGTACAGCGGGTAAAGTTTCCCGTCCTAATTTTCCCGCTGGAGTTGGAGGCGATTATCCGACTCACTG
This sequence comes from Lagocephalus sceleratus, assembly GCA_911728415.1. NCBI lineage: Eukaryota > Metazoa > Chordata > Actinopteri > Tetraodontiformes > Tetraodontidae > Lagocephalus > Lagocephalus sceleratus. Next base: position 12,379,016 of record CAJVRN010000232.1, on the reverse strand, counting down.
AGTCCTGATATTGATTTTGTTCACAGGTGAGTTGCCAAGAATTTCACTGAATATCAGGATTACAGTGGTTCGGCATTGCCCTGGTGCCTGCCCGGCTTTTTGAGAAAATCGTTACCGTTATTTCAGGTGAACGACGTCCCAATGCGCTCATTTATCTGAATTATGTCAGCTAACAGCTAATGCTACAGTCAGAGCTGCAGCAGTACAAGAAAAAGAACATCTGTAAATTCCAAAAAACTCATTACAGAACCGCTGATATCAGGTTGAAACCAGGGTTATATGTGCATAAATGTATCGGTGGGGAGCAATCCTGTCCTCATAAACACCCTTTGAAGTATTTCGGCGGATCAAAGCAGCGCGTTGTGCTCGTATCGAAGCGGCTGTGACCTCGGAGAGCGCGCCCATGTGACCCGCGCAGCAGCGGAATCAGACAGCCGACCTGCTCTGCTGGGTCCTGGAGGAGTCTGGGCTTTTTCCAGAGAGCGCCTTTTGCTCCATGTCAGCCGGAGCTTCATTTAAAATTCATTCTGGGAGTCTAATTTCACCTTGCCTCGCATAATGTCGCAAACCTGCTGAGTTCCCACTCTGAGATGCTGCCCTTTGGGGCCATTTATCTGAGATATTAAAGCGAGTGCTCCGTGGATGGATCCAGCTGATATTGTCCATTATGTTATGTTAAAATATATCACAAAAAGACCAACGGAAGCTCCTCGAAGTTCAGAGTCACTTGAGGAACTTCATTTGCTTGTTATAAAAACTGTGATTTACAGTTCCCCTTTGAGTGCTCTTTGCGTCATCCCTGCATTGCTCCATCACACGTAATTTATTACAAGAGTCAGAGCTGTGTACATCCAAGGCGAAGGTCTTTCACCTCGCTGAAGTCGAGACAAATGAGCTTGTTTACGGCAGGTCTGGGCCGGCGCTCCGTTTCTGCTTTGTGGTCCTCGCGGCGTTGATCATTTTTCACTCATCTTTTTTCGGTCTTTGATGGAGTTTACGGCTCAAAATCCCGTCAATTTGCAGCGGTTCGGAGCAAGTTTCCGTCCCCGACACCTCTGCAAGGACTCGCATATGATTTATGATGTCGGTGAGGTGCAGCTCTATCCTCCAGTACTTGAATTAAGAGCCCCTCCCTTGTCCCATTTACCTGTGAGCCTGACTGAACCTGATTTTAAATATGGCAGAAATAAACCTTTGTGTTTTCCCCCCACCAGCAGCCATCCCTCATAGACATTCCAGACACTTTGTGATGTCCCAGGAAGGAATTCCAGGCCTCCCGCCATTTGTTTCTCCTGCAGCATCGCGGCTCCGTTACCTCAGACTATCCTCCACGGCTCCGTCTTCCTGTCGGTCTTGTTCGCCGTCTACGCTTCCTTCCCGCTGACCTTTTCCGGAGCCGCACCTCTCACCAGCAGGGAGGTCGATCCGGGCTGTCGAGCCGCGACCGCTCTTTTGGTTTCTTTGGGAAACTCGACCTTTGAGCAAAACATCCTGTGCAGCCCCGGTGCTTGGCCGACTAATGAAACGTATGGAACGCGGGCCGGGGACAGACCATCTTCGGACGAGATGGATGGGCACATTTTGCACGTCACTTTCACCGCTCCTATTTTCCTCTCGCTTTCCTGTCGGGCTCCCTCTCTCTCTCTCTGGCCAGTATTCAGCGTCTCTGGATTCCATCGGGGAAAGCTGAGATCTTTCCTGCTGTTGCCACGCTTGACCGATTTGCTTCCAGATGCAAACGACGGCGCCTGAAGAGCATTCTACGATGACAGGGTTCTTCTGCATTATGCTAAAAATCCAGCTTAATTAAAGTCTATTTTTCCCCAAATCCAGCGTGATGGCAGAGGACTGGTACCTTTCTGTGTAATCAGCCCAGTTCCATTGTACTGGTTTGGTTGTGTATGCTGGTTTAGTGCATTAGTGTGTATTCAGCGGGTCCTCCATCAGGGTCTGCTCCTCCTGGGCTCTCACCTGATTGGACGGCGTCTTCCACCTGTGTCTCGTCATGTCTCACCTGTGTCCCCAGGTTTCTGCCCCTCCCTCTTCCTGCTCCAGACACTGGTTGTGGAGGTTCTCTTCCCACCTCCTAAGTAAGAACTTGCTTTATTTTTATTCGGTCCCGGCCTCGTCTTCTGTGTTGTTCAGTCGAGACAGTTGCTAATTTGGATTGATTACCCACAGTAATCACCTTAATTATTGTTATCAAACTTAAATGGGCTTTTATAGTGAACGTTTAGTTTGTTGAAGTTTTCAGCCGTAATTGGGCCCCCAAACAGTTCAGGATCCAGATGGAAATTGAAATCTGGGATTAGAACACTCTTTCCCTTCCCCTCACAAATTGAAATCGGTGTGTGGCGTTCCAAAGGTGCTGCAGTCGTCTCTGTTCTCCATCTGCTGAGACCCCCGTGGGACGAGTCCTCAGAGTCTGGAGCCGAAGCTTAACGATGTTCTCGGATGCTCTTGGCTCACATTGACACGAAAGTGACGCGTGGGAGCTTCTGCTGGGAAAATCCTAAAATGATATCACAATTTTCAAACTTTATTGGGAAAAACGGCTTGTGCAAAATCATGTTAAGGAAATGTAGTCGCAGATATCCTCCCATTGTGGCAAAAAAATATTAATTAGACAACACATAATGTAGAAAATAATTAGTTTCCTTGTACAAAATGATGTTTTTGTGACTATCAAAAAGTCAAAAGTAGACTAATTGACAATACTCCAGTAATTTTCACGGACCCAGGAAACAGTACATTTACTCCTAATCAAAGTTTGAATTAGTAGTTTCCTTTAGAAACAAGATTTGAGACTCAGTTTAGACCTGAGAGAGCGCTGAGATTATTCCTGCAGTGAAATGACTGCAGAGGCCTTTGTTAATTACTCCTCCTCCTCACTGAAGTCTCCCCGTCTTTCCCAGTCTGCTCCCAAATCTGCACAGAGGGCTTTTGCGGTGCTTCTCTTCCCTCACACGGCTGATAAAGGCCTCATTAGTGGGTCCCAGGGGTCACATGACTGCTACCCTGTTAAAAAGAATGACGAGATGGACTTTTGCTGCCTGGCTTCATCTTTTGAACCAAAAACGTACCAGCCAATGAAGGCAGAGGTACAGTTTTCACACGTAAACAGAGTATAACACACGAGAAAGCAATTTAAATGAACAGATTTAGGGTAGGTGCAGATTTCATCAATCGTACAATGCAAATGAGGTTTTTTCTTGATTTGCTTGAGTTAAACTGCAGAGTTCATGGGTGCAGAAGGACACTCGTGAGCTGGACACAACCACCATGGAGGGGTGGGTCAAAGAATAAGCACTTTAGCATGTGGATGAAATCCATTATAGGGAGTTTTCAGTCCCTTTTTGCCATTGAGAGCAAAAATTTAAAAAAAATAACAGTGAACAGAAAATGAGTCGTGCAATCAGGTCTCACAGAGTCTGTGTTGATGCTGGAAGCTTTAATATGAAACGGGGAACGGGGCAGATATTTACCTCCGTAACGCTGAATCTGCCAAACCTGCTGCGAGTACAGTTTTCCAGCACAATTCCCATCTGCTGGCATGTGCTGCAGACGAGTGGGGGGAGATTAGCAGATTGGGCCTTTGAGCTAACGTTGTGTGTCGTTGTCGCCTTGGAAACATCTGATAATCTGCTGTAGATGTCCTTGAATGCAAACACTCAGCACAACAGGTTAATTAGTTAGTTCTTTTTTTTTTTTTTTTTTTTAAATAACAAAGATGAAACTCATTACTAACAACTAACAATATAATGATCCTGGTATTCAGTGTCCTGCTATATAAAGTTTCAGGGTAAACATCATGTAAGTCATACTGTGGAATTAATCTTTAACATGAAGCCTGGAGTCAAAGAAAATGTAATTGCGTTCTAATTGGAGAGTTTTGGAGCAACCGAGGATTTAGTTTTAAAGTGTGCAGAGTGTATTATACAGCATGAAGGCCTGATGGGGAAAAGATTTGAGACCAACTGGCAACATTCTGACTCGCCAGTTATTTGATATTGCTAAAGAAATTGACCCTTTGTGATTAAAGCGGGAAAGTCCTCCGAGCAAGTAAAAGCATTTTTTATGTGTCTCCCCTGAATATGTGGAGCAGAGTCTGGACAACTTTGTAAGACGTTAAACAGTCTGGAAGGACGGACTGGCCCGAAAGGGCGGGGCAGCGTGGGAGGGGGGGACAGGCTGGCTGGCTGGATCGTTGTCATTTGGCCCTCGTCCCCTGTAGCTGAGACAGATTCTCCAGCTCCTGATTTAGACCTTACCTGTCTTTTTTCCCCCTTCAGTGTGAGGGGGTGGCGGTGTGTGCTGGAGTCTTGTTGAGAGGATTTCTCGTGGCTTCAGGCGAAAGTTCAGCCGAACGCGAGACGCCACGTTGAACTTTTTTCCAGGAGGTTTCAGACCTCCTTGAACAATATGACGGTATCTGACAGAGTAGCCCTGGTGGCGTTTATTATCCTGTCCATGGCGTATTCCTGTCTGACCCATGACCTCTGGGTCAGGCCAGATTAGAATAAACTCCATCTAACGGATAGATTCATTAATTTGACACCATTCATCACTCCCACGCTTTTACTCGCCTCCTCCTGAGGCCAGCAACTCGCTTAACGATTTTCTAATCTTAACTTGGGAGAACAGACGGAAGCATCGATTTCACGATGGCCATTCGCAGCGGGGGGCGGGTCGCAGAAGTAATCAAAAGTGAATTCATAAGACAAACAAACATAGAGGACAGTTATCGGCAGCTGGAGGGGGGTGGCGCCGAAAGTCGATGCGAACTGTAATGCCGTAACAACCGAATCCGTCAAAATGCATTTAGTCATAAACGGAGTTGCTCTCGGATTTCCTCGAGTGACACATCGGCGTCCAATCCGAGCACGTGGTCGGCTGAGCGCCACAAGGAAACAGGTTGCCCCTTCATGAGTCACTGAACTGGAATACTGAACTCACCTACTGTAGGAAGAAGAATATGTAATTTGTTCACAGCATGGTAGCTTCTTATTACCCTGCAGCCGCCATGCATGCAGGATCTACAATAACAGCGTAGTAAACGTCCGTATTGCTTTATAGCTGCCTGCTGAATTGAGGCGTGATGTGACCAGACACGAGCTCTCTCTGTTGGAGAAGCACCACTGCAGTATTTAACATTTACATAACCGTGGTTTGTTGTTGTTAATGACGACGACAACACGCCCACACAGTTTATAGCAGACGCTGCTCCACGGGAAGGAACCTCGGCCGTGTTTCGGCAAAGGGGTGGTTGGTCCAGGTGTGTCTCAGGAAAACCGGTTGCTTGGCCTGAACAGTGTCAAACTCGCTGCAGAGGTTAATTAGACGGCATGACACGTGGTCCCTGTGCAGTGCTCCACTTCTATCGCTCCACCTCGTCCTCATTAAGGTGACAGACTTTCCTGTCTGTTCCCGGGCATCCCCAAGGCTCCCGAATGAAGCTCGGAATCATCATTTTCTTTTTGTGTGGACAAGAGTTGGGGAGATGCATTAGAGCTGTCAACTATCAACAATGGATTTGGCTGTTTCAGAACTGAGATGTGCTGTCTCTAAAAAATGATGCAGGAAGAACAATCCAGTGATTATTTTGACCACAAAAATACTGCCCTAACCTGCAGAAATACTGCCTTAACCCTCAGAAATACTGCCCTAACCTGTAGAAATACTGCCTTAACCAGTAGAAATACTGCCATAACCAGCAGAAATACTGCCCTAACCTGCCAAACTACTGCCGTAACCTGCAGAAATACTGCCCTAAGCTGCCGAATTACTGCATTAACCATCAGAAATACTGCCCTAACCTGCAGAAATACTGCCTTAACCATCAGAAATGCTGCTCTACCCACAAGAAATACTGCCTTAACCTGCAGAAATACTCCCCTAACCTGCAGAAATACTGCCCTAACCTGCAGAAATACTACCTTAACCATCAGAAATACTGCCCTAACTACCACAAATACTGGCCAAACCTGCAGAAATACTACCCTAAGCTGCAGAAATGCTGCTCTAGCCACAAGAAATACTGCACTAAGCTGCAGAAATACTGTCCTAACCTGCAGAATACTGCCCTAACTATCAGAAATACTGCCCTAATCTGCAGAAATAGTGCACGAAGCCATATGTAATAAAGATACTTTAAGATATGTTGTCTTGATTCTAGTTAAACACAATAAAATGTTACAGTAATATAATTAAACCTCCATCTTGTAATGTGCCTCTGTTCAACCGTTATGTGACTCCACCCACGTTATTATCAGCAGCCTGCAGGGTTTGGAACCACAGGGGCAACTCTGTCAGGACTTTTGTTTTCTGCGAAACACCACAGAGCAGGTTGGAGCTTTTGTTGCTGCTGGCACCTTTTTTTCAAGCAACATTTCTGGCAGCGTTTTGTTGGCAGGAGTTCCTGAGCGAGGAGTTCCAGGAGAAGCTTTGAGAGCGTTCACAGCTGCTAATGGTGCTCCAAACTGATGAAATGAAGTGTTTTTAGGAATTCCGATTTTACATTTTCAACTCCGAGTGCAGGCCTGCCCATCACAAGTGGCGGGGCAGAGTCTTCAGGGATGGATCGGGAGTGTTGTGATATGTAAACCCTCTCAGATGATGTTTACAATTACAGTTGCAGCAAATTGAGGAGCGGTGGACAGTTTGCATATCAATCAGCTGAGAAGGTGCTCTTTGGTTTTACTCCACTGGGATCTGTTTACTAAGCAAGCAGGTTTAATTGGGAATAGCAGTTTTCAACTGCTGTGAGATAGAAAGGGGAGAGCAAGTGTTAGTATTGCATTCAAGTCTCCTAAATAATTTAAATTGCCCAACAGGAAATTAACGGACCCAGCTTGTTTCAGGGCTCCGACATGATAAGCCCACGAACCTGGCGAGCATCCTCCAGACGTGCTGGCATTCACTGCATGTGACAGCCAACGTTGTCAGAACTAATTGACGGAGCATAGAGAGCTCCTGACAAAGAGGACCCGGGGAGTTATCGACTTAATGTTGACGAGACTCGAATGGAAACGCGCGCGCTATCGAGCAGGAAAGGCCTCCTCAGGGGGGTGAGCTGGAGCCGATCGATGATATGTTTATGGGAGGCGGCCTGATGTGGGCAAACCGGGTTCATCAGTGGCTTTAGGTCTTCATATTCTCTTTAAGCCAGTGAAATAATGTTGATTTCAATGACCAGAAAATGTACAAAACGATTCTTATCATGTCTGTATTAATTATGCGAATGCACACTTTTAAGAACAGACATTTCCACTCACAAATGTTCCACAAAACGCATCTCACAGCAGTACAATAGATGCATGCCTGATTTATTCATTTTCAGACTTGCAAATGGAAATCCAGTTTGTTTTTTGTGTTATACGGAGACTAATCCATTATTAATTGACAGATTAAGTCTAATAACAAACCACGAGCTACCATTAGTGCCCCGGGCAGGAACCATTTGCTGTTGATCTTTTTATCCCTTTATTGGTTTTATTATTACAATCATCTTTGCTTTTATTATTGTACTATGATGTGATTGTTATATTGGACCTTTCTTGTCTCAGGCACTCTGGCAGGAACACTTATACTTTATCCTTTAGAGGGAGGTGCTGTGCAGGTTTCAGATTTGTTCCAAAATCCAATATAGTTCTTCATTTTGAGCTATTTTCAAAGTGTTTGGCTCCAAAATTATTGATTTTATTACTGTTGCAGACCTAATTTAATGAAGTTTATTAGATGAGTGTTTTTAAAACAAACAAAAGCATTCAATCAAAATCCTAAAATAATCAAATCACAAAAGCACAGAGAGAAGAGCAGACTGACATCCAGGAAGGCGCTATCACAGGGGAGGGACAAAGACTACGAGGTGCAGGTGAGGGAGGGGTCACAGGTGGGGGAGGAGCTAAGTGTGAGGGAGGGAGTCATAGGCATAGGTGAAGGACTGGATCAGACAGAATAGAATCAGACTGATCAGGCAGGAGAGGTAAACCAGGAGGTCACAGATGGGACGCCAGACCGGAGCGAAACAAACCAATCAAAAACAAAAACAAAAAAAAAACCCTCATCCATTTTTCAGACCATGATCAGTTGTGCTGTACCCCCCCCCCCCCAGCGTGGCCCCATGTGGCTGCAACTACACTGAATATTGTTCACCGAGGACGCTCAAGAAGGAGCAAACCCACGTTGAGCCCTGGTCCTACTTCCCTGAGTGTCCTCTCCTGCTCTCTGGGATTTACAGCCCATCTGCCCTCTGGGATGCAATAATGAATAAGTGGATTGTGAAATTTGATGACAGTTCCTCGTGTCCTGGCCTGATATAAGACTTCCTGTGTGATATCCGTCTTTCCACTCTCGCTGCGTCAAATTTAAATTCAGTGCAGGTGGAAGAATGGAAGAATCCCCCACCATTATTCTGCACCTGATGCAATGTAATGTCAGCTGTTACCTGAGTCTGACAGGTACAAGCGCCACTGATATTGGAATTTGAGGCTGGATTTTTGTTTTGTTTGGCCCGTTTTTGAATAACTGATGCAGCCGTCCGGCACACCTTGGTGCCACCATATTAATCCTGGAGGTTTGGAGGCGTTTAGGGAGGTGTCTAGATAAATGTTAAAATGCATTGTGGTAAAATCCTACTTGTAATGACATTCACAATGACCTCCAGGTCGGCGCTGTAAAAGTGTATCCATCCGCAATAGCCGGGTGTGTGGAGTGCAAGGTACCAGAAGTGGAGGTCAGAGGTCAGGTCAAGCTCCCAATTATGGGTCATTATTGGAATACTTTAATCAAAGGGTAGCTATGGATGAATCACAATTCAAAAATCTGCACTTAAGTCCAATGTTGTTTATTGTTGCGAGAATGAAAAGATGCTTGAGAAAAGGCTGATATTTAAAGCGTACAGCCTCCAACAGCACGCATCCGTCGTTGTGATGATACTTTAAGCTCACGCTGCTTCAGTGAAATGAAAACTCCTTCCTGCAGGGCACAAATCACTGCATTTTAATTAACAACCTGCCTCTTTGTTTATCTTGTACCCAAACCCATTAAGTGGTCCAGCGGGTTCTTCCTGGTCCCCCCCCCCCATATCTGGCCTCCATGTTCCGCTGCCCACATGTCGATGTCCATGTTCCACGCGCATTCATCGCCACAGCTGAACTGACTGGAAGCACAATGACATTTGCTCCCGAACCACACACTTCCTGTTGGAGGGAGGGGAGCCGGCGCCTGTGACAGTCAGGTGACCCGGCTGCAGCTGGTTTTTGACTCGGTTCTAGATGGAGAGGGGGTAATAAGAGGCGGGATTGCTGCCAGCAGGCAACGTTCCACACTGGAAATGTGCTTTGTGGGAGCAACAGTGTGCAGTCGGGGCACATATTGTCTTCCCGCTGTGCAGTGATGAGAAATAATGCAAATACCGCGCCTACTGTGCTCCAATAAGACGAATGCCTCGGCCAATAAAGACCGTCTCGCCAGAGGAGAGGGTGGGGGTTTCGAAGTGGACTGACTGCGCTGGGTTTATTGAGCAGATCTGGCGGGAAGGTCAGCGACAGGGCAGGCGTGGTTAACAGTATACACGCGATGCTCCCTGAACATTCAGAGATGAGCAAACATATTTACAGCACCTTTTCCTTCTCTTTTTTTCTATTCTATTATATTTTCCCTGCTGAGTAAACAGAATATGATTGTGCTTCAGTGTAATAAGCCCTAAACACTTACATGACATCACTCTGAGCTCACGTCTGCTGTGAAACACAATCAGGGCGCCGCAGGAGCCACGTGGGACCACAGGAGCTAATGTGGAGTAATCAAACCGCACCAAACGCAGTGCCTTTAATTGCATTTGCAGTTTATGTTGAATAGAGATGATGCATTATTAACTGTGGTTGTGCAGACAGCAAATGTGTCCTATTATTCTCTGAGATAAACACGTCCACCTTTTATCAAATGTGAGAAATCACAGTCGACATACAGTCGTCCAGCGCGTGTGTTGTTGTTCATTCTGGCGCTTTGATGCATTTACAGTATTTGAGGAAGTCTTATAAATGATTCAAACACATAGACGAGGAAAACTCTCTTTATTTAGTGATGGGTAGACAATCCCTTACATTGTTTATTCTGTTCAGCCCCGTTTGTGTTCCTTGGTGCAGACACAGAATGTTGAACACGTGGCATTTATTCATGTGGCACTGCCTCACGCACAACCAGAGCCGCAGTTTCAATTCAAAAATGCATTTTTATTAAAGATCTGGGGGCTGTGATTGTAGCAAAGTTGTCTATAAATGCTTGAGACCGTCTGCAGCTGTCGACAGAGACTTTAAATGTTCATAAATCTTAAAGGAAATGACTGTGAATGGCTCTAGTTTGACTCAAATGTCCCTTAGATCATCGTTTGTGGTCTTGGAGTTTAAAAATAACCCGGCCTGCTGTTTGATCTGACATCTTTTTGGAACACAGTTCTGTCTATTTATGGTCTGTATCAGTCTCCCACATGGTGCGAGTTCAGTATTGACCTGCCCTGAGCTGTGATAACATCTCCATTTAATCCACAACCAGCAAGTCTGAGGGAGGATTGTTGCAAACGAGAGAGGGGAAAACTTGCAGACCGGCTTCAATGGAGCATCAGCGAGTTGCAAAAACACTCTGGCAGGTTTGAAGAGCTCTTGGAGAGCCATTAGTAGATCTTAGAAGAGCTGAGACACTTGTCCAGCCTCTGTCTATCAGTGGTCGCCATGTTACCCTGAAACAGTGTTTCTGCTGCCAGCATTTAGAAATGGATCCACCTTGTTTGAATTCGTCCACGTGCACTCCGAGCACGCACCTCCGAACCTGCGAAATTCAGATCTGTGCAACGCGCAGTCCTGACTGCTGTCGCATGTGATCCTGCAGAAACCAACGGGGATGTTTTTTCCCCGTTGTGTTTTCATGCCCAGCGGGGACTGTAAAGTGACGTGAACCAGCCTGACAGCGACGTCTCCGTGGTGACAACATTAGTCTGCGTCTTGGAGTGAAGCATGCGAGACGGGCCGACCTTCCTCTGCGCATACAGGTGGCAGACAGACATCTTTAATTCAGTCTGATTGTAATAGGCCGAATGCTGAATGCACGCCATTAGGCATTGGCACCTTGACCTTGATCTGACCTTGTAAAAACGCTTCCTTTAAGGTGTGTTAAGGCCACAGAAGTGAACAGCCTAATGGAACACTTTCTGTCGTAGCTGGGGGGGAATTCATGGATTCAGCTGTGACCAGAAAGCGTGGAGGACTTGATAACCGTCACACAACTCCTCTGCTTCTATGCAGATTGCTTTCAGCTTTCACCACAAAGCTGGTAGATAGTGGAAAAGTGAAGGGAGAATTGTTTGCAGATGTTGGTGCCGCGTTGGATGGTGTAAAAAGCTGGCTTAAAATGCTGGGTTGTTCTATTTTTCCCTGCATGAGTGGCCTGCCCCCAGGAACAGCGAGATACCCGAGAGGAACAGGCGACATCTGACGTCTCCCTCGCACCCATATCTCGTCGTATATCACAGGACCCTCAAAGACGTCGTCTTCATCCCCCTCGGATGTGCGGCACTGCATCTGGATTCAGATGCAGTCTTGTCCACAGGCGCCGGAAGCCCTGCAGGTTCTCAGATTAGGAATTCAGCTCACTTGCTCGCTAATTACATACAGATTTTTAATGGTTACTTTTGAAGAGCCAGCCATTCTTAATTAAGCCTAAGATGATGGTACCAAGCTTTGGATTGGAGTTCAATCCCTCATGTTTTCACACATTTTCACCCTAAAATTGAATTCAGATTATAATTCTGCACCGTTTTTTTTTCTAGCAACCAAATGCAACAACTGCTAATTTTACTGATATAAGAGAAAGAAAAGAGTAAAAACAGTCTCCTCTCTGTCTTCCAGCCTGCAGGACCTTTATACTTTATACCTTCACCTCTGTGTCACTTAAAAAAAAAAAAAGAACTCCACTGTGTTACTTACACGTAACCTTTTGCGCACTTGACCTGAAACAAGACCAGCAAACCAAACTCTTATGGAGAGAGAGTGTGTGTGTGTGTGTGTGTGTGTGTGTGTGTGTGTGTGTGTGTGTGTGTGTGTGTGTGTGTGTGTGTGTGTGTGTGTGTGTGTGCGTGCGTGTGCGTGTGTATGTGTGTTTGTGTGTGTGTGTGGGGGGGTGCTGTTAGGATACAGTAAGATGTTGCACTCTTGACGAGCACCTCACACCACTGAAGGCAAATGTCTTTGCTACTGATATTTTCTAATTGCCTTAAAGCCATTTGTTCTGCCGTTTGCATCAAATACTCGCGGTTCTTGAGAATTGATTGCAGAGATGCAGTAAATATTTTATAACCAGCAGCAGTTCACTAAACATAGCAACAGAACAGTTGTAAAACTCTGGCTAAAGATAATAAAGGAGATGTAAAGATGCCACAAGGGCTATAAAAGAGTTTGTAAGTTAATTAGCACGCAGGCAAATTAAGGGAAAAGTTAGTTTACTGGCATGTGCAGGCTGGCGTGCAGGGGAGTGTGGGGGCCCGGAGTGAAGGACTGTAGGATATGTGGGGAGTGATGGTGACACTTGGCTGGCTCTCACTCGCACCTCAGAGTCTTTTGAAATTGATGCCTTGAGGCAGCTTTTCCTTCCTCCCCTTCCCGCTTTCATCCGCTCTTCCTTCTGCTACACTGGCAAATGGTAGGGGGAACGTGGAACAGGGTAGTAGTCACTCGCACAGATATTATCTACGCACATTTGCCTCAAGACGTGAAGCGAGAAATAGTAAATTACCGATGTCTTTTTTTTTTTTTTTGTAGTCCACAATATTAAGGAAGAAACTGGGAGATTTCCCATGAAAGCAGCATTTTGACTTTGTGCAAGACCAGAAAATGTCAACAACCAGCTTTCTAAAGGCCATCTGGCTTTGGGGTGATGTTAGCATTCATGTTTTCATGTTGAAAGCTTTGAGACCTCACCGTGTTTATAATGCATTTGTTTGAAGGCGAGACATTTAGACAGTGCCAACATTTTCATTCATACTGATTTTGAGCCGCGCCTGTTTCATTTCATATGCTCCTGTGTCTCAAGGACCCCCATGGGAATGAGCACAAATGGGGCAACAGATATCACATTTATTTCAGAGTGTTTATTACATTTGATACAGGCAGCAAAAGAATATTGGAATATCGAGAGGTCGCAGCAAAAAGTGAAACTTCTCTGAGGGAACCTTCATGTGCTTCATCAATTATGAAGGAAGTTGCTGGAGTTTGTAGTGCAGCAGGAAGTGGAGACCCCTCCGGATCGAACACAACCACCAGCTCAGGTCGCCTGGGTAAGGAGAATATATAAACCGTGTTCAGGGACTCTTAACTGCTATGAAATCACAGCTATTATCAGAAATGAGTAAATCAGCAGAAAGGAGCAGGGTTGTTGTCCTGACTGAGAAACTTTTTCACACATTCAACCTCAGCTGTTTCAAAATCAATTCTGTACACTGATGCATCTGTAGATGTGCAGCAAAAACAAACGGTGTTGTCTTATTCCAAAGGTCAGGCATGCAGGAGTTATTGACAGATTTCAGGGTCAGTGCGCACACACTGACACAAGCTTGTACTTTTGTCCTTCTGCCGTCTCCCATAATGGAGAAATCACAATCTGGCTCCGTGAAGAGGTTTGCGTTGCTAATTTTTAAAATCAATAAAAACTGTCTGCACATTGTGTAGCGGTGCCAGCGGTGCAAAGGTCATAGGTTCGATTGCGGGCCCTTGACGTCTAGTGGAAGTGAATGGGCGGTGGTATGTTTGTAATGTAAAACGATACTTTTATCTTCATTTTGGTAATTTCTAAAGAGCTCTTTCGAAGACTGCAGACACTTCCTGTGTTTGACCCTGAGAAAAATATAATCTTAACGCCATCTTCCTGTACAATCATGGAAGTGATTGTTTTTTTTTCTTTCAGCCAGCTTTTAAAGCTGATGATCAGCCCTCATCGGCTCTCTGTCGTCTCCCCATGACGACTCTTAAGGCATTTTTTGTCCATTTGTTGCTTTTCATTCGGCATGCTAGAGGAAAGAATGAAAAAAATAGGAGAAATCATCATTAGCTTGTGTCTTATCTGCTCTTTATTACACCCCTGTGATGAGGCTTTTCCCTGGGATTTGGCTGATAATGATTGGTGCAGCAGCGTTGGCTTAATGGCTTCTTTTTTATCTTCAGAGTCTTTGATTCCTCATTGTTGTTGCTTAGCCGACATTTAAGGGCTAAAGGCCTGAGTGGTGATGGATCCCTGCGAGGATTTCTGAATGTACATCGTTGGGCTGCAGCCTTCCCTCTAGAATGTCGTCATGTCATTTTTGTTTTGACTCAGGAGAATAAACTCGACTTACAGGTGGTATCCCTCAAACGATGTTGGGGTTTCTCACCTGGACTGATCCTCTCTGTGATCGGGGGATCATTATTTGACAAGTTGACTCAACGTCTGGTCGGGGGTTATTCTGAGCTTCCTGGATGAGTTGGTGCTTCTGCCATGACTGTTAGAGATGTTATATTTGCATACACTTGTCTTTAATTTACTCTCCATTCATTAATGCCTTTCAATATAGAGCAATAATCATAACATTTTCTCAGCATATTTCATGTTTCAGGCTTGCATTCTTGCATGATGAAGAGGTGGAAGCAGACCCAGTGTTCAGGGTGATGTGAGTCCCAGAGCAGTTGGTCAAGTCATTGATATAGGATTAATAGACTCATCAGGCTCACAGGATCCATTTATTGAAATCCTGGAAGGATCATTAACGCATGAAACAGATGTATGACGTCTGTTCATTCGTCCAGCATCATCAAAGCCTGGGAGCTTTTTTTCTTTTAGAGCTGAAGCGTAATCACAATGCTTGTTCCCGTTAAGGGAAGGTGCACACATGTTTATTTTCCCTCTTAATTGAGCACCAAACGCAGTATTAAAAGAGCTTGTGTGAAACAAAATGTCTTAACTAATGATAACCCTAATTAGCGCGTGTAGGAAGCTTAATTGGCTCTCAGCTTGACTGGAAACTGAGAACCAATTATCATAGGCTGTCATAGCCTTAGAGATCCTAATTGACTGTGATCTCCTTGATCTGTGGATATCAGAGTATTTGCCCGTGTGAGCCGGCGCTTTCTACACTTCAATTAAGGCCCGATGGTTTAAATCTTATTGGCTCTTGTCCTGGTTCTATCGCTGCAGGTTGAAGGAAACTGAAGTCATCGTAGACGGCGCGATGTGAAGGTCGGTCACCCTTTCATTCAGTCTTTAATTATGATACTGCAGGAACCTCGGCAAATCCACTTTCTTGCGCTTGTCGGACCAAACCGAGTGACCAAGCCTCTCTGGGATACGGAGCTCATTTCAAGACTGTCTGCTACAGCAAGCATTGGCACAGCACCCAAACCTGCATTTTGTTGAAGAACTGAATGCTAAAAACGTAATTATCTCTTACTCGGCAGAAGATTAATGCTTTCCTGCATTTTATCATCACATAAAAAGGGGAATTATTGGATTTGATGGCAGCGGGGCGGTCTTGGGTTCACTGGTGTGTTAGAGGTCACAGCCAGAAAGGTCATCATCATGTCTGAGCCCCAGTATTTATTTGCTGTGTGTGATTATTTGGATTATTTGGATCGGAACATTGGCACACACTTGAAGGTACCTTTTCTTTTCCACGTCCTCTGGTGGTCAGGCTAAGCTCTGCCGCCTTCAGCTGTATTGTGTTCTGGAGCTTCCTGAGCTCTTGTGTCCCAGCAGCTCCTCTGAGCCATGCAAATAAATTTGTTCCTGACTGATGTTCCATGCATTTTTCATATCAGAGCTGTGCATGAAATGAGTAAAAAGTTTCCGCCCCCCCCCCCCCATTCCGTCGTGAATCCCCAGCGCTGTTCTGCCTTGCCTCCCCTGCACCCTCCGCCTTCACCTCCTGCTCATCTCTCCACACGCACCTTTCCAGCCTCTATCATTGAAATCAATGGAATTGATTCTCGTGGGGTTAATGGATTTTGCTGCCAAGGTGAGGAGGATGCACTTTAATCATGGCAGATCTTAAATATTTTATCAGCGCAAGCCAAAGGTTCAGAACTGCAGCTGACTATGTGGTGGAGGAAGCAATGATATCGCCAATGGGTTCACTGCATCTCCGGCCCAGCAGAGGCCCTAATTTTCACCACGGAGAACACCGACACAATCGTATTGGACGCAAACCAAATCTAAAAATCTGACCCTGTATTATCAAGAGATGCTGACAATGATCCACGGCATCAAATAAACATGAGCCCCGGTACGAAAGCTTACAGAAAAAAAAAAGAGAAGCTGTTCCCTGGCTCAAACCGTGAGTTTATTACGAGAGGTCAAACTTCCTCCTCCGCAAACACGGGCTTGACTAAGAATGTGCAACACGTTGCTACTCATTCTGCATCGTTTTTGCAACCGGAGCCCAGATGTAGGCAAGCGGAGTGGTAGCTGCGGGCGTCCCGACCCAGATGGCGTCCCGCCACATGATGAGCTGAGCGCGGCTGGTAACGACCTGAGAAACGCGTTAATAATCAGACTGGATGGTGCCTCACAGGTGAAAGCACTGGACTGCTTCTGATGGCTTTCTTATCTAAACATCACAACGGCTCCTTTTTTCTTTTTTTCTTTTTTTTTTTTTTTTTTTTGGATCCGCCTCTGATGGATCATGTGGTCTGAGCTGGAAACAGAGCGAGTGTGGGAAGGGGGGGGTGTGCAACTGAGGGCTAGCGGGTGTGACAGCAGGAGTTAGTGTTGGCAGACACATCAGTCACGGTGGGAGCCATCACTCAGAGATTCCTGGATGATGCTGGACTGGGGCCAGTAAAGCTGGACCAGTATCGGTGGTTCCAGAAGGTTTTAGGTCACCGCGCGTTCGGTTAATCCTCCAGGCTCTTCGAGCGTTCTCCTTTCTTTCCCTTGTCTCTTTCCTCTGGCTCATCCCAACTTCACATCATAATCCAGAATTTTCGCAACACCTTGGATCAGCTCAGTTCACACAGGATCGCCTGCCTGATGGATTATGGGATGGATCGCTGAGGATCTTCTCTTCGTGTTTTCGAGCACAAGCCGCTTAGACCGAAGTCCGCATCATCTATTGCAGGTGATGATTGTCCCTATAGCAGTGTTTCCCAACCTTTTTGAGCCATGGCACATAACTCACACTAGAAAAAGTCACATGGCACACACCAAAATAAAAGTCACTACAGTAGACAGTATTTACTGAAATATAAGAGAAATCTGGTCTCAACTTCCTCATTGTGAAACCTGGGCTGTTGAACATTCACACCAAAAGCTTAATTTATACCACATCTTCTTTCAGTTTGTATTTTTTTTTACTGATGTTTAAATATAAAACCAAATAATTAACAAGAGTTTAGAGTCCAAAGTTTATATTCTAAATCATGTCAATGTGTGTTTCTGGTTTGGTGATATGTGAGCAATGTCGCATGACATGTTGTGGAACCACGGGGGAAAACAATTCATCAGGGAACATATTTGCAACAAAGAGTGAAGTACATATGCTCCTAATCAGGTGAAACCGGATAATCTTGCACGGCACACCTGACGATTTCTCACAACACAGTGGTTGGGAAGAACCGCCCTATAGTAAACTGCAGAGCAAAGTCAGTCATTTTTCTTCTCCTATGTGGACAAAGAAAAGCTAATTACAGCTGGAAAGTAGACTGGCCGCTAAATTAGCCTGCACGCTGAGGTGGAGTCGTCTGTTGGAACCTAATGAGTCCACAATCACACACAGACCTGTTGATGGGATGCACGCTAAACCTGAATGGACTAAAAGACTCTTTGTTATTCAGATTCAGGACTCACACCCATGCAGCTTAAATAGCTGCCATCTATTATATTTGCTGGTGTGTAGCATTAATACCGTTCCCTCTCTGGAAGGATAATAACTCATATTGTTGGGTGGGTTGAGATGCAGGAAAATGTATGGCTGTCCCACCACATCCCCTCTGCGCCTCATTTGCTGAGCTCCAGCGTCAGAAGTTCTGTCTCATAAACTTGGACCTAATTGAGACTTATGGCCACATAGACACAGCTAAAAGATCTATGTTGTTTTGAACCTTCTACCCCTTGAGGAGCGAGTCGAGGCGACACAAAGGACATGGACAATTCCTCAGCGTTAGCGAATAATTAGCTCGTTTTTATTCCCGTGCCGCTCGCCCGTGCTCTCGTTCCGGTGTTGACGTAGACACGCGTGTTGGAGCGCTCCCTCTGAATCAGAAGCTGGAAAAACCTTAATGGTTGTTAAAGGCTTCCTTACAAATGAACAAATCGCACAGTGAACTGTGTCTTCCATCTCCACCGACTTGGAAAACAAAACCTTATTTTTTTTCCCCCCAGAATCAGACAAATCCATCCAAAGGGATGTTAGCAGCGCAGCTATTTTTCCATTCATGTTCGTTGAACAGCTGTGAATTGGCGCCCAGTTCACCCTCCCTTCATCAGAAGCTCATTTTTCATTCCCCTGGGTCCCTTTTCTCTCTATCTCCTCACTTTCTTTTAATCCCTCACTAAGAAAAAGGGTTTTTTTTTATTGACCTCTTATATGTTGCTGATTGTTAGACATCCTCTCAGCCCCACTAGCATCAAAAGTAAATTTCATTTATACAGTTTGACAGATTGAATTAGATTTTTATCCTTCTGCAACCAAGCGGGGTCAGACCTGCACGCCAGCGTGACGCATCTCGACAAATCTGGACTTTACTGATTAAATCCACCATGAGGTGACTGTGCTCAGACACCAGCTCTGCCCTCAGAACTGGCCAGACATGTGGAGCCGTGGATGCTGTCGGTCTCTGACGCTGTCTGACAGCAGGCGGACGCGGCTGGATCAGAGGCTGCTCCTCTCAGCTGGCTTCTTCCTCCAGTCTCAGCACCACACAGCCTGGGCAGATCAGTGTGCGTGTGTGTGTGTCTGTGTATGTGTGTATGTGCATGTGCGTGTGTCAGTTTGCTGCTCATGCATGAGGCTCTCACCTCGCGCCCCCACTGTGCCTCAGATGCAGACCAGCAGCCGTACCCTTGAATCAAACCTTTCTTCTATCTACAATCTCTTTGCTCTTCACCTTATCTGTCCTGGAAGCAGCCTGACCTTTGCAAATGAAACTCATCTCTGTGCTGATCCCTCCTCACGCAGCGCTTGCTCCTGGCGCCGCCGGCGGTTTCCTGTGGAAATGACAAAAGACAGAAGCTTGTTCCCTCTTAATCTGTAATCTGGAGGATGCACGAATTGTTCTGCGTCAAAATGTTGTGCTGATAGATCAATTCCGTAATCTGCTTGGCCTTTTTTAGCCGCTGGAAATCCACCGAGAGCCGGAGGTCGGTCTGCTGGAATCTATAATCCGTCCTCGTGCGCTGACTGACATGCGAGTCGCTGGTGTGTGGAATGAGAAGTG
Organism: Lagocephalus sceleratus; assembly: GCA_911728415.1. Classification (NCBI taxonomy): domain Eukaryota; kingdom Metazoa; phylum Chordata; class Actinopteri; order Tetraodontiformes; family Tetraodontidae; genus Lagocephalus; species Lagocephalus sceleratus. Next base: position 12,359,565 of record CAJVRN010000232.1, on the reverse strand, counting down.
GCAGTAGATTTGAGGGAGCAGGTGTGAATTTTATGGCTTGTGGCTGACTTAATATTGTGCACATTACCAGATGACAGTATTTATGTTGTGTGACGCGAGATTTATGGCACCATGGTCTGCTTGGAGATCTGACAATGGCGCATCGCTCTTGAGATTTAATCCTCTTGATTTAATCTTGAATACGTCCCCCCGCCCGCCTTGACTTCAGCTGCAGATTTATCGTTGGAGAGTGAATTATCGCACTTCCTCATGTTGCATGTTGATTTTTGTTGCATAAAGTTGGAAGGTAGACTTGACATAGCAGGCTAACAAAAGACTGGATAACAAAAGATGCCTTGGCTCGTGATCACCATTTTCATTTATTTCAGTTTGCACATATACAAAGAAAAATCATTCAAATAAATGTTCAATAACTGTAGAACAGAAGGTGCAAGCTCATAGGCTGTCCTTGAGCTTATCAAAATGAATTAAAAAGAGATCAACAATGCAAAATGGGAGAGAATAGTGCTGCTGCATTTCTACATTCAATAAATAAAATGTAAAATAGGGAAGATGGATCATGCTAGCATGACAACACAGGATTTACATCCTGATCCAGAGGACAGGTCCAAGCACAGGGCAGAAAAGAATTTACAGTTAAGGTTTATTTCTCGCTCTCTGTTTCTCTGTCTCTCTCTCCCTCTCTCTCTCTCTCTCCCCCTCTCTCTCTGTCTCCGTCTATCTTCAGCTAGACCAGAGCCTTGACAATTTTTTAGTCAGGGAACATTTGTTCCAGGGAGTGTTTGGAAGTTTGGAGAACACTTTAAGTTCCACCCCCCATTCATGTAAGGGCTCCCTTCATCATGCAGAAGCCCTGCAGCGTGGGACCTCCTGATGTCTTGCCCTTTTCATCTGTTGCTCGCTCTCCATTGCATGATAAAGCTTTCTCTAAATTGCTGCTGTATGCTGCAATAACTAAATCATCATCCTGATGAAGAAAGATGAAAATACTATGTAATAATAAATGTGTTCCGCCTACTGGACAGCATTGGCATTGCAATAGGTCTTTATGAGAGTTTTCAGTCATTGTTAAAACACATTATTACTGACAATGGCTCACATATTTCCAAGACATCAGCTCAAGCATGAGCAATAAACTAAGAATTCAAATGCAAGACTGAAACCAGATCTATAACTGATAACTATAACTTCTGAAATTGAGATGTTATTAAGGGTTTCCAGCAGAAGCAGAGAAGATTTGAGGGCTACATTTATGCACGTATCACATTAGACAGCTCTGAAAGGTTTTTATTGTTGCATCCACAATGGATCATTTTTAGAAAAATCTGAAAGATCAAATAAAGGCATTTCGCGTCTGTGCATGTGCAGAACGGTGCACAACAGCGTGAGTTTTCATCAGGACCAACCTTTTGTGATAAACAGCATCTTCAATGCAGAGGAATGCATTGTTGGAATGCAACCCCCCTCCCTCCCGTGCCTTTGGTTGCAAGGTTACCTGAATGTGTGTGTTTTCTTCAGAATTGTCTTTTCCACCGTTTATGAGCATGTGCAGTATGTGGTACCGAAAAGGTTATTTTCCATCAGTCTTTTACCTACCCAGTGTTTATTTGGCCTCAAAAAAAACAACCAGGCACACCGAGCCACAAAAGCAGATGTGTGGCTCTATTATATATGGAGCTTCTCCTCTATCCTTCACATTTCAGCAGATGTAAAGTGAAAAATGTTCTGTCTGTCTGCTTTTTATATTCTCCATCTCCTCAGGGAAGAAATCTTTATTCTCACTTTTTTAATCTCACTAATTTAACCAACACTCTAAAAGATGCATAATTAGTAATTCATCTGATTGTTAATAGGATGTTTTAAAAGATGCTGGGTCAACCCATCAACATTTTCCTGCCCTTTGTTCCTGTGTTAATCTGGATAACACAGCAGTGGCGTACATTAATGGGGGCACGGCAGAGGGGAGGGCTGTGACCCGAAATGATGAGAGGCAGTAAAAAAAAATCAATAACTCCATCTTCCCTAACTCTCTGACCGAGAACTGTCTGAGTGGAAACCTGGAGGAGACTCTGCCGACCTTGATCGACGCTCGTCCCTGAGCCCAGCTAAACGTAAGAGATGTGTGAGACCATTGATGTGGGTCGCCCTCCTCTGCATAATGGGCTGCTAATGGGAATCCGTTCAGTTCGACTCATCTTTATTTATATGTCTGTCTGTTGCAGACAAGAATGTGTTCAGGTGCTTTGCAGAAACCCAAAGCCCACCACAAGCAACAGTGTTGGGGGACAAAAATCCCCTTTTAATGGGGGGAAACCTTGATCAGGACCAGCCCCAAATGGAGGGAACACCCTCCTGCTGATGGCCAGTGGGGTAAAGAGTTGGGGGCAAGGGAAGGGATACCTGGTAAAATATGTTATCCATCATGTATGCAGATATAATAAGATATCTTTAGTAGTCATTATGGGCAGATTGAGGGATCAGCATGGATGTGGAGGTGGCAGGTAAGGACTGGTCCACGGGGAGGGGAGGGGGGGCAGAAATGGTCACCGTTTCAGAATCTGGTTCAATGTATGTTTATCACATAATGAGGGGAAGAGAAGAGGAGGAGAAAACGCTCCCTGAATAGCTGACTGGATTAGAGACAGGTGTGTTTGATGGGGGGGCAGGACCCCTGCTGTGAGCTCCAGTCATTATCACTGTAAAACCAGGACGGTGACAAACGGGTTTCCCACCAGCTGAATCTTTGTGCTCACTGCACTCGATATAACTGCGAGGTAGATGTTAATAGTGAACCAAAACAACCCCTCCCCCCCTTGAATCAGGTCTATTGGCCTTCCTTTTTCTGACACTCTGGAGTTTATCGCTGATTCGAATGGGCCTGAAGTGCTGCTTAAACAGGTATACGTGAGGACTTTTTTTTCCCAGGCTTTGGGGCCAAATCGCTTAAACAGGTTTGTTGTCTTCCCATCTCTCCAGCAGACTTGTGCGATTTGCCGTCTCCAGTGCAGTGTCTATTGATTTCCTTTTCCCCGGCAGTCTCCATCAGTCAGGCCGTAATAAGACAACACGTGGCCCCTGTAATAGAAACGCATTAGAATGTTAATGGTCCACCCTGAAGCTCGGTCCACAACTCCGTCCGTGTGCACCAGGGCTGGTTCTGGTGTGTGTGCCCGTGCACGCTGCCACGTTCTCATTAAAGCAGTAGAAGACATTAATCCCGGTGGTTTTGGGGATTAAGCGGAAAACAGCAGGATGAAAGGATAGAAACGGCACTAAGGCGTGAAGACGAAACATTGAGTGGATTCATCTTGTGTTTTATTGCTTCGCTGGGGACCAGTTTATCCTCATTTAGGATTTTTTACACCAACCTTGATCCCAACCAGGCGCCTGACTACGAGACACGAGCCCATTACCTAAACTGTGTGAAACACGACCCCAAACCAAGCCGAAATAAACATTGCGGACTTATCAGAGAAACATTCTGAACGCAACACTTTCCTGAAGTATTAAGTGCCTGCTGTCCTCGATGGCGCTTCATCTGCACATGCAGCTTTGGAATTGAGTTCTTTGCTTGTTCGTCCGCCGCAGTGCTGCTGTAAATCCTCGCGGATGAGGATCACCGCAGACTCGGAGCTTTGCTGCAGACAAACTATTTACAGCTGCATTTGTTTGTGATCCTGAGGGTTTAGCTCCAGCCGCCATGCCTCTGAGAGGTGTTGACTCAAATGAGTGTAGAGAGCCGCTTGTGTTGATGTTGTTAATGTTGTGGGACCTCCTCTGCTCCGCTGTTTATTTCTGGATCCAAAAACCGTCCAAATTTCGTTTGCAACCTTTTTGGGTTTGAGTCTATTTTGCATCACATCTATAGACACATATATATCTATCTTTGTGGGGGCTTTCATATACATAATACATTGCCTGGCTCCCTACCCTATCCATCCCAACCTAATATTCAGCAAAGAAGAACATGCACACACACACACATACCAGGGAGGAAATTAGAGTCTCTAGTCAAGGTAGAGGTTTCTGGAGTGTGGGAGGACACTGGAGGACCTGAAGTAAACCCACCCGGGGGTGGAGGGGAACATGTCAACAGCAGTTCCAAATGTGCAGTTAAAGGCAAATGAGTCAGTTTCGGCTGATTAGAGTTTCCTCTTGAGCACATTACTCCTCTCAGATCACCTGAACGCTGATCACCAGGTGATTCAGGGCTGTGGCCAGAATGAGCTTCCACACGCTCTTTCTTCATCAACACAAACGGGTGAAATTCAGTGACCTGTTGATTTGATCTTGAAAAGTTTCCGCGTTCTCCTGAAACTCGGGGATTACATCATACTGCACTAAAAATACTCGCTGCGCTGTGAGTACCCCCCTCCACCCCCACCCCTTCTCTCTCCTTCATCTGCCATATTCAACTTCCAAAATCACATGCTGCATGATGCAGCCTCCAATGCGAGGTTCCAGCAGCCCAGGCCTTGTTAATTGTTTCCCTCCGAGATCTAAGACAAACAAGGGATGATTGATTGTGTGGCGAGGCGAGGCTGGAGAGGGGGAAGAGGAAGACAGGTGTCAGAAATCAAAGGAGCCCCTGCTGGGATGACTGGATGCAGCACTGGCTGCGCAGTGGGAGGAGAGGAGGAGAACTGGAGAGTTGTCCTGCATTGTGCTGTGCACTCGGCTCTGGTGCTGCATTGACAGTCCTGGATTGATGGATAGAGCTGTGTATTGCACATAACATCAATTCTGTCCTGCTTTCTCTTTCATTCCGAGTCGCACTCTCTCATCACTCCTCCCTTCGTCCCCTTCTCCTCTCCCGCTCCCCCTTCCATCTCTCCCGCTGCTCCCTCTCTCCTCGCCGCCGCTCCAGGTCCCCCCGCTCATCCCTCCCTTCCATATCAGTTTCCAAAAGGCAGTTTAATGCTGCCAGAGAGCGAGCGCCGTGTGAGGCAGAGGGAAAGCGAGGCGAGAGGATCGCTATCTTTCTGACAGCTTCCCCCGCGTGGCGAGCTGGACTGGACCCCGGCGTTCTGCGGAGAAGGTGGGAGAAGAGTCGGAGACGCACGCGGAGGGACTGAGGGGCAAGCCGGACAGATGGAGGACAGCAGCCAACACCTGGAACACTGCGCGGTTGACATGAGAGAGCTGAGCGCCATCCCCGAAGGACTGACCGCCGGTGAGCTGACCACGCCGTGTCCTTGCTTTCGTCTGTCTGTCAGCTGATCTGTCCCCACTGGTCCCCCTTCCTGTCTTTCCTTCAAACACAAACAAAAACATGTCAGCCTTTAGAAGACTTAAAATATTTCTCTGTAGTTTTACCATTGTCTCTCCTTAATGCACCCCTACAGACGTGTGTGTGTGTGTGTGTGTGAGAGAGAGAGAGAGAGAGAAAGAGAGAGAGAGAGGCTGGAGGTGCCAACAGGAAGAAGAGAGAGAAACTATTTTAAATGCATGTTAATCAGGTGAATGAATTCCTTGCCCTGTGTTAGAGCTCTCATGACTCATATTTTTGAGAGAATTTAGATTTTTTTCCAAATCAAGTCTGAGACTATAAAGTCTTGCCAGTAAAATCAAGAGACTGACCCTTCAGGTTTTTTTAGAGGCATCAAATGATCCCAGGTTGATTTGGGAATATTAAATCTGCAGGTTTTAATTGAAGCATTCTTGTGATTGGTTGGGCTGACTAATGCGCCGCCCTTGAATGCGGCCTCCTTTTAGCCAGATTAGGCAGCAGTTGATTTAATTTAACAGCAAAGAAAGTTTGAAAAGCATTTTGTTGACATGTCAGTCCAGATGTGTGGGTGTTTGTGCGTGCCTTTGTGTTTGTGTGTGCGCCCGTGCACTCGTCTTGTCACTGCAGCCATAATTACTTATAGAATAAATGTCGTCACTAATGAGGACTGCTGGCCATCCCAGCAGGAGAATGCTAAAGGGATTAGCCACATCAGTGTAGCCACAAAGCCCTCTCTGCATGCATAATGCCTCTGCTAACCAAAAGGACAGATGTTGCATGCGTGCAACCCTGCTCAACATTTGCATTGGCGTGCAAGTTCAATACCCGCAGCTCCCCCACGGGGACGAGTAAATGGAGCCAAACAAAGAGGAATGAGAGTGCAAATTATGATGCCTTGTCTTCATTCACAGAAAGAAGAGTCTGGATGGTTTTACAATGTGCACACGCACAAGCACACGCAGACACCTATGCACACACACACACATACACACACACACACACACACACACACACACCCAAGTGCTCATAGCGCACGCTCACTCACATGTGCCCGTAGATGAAAAGAGCAAAATGCACGGCCACCACATTGAGATCTGCAACTCATCAGTCAGGAGGGGAAGATGTTTGTCTCCACATGTTGACAGGGAATACAAGTGGGCCAGTACTTATTACCAACACACACATACACACACATGCATAGCCGTAGACAATTGCATTTTCATTACAGTTATAACATCACAGAATTGCAAAGAAAACATCTTCCTCTATGCTCTCGTTAACCGTCCACGATCCATCTCCCATCGAGGCGACAGTTGTGACATCCCCAGCACACCCAGCTGATTCACAACACTTCATTAAGCGCTGGCAACAAAACCATCTGTCGCCTCTCAATCTCCCAGGGCAGTGATGGGACCATAACTCACTCTCCCATTCAACACCACTTGTCCTAATAGGCTGCCTGTTTGTGCAAACATCCGTCGAGTTAGTGGTGTCTTAACCTGTCTGATGGCTGAATCATCAAAGGGGATTTGCAGGCTGCAGACGAGAGAATTGAAAATAGGACAGATGGAGTTTTCAAGAAAGTTTGAGGTGTGTGTGTGTGTGTGTGTGTGTGTGTGTGTGTGTGTGTGGGGGGGGGGTGCACATACGTTCAAGAAGTGATGTAGGTACCGCTATAGGACGGCAAAGTAAAACAGCCATAAATTTAAATCATATTATTTCCAAATCCGAAGTGAATAACGATCCAAACACAAACATGATTTGGTCTTAGACCCCGGGTCTTACATCTCATATCTATTCATGAAAGGGATCAGAAGGATTGGTTGAAGAACCTGTGCTACCTCCACTGCTGAGGGCCTTTATCTTTTTGGGAATTGCTTGATTTCCTTTACTGAACGGCTGTTTGATGGAAACCAGAGCAGCAATAAGGAGTCGTTTTTATTGCCCACCTCTCCTGCTGCAGCAGGAGCAAGCGGGCTTTTTTTTTTTTTTTTTTTTTTTGCACACTGTGTCGTGGGTGGAGAAACTGTGAAAATGGAAGCTGGTTAAACGATCATGGGCAGTTTAAGTCCCTGCCCGTTAATTAACTTTGTCATTCCAGGAAAAATTGCCACATCCTAACAAATTACCCTGTCCTCTTCCTCAGAGTGTCTTGTCCCTCCACGATACCCCCCGCGCCCCTCAGAATGGGGGTGGTGGGTGATAGATTGGAGGTGCACTCAGGCTGTGCCATTCTTTCTGGAGTCAGATGAAACTGCAGTGTAGCACACCTCATTTGCAATGGCCCCTCTGTGAATTGCATCTGCATGCGCCGCCTTCCCACTGCCTCACCGAAAGTCCATTACCATATTCATAATGCCAGTGGATATCGGCGTTAAATACCACACCTGTTCCACTTTTTTCCGCATGCCGCAGGTATCACCTGAGCTGATGTATACAGTCATTTAAGAGGACAGGGGGGTTGGTTGACCTCTTCCTGTAATTGAGTTATCACGGCTTGTTGACAGGTTGGCATAATTTGCTGGTGCATTTGAAGAAACCAGTTTAAGCCAGCCTTCTCCACCATCAAGCTGCGCGGTACCTGATACCATACCCCACCAGTCAGCATCAGAGTGGAGCAGGTTTCATCCTCTATCTGCATTCGGGGTATTTTCAGATAAGATGCTGAGCTGGCCCTTCAGGCACTTCTGAAGCACCAACCCCTGCAGCTGTCACTGTCCCAGCCCACCCAACTAAATTTAGTTTGTGGTTCTTGTGTATTTCTTGTGTTGGTTCAACAATGAAACAAAGATGAAAACTATTTCACCCAGTGTGCATCAGCCAATTATTGGCTGTACTCACGCGCACAATAGCAGACACTAAAACTAGAAAAATGACTGTGAGCTATGAGGTTTGTAATGTAGATATGGAAAGCACTGCATGTGCCGGCTGCTTTTTACCCATCTCCCATGGCAAGTACGCAAGTGTCTCTCAAGACGCTACAGAGAATTTCTAATGATTCTGGGACTTGTGTGCATGTTACTCATTAGGTCCCACTAACATTGTTTGTTTTGCATGAATTTAAATGAAGAGAGGAGTTTCTACAAGAAAATACAAGTGAACAAAAGTGGAATTCCTTTTGGTAACATGGGGTAATAACCATCCAGGGTTTTCAGTGGTTGCTGTAATGTAAATATATGGTATATTCTTATTAAAAGATAGTGTGAAAGTAATCGTGGAAGTTTTTTCTATGTACAATGTGAGCCTGATCCTTTATTATAATTGTCTGCTATTCTTTCCCCCTCTGTATTGAAATCATGTCTTAAGCCTTAAACTTGTGTTTTGAACTAAGTACCCTCCCTACAATCCCATATTTTAATGTTATTGTGTTTAATATTATTGTATTGTAATATTTATGGCCAGCAGGCTTTGGTGGCGTTTAGTGGTTGGAATATACATTGCAGGAATTGAATACTCATCCTAGAGAAGCTACTATTACTTCTGGGGAGCAATGTTTTTTTTTTATATTGTAACTTAATATTCCATTGATGCTAAAATCTCTATCTAGCATCTAGTATAGGTTGCTTACTCGAACAGTGACATATATATAATTTCTGTTCTCCCAGAATGACTAAACCTTCCTAGTTTCTGTGACTGATCAATCAATCAGCAACTACATAAAAAAGAAAGTCTTTGAGAAAAACAGGTTTGAAGTTTCAGTTTGGCCCAAATTGTCTGAGGTAATGGTGGAAGATGGCTGTCTGACAGGATTCTGCTGTTGGGGATAAAAAAAGATGCTTTGTCTGGTTTTGGACAGCTCAGAGTCAGTCTGAGATTAATCACAAGTTTAGTCTGAACCTTAAGTTTAAAAAAAAACTCACGTGTTTAAATCACAAGTGCGTGATTTGAAGGATCCTCATTATATGAAATAAAACAGCTAAGGTCAAGGCTCCATTACATCTGTAAGTATTGAAGATTCACGGTTCATTACTGGAATTGATGAGCCTTGGAGGGGCCAATTGCAGCCGAGTAACCCGGGAAGAGGAAAATGCTTTTTCAGGATTTTCTTGAGCAGCTTAATTTGTTGCACCAAAGTACAGGTGTTTGGCTTCTTTGTGGTTGGAGCAGTGGCAGGTGGGTGCAGGAAGTGATGAATGAGTGATGGTGGTAATGACAGAGGATGCGAGCAGTCACACCAGCGCACATCAGCCCGGATTCAGGCCTCAAGGACAACCCAGACAGCTGTGAGAATGTGGCCTGTTTGCATAATCTAAACACACTGTTTGCCTCTCTGCAGCTCTTTTGGGAAGCTGCTCCTGGCATGACAACATGAGTTCAAGTAATGCAGTTAGACACTGAGAACTATTTCTATTTGTCACCAAAATAATCTGGACCATACTTTTAAATTGGAGTATCAAAACTCTGGTATGCTACGGGTGAAGCCCCCTCTCTTGTTGGAACCTATGTGTGACTAATACGGATTGGCTATTATAAAGTTATCCAGTACCACAGAAATGGAACCCATATCTATTCCCACTATTCCCAGGTATGCTATACTGGGCTGAACCATGCTGTTTTGCCTTCCGTCAGGGTATAAAAACAAATATCACTGAGGTTTTGGAGCCTGCCATGTGTTTAGATAAGTATTGAGCAGAGTAATACCAGTCATTTCCCATTCCTGCTGTGTTGTAAGTGTGTGTCTTCAGTCTCATTATAATCTGCTTTGATATGGCAGCAAACCGCTTTGATCTCTTTCAGCTCTCATCTTTGTGTCACACCTGTACTTCCATGAGAGATTTCATTAGTAGTTTGGTTACTACCTGGTTTCCGGTTTCTGTGAGTTTTTATCGCGTTTACCATGCTTTCCAAAAACGTGCCCAACCATCGAAAATTCATTGATGTACCGCTCCATACAGCCTCCAGTGAAAATGGACACACGTGCTGGAATTGGAACACGCAAACGTTGCCCAGGCCACAGATTAACTGTGACTGCCGTGGCATAGCCGCATCATCGGGGATTAGAGTTGGTACTGATTTGAAACTGTGATGCAGAACAGGTGCAACATTCCTGCTTTGATGTGGGCATGAAAGATCCTCTATTTTCAGGCTTTGATTTCTCATATTTTCTATTCTATCATGATTTTCTGAAAACAATATTCACTGAAAAGAGTGAATATTACTATTTCCCACTTTGATCAGAAAAGTAGTCTGAAAAACATTGTTTTTTTTTCCTCAGATTTTTAATTTAAACGTGTTAGTTTGTGTGATTGTGAATATTGAGATATTGTCACTTACTTTCGGTTTTCAGTTGCTTTACTTCATCTGTTTCTTCCTTTATCTCTTGTAGGTGCAGGTCCAAACCTGAAAATGCGTCCAGTGGAACTGAGCTTTGGTAAGTCTCATAACCACCTAATTTTAAGGTGTCTAACTTTAGTTAGACACCTAAAAATTTAACTTCTAACTTTTCATCACATATGACGGACATAGACTCAGATGTGAATCTATGTGGAAGTGACTGTACATGCAATACCAATGACATCCGCTGGCCATCAAAAGCCACAGCTTCAAATCATTAATTTCAACATTTCAACATTAATTTTCAATTATTAAAAAATCATTCAATATTTTTTTGCCAACAGCAACAGTGTCAACCGCTAAAGCTCATCATCCTAAAATATTTCCATAATTAATTGGATGTTAATCCTTCAAAACTGGGGCATGTCTATTTGATTGACATGCCTGACCAACAATACAGTCTGTGATTGACTGCATCGACTGAGGTCAAAAGTTACGCCCGTGCATTCCTCCTCCTCCTCCACCACCCTTTTATCAGATGTAGTTTCTTCTGTCTCCAAAGGGTGAAGCCCTGGAAGTCATCCTCTATCATACATGGTCAAATGTAGCACCTGTTTCAAGCACATGGCTGCAGGTTCCTCACTGAGCCTCAGCCTCCACAATATTTCACCAAAAACAAGTAAAGATGGGCGTATGTTTTAGGTGAAGTTTGCACCACTAGCGGCACACTGTTTCTCACACAGAGTAGAGATGGCAGGGTACCTTTTTGAACTTTTCAATGAGATGGCCTCATTCATTTTTAATTGGTTAGATGCTGGAATTCTATTTCCAGACTCTTCAGAGTGGCCCAGGTCCGTCTTTTTCAGTTAAAACCAAGTAAGGAACTGTTGTGTTGAACTTTGATGAGGAAATGTGCATCTATGGAGTTTGGCCTTTGGGCTCAGTGCAACTAGACTTGAGCAAGATGCAGTGATACTGTGAGGAAACGCAGTCTTTCCGTAAATACTCGTTTTACTACCAAAATGAGGACAGTTTGGCTGGTCCTCTCAACTTTAAAGGGCTGTCTGAGGGGGAAGGACTCCGTGAGGGTTAGACAGTTGGCCTTGAAGGTTAGGGTGAAGGTCTGGGGAATTCATCATGTCTGCATTTCTCACACACACAGAAGTACAAACGTGTGTGTGTGTGTGTGTGTGTGTGTGTGTGTGTGTTTGAACTACATGTTGATAAACCCATGATTCCCAACACCGCCAGCAGCTCCACTGTCATTACATACAAATGGAAAAAAGGACAGTGAACGTGAACCATAATGACATGTCAGAGTGTTTCTATGTGTGTGTGTGTGTGTGTGTGTGTGTGTGAGCACGCCCGCATCTGATACCAGAATGTTTATCTCTGCAAACATTCACACGGCCATAAAACTGGTTGTAGTTTCATGCGCAGAAATCCTGTCGGACCTGACTGCATTTTTGTCTGCTTCTTTAAGCGTCTAAATATTGGTTCTGTTTAAAACGACACTGGGTGTAGCCACTGGAGGGTTTGCACATGGGTGTAAAAGAGAATTTGAATGTAAATTCATTGTCATGGTGCAATTCAGAGCTGACATCTGTCACAGAGCAATGCCATAACACCGCTTAAATTAGCCCATTTCAATGTTTGCCCTCTCAGTTGTGCATAATATACACTCTGTCTGTCAAAACTTCCTTTTTATTTTTTTCCTTTCTATATATATACATACATATATATATACATACATACACACACACACACATATATATATAAATCAAGTTATGCACATATTTTATTCATTTGTTGACTTTGACAGAGGAAATGGAGAAAAAGGTTAAATGAATCTGACCCTACTCTATGTGATTGCATGTGTTCATTATGGAGTATTTTCAACTAAAAATGAGCTTTATTATCTCATTAATATAAATGGTAACCAAGCACTTATGCCGCACTCAATGACGTGCTCTCAGCCAGATAGTAGAATGGAGAACTTTAATCATCTCACAGATTTTTACACAGCAGGGGAGGCGAGAGTGGCTTAAATAAAAACACAGAGGAGGGAGAGAGAGACTTGACTGTCTCAGTCGATGTCTGCATCTGGCTGCCCACACAAACTGTTCAGTCGCTTAGAAACAACAATAAATCAGCGAAAAGACGCAGAAAAACACATCACTGTTACTAATGGCTGTTTCAAACGGGAACGACAAAATCTATTTGGTGACTAAAAGCGCAGCAGACGACCACAGGTCCAGATTTTCAGCTCAGGCTTCAGCGCAGGCTGGCTGCTTTTCTGAAGGGCTGTGACAGCGCAGAAGCCCGAGGCCACTGAATCTGCACTGAAACGGATTCCAACCGGCAACCTGTCCTTTTCATTCCTGGAAATGCTTCAGTTTTTTGACCTTTGCACACGACCCTTTGGTGGTGCGTGGTTGTGTGCAGAAGCAGCGCCAAACTGTTGGAGATTAACACTGTAGATAATTATCGCGTGATCAACGTGTCTCTGTGGATAAACTTGGTATTTAAGGGAAGGAGGATGTGGTAACATGAGTCCAGCACTCTCCATCATCGAGCGGTGCACCACTCAGTCGGTGAAGCAGCTGTTTGTGTTTTCTTTGGCTCCACACAGGGAAAAAAATCAGTTTGGACAAATGGATATAATTAGATATGAAAATTTCAGCTGCTGCAAAATGGTGACAAAGCAGAGCGCCTCCGCCAAATCTCCTGTTTTATTTACACATTTGCTTTTAAAGCAGCGTTAAATATAAAATGAGAGTTGGCATTTCTACATAAATGTTCTACGGTCATGTTTAATTTCAGCTGCCATAGGGGGGAGTTTGTGAGAATGGTTCCAATTCACCAGAAATGTTGAAACCCAGAAGTTGGGTAGGTATTATGAACAAACACGGAAAGTGATGCCACCGGTCAAAGGAAGCGCAACTTTTCACAGGTTGCAGAACCCACACAGCCTATTTCCTTCTGTGTTTCCTCCCACTGCTGTTCTGACAGACATTTAAATACCACACTACAGTAATCTGAAGTGCGTGACGGACATGACTGGTATTTTCAGGTTCTTTTCTCGCAGATCTTGAGTTTGTTGCGCTTGAAGGTGTGTGCCTCAGTGTCAAATGAGACAAGCTCAAGTTGTAAATCTCTCCAAACAGCAAATTAAAAGATGTTATTCTCCAGCTCTGGATGCAGCTTTGGAGGATGAAAAGATTTCCCTGAACGTCAAACTGTTGTTTTTGTGTATAATGCAGGTTTGAAGCTAAAAAGCGGATGCAGTCACTGAAATGATGCTGGAGCTGCAACTGCAGCTAGCCTACACACACATCTTGGGAAATATATTGATGAGCTAAAAAGTGACCTGTGGTGGTGCCTAACCAAGCACCTGTGGTGCACCACCTTTCCAACTTTGATTCCAAACCCTCAGGGTTCACAATTTTAAAAGGCACATTTAGCGTTAGCAATTAATATTTGCTTTACAAGGGATGTTTTACACAAGTTCTCTGACTTCAGGTTCCTTATCCCTAACCGTCCATATGAAACAACCAATGACACAGTCAAAGGCTTTCTTATGACAGTGCTGAGCGTCAGTCTTTTCCCTCAGATCCGTTTGCAAAGAGGTTTGAAATGCGGCGGCCCGTGTAAATAATGTTGTCAAAGTAACTGAAGCATAGCAACAGGTATCATGATGAACGGCGCTTTTCCCGCAGACGAGCCTCCTCCCGTCTCCCGCGGAGCTCCCAGGGCTCCCGTCACAATTAAAAATAATGGAGGTTCACTCGGTTGCTCGGGGGCCCGATGCAGTTACAAGCCACTTCTGGCAAATCCATCTCCAAAGAAGTCAACATATTTCAATCAAACAAAATAAATACAGCATAGCAGGTGAGGCCTCCCAGGATGGGCAAACATTATTACCCCATTTTCTCAATTGTTACGATAATTTAGGAGCTGCTGTCGTTATACTCTGATGCTTGAAATGCTTGCAGGTCAAACCATTTTAAAGTAATACTCTTAGACAAACTCTAATAAATGGCTACATTCATTCCTCCTGTATGTTTTTGGTAACCCTGTGCGTGTCACCACTTCCCTCTCGTAGGCTTCCTTCCTCAACCCCTGAATGTCTCTCTGAGGGGCTGCCGTGTCCTTTTCCTGCATCGCCCTCTTTTATTGCCTTCCCTGACCCCCACCGCCACCGTCACCGAGCGTCATAATAGGCCTGACCTTAGAGGATCGGCCCGAAGTGTCACATCCCAGGGAGAGGGCCAGCCTGGTAACGCACGTTACCAATGCAGCAGCTGACCAGAGGGAGGAGCCTATAGTCAAATATGTGTCGGGGTGACTGCTGACGAGCGAAGTCTGCCCTAATATGAAGTATCCCATCCTGTTTGTGGCTCTGCAGACTCAAAGAAGTCAGAACTCAAAGAAGGAGAAGCAGCAGAGGGGCTGATATTACGCAACGGCTCTGAGCTCTTGTGCATATAGAGAACTGCACCTTTAATATGAATACACCATAGCCACGGTAATAAGCCTGCATTAGCGCCTCTGAGTGCATATTTGCTTTTTTCCTCCACTAGAACTCTTTTGCTGCAGCCGTCCTCCTGCATAAGCAAATGTCAGAGCTCCTTTAATGTGAGTCCAAAAGACCTGGCGCCAGCATCTCGCAGAGAAAAAGGGAATGTGGAATCAGAGTTGCTACGGACGGATCATACATGCATGAGCTCTGCTGTGCTGCGAGACGTTCCGGGAGTCAGCCGCGAAGCCTTATTTTAAAAACGGAAGCTGCAAAGAGAACGCGCGGTTCAGAGTGTTGCCACACTTTCGGTTCGGGCTTTGGAACTCCTCACTCACCAGTCTTGAAACTTTTTTCTCATATTTTTGTTGAGTTGTTGAAATCTAATTAAGAAGAGACAAAAACTGATATAACATTCAAGACAAAATATTCCAGCTCGCTGTCTCAATCCTATCAAAAGAGGATAGTGTTAATATTTCCCATCTGTTTAGGTCCTTTCATATGTTGTATTAATGTCCCATAATTGAGATTATGCAGTCGGGAAATATTTGGAAAAATAGTTATTTCCCATGTGTCGAAACCTGTTTTCGATATGTAAAATATAATCGGTAATAAAAAAAAAAACCTTAATTTATACAGATGAACAAGTTAAAAGCATATTCTTGTTTTGAGTGATGACATTTTATTGTTGTCTACCTCAGACATTGACCACACTCGCAACAACCTGCTCTTTAAAATGACAAATAAATGACACAATTAGTCGACCTTCAGCCCCCCCCTTCCCTCTTCAGTCTGTGCACCTTCATTGTCTCACAAGTATGTCTCAGAGGAGAGGAAACTCACATATTACAAAAGAGACTCTGAATGTTGTAATCCCAAAACCTTCCTCTTTTATTCAACCGAGTTCCTGCACGCAGGTTGGAATGAAATTGTAAATCTCTGTTCCCAGAAAACAAGCAGAAAAAAGAAAAGAGTGAAGGACTTTTTAAAATAGTCTGACTCATTCACACATACGTGTTACACCATCCTCAAGTACACGCTGGGAATTAAACTCTTTTAGTTTTTTCCCCATAAAAGAACATCAAACGTGGTATAAATCACCTCTAAACTGGAGGAGAATGGAGATGTACATAATGTTTAATACCCTTCATTTCTTCTTGGCAGCTTTGTTCTGGCTCCTCAGTAAAATGCCTCCCACATGAACCCCTTTCATCTCCGCTCGCTTAAACATTCAAATGGAAAAAAAAAAAAAAAAAAGCCAACCCACCAAGATGCGGCAGGATTCGTCTGCCCTCGCCGCCTTTGCATTCACCCAGAGTGGTGTTATTCTGCAGACTAATGTGTGAAGCTCAGCAGGGATCAATCTCCGATTACGGGCCAGAATCTCGCCTGGGCTGAATCCAAGCTGGCTGCAGAGGGCAAATCTTCCAAATGTTTATTAACGTCCACGCTCGACACGATGTCTGGGATTATTTTTGAAACATTTATATTCCGCAAAGATGAATCCGTTTATCTAGGTGGGGAAGGTGAGTGCTTCCTGTTCAGGATGTGTTGATTTCCTACAGAGGAACCAAGCTTGAACAGTTTTCCTGTCCTTAAAGGAGCTGCTGCAGCACTTTTACCACGGATTACTTGATTTTAATTCCTGTTTGCAGTCCTTTGTTTTATTTTCTGCTCCCAGATTGAGTCCAGTTGATTAAATCTTTAGGGAAAAAGAACTTTATTCAATGTGCTTCATCAGTCGTGACCATCAAGGGCTCCACTTCAGGTCATCTCAGCTTTTTGAGCTTGGAGCGAAAATATGTTGGTTTTCCAACATTCCAAAGAGAAAAACATGTTGGCCATAGAGGGAATACTCTTTAAAGATTGAGATTTCTGCACGTTTCATGAATACTATAACATTCTCTTCTCACAGTGATTAAAAAAGGGTACACACACACACACACATATCAAAAAAAACCCATCTGAAATGTAGATATGGAGGGAAAAAAGTCATCCGATTTTTTGTAACATCTGTCAGTTTGACATTGTAGTCCCCATCTACTCACCACCTCTCCACTTTCTTTTTTCCATCCCTCCATCCTGCTTCACCCCTGCTCTCTTCTGCTCCAGCCTGTAACGATCTGGTGGCCTCGGGCAGAGACAGGAAGCCCAGCGCCATGGTCCAGGCCTCCGTCATAGATCCCCGCAAGCAGCACGTCATCTGCCATGGCTGCACGGAGATAGTGGAGGTGAGGAGCGCACACACACGCACACACACACAGACACAGACACACACACAGACACAGACACACAGCTCTCTGGGTCATTGGGTCTTGATTCATGCTCTGTCCGTCTCAACCCCCCCCCCAACCTTTTCTTTCCCTCCTCTGAACCACTGAAGTGGAAAAGACGGCGAGCGTTAACCTTCCGTTTCCTCTCCTGGTCACACATCTGCCATGTGACTGTGACTCTCGGGCTAATCCGTGTGTGTCGGTGGTCGTCCCTGTTTTTTTTTTGCCCCACAACTTTAAGTGCTTCTTTTATTACCTCCAGCATGTCAGAGCTGTTGCAGCCACACAAGTGTTTCTTTTATTTTGGCAGCAGGGAAGAGGAGGGGGGGGGGCACCAGCTGGTCGGCCCTTGTCCTACCATGAATAACACCCTATCCCCAACACACACACACACACATACACGCACTTCTTTCCATGTATGAGAGCAGATTTTCCTCACACTCATAACTTTCTGGCGCTGAAGCCGAGGCGTGCAGCTTTTCCCCCCTCAGTCCCGTCATGGGAGCAGCGCCGAGTGTGTGCGAGTGTGTCTGAGTGCGTGCGTGTGCGAGCAGGAACACAGGATGTGGTAGGGTACAGTATGCTGGCTCAGCCAACTCTGGAGACGCTCGGACTGCTGCTGGAGTTTTAAATTCACGACTGGAGAGTTTTGAATTTTGGAGCTGGGAATATGGAATGCCTTGGACTTCACAGGAACAGGGTACGTGCGGGTCCAGCCGGGTTCTGAGCATGCTACTGGTCCGGATGGTGTCCGAAAGTCAGGTTTCCAGTTGACAGATGTGAATCATCCCATCAGCTGGCGGGTCGTGTGCGTGTGTGTCTGTAGGCAACGTCCGTGTTTGCTGATCTGTTCCTCGTCGTCTGGAGACAGACAATTTGACTTGACTGGATTTTTCAGTCACATTCCGCGAATGCCAGGTTCACAACATCCTTGGCGAACGTTGACTGCAAAGTCTGCGGCTTTGGTCCTTTCGCACGTGTGATCCAATACCCACCGTGCATGAGCATGAGTTTAATGGGGAACATGAATGATGAAACGTGTCTGCCGCCGCTGTGAAGCCCTCGTTACCCCGACCCATGAATCACAACACTGGGATCGGATAAAAAAGAGCAAGATGTGAGGCAGTGAACTGTCAGCAAGTTATTTATAGGAGAAGTCAAAGAATATTACCAAAGGAGCATTAAGCAGCTCTGCTGCAGGTACACACTGCTTCTTCTTTAATTGGTACTGAAATAGCTTTAATATATAATATCCACACTTTGACCAGTGTAGACTCGGCCATTTAGTACCAGTGTTGCTGTTTTATGCTACTTCCTTTTCTTATTTAAGCTGATTTTGCTTCAGAACTCTATATTCTAGAGCAGGGGTGTCAAACCGGTTCCACAAAGGGCCATGTGGCTGCAGGTTTTTGTTCCAACCCAGCAGCAGCACACCAGACTGGACTCACTTAATCAACTCATCTGAGTCTTCAGACAGCTGACTGGTCAAACTGGGTGTGTGCTTGACTGGTTGGAACAAAAACCTGCAGCCACATGGCCCTTTGTGGAACCGGCCCTTTTGGACACCCCTGTTCTAGAGAAAATGATCTCCACAAATCTTATTTCCATTCTTGAGCTGAAACGTACTATTCATTTCAGTCATTAAATTTAAATGCTGCTACTTTCACGTTGAAGTTTTGGGTTTTAAAGCTTCTTTTGAGACCTTTATTGTGCTATATTTTCTCATTTGGGATGCTTTATCACCTAAAACCGCATAAATGTGTGTAGTAATCTATCAGAAGCAATGCTGCGGATAGCCTCGGCTCTATCTCGGTGGAGAGTGTGTGTCTGTGCGTAGCCGCTGGATCTTAATCTGCTGTCCATGAAACAGAACAGAGCTGTGACAACATAAGTGGAAAATCTAAATCCCGCCAAAGCTCCGCAGAGTTCAGAACCAAGCATCTTTGAGAAATTGGAGTTGAAGATGGCAAGAAATGTCATCCAGCTTTCAGTGGGAAAATCCCCCTAAAACGGGGGCGGTGGGTTCAGGAGCTTTCTGGAGTATTTTCCACCGCCGGTCGGGTCTGGTGAAGGAGAACCAGACCTGGCTGGAGTCCAGGATGTCCAGTTTGCTTGTTTGTGTGTCTGAGTAATTATGAGTGGTCAGGAAAAAAACAGTGTAGGAGGACTCGAGCCAGAATACTCTCAGCGTCTCAACACACACACACACACACACACACACACACACACACACACATACACACACTAATCGCTCAAACTAGCCATCCCACTGAGGTTTGCCACCCGAATGCACTGAAAGAGAGAGTGAGCAGCTGTCTCATGTAGCATGTGTCGGCCACTTGTATGACAGACGGGCTTCCTCGCGTGTGTGTCTGCCTGCGTCTGTGTGTGTGTGTGTGTGTGCGCGCGCAGAGACGGGATCAGTGTTTAAACTCAACTCAGCCCATCAGTAACACCAAGACACAGCTGAGCCTGCCAAGCATGCTGGTAAGTCTGAATGGGGCCTATTCAACCTGTGTGCACGTGTGTGTGTGTGTGTGTGTGTGTGTGCATGTGTGTGTGTGTGTGTGTGTGTGTGTACCTGCACATTATCGAGGATAAAAGCTCTCTGTGTTTTTGCCAGCGTGTGGTTCTGACACAGATCCGCTGCCGCTGAATCGGGCTGTGTGTTTTGGGTGCCGCTGAACAGAGACCGCAGAGCTTCAAAGGCGGGCGGTGGGACAGCGTCAGGATTGGTTTTACTGCGTCCCCAAACGACAAAGATTTGTTTTATTCCTCCCTCCTCCTCCCTTTCACATCAATCTCCGGGGCGCACATGTCCGGGACACTTCTGTATTCTGAGAGCTCCGCGCTTTGATTCCCAATCTCCTCGCTTCTCTTCAT
Organism: Lagocephalus sceleratus; assembly: GCA_911728415.1. NCBI lineage: Eukaryota > Metazoa > Chordata > Actinopteri > Tetraodontiformes > Tetraodontidae > Lagocephalus > Lagocephalus sceleratus. The sequence goes on along the minus strand of CAJVRN010000232.1, from coordinate 12,339,386 downwards.
TACGGGCGGGGAGGCTCGGGATTGTTGACACATCGGTCTTACCTGAGCGACAGTTTTACAGCCTTTCAGATTTTATCTATGAATAACAAAGCGTTGCATTCAGGCAGTAATCAGCCGCCGCACTGTTGTCGAGGTTGTCAGTGATGAAAAGATTAACGTTAACACGCGGAGCGGGCGGTTTCAACCCAGGGTTTAATTGAGACCTGTAGCAGGCTTCTAAGGACAGGCTGGGTAACTCATTTTGTGGTTTGGACCCGGTTCTTCCATCAGTGCCAAGTCCCAGCAGTGTTCACACATCAGGTGACCACTCGAGTTGCTCCGCCACCTCTAGACGTGTTAGGATGGATCCATGGTGTCGTTGGCGTTTATGATCACAGCCGCAGACGTGGTGCTGGATTCTTTTTTAAAAGTGATGGGTGTGGCCGTCTGGCAGTCTCTCTGCTGGTCCCATTATCAGTCCCCCAAAACCATCCCAGAGGGTAGCGTTAAAAAAAAACAACAAACAAACCCCACCCATGAGCACAGAGGAAGAGGAAGTCCCCAGTGTAAACACCAAGTCCTTTGATTCTCGGGCCCCAAATGACTTAATCTGCCCAGAACCCCCCCCCCCCAGCTGCACGCGCAGAGAAAATGACTTCTGATTCTGGGAGATTTTTCAGGTTTTAAATGGGCACTTTTTTTTTTTTTTTTTTGAGAATCCAGAAAAGCCTGGTTGTTATGCAGCTAATAGCGATCCTCCCTCTGACACTGCAGAGGTGTCTGACTGTTTCAAATCCAAACACCATTAAAGCTGCTGTAAGTGTGAACATTTATACAGCGTGATGGAAGCGAAGCCTCCGCGGGCCAGGTAGTTCAAACAGCTTCCAAGCGATGGCGGGGTATTGTCTTGCATGAAAGTTTTGCGCAAATATTGGCAAACGTGGGCCTTTTTTTTTACATTTTTTATTATTTGGTTAAAGTCCAGCCAGTGGCTGCCGTTAGGGCTGGTCCAGTCCCAGCGCCACATCGTGCCAACCTGCTGGAATCCCTCCTGCAACCGGGCCATTCCAAAGTTATGCCTCAGCTCCAGGTAGAGCCACCAGCGAGGGCTCTATCTGCTCCTCCTTTGCAGCCTAGGGAGCGGGGGGGGCATGCCTGGGGGAGGCTGACAACAGACTGAGCCCAGCTGTTTGCTCATTTAGCCCTTTGCTTCATTTGTCTTCCGGCTCTTTATCTCTTCTTTCTATTAACATGTGTGGGTCCCTACACACACGCGCGCATACACGCACACACGTGTGATCAGTTTCCATGTCTTTTTTACTGACAGGCCAACAAAGACCCCCTGTTTCTCACGGGAGTGACCTTCCCGTCAGATTACCCCGGCGTCCCCGAGATGCTTGTCAAGATGAACGTCTTTGATGCGAAGGACAAGAGCCAGGAGCCGGTAAGCAAGCAACTTTTATGCTGCGGTTGTACATGTGAAGTCCATGTTAATGAGGACCGAAATACATATTTCCACTGCGACAGGAGGACACGTTCGCTGGTCCTCACAGTTTCAGTGGGCTGTTGGAGGGCTAGTATTTGGCTTCAGGCGAAGGTTAAAATTGCAAAGTGCTTTTGGAGTGGATAAAAAGCGGCATCATCTGTGGAGTCATTTGACAGATTCGTGTCAGAATTGAGAGTTTTGAAGGAACAGGCAGGTGACGTTGATCTCACAACCCATCGATTCTGGGAAAATCAGCTAAGAGTGGAATAGATTCAGGGTTTTTAGCATAAATGGCGATTACATCACGACTGAAATAATGGAATCTTAAACGATTCCTTCACAAATGGGGTTTTTCTGTCATGCTGCCTGACACCACATGCCTTCTATCCATCTTGTGGGACGAGTTCATTCCACAAAGCCCAAAACTGCTGATCAAATCACCTTTTAAAAATGATTGTGTTTGCCATATTACCATAACAGATGTCACCTCGGCCATATTAGCAGCTACATCGTGTGTGAGTGTGTGTGTGTGTGTGTGTGTGTGTGTGTGTGTGTGTGTGTGTGTGTGTGTGTGTGTGTGTGTGTGTGTGTGTGTGTGTGTGTGTGTGTGTGTGTGTGTTTCGGCATTTCCCAACACACTCGCAGCAGAAGCAGATAAACCACATAGGGCTTTATCTTCCATCCAGCACCAGGCGTCCGGTCTGTCATCAGTCTTGCTACTGAAGTGATGAGATTCTATGTTTAGCGATGCATCAGTGTTGTCAAGATGCCAAACTCTCTCTCTCTCTCACACACACACACACACACACACACACACACACACACACACACACACACACACACACACACACAATGTTAGGAGCATAGGAGCATTGGTAAATAAGTTTTAGGCTGTTGTTTGGGTACACCGGGGCAGCAGTCAGGGTGAACCATGACCAACACCACGTTTAGCCTAATATGTAACCTGACAACTGTCATAGAAGGAGCCCATATTTAATGGAATAATCAACTGGACTGTGAGGCTTAAAAACATCTCGACCTCTTTGGACTTTAAAAATCAGACTTTCCAGGTTGATAGCATGCCTGCATGTGAGTATATGTGTCAATCTGTGTGGGGGTGGGAGCGTGGGCTGTTCTTTCTTTTCTGTTGTTTTTATCCTCTGTTAGGAACTTTTTGCTACTTTTATGAAAAGTGCCATACAAATAAAGTTCAATTTAATTTCATCCAGAGCAATGTATCTGCTTCAGACCTGCTTAGATTTAGTTATGACCTGGTTAGATTTACTTAGGACCTGGTTGGTCATGAACACTGTGGTAGGAAGGGTCAGAAGCCCTAAAAGAACATTTTACCTTCACTGTCTGAGCTGCAAACCATAAACCCAGATCACCTTTTCCCTTAAAGGAATGCTGTTCTGATTGATTAATAGTTTTTTACACACCAGAAACACAACCACATGATGAATTGATTCAGTAGAAGCCTTGAAAATCCTTGAACAGAACCCATTTTTACAACCCTAAAACAGAGAAGTGCAGAAACATAATAACCGTTAGCAGACAAACCTTGCTACTGTTTGGAATGATGGGCGGCCCTGAGACCAGACCTACTGTGAACAGCATTCCCCTTCAAGCTGCTGGCCCCAGACCCAGTTTGTTGGTAACAAAGTTGAAGAGGGAAGATGAGGCCAAGACAAACTCCACTGGCAGTTAAAATATTCTCCCAAATACTGATGCATTCATCCTGCTCCAGCTTCTGTTACACATCGTGTTTGTTCACCAAACTCTGCTAAAGCTGGCACCCCGTGCGTTCGCCACTGTGCTCGTCTCCAGCATCTCCAGATGAAAAAAACTTTATTGGCTTGAGTCCTTTTATTAATAGTCTGCGATTAGAGATGCAACTGAAATTCTGTCGCTTGTAAAACATTTCAGATATAAACTAAAATGTTTCTTTTCGTATCCAAAAAAAAAAACACTTTTTGACCTTTTAAAGGTTCCTGAGAGGAACTGATCCTGGAAAATAATCGAAATGATGATAAAGAGCTGGAACAAGAACGGACCTAATGAGGCAGAGCTGCAGAATTAAATTCAAGTCATTTGGAAGTTCTCGTGTAGTGTACCTGGACTCTGAATCATTAACTCTTTGGAGATAAACCCAGGTGGAATTAGTACAAAACAGTAATGCAGCACTTGATTTGGGGGTGTTTTCACATGCGTATGGAATATTTATGTTCCACAACACCCATGTGAGCTGACGCAGCCTAAATGATCAATTCCTCACCCCGATCATTCCTGGGAGTGGTTCTTCTGCTTCGCGGCCCTCTGCCGGGAGGTTTTAAGAGGCTGAACACATGGTTAAGCGAGCTAATGATGCGAGGTCACGTATTCACCACCGAAATGGTCTCTTAACCTTTATACTAAAACCATCTCCTCTATCTCCAATGGCACTGCGGGGAGCAGCATTGTTTTAACGTTAAGAATTTTGGACTTCACTGTTTTGTCCGACCCCCAGTACCTCCATCTCTCTCTCTCTCTCTCTCTCTCTCTCTCTCTCTCTCTCTCTCTCTCTGTACCTCTTTCTCTCTCTCTCTCTACCTCCATCTCTCTCTCTCTCTCTCTGTCTCTCTCTATCTCTCTCTCTCTCAGCCAACTAGATCAGGGCAGATGTCACTGTTGTCGCTGTTTCAAATTTGCCATTTAGATGCAAAAGGACGCCATCAGGGTGAGTCATTCCAGGTTCAGTTGGATTTCAGAAATTCCCACTAGTCCCAGCAGACCTAATGTCATGAAATTGACATTCCTGTGTTTTATTTTAAACTGCTTCCTTCTTAATTATACTTATTATTTTTACCCAGTTAGCAGTGTTGGTTCTGCTGTAGTTGACTGCCTCGCTCGGCTGAACGCAGTGTTCTAGCCTGGGCCTCATTAGAGTCTCTAAATGACATGACCCCGAACAAGACAGCCACTAAGCAGAGCAGGAATCGCTCCACTGCAGCACAATTATGCATGTGTACATGTGTCAACGGAGTGGGTGCGTGTGGAAATATGTGTGTTTTGAAAAAAGAAAAAAAAATCACCTGGAAATAGTTTCACCACATATTATATTTGTGCTCTCTGCAGCATACGCACAAAACCAGGAGGATCACAGACGGGGTTCCTTCTGCCTGGAGTCTCCTCCAGTTTAGATATTCTGAGATGACAATGGCTGCAGCGTCATGAATATTTGACAACGCTCACAGGGCTGCGGGAAGCCAGAACATGGAGGTGTGAGTCAGAGTATGGCCGGGTTAGATAGCTACCCCTCCCACCCCCACCCAAGCCCTTGTTGTCAGGGGATGACGGGCTCTGACATCTGACCTGGAACTGAGCTGACAGAGGCTCCCAGGGGGCCACTGAACCCTCCAGCTTCCAGTGTGATCAGTGAATCAAACGCTCTTCACTCCTCTTTAAAATCCAGATTAAAGAGTTGGGGGGGATTTTTTTGTTGTTTTTTCTTTCTTTTTTTTTTTTTGTCGGGTGTGTCAAACCCGTTTACTCTGCTTTTGCCCGAGTGAGGAACAAGAGACAAACAAATATCGCAAAAAGCAGCAAAAAGCAACTATGCCTTCTGCCTTTCACATGGCTGAAGTAGAAAAGGGCCTACGTAGCATTGAAGCAGTTTGTTATACCTGCGTTCAGAGTTTTAAAACATGGTAGTTATTCTCATCAGAAGCAAGAATTTGGCTCTTTTAGAAGTCAGATAAAGGCCTCGAGTGCATATCATAATCAAAAATTTCTGAACTATTTGTTAGTGGGAGGCTTCCTCTCTGACAAAAGGGATGTTTTTGTCTGCAGGCATGTTCCTCAGTGTTCTTCAGAAGAATTAGGCGGCTATCTGGGGAGGCGCTCTTCCCTCTAATCACGTCCTCACTGATCGTATCTTTAAAATGAATGTGTTATTCATCATTTCCTGTTGCAGCTTGGTCATTCTCAGAAAGTCACAGCCACATTCATCCATTTAAAGCAGACACAGGCAGGTTCTCTTCAGCACAGCGTGACAGTTGTCTGCATCGTGGGAAGTCCTGAACCAGTCAGTCAAATGTTACTGGTCCATGGGAGGACTCGGGATTGTGGTTTTCTCGTGCAGCATTTTCAAAGTTTAACTTGGTCGAGTGGTGTGGTGGTGTGGTGTTTAGCACCGACGCCTCACAGTAAGGCCCTCGGTTTGAAATCCTGGATGGGATGGAGACTGGGGACTTTCTATTTGGAGTTTGCGTGTTCTCCCTGTTCCTACATGGGGTCTCTCCAGGTACTTTGGCTTCCTCCCACAGTCCAAACACAAGCACAATTTTGGATTAGGTTGATTGGTCACTCTAAATTGTCCATAGGTGTGAGTGTGACTGGTTTATTGTCTCTATATGTCAGCCCTGTGACTGACAGGTGTCCAGTCCAGGGTGGACCCCGCCTTCGCCCAATGTGCTAGGATAGGCTCCAGTCCCCCCTGTGACCCTCAGTGGAAGAATAAGTGGAAGAAAGCGATGGATGGATGGACTCAAAAGGTCAAAGTCCAAGTGTAAAGCACACGCTGGCTTTTTTTTGTTTGTTTGTTTGTTCTGTAGTCAAATGCAGCCGAACATCCTGCAGACAAGGGGATCAATTTTACTTCATCAGACATGGTTCTAATTAGAACTGGACCTTTTGTGGGGGATCTATTGTGTCAAAGAGCAAAGGATCAATAAGATAGTTAGTCAGAACAATCTGGCCGAATATAGAGTGGTAGGCAGTAGTGGAAACAGCATCACTGGCGTGTTTCCAGTCTAAAATTTGGTGTGTCACTCAAACTCTCGCCACGCACTTTTAAGACCGAAACAACAGTGTGCACCTTTTTGTGCCAGGTGTTGAAATGATGGCGTCTCAAGGGAATGTTTGACTGTGCGATATTAGCCACATCGCAGGAGTTTGAGGAGCAACTGCCCCACGTTGAATTGTTGCTCCAGTTATGAGCTGCTGGAGTATGGAGAATCCCAGTTAATCCCAACCCACCAATAACCGGGCTGTGTAAAAGGCAAACCTGACGTACTTTTGGTACGGCTGCTTGCTTTTAGCTGAATGACTGTCAGATTGGAGGGGTGTTCACACCCACCCCACCCCACCCCACCCTGTCAGTGCCGGAGTCGCCAGAAATGAAAAGGGAGGGGGCTGAGAGCAGCAGAGCAGACGCTGAGAGGCATTTAGGGGGCACACACAGACACAGGGACCACATAAACACACTCGCACAGGATCCAATCTCAGAGATATCCAAGAAAGGTCTGGGCAGTGATTTGGTGGATGGCTGAGCAGTGATAACCTAAGAGAGTAGCGCGCCTCCGATAAGGGCCGTCTGGCCTCTGATGGCTACTTTGCCCCCTCCTCGCCATCACCGTGGCAATGTCATCCAATGTCAAACGCTCAAAGGAACGCCATTGGAATTGACAGTAGTAAGATCAGTCAGGATCCTCTTCTCTTCCCGTGCTCTCCCGCAGCTCTGGTGACTCAGAACCACAACGTCACCTCGGGGGTTGCTAAACTGCACCTTGATTTCATTATTTACGCTCGGCAGCCTTCAGCTGCTGCTCCCTGTCACCATAACCAATGTGAAAGGGGCTTTTGATTGGCGGTTTTGCCTTTTAAATAGACACACATTTATTTTCACAGCCATAAAAGCCGAGCACATTAATTATTGGGGGTGGTGATTAATTTATACCCCTTATTTGCCTTATTTTACAATTCATTTCAGCACCTCATCCTGTTGTGACATTAAAGGTTGACTCTTAAATTGCACCTGCTGGTCGCAGAATACAGATGCAGCAAATGGACGTCAGACTGCTCACGGCTCTTCGCCAAAATAAATAAATAAATAATAAAATGGATGGATGAATAGATCTGCTGGCTGCTGAGACACTCAAGTGGTTTAGTCAGGATTACAGAGCGCTGCAGTGGTGGGGATGAGGCGGGATAATATCTACTCTTCAAACTGTTCCAACAGTACAGTCGCTGGTCGCAGGGACGAAAGCAAATTCCTTTCCAAGATTAATGATGCAGAGAGTGCCGCACGTGACGCGCAAATACGGCCTCTGGTTACAGGTTTCAGCAGCAAAGGAGGAAACGTGTGTGGAAAATATGCGACGATAACACCTGTCAGTCACGACCATGTCAGAAAAGCTGCGTTTCACTTGCGAAGGGCAGACATTTTGCCTGTTGCTCCCAGCTTCACAGGACTGTTTGAGGGTTAAGACGTTTTTAGGGGAAGGTTCAAGATAGATTAGGGTTAGGGTTGGTTTGGGTAAAGGAATTCATCATGCCTGTCAAAGTCTTTACAAAGATAGAAGTGCAAGGGTGTGTGCGTATAATAACACCCTGACTATCACCAAAGGGTTTACAATAACATATATAATATACTGTACTCGCACCCTGTAAACTACGTTTATATATTTAATTTCAGATTCCAGCCTGACAAAAACAAGAAACATCCAGTTGTGCCACAGAGGCATTAAAGTTAAACTCATGTGAACCTCCAGCTGTTTGACCAGTTCTTTTTTTTAATTCTATTTTTTCCATTTATTTTCTCGTTTCCACAACAGTGTAAACAGCCTCACAGGCAGTGTTGCTGATGTTTCTGGATGCTGGCAGCCTTTAATAGGTTTACAGCTTTACAGCACACAAAGAGTAGAGTAAAATAACTCATGAAAGAAGATCTGGTTTTCTCCAACATTAATTTTATTTTGATTATTATTACTGAGTAACACATCTGTGTGTAATATTTCTTTTTATTTTATATTGCATTATAACAATGGTTTTAAAGCTACCCAGGGTGTTTAAATATGCCCACTTGCCACAAAAAGCTTCTCAGCATCTTGATCTGTTGTAACGAGACTTAGATTGCCCTCAGCTCCACCCGTTATTTGCTAAAAGGAATAAAGTTCCCCCAATAAATTTAACATAAAACCTTATATGTCAGCAGAGCTGCCATTCTACCATCCACCTGCAACAGCAGTGCAGCTGATAGATGTTGTAAAGGTTCCTCACCGAGATGATCAGAACGCTTCTCTATTCTGTTGTATATTTCTTTTCAGCTGTTGGCAGCATGAATATTCACACCTTGAAGGAAACCCACACTGTAATCCCCGAACTCAAAAACTCACAGCCTTTTGTCGAAGTTGACCCTCCCTGCCGATAAATCTACGAATACTTCGAACAAAACTCCGACGGTTTGATTCGCAGTCCTTTCTTCTGACATGAAACTTTAAGCAAAGCAGTTCAGCTTCTTGAACAATCCGATAACTACTTGATATTGGAGTGCACCTTTTTCCAGAAAACTCATGTCTGATGTACCCCCCCCCCACACACACACACCCCTGTCACTGCCAACCCCCCCATCTCCCCAAGGTGAGATTCGTCTGTATCCTTTTCACAATGCATTATTCATTCCGAACTTTAATCAAATATCCTCTGCACCAATCACCCCAGACAACCCCCCCACCCCTTCCCCCACCCCTTCCCACTCCTCCACCAATCGTGTCGGCACGTTATCAACCTGGTGAGTTAGCGGGTCACGGGTAAACTTGACGCTTGGCCGACTCTCTTTATCTCTTCTCCCCCCCAAAAAAGTAGCGTATTCGTTTTTCAATAGGTGGAGGGGAGAAATAATAAGGGGAGGGAGGGGTGCTTAAGAAAATCCCCTTTCTGCCTGGCTTACTGTGAGTTTTCGCAGTGTAATGGTTTCCTTTGAGAGAGCTGGTGGAAAGCACTGGTGTGTGTGTGTGTGTCTGTGTGTGAGAGTGTGTGTGTGTGTGTGTGTGTGTCTGTGTGTGAGAGAGTGTGTGTGTGTGTCTGTGTGTGTGTGTGTGTGTGTGTGTGTGTGTGTATGTGTGTGTGTGTGTGTGTTATTTTCCATGGCTAACTAAGCTTACTGATGAGCTTGCCAGCCCGGCCCATGTCTTATACAGCGTGCGTATAAGTGTTTAAGAGTGTGTGCATGTGTAAGCCCATGGACAGACGCCATCCGTAGCTGTCGGCGCCATCTCTCAGCCCAGCCAGGGCGGAATTGAAATCTCAAAACTGATCGATTTGGAGCGGTGCAATAGTAATTCATCGCCTCCCCTGTGACGCCCGCTAATCAACGCTGAAGCATATCATCATTTGTGCATCAGTCTGCCTGTTTTTGTTGATGGAAGCGAATAAATCTTTATTTGCGTCTCCTCCTCCTCTCGCGCCAGATGAGGCAAACAAGCGCGGGGCGGAGGAGTCCTTGTTGCCGCTTTGGAGTTTGGTTCTGTTGGAGTACGTTGAATTATATGATAATCAGAAAGCTTTTAAACATCTCGGTGAGGCGTCGATCCGCCCCTCGGGATGTACTGATATATTTGTTTTGATTCCCCCCCCCAACATTCATATGCATAAGCAAAATAGCAAAAACAAATTCTAGATGTAGATATTTGCCTCTTTTACCCACCAAGGACAGATTTACTTCCAAGTCGTGCCTTCAATCTGGCTTGTGTTGTGTGTTGCTGATGGTGTTCCACATCAGCTGGCAAATGTGTCTTTTAGGCAACCAACATGACCGCCGGAGTGCCGAGGAACAGAAATAGCTGGCAGCTGTTGCTCCTCTCCCACTCGTTCCTCCGTCGTCTTGTTAGCGGAGTCAAGGTGGTGCGAGCTGAGTGAGTGACCTCCTCTGTTTGGATTCAGCTGTGTGCGTTAGAACAGAAGAGACGCCCGGGGTAGCCGGAGCCTCCCACGCTGGGCGGCCCACGTGGTCCGACACCGACACACTTGTGCATAATTGATCCCCACAGTGGCTCCGACTCCTGATGGCGTGGCTGGGGAGCGGCCTTCGCCCGTTTGGCGTCAGGTTAGCACGAGAACGAAGCCGTCCTCCTGTGGGTCTTGTGGGAAACATTGACGTGCTGAAGAGTCTACAGCCCTGATGGGTAAAAGCTCCGGTTCCCCCGAACACGTTAGAGGCAATGTACGCCAGATTTGAATGTACAGCCTATTTGGTGTCGATCCCAACTCCGTCTGGGACTGGTAACCACCTCTGGGCTGCACCACTGATCTCGGTAATTGTCTCGCACTCTTCAAAAGGAGCAGAGATGGGGTTTGATCTGAGCTGTTTACTTTCACAGCCCCTATAGCCCTGCTCTCTGAAGAAGAGGGCTATTAACCACTTCAGGCGTGAGCTGGCGTATCGGAGCACTGCTCCTCCATGCGGGTCTGTGTTTGTGCACTTCCAAAGGAAAGAAGAGGTGGTCCAGACTCAGCCTGCAGCCTCGGAGGACCTTGGGGCAAGCTGCCGGCTTCTTGCTATTACACAGGGATCGGGAATAACGTCCCACACATTAGCCTGTTGCGGACGTTTCGCTGAACCACAGCTTTGTTTTTGTTTTCGGCTGCCAAACGCTGAAAGACTCAGACATGTAATCTGAAAATATTTTTTATTAAAAAAAAGAAATGACAACAAACAGGATGTCAGTGGATCACAGGCTTCCTTCCACCCTCATCATGCAGCCCTGTCACCCTCGCTGCATTGGCGGGCTCTCACAGGAACCGCAGAGTCACAGAGGTGGAAGCTGCGAAAACCGCAACCTGCCGGCGCACTTAGGAGCTAACAACGGAGAGAGAGGAGGGCAACTGGAATTCAACTTTGTCAAATCTGCTTCCACGGCACTCACGGCTGCAGAGGTGATTCCGGTGGGGGCGGTAATGTCTGCGGCCTGTGTAGCAAATCGTGTTTACAGAGTGAGTGAGAAAGCCTTGACACCTAGTCAGCAGCAGGATTAGCCATCAAGGTTTATGGGCCAGCAAAGAGCGTGTGTGTATGGTTGTGTGTGTGTGTGTGTGTGTGTGTGTGTGTGTGTGTGTGTGTGTGTGTGTGTGTGTGTGTGTGTTTGTGCCGCATATTTCCAGCGTCAAAACTCGAGTCTCCAAAAGCTCACGCCTCCATACGCAGCTTTGTCAGTAGGCCCGGAGCCGAGCTCGCGGGCTCCTGCCAGAAAAGCGCGACTTTCCGAGTTGTCCGTGACGTGGCGAGGCAAGCGCACGCTGCCAAAACATCATTAAAAGTCAGGAAGAACCAGGACAGAGAGGATGATGAGACGGCGGTGGGAGGAAGGGCTCCGTGTTTTGGGGGCAAGCATTGACATGCTGAAGAATGTTTGCCGGAGTAGGTGTATGTGTTTCCTCTCTCCTGTCGGTCCGCTCTCCGAGTTACAACACACTTGAAGAACGAAGGATACGTGAAGAAAGAAGGATATTAACTCATTTAGGAGCCTGCAGATCTTGAGGCACTTCTAAAGCTACGTTCAACTGTGCAATCTGATGGCACCCATCTGTCAGTGAGTATTTACTTACATTAGAAACCTTTTACTGAAACTGAAGAGTATCCCCTCTTCAGGATTCTTTGTATTTTCTTCCAGGTGTGCTTAATAATAATAAGAATAAGAACAATAATAGGAATAACAACAACAACAACAACTTTAATTTATATAGTGCCTTTCAAAACACCCATGGACCCTTAACAAAACAGGCAATTCAAAATTATGTCATCCATTCAGTGGAAAATTTCCAGCTTCCCTATAGTACTATATTCCCTATATATAGTACAGAGTGTGATGAAACCGACTGTGATGGTGATTAAACGTGCCACTGGAGTCTACGTGTCCAACAGCTAGCTAATTAAGCGACTGCAGAAAGTATTGGCAACGCTGCGCCAGAGTCCTCACTCTGATATTAAAGTATTGATTGTGTTTTTAACCATTATGCATGCTAATGTGTCCCCTGCTGCCCCCCTGCAGTTATCCCCTTTCATTTAGCTTCAGTATGGATTCCCTTTCTACTCTGCACGTGTTCTCCTGGCGATTTACTCCTGTTAGACTCCGGAGAGATAAGAATTATCACTGAATTATAGAACTATAAAAGTTAAAGGATGGAAAGCCACGCCAATTAAGAGCCCCCTCTTCAAGATTTTACACTGGGTTATCTCACCGAGGCAGAAAAAGATGATTTCGCTTTCACTTCAGCGGGATCTGAAAACAAACGGCATGCCAGTTCACGCCAAGAAAAACTTTTATCGGCAAAGAAATCACACATACAAGCGTGCAGAACAAAAGCAGAACCTGCTGGAGGGAACCACGATGATCTCCTGTACCAATATCCATCTGGGGTATCTGAGCCCACAAATTCTTGGGCAGAAACTTTAGAATCGATGAAATGAGCTTGTGTAGTAAGTGGAGCATGTGCGCCAGTGCAGTCATGGAAAAATCATAAAAAACGTGTCAGCTACATTTTAGGGCTTTTCTGACAACCTTGCTGCAACTCGAACAAAGAACAAAAGCTTCAGGGCCCTTGTTCATGGAGGGTTTTCTGCAGACTGCCACGAGGTGCACCAGTAATGCGTGTGAACAAGAGATAATGTTCAACTGGCTGAGAGTGCTGGTTTCGTTTTCAACAAAAAGGGAAAAAAAATGGAGGAATTTAAATGAGCCGAGTTTCTCCCTCTGAAAGCCTCGGCGTTTTCTGACCGCAGGTAGCCTGCCTGCCTTTAGTGGGTGATCCTTTCTCCTGCTCTACAGGAGTTTGAACTGGGACTTTGAACTTGACCTCAAAAATGTTGTTTCGCTTAACTCACATGTCAATGGAGACTCAAACGCCCTGTTTTTGAAAGAGCGTTACCCTGTTTTTTTTTTGGGGGGTTAGCCAGAGGCAGCCCCCGCGGGGAACACTAATGACCTCCAAGGGCCAGAGTGTTTGTACATGACACCTTCACAGGACACACACACACACACACACACACACACACACACACACACACACAACACACAATTAAGAGTCTCCGAGCCCCGGTGTGCATGGTCGCAGACGGCTGGAGGCAAACCCTGCATGGATAGACCCCGAACCTCGTTGTTATGGGTGACAGTAAACCGCTACACCACCGTGCTGCTGTGCGCTAACAAAGGTTTTTAATTGGCGCACGGGTGCGCGTCCGTGTGTGTGCGTGCGTGCGTGCGTGCGTGTGCGTTGTGTACCTGCTCTGGGTGATAAGAGCGCGATCTTTGTCCTACCGAAATTACTCGGCGCAGGTGAATTGAACCCTGCTAAATCCGGGGGCTGCTCAGTTTAAAACCCGTCTGCCCCCCCCACACACACACACACACACCTCCCATCTTTCCCCTCCGTGGCCGCGTTTGTGTGCTGATGGCGTCTTTCCGAGCGGCCCCCGGCCGCGCACGGCCGCGCACACCCCCGCGTCAGCGCCGTCCCGTGCGGCCGGAGCTCCCGCGAACTCGCACCGCTGTAACAAGTGTCGCTTTTCCTGTGAGCGAACTGAGTCACAGGCGACAAAGGAAGTGTGACGCTCGGCCGTCTCGCTCCGACTCACTCTTTCTTTTTTTTTTCTTTCTTTTTCTTCCTCTGCAGCTCTCTGTCATCCCGTATAGCTGTCACCCAATAATTGTTTGTCTTCCTTCCTTTCTGGCTCTTCCCCTGCTGTGTTGTCCTAACCTCCTCCTCCTCCTCACCCTGCTCCACCTCATCTACTTGTACTTGTCTGCTCCCTTCTCTCTTGTGGTTTCCTCTCTCTCTCTCTTTTTTTTCTCTCCCCCTCTCTCTCTCAGTCTCTCTCTCTCTTCTCCCTCTCCCCCTTCTCTCTCCATCTCTCTCCCCCTCTTTCTCTGTCTCTATCTCTCCCCCCCCTCTCTCACTCTCACCAGCCCGTCTCACCAGTCTCTCTCTATCTCTCCCTCTCTCTCGCCACTCTCCTTCCTCACCAATCTCTCTCTCACTCTCTCCATCTCCCCTCCTCACCAGCCCCCCCCAGCGCCCATCCTCGGAGGCTGCAGCCCTCCTCTCCTCTCTCCTCTCTCACGTGTCTTCATGTTTACAGTCTTTGCACCTCTCTGCTCTCTAAGCCGTCGATTTGTCGCGCACGTACGGAATTTCCCGAACCGAGTCCTGGAGGGGGGAGCTGTGTAGGAAGATCACTCTGGTTCACATTTAGACGAAGAAAGAGGACGCGAGAGCTCTTTGCCTCTATTTTTTCTCCCTCCCGAATGTCAGCCTGCCTCTTTTGGTTAGCCTCACTTCATCTATGATGCCTATAGTTCCTCTCTCACTGTCTTGCTGGATTACTCGTCTGTGTTGCCAGGACCGTGCGCAGCGAAACTGTAAGTGGACTTCCTCATGTTTGCTTTCACCGATTGTCTCTCAGCCCTCTAAGTTCCTGCATCTGTATTTTTACCCCCCCCGAACACTCACGCACCGCTGTGCGGGTTGAAACGGCACGTCTGGAGATCTCCGGCGACTTAATCAGGGCACTTTGTAAAGTCCTATCTGGGGTGAAGGAGCCGCGTCTCCGTGACTTCCCTCGGTGTGAATCTGCGCTGTATTCCTTTTGTGCGTGCGTGCGTCTGTGTTTGTGTGTTTGTGTTTGTGTTTGCTTGGGCGTGTGTCAGAATTGTCAGATCCATTGCCGAGTGTGCGCTCGTCTTCCCCAGATCCACCGCAGTCTGCGTGCGCGCGTTCGTGCGTCCGTCGGCGTGTGCGTGTGCGTGTGTGTGTGTGTGTGTGTGTGTGTGTGTGTGTGTGTCGGTCTTGTCAGTAAAATCAATACATCTACATCTTGAATTGGACCGTTTAACTCTGCCAAGTATCACGTTGTAACTGTGCCGCCCCCCCCCCCCCCCACACACACACACACACACCCGGTCCGCAGACAAGTGCGCGGCACAGCCTGCAGTCAGCCCCGTGCGCTCCTGCGGGAGTGTGCGGTGCGTGCGTGTGTCCGTGTGCGTTTCACCGTGCATGTATAAAAGACCGGCCAGCAACCGACGCTTTATTTTAAAAGTGAGCGGAGGTGATCATACATCAAAAGTGTCCCCTGTAGTTTGCAGCCAGCGAGTTCAATGGCTCCAGTCGAGGGAAGGAGCCAGAAGACGGATGGAAAAGGGAGAGAGTTATAGCATGTGAGAGGGGAAGGCAGGAGGACCATCGCCATCAATCCTCCGTGATCCTGGAAGAGCATTATTTGTCTTCTCGGCTGCGCCCCGCTCCCGTCCACCGCCCATTTGCGCGCGGCGCAGCCTCTCAGATCTCCAGTACGAGGACCAGAAGTCTCCGGAGCTTCATTACTTTTAAAGTGTTTGTTGCGAAGGGCCATAAAAAAAGAGGCAAAGGGATGGATTTCCAACCCCATTTGCAAGACGCTCTCAAGCCCGTGAACGAGGGCCACACGGAGACGCAACTGTGCGCAGCCCGATGGCCCTCGCTTCTCTCATGCTCTGAGGTTATTGGGGCGAGTCAGGATTGGCCGTGATACATCAGGGCTGGAGAATGATGCAGGGGTCCTCGTTCTGTTTAATTCATGCTCGGGGTTGTTTGTCTGGGTGAACGTGCTTTTAAATTTCAACAGCATTGAATGATGCATTATGTTGTTTTTGAACAATAATAGCTGCGTTTCGCTCCCATCAGTCTCTTTTTGTACCACATGAAGGCCTGAGTCTCTCGGTTTGCCTAATTATAACTCAGCCCAGACTCTGTGTGTGTGTGTGTGTGTGTGTGTGTGTGTGTGTGTGTGTGTGTGTGGGTGGGTGTTAAGAGCAGTGGAGTTTACTGTAAGACTTTGGACATTCGTAGGAAGTAGCAGGGAAATGCTCGGGGAACAGAGGTTTGAGAGAAAAGGTCAGCAGACAGGATGCCCTTTTTTAAATCTGATACAGGGCGACGGCCAGTCCGGTAGCAACACGTGGCGGTGAGCGGAGCGGCGCGGTGTCAGAATCGACGAACGAGACACTTTTAATCAGCAACGCGCCCGTCTCGTCTTTACGCCAAACGGCGCCTCGCTGATGTGCCCGTTCCGTTGCTGATCGGCCGGGCTCAGACATGACCCCCCCCACCTCAGACACATCGCGCGGGCCTCAGTCCCAGCTTGTCAAACGACGGCGGCCGCTCGCGCGCTGCCTCTGGGCTCACCCGGTGGCGTGACAGTTTGGCCACCTAGCATCGCGCGCACGTAAGAGACCGCCAAGAAGATGTAACACAACATAAGCTTCCAATCGTAGCGCCTAAATGGTTTTTTTTTTCTTTTCCGGAGTAGCTTTTTGTTTTCGCGGTGATCCAGATTTTGACATACGCTCACCGCCTTTCGCACATTCAAACGTTATTCATAAAGCAAAACTAAATGATTCATAAGTTACTGCAACAAAGTGTTTGGCAATCCAAGTCCAAACCCACATTAGGCTGTATTACAGCAGCATAAATCTGCCTTCCGTCCACCTCCGGCCACTTTTAACGTTGGTAATGAGAAACGTTTCTGGCACTTGTAGGCACGATTGATGAGTTTGGGGCGTTAGTCAGTCATTTTAAATGATATCTGTAGCCTGCAGTTCTCTGTCCACGCAACTGGAGCCGGGCGACGTTGCCTGGACCTATCGGGTGTCTCCAGTGGACGCGTCTCGTTTTCCGTGGGCTGGAGTCGGAACGCCGCATCATCCTCTTTCAACATCTGAAACTCGAAACTCGTTCCTGCGTTTTTCTTTTGTTGTCTGTTTTTCTTCTTCTCGTCATCCTCACTAGAAAAGACAAAATCGTCTTGTGTTGTATTTCTGCACCGTGGAGCCATCGCGTGTGTTTTTATCGCACAAATAAAAAACAAACGGAGCTCAGCTGAGCAAGCAAACGGAGGAAAACTAAGCTTTCTAAGGAAAGCGTGCACGTGCGCCTTCATGTATTTTTATTTTTGGTCTGACAGTGGAGCAGTAGATGTTTCTAGCTGCCGAGATTCTGCCCCGATGGCGCAGGAGCAGGAATTCTCTGTGCGCACGTTTGGCCCTGTGTCGAGATAAGCGCGTACGCGCACGTGCCCTTTCTAAGAATGTGGCTCTTCCCCTCGATGTTATTGATGGGCTCCTCACCTTCGTCGCTCCGGCTGACCCAGTTTTTACCCGCCGACACCCTGATGTTGAAGCCGAGCCTGCAGCGTGTTGCGCGAGAAAGGAAAAGAGCGCGGAGGGCGAGAGCAGGAGCCTTCTGTCATCTGCAGAAAATAGCCCCTTGGAAGTCCATTTGAACCGTTTTATTTTTATTTAGTCAAACTCTGAAATTCTTCCTGAAGGGAACTCACCTAAAGCCCTTGAAGAGTGATCGGAATAGCAACGTTTCCCTCAAATGCGAACCGCATCCTTGTTGGCAGGATCAGCCCAGTGCATCGATTATGACGGAGTCTTCCGTTCTTGTTCTGCATGTCCAGAATTAGGAGTTAATTTTCAACGTACGGCACAGCGAGTGTCGCCCTCTAAAGGCCCAGAGTGGCTCCCTGCTTTAAAGACGGCAGTCTTCATTATCTTTGACACTTCTTTCACACAAATCTGAAGGAAAACATGGTGCCGACCTTTTGTTTGCCGTCTTGTTTACAGAGCTGTTTCCTGGGCAGCGCCACGTTTTCCGTAAGTGATCTGCTGAGGGCCAAAGATGAGCGTCTCACCTTGAGTCTCAAGTAAGTGCATGTTTTGTTGTACTTTATTTGTCCCTGCAGGCTAAATGAAACTCTCACTTTAGAGCGGGATGACTTTGCACAAGACCCCCGTAATTATTAACATGTTAGGACATGGGGTTAAAAAAAAAAAAAAACATCCTCAACACAACTGCCAGAAAAACTAAAATGAGAATAAAATGACTCTAAGGACACACAAAGAGAAACACGCACATTTCATCAAAAAAGGGACCCGGAACATTTTCTTTTCCAAGGACATTTTGGAATATTGCGTACATACAGTAAACACGTAAGGGCAGAGCTGTAAATCATGTGAACTGAATCATTTGGCCACATGCTGACGTGCATGCTGATTGTCAAGGACACAAGACGGGAATAAATGGATGCATCTGATGGCACATTCAGAACTTCAGCACCTTTAAAAACATAATTATTCATTTTGCAAAGCCAAGATAATTTTTTTGTTATTTCCTTTTCAGTTATCTTGCTCTTGACAAGATTAATGCGCCGTCCACCTTTGGAGGTGCATGACATGATTGCAAGTTTTGATATAAATGCCCACCGAGGTTTGGCCACCAGGAAATGGTATTTAATGATGGTTCTGTTTTGTATTTGCGGTGATTTTTGCTACAGACAGAGTGTTCTTTAATTCGAGGTCAGGTGAATTGCCATGAATTATTCATCGCGAAAACACGGCAGCGACTACTCTTTAACCTGAGTGACACCAAGTTTAAATAGAAACTTGGCCCTCGGAGTTTTGGATGAAACATGAATGGAACCAATTATTCTCACCTGGTCTGTTCAAAGGACAGAGGCAGTGCAGATCACGGCGCTTTAAAAAGAGCGCTCGTCTCATAAAAGGACGGGCCTGTGATCTACAACCCTCCGGCCCATCAACAGCCGCATCTCCATGCATATAAACAAATGCATCAATATTTAACTGACAAGGAGGTGTTCTCGCGCGTCGCCCCGCGTGTAAAAGAGGTGCGCTCACTGTCGGGCAGGGCTTAGGAGATAAAAAAGATTAATTGGTTGCAGATGGGAGGAATAATGCAAACTAATAATGGCCTCACCTCCCGACAGGACCAGCCGAGATCTGCTCCGTTCTTTCCTTTGTTTTCCTGCACATGCAGATCGGCCCAGGCGCAACAGAGCTGCAGCTGGATGGTTTCACTCAGGTTTTTTAATGTGCCCTTAAAGGAGTGTCAATAAAAGAGCACGCTGAGGCCATAAAGCCTGGACCGCACCAAAGGTTAAAATAGCCTTTGTAAATTACTGTTGAAAGACAATGTGAATAAAAAGGGGAACTCAATAGTTGTAGAAACTAAAGAGTAATGATGATAAGTTGCTGAAGCTCTGTCAGGATCGATGCAGGGAACATTGATCGGTCCTCCAGGTGATCCGGTGGCTCCATCACCTGTTGAGGAGAACCACATCGGTAAATAAAATGGAATTTGCTTCCTTTCCAGCAATCCATATTTGTGTCTCTGGACCATCCTCCGCCTTTTTCCTCGACTCCACAGTGCAGGTCACTGGTTAATTGGTTAATTGTGTGTTCACGGACGGCACGGCTCTCTGCCTGCGTGTACTGGACCCAGGTTATTTTTTCCTCTCCAGCAGTCACGCTGGACTGCTGTGTTTCTGCTTCATTTTGCCGTTTGGCTGTGGATTATTTCCCAGGGATAATCTGATGTCCCACACTCCACTTGCTTTTTAAATAACATAAACAGCAATTTTTTTAAATGTCAGCAGCGCTCTGTTGTCTCAAGGGTGCTGTTATCTTTGTTCCAGCTCTCTCCCCCTCCAGACTGTGAATACTACACGTCCAGGAACATCTTGTAAGGCAGCGTTTCCTAATTTAAGGGTTATCGATTTTTGTTTTTTCACAGTTTGTTTGATGTCTACTGCTTGATGAGACACGTATTCAGTATTCAGCATCGGTCTTGAGCCCATAATGTTTCAGAAAAAGTATCCCCAGTCTATCACATTCGCTTTTTTAATGATACGTGAATATTCTCCACTAAAGGTTGGGCCCCATGCCATTCTGGTTACTGTGTCTGATTCCCAGGAACAAGTGGAAACATCAAACAAATGAAAGCAAAAATATAATGTCCCACCTTGGCCTTATCAAAAAAACTGCTGCTTCTGCAGATGACATCGCCTCACTGGTCTAATTATCTTGGCTTTTCGGCTTATTTTCTAACAGATCTGCGTGTGGTCAGAGCCAGAAGATGAGCTTTAGCTGCAGAGTTGAAAATAATTAAGCCAGACGTCGTTCCTCCAACCATAAAACTGCAGTAGTTTATCTCAATTTGAACACACCTTATTCCCATTTGCGGGCTTATTTCTGTTTAAACGGTCACCAGAATGCATCAGTAATATTTTCTATATAAACCGAAACACTTGTATGGCATTGCTGGTGGGGTTGCTGCTGTGCCGCCTGATGCATATGCAACACACAAACCACACACACACACACCTCGGGTCATTGCCGCAGGCCCCGACACCACAGCCGCGACACCATTGCTGTGCGTTCACACGGTTCTGGATCAGAGGCTCAGTTTTATGGCCATTACAGTTGGATGTTGCAGCAAGTCGTTTAATTCGGCCGGACTTTGCTCGGCCGTGGGACTACTTTATCTCCAGGAGGCGAGGATTGATTGCCCTCAGTCAATCTCAAAACCAATAGGACCACGAGCAGCTCCTCATCACAAAGCTCCAGATTTATATTCCAGCAGAAAGTACAGAGAAAATTGGTGTTTGACCAGCGTTGTTGCGTGGATGTGACTTTTACTTTGCCCCCCCCCCCATGAAGTCTGCTCACTTCTCTTATTCCTTTAATTGCATTTGGCATCTTGTCGCTTTTCTTACGACTTACAGACATTTTCATCTGTGGCCAGCTATGTTTATGACAGTTTATGTGTCTTGTTTGTGATTTGATGATGCCTGACACTTTCCACCCAGATTAAATGAGAGTTGGACACACTGACTTGGCTCGAACGGTTATCAAGCTAACCCGAGCAAAGTACTGACACTCACTTACACGACAGACATGCAGCAAAATTAAATACTCCTTTGAAGTTTGGGCTTGCAAAGAGCAGATTTTGGTTTGAAAGGGAATTATTTATGACCCGTTTGGTTATTTCATGTAGTTGGCTCCAGTTTGCCGTATTTGAACGTTGATCTTCCAGGCCGCGTTTCGGAATTTGCCGAAATGAATTTGAACTCCTCGACGGGGAGCGTCGAAGCTGGAGACTGCGTGACACTGCAAAGCGTGAAAACAACCACTGTGCAATCAAGAGCGGGCTGTTTATGTGGCTCTGATGTTATCTGTTGCCCCAAGTAAAGTCTGCTTTTAATGTGCTTTACAGCTGCACCGTGAAGATCCTGCACACCCCCATAGCGTGCACGCTGTGGTTGTCACGTAGCCGGCGCTGCTATGTGGGACAGAACCACTATACGACACATGAAAAATTGCACAAGTAGGCAACAGCTATTTTCTTCCTGTCAGGAAGGATGTGCTGTTGTGAGCGTTTGGACGTCGGTGCCAATCTGCAGTTAGCTCGTGCGCTCGGCTCCGTCTGAACTGATGACATTTGCACAAATTCGGAGCCACCTGGCAGTTTTTGCATACGTGATGAAGAGCCCGAAGCGCTCTCAAGGACACATTCAGAGGAAGACGGTAGAACAGCAAGCTGAATGTTGTCCACTGCGGCTCCAGAGTCCTCCCTTGTTTTCATAGTGACAGATCCCCGCTGTAATCGCGCTACAGCTTTAAGTGAACCCTCCCAACTAAACACTGGCTCTGCCCTGTTACATGCACAGGCTGCAGTAAATCTCTCTGTTTGTGTGTTACATAAACTCAGACTCTTTACCTCTGACCCTCGGGGACATCAATCACAGGATCTACTGTAGCCTTCCAGATGAGGCACAATCTTGGCTGATCTATTACAAATGAGTGTGATATAAATATCATTGTGACGGCCACGTGCTTTTGTTCATGAAATTCAGAACGTGTCTGTTTAAGTGTAGCCTGTGAGTTGCACTGTCAGCTTCACTTTCGTTCTCTTTGGTTGTACTTCCCTTTTGTTATCTCCAAAAGCTCACCCAGTTCTCTTCGAGAGGCCCTCTCTGACCCAGTTTAAGTGTTGATTTTGATGTGACTTTATTTGCCGGCACATGTTTGCGTGCACACCCAACACCGTGAGGCTACATTATCTCAGACCAGTGCCCGTGTCGCCGAGCTCCATGGCTTATTCACTCTCAGACCCTCTCTCAACTGTCCCCAGCTATCATGGCATTTTAGCACAGCGGAGCCCTCACGACTGCCGTGTCCTAATTCTGAGATTGCTGCCTCTTGCTTACTTACTCTCTTTCCTTTGTGTGGTTTTTAAGAGCCTCACTAAAGATCTCTCTCTAAAGATCTGGAACTCTCCGGTCCAGTTATACTGCAGAAACACTAGTTTGTGTGTCTGCGGTCGACAGAGTATAAACAACAAGTTCATATCCTGCCTGATATGATCAATTTAAAGCACTTTGTGAATGTTCACACAGGAAAGAGCTCACTTAGCCCTCCTTAGGATGCATTATGGCACCAATCTTCCTGTCACTGATATCAAGCGTGCATCCTCCACGATGCATTTTGCACATGTGCCAGTGCAATATTAATGTGTTCACAGCAGTAGGAGTTGGCTTCACATCTTTCCAAAATCATTGCAACAACGACCGTTCGTCACTCCAGGACGTCGTTCAAAAAAACGGGAATTGGCCTGGTGAGTGGGGTTTATTGGACGAGGTCGTGCCAGGCTGATGATGGGCCGTGTCGTGACCTATTTGTGGACGTCAGAATTTACCTAAAGGCTCGTAATCGCTAACATCCCACGTTTATGGTTCAACAGACAGGATTTATCGGCCGCCAATAAACTGCTCCGCTGGCAGTGAGCGGAGTCAGGCGATAAGACATCCATACAGCAGGAAATAAACAACATATTAAACACGCCACACACTCATTCTTTTCATTTATCCGGGCTGTTCGGCAGCACAGTAGAATTTCTGGCAGATGGTCCTGAAAAATGAAATGGCATCAACCTGATTTTTGTGTTTTGGGCTATTTCATGGCCTTACTGCAGCACCAGGATGTATGAGGTATTTGGCTAATGGTTTTGAGTCTTTATTCGTATTTGCTTCGCTGCTTTTTCTCTACATCTCTTGTTCCTCAGGATGCAGGAGGATTATTCTGAGAGGCAGAATTTAGGCTTTCAGGAGCTGTCGTTAGACCCATGCCTCTTGCTAAAAAAACAGGATATTGCAGTTTAAGAAGATAGTAATTCATGAATGCAAAGGTGAATCAAATTACATCATTGACCTGAAAGGAATTTATCTCAGACTTTGACCATAAAAACACAAATGTAGAAGATGACAACATTGCCAACACAGTGATACATCACATTGCATTGACTGCTGATTCAATAAACTAAAAAAAAAAAAAAAAAAAACGATGGTGGTTTTTAACCTCTGGATATATTTCAGAGTGCAGAAGGAGCATTTGCTTTGAGTGTAACTTGGATGTCTAGGCTAATGGCCTGGACGACTATCTCAGCTGCATGGTAGTGCGCTTCATTGGTACATTGTGTGTTCTTTATTACACCTTCCCAATAATGCGATCGTTTCTCTGCCACTCGGAAGTTACTCTACAAGTCACAAGGTCAAAATCTCTACTTTAGCACAGTTTCACACTAGTGTTTATACCACCAGATAGTAAAAATCTGATGTGATACTTATCATCAATGGGTTTACTCTCATATAATCCAAACAGCATAAACACATGATCATATACACACAGACTCTGAACACTGCACATGAAGTGGAATCACACACAGCACGTATGCACGTAAATGAGCCTGGAACCGTAGGGCTGCACTAAATGCACATTTGGCCTTCTCATTTTTTTCTCCCTCGGTACTGAAAGTGCTGCTTTTCCACACGCTTCTGCACAATCTGAGAGCTCCCCAGGCTACGGTGCTCATGGGTGGATATGAAAATAACTGCAAACTTGCATCAAAATGTGGCTGAGGAAATTAAAAGAAAAATAGGCAGTGGAGGAAACTGACAGGCGGCCATAATTATCTGTGTTATAACATCAGAGGTAAAGCCAATTTCAGAGTTATGTGGTTAACAAAACACGGGAACCTAACTGCGCCACGCAAAATCTATTAGTCTGAGTCAATCATAGTTCATCTCTTTACAGTACAACACACACGTGGGTCGATAGGACGAGAAAATGAAATGTGTTAGGAGGCAAAGATGAGGGAGAAAAATTTAATAATCTGGCCTGACATGGTTCAGAGGCAGGCTGGAGGCACGGATCACTAACTGACAGGGGGATGATAATGAAGGGGAGGAAGAGAGGAGAAGAACAGGTGTATGAAATCATGTCACACAGGTCTGTTTGTCATCCTCTGTTTTTGTTGCTCTATCACTGAAGCCCCCTGCTGAGGTAGAAAGAAAGCGCCGCATAGACGATGAGTTCATCTATGATATGCTGTTTGATATCACCCTCATTATCTTATGTCAAAATATTTACATTTCTTTTCACTGATTTTTTTTTCTATAATACAAAAAACAAACAAAAAAAAAACAAACTTGGTTTCCCTAGAGCTAAAAAAAAATGTTTGGACTTGATTTTGTGCAGAGGCGGATGTCAGAAAGGTCAGAACTGTGGGATTGTGCCCGATGACCTTGGGCGGCATTTTGACATTCTGCAGCACGGCGTCCAGGATGTTCGATCCCAGCTGTCATAGCGTGGCCATATTGTCAAAGATCCCAGGCTGTGTGTGTGTGTGTGTGTGTGTGTGTGTGTGTGTGTGTGTGTGTGTGTTTATAAGAGTTTGACTTACAGTTGATCATTGCTGAGCTGTTAAATCCACAGTCTCAGGTACAACATGATAAAACCAGTGTCCAGATTCCCTTTTATGGCCCAGAAGGATATAAATGTCAGCTCAGTGTGGGACGGAAAACCCCCGCTCTTCTTCACCATATAGAAACTAAACTAGTGGTTTTTGTGTGTGTGTGTGCAGCTCTGCAGCTGGAAACTGATGTTATCCTCTTCTTCTCATTACCCGCCAACTCCCTCATCACACATGAAGTAGCCTATAAACTGTTGTTAGCTGTACGACCTGTAGGTGGCGCTTCTATTTCAAACTTTAGGTTGAAACAACCTGCTTGCATAAATCACCTTTAGGGTCATTTTTGTTGGGGGTGCGGCTTCTTCCTGCTGATGCTTCGCATTGATTTAGCCACATACAGCACCCCGATGGCATGCCCCCCCCCCCATGAATGCATAACAAGAAGCTCCTGTCGATGGGGTGAGGAGTAAGCTGTGAGTCAGGCTGCACTGTGGGGAGCATTTCCATTATTTGGTTTGCTGGTATTTGCATAAACAGTCATAAAGGTCTTGTCTCTCCGCGTGTGTGTAAGCGTGTTCTTTCACTGGAAAAGGTGACCCAATCCTTTATTAAATAACCCTCATGTTTTTCTAATGATGTCTGGCTGTTTTTTATGGTCAAGGTCGAATGTTTATTGTGTTCTTTTAGTTACAGTGCACTATTACACCATGGATTTCTGGGTTATTTAGCTCCCCAGACTATATTTTGTGTTACTTTGGAAACAGAGTGACAGCAAGAGACACCTCAGCTGAAAAAAGAAACACTTCCTGCCTGAAGTTTGGGCTTCTTTGCAATTCTATTTTAGCGTCCAGGAAAAGATGAGGCACAGAGTTTCTATTTTTATTACAGAAGACATACAGCATTCTGTACACAAAGGTTGTTTTTCTGAGAGGGTTTGGAAATTTGCAGAAGTTATAACTTGCACGAAGCTTCCTGTCTGTGCATTCAGCATATACGTGGCGCAATCCTTCTGAGACTGCAGCCAGATTATCTCAATGTGAAATGATGAACATTATTAATAATTGGCTAGTGACGTCATGGCGAAACCAGTTTCCACCCTCGGGTCTCTATCAGTGTGCATGCACATATTAGCATTTAGATGTGGCTGAGAGCAATGATGAAATAACACGAAAACTTGATCAGACTTGTGCTCATCAGCTCATGTAGCATGAGCGTTGCATTCCAACACTCTTGTAACGGCAGCATCTCTCAGTCTGTCCTGTATTCATACAGTTCCGTTAAACCGACTGATTTGCTTTGAGGCAGCAGAGGTTTGTAGCTCAGCTCCTGTTTTATGGCAGACCAGATGTCTGAATCTCGTAGAATCCCACATGAAGAACCAAAATATCCCTCTAAGTCGTGTCCTTATGGAGAGGCTCATCAGCTCATGGACAAAATAAACCCACACAAATTTCCTGCCAGGAAATTCAGTTTGCACAAGTTCTTCGCGTGTTTTTGTCAGCTGCTCCCGTCCTGCAGCTACTGTCTGCATTCATCTTCTGCTGTAACACAGAAAAGTGTGAGCGAGGATTTGATGCCATGAAGGTTCAGTTATGTCTTTGTTTCCATTCTGATAACGTCAGGCTTTCTTCCTCCCAACTGATCGTAGACTCCCTCAGTGAGCTACAGCGCTCTGCTATGCTACAATGTCATTTCACTGACACACTGTGTGTGACGCAGCCATTGGCATCAGGCCTACACACCATGCAGCGGGAGCACGCGCTGAATCAGGCTGCAAGGTATAGTAGTGAAGTGAAGAACACTTGTTTGCTGTGTGATGGAAGGGTGACTAGTCCAGGGTGGACAGTCTTTCAGTGTATAATGAACTTTCAGATGCTTGTGGACCAAATCCAACTCTTTCCCATTCCAGTCTCGTGTATTCACTCTTAAAGAGATGGAATCATGCCATCGTGGGCATTAGCAGTCGCTCTTACCTCCACTAAGCGTGTGCCTGTCAGAGTCGTTGGTGGTATGGGGGGCTTGGAAAAGAAAATTGCTAGAGAAAGATGAAAGAAAAGTCTCCTTCTTTGTTGAAAAAATAATTACGAAAGCTTACTGGCTCTTTGTTTGGGCGTAGAATACACTCCTGAATCATTTACACTTGAAACAGACACTTTTTATCCCCCATCTTTTCTGATTCTGACGAATGTTTCTGACGAATTCAACGCAAATGCAGACGGCACAACTAGTTTAATCCCCTGCGCCTACAATAAAGAATAACAATAATGCAGTCTTGATGGAGAGAGAGCAGTGCACAAGGTTATCGCCCGAATGCACGCACATTCATCTTTGTGTCCCTGCCTGTCTGACCCCTCACACTCAAACATTGTGTCCTACACTCTTCCACTTGTTTGATTTTTCTCATGGGCCTGCCGCTGTTTGCCGCCCACACTCATTTTCTGAAATAATTTTTAACCTTTTCATTGTGTTGTGTTCCTGAAAGCCTCAAGACCACATAAAATATGCATGTTTGGACACTGACTCAATGTCACGTGATCAGGGAACATGTCAATGTAGTTGCGAAACCCTGATCAATAAACGAGGCTGGAATATATAAGTCCTGGGAAAGGGGTAGTTATCTGAAATTCTGATATGCCCTTCTGTGAGAAATATCAACTTCATTTGAGGGCTGCTGTAATGCCCTTACCTAAGTCTCCTACCTGCCAACGTTGCTCCTAATGGTTAGAGCTGGTTTCTATCTCCTTCATCTCTGATCAGTTTGATGATGACTCGATTGTGCCGAAGGTTCTGCAGTCGGCGGACTGATGCCGTTCAACAGCATCTACCTCTACATCTCAGTGTGAGCGTGCTGGCTGCATTTTTATTATTCCCCCAACTATAGTAAATACAGTCAGATGTAGTCTTCGCTCTGGTCTTTGTTCTCCAGATGTTTTGTGATGGACCGAGTGGGAGTTGTTTAATATTTTATATTACTCGTATTTCAGGCTCTTTCCCTGCTGTCGCTAAATTGTTGTGCCACTATTGTGACTCACCACAAATACTAGTTTGTAAAATGAGGAGACATCCTTTACAGTTGTGGATTAGCCCAGAAGTCACTGGGCCAGAGGCAGAACTGCACCCAATTAGCCTAAAGTAATATTAATGATGAGGGAAGTGTTTGTGAAGTCTGCAAATGAAGCTGAAAAAGGCTTCCTCCTCTTCTGGCTTTGTAGAAACAAGGGATTGCAGCGTTCATCAACAAGTTCAGGCTGCAACCTGAAACTGAGGCGATTTCCTAAACATATCGCATCCTTCCACCTTGCCTCTACTGTGAAAATAGCCGTTTCTGACACTGCATAAGCAGCTGACATAAAAGCAAACGTAGCGTGAAGACAGTTCCCGTCACGGAGGAGTATCGCAGTGTGTGTGTGTGTGTGTGTATGTGTGTGTGTGTGAGTGTGTGTGTCTGTGTGAGAGTGTGTGTGTGAGTGTGTGTCTGTGTGAGAGTGTGTGTGTGTGTGTGTGTGTGTGTGTGTGTGTGTGTGTGTGACAAAAGTGGAACAAATGGGATGCATTAAAAGTCACAAATGGTGTGCAAGTATGTGTCCGGCCCCTGACATGGCTTCTATTATCACAAATGTGTTGTAGCAAACTGATTCTCTACAATGGCTGCTATAAAATTCTGGTCCCACTGGGGTCGTCTGACTGAATCCAGTTTGGTTGAAGATCGGAAGTCCGGTTAAGCTTCCAAGCGAATGCTTGGAATAAATGTGGACAAAACAGTGAATGCATTCCAAATAAACGCACTTTTTTTTTTTTTTTTTTTGCTCAATGCATATTACTCAGAGTTAAAAAGAGGAGAGGCATCCCATGAATGCCTGTGGAAATTAGATTTAAGAAGAGATTTAACAGAATACAATGACTTCTTCGAAACCAAGAGGCCCTGACTCTAAAGGGCAGCTTCACCTTAAAGACTCAGACTTTGCAAGAAAGGATGGATTTGCGAGAACATTTTATTCTCCACAAGAAGCTCAAGTGCAGAACTCCTGGGAAGACCTCACACTGCTACAGCAAATATCGCATGTGCAGTTCATCCACCAATTTGTTGATTGTGTTTGTCTTCTGCGACAGACTCTCTCCTGGGGGAACAGAATTTGGGCTACCTCTTTCCACACATTATTACCCCTTGTGCATCTTTTTAGGCCTCGCCTCCTCCCGTCCACAGACAACGTTCAGCAGCATATCTGTATCGATTTCTCCATGTCAAGAATCGTTCAATTATTGCTGAGTCACATGATGACATCATCCATCAGGCGTGGAAAATCAGGACTCTGCGTATGGCTGCTGAAGCATCTCTCCTTCATTACACTCCCGTCCCAACATCTGTCCTCAGTGAAAACTAGCCAGGGCTATATTTAGCGCACTGTCCACTTTTATATAGGTCAACTATCCCTTCTCCTCTTAAGGCGCCTTCTTCTTGCTTGTGCTGTATTTTCCCTCCTCTCTCACCACTTCCATTCCGCGGACCTGTAGAGCATCAAAGTGTCCTGAAGGAATCTTAAAAGCTTAAAGACTGGAGGACATTCACTTCTCTTTTATATTTATAGTGTTCTAAAGCAAAGCCGGGTGGCTGGTGGGAGCGTTTCAGGTGTGTTTTCTGCGCCCAATGGCCTTTTGTTGCGTTGCCGTTCAGACTTTCTCCACCCACGGGCTGTTGAACACAATCCTTTGAAAACGTACAGCGTGCAAGGAGGATGACTGCTTGGTTATTTTCACTTTTGTTTAGTCTGCTTTTGACCATTTGGCCATCTGCAGGAGTGTTAGCATAATCACCATCATTATTGTAGAACCCTTTTGCCAATTCCAGCAAAGCTCGTTGCTCATTGTGAGGTTGTGAAACAAAGCGCTGCATTGTTCCGCAGCTCTGCCTTTGCTTGTGTGATCTATGTTTAACGTCTTCCTGTCTATGCTGTTCCTCTCTACGTTGATCTTATTCTGTGAATGCACTTTTATAGCTTTCTGAAATAGGGATCTTATGCTAATGGCAATAAAGTCAAGAGTACACTTGAGTATAAGTCAAAAAAATTGAACTAAACTAAAAAAAATGAAAAAAAAGTTGCTTGTTGATGGTTGTCCAATGAATAGCAATTTTTTTCTCTGAATTTCGCAATAAAGCTCCCCAGCACCCTAAATGTTGATGCTGCCTGTTTTCAGGAACAGTCTATAAAATGTAAACCTATGTTATTAACACAGAGTGCTCCATAATTAACAGCACCTGCAAGTTGTAAACTGCCTGCTATTGATCTGACAGATTATTATTGGTAGAACAGCTCATGCACGTCACGCTAAAGCTAGATTTACTGTCTGAAGCCTGAGGCCACTGACTTAGCTTCAATAATAATGATTCCAGGTATTAAAAACAAGCCCCATTTCCATCGCCCCATCGGTGAAGCAATTTAAGGTGGAAGTGTAATTTTAGGTTTGTTGTTTTCTGTGTCTTTAATTTTTAATGAGCTGATAACAACTTAACAGAATATATCATTTCCACAATATAATAATTAAAGTCAGAAATAATCGGGGCATAAATCATATTTGTGTTCAGTGCAGGTTCCACCAGCTCCAGATCTGGATGCTTAAACTGGTTCATTAACTCTTGGATCTTTTCTTCTGGCCTCTCAGTATTAATATTTGTTGGTGATTTAGTCAAATTCCCCAATTCTTAATTATTAGATGGATTAAAATTGTTTGTAGAGCACAAATTTTATCCTCTTCATGGTTGGTTGTTGTCTCGAATCGAATCGAAATCACAATCACTTGACGCAGAGATCTAATTTTGGTAAAGATTTTTAAAGGATTGTTTGTGAAAATAATTTGTAGTATGTTCCAGGGGACATCATCAGTTGTTCCAGGCAAATTAGTGTTTATTATGTTTCTCACATGAGAAAATATGTTTGCAAAGTGCAAGCAGCCCTCCAAAAACATCTTCAACATCAGGCACTTCTCTGCTGGCTAATTATTTTTGGAATACAATGCAGACATTTTAAGCACATTATTTTTGTCAGTTTAACAAAGCCTCCTGATGAAGTGTCATTAAACTGATGCTGGACCAATTATGTTTAAAAAAAAACGAGGGGTTCGTAAGCCAAGAATGATCTGCAAATTTGCTTCGCTGCCAGGGCCAACAGACGGGAGGAAGGAGGTGAAGGAGGAGGGGTTGTGGGCTGGAGACAAGCTTATTTTTCAGCCACAGCTCCGTTACAAACCTAAAGACCTGAGTTAATTGCAGGTCAGTTGGTTATAACAGGGCAAAACAGTTGTGTCACTTTGCGGGATCGTTTCACAAGAGGCACTTTCCTTGTTGCAGAAATTCTCAGAAACAAGCAGAAATGTTGATGAAACAGAATTACAGCGGTAGACGAAGCCGCTGAAGAGTTCTTTTGAGTACAGGACAAGGATTGTATCTGCAGGTTTACAGCACACTTGGCAGCGTATAAAAACACACAATACGCCTCACAAAGGCAGGAAGCTGTTTTCTCAGAGCAATTTGAAGGCAGCCTCCCCCTTTCAGTTTAAATGGGATTTCATTAGTGGATTGAAGCAGGGTAATCTGAAGAGTAGAAGGCCACTGTAACCCCAGAGGTTTACTGACGGAAGACTATCACTAAATGCGATGCTTGTTAATCTTCATTTCCTCAATTATGCGCGGGGGGCGCTGTCGGTGCACGCCGTTTGCTCAATGTCAGGGTGACTTTCTTCCGCCACGCTCCGGTCCTCTGCTGCAGGGAGACTGTGAAGAATGTGGGCGACAGAGTGATGAGTGCAGGAGCGAACACTGAGACAGGTGTCTGGCAGCAGACAATCATTCGATTTATAAACCAACCTATGTTATTCTCTTTGCTTTGGGACGTCTGCAAGACATTTGGTGCTAACTGATGCTCCCAGAAGCCCCCCCCCCACCCACCCACCTTTCTGCCCCATTTTCCTCCCAACGTCTCTTCTACCCTTTCCCCTTATCCCTTAGGTGCGATTAGATATACTCCCTCGTGTCCAACCAAGATGGATTGGCCTTGAAAACACCTTCTTTTTTTTTTATGCCACTATCACCGTCTGTACGTCTACTCCTCCTCTGCCAGGGTGGTGTGTCACCCACCCCTTTCTCCCCATCCAATATTTTCTCCAGCTGGAGTGGAACTGAGCACATTATGGATGGGTCTGTTAAGGTGATCATCTTGCTCGGGTGATGCCCACAGACCATTTTTCTTCATTTAAGAGTGTCTGTCTCGCTGCCAATACTATGGATTTTCTATCAGCTCCTTAATCACGGCTCCACGATGGGAAAAGTGACTTGTCGGGCTCAGTGATATGAAAACTCGAGGTATCAGTCCTGTGCCTACCAGGGCACACAGATATGAGCGAGGCACTTAAACGGCATGACGAAATGTTCCTTCATTCAACCCCACCAACTCCCCTCTGGAGCAGGCTTGGCTTCATTCTGTATGCATCCTCTGCCTCGAAATCTGTCAGAAAAAGAAATTGCTGCACTCCAAAAGTCTGTGTCTGATTCCACTTTTTAGTCCAACAGCTTTTCACAAAGATAGGGGGGGGTTAGCAGGCAGCGGAGGAGAATGCGGAAAACTTTGTTCTTTGCTCGAAGTTTCAGACTGATGGTGGCTTGTCACCCATTTCCACGCAGGTCATCTGATGGTGTGAGCACCGCGGGAACCGTGGTGGTGAGTCGACTGAAGATGGGAGAAATGGAGGAGGCCGATGTAGACTACATCAGCACGGAGAAAACATCGCACAAGGTACAAAAAGAAGTCGGCGCAAAGAGACAAAGCAGGAGTGTGTCTGCTTCTTCAGGCGCCTGGTGCTAATGCAGGGATTAGACAGACACTGCTCAAGTCCTCCAATGAGATTAAATAAACTCAGTAAAACCTAATAAGGATTTAGTGTGTGTGTGTGTGCGTGTGCATGCGCATTTGTGTATAGGTGTGTGTTTAGGTGTGTGTTTGAGAGAGAGAGAGAATGTGTGTGTCCTTGGTTACACTGCTGGAGAAAAGAATAATTGATTGTATTTGTGAGCTATTGTAAATTCAGTCCTGCATCTTTGTTCTATTTGACCAGGTGGTAGATACAGACACACACACACACACACACACACACACACACACACACACACACACACACACACACACACACAGAGGCACGCACACACGCACACACACGAACTAATCTCATGGTATACTCTACTCTGAAGTGACTCGTGTAATCAGTGTGGAGGAAGAGGAATGGAGGGCTTCTGGAGTATTCTCCCTCAGACTCTGATAGGAAAGCGAAGATTGTGTCATCTGAAATGGGCTGCCGCCACACCAGAAATGAAGTTGTATGTACTTTGATTTCACTTGATTTTCTCTGCACTCCTAATGGAGCCAAATTTGTCAAGGCAAGGCGTGCTGTAAAGGCAGAGTCTGGTATTAAAGAGGAGAGAAGGGCCTTTAATGATGTTTCTCATCTCTAAAAGGAGAGCGCTGATTTTTCCACCGCCATACCACAGCTCTGGCAAGGCGCGTGTGTGTGTGTGTGTGTGTGTGCACGCGTGTTTGCGTGTGCACGCGTTTGTGAGTGAATCACTGTCTTTATATAATTGACCAAGAGCTTCTGCATGGCTGACTGGCTTTTTCTTCTGCCCAGCCTTGTCTCTGGTGCAGGGAGGTTTCCTGCTAGGCTCCAGAGTGTCACGGACAATCTGCCCGCGTCGCCTTGACGAATGTGTTGCCCTGTCGGTTCGTGGGTGTGGGTGTTGCAGCACCCCCCCCCCCACCCCATGCGTGGTATTTTAGTGGAGGGAGATAAAGGGAGGAAGGAGAAGAAGGTATATGACAGACATCAGGGAGGCCTCGCTGACGACTGAAGAGTCGCTCGCAGGAGAGTACTTAAACTTAGCGGCGCCTGCCTTGTCCCCTCGGTATGCATGTGGATGTGTGTTTTTGTGGGCTGGAACAGGGGTGCTCGTTTGATCCTTTCCTGTCAGCTTATGAATATCCTGCCGACCCTGAGAGATAAAATCATGCGGCTGAAACAAGAAAGGGACTCCAGGCATCTTTGATCTGGTCTCTTGTAGTCATCAAACACAGAGCGATTGAACACATGCTGAGGACAATTACAATAGGACCCCTTCCACAGCTGCGGCCTCATTGTTAAAGCGCTAGCTTACTTTTATTTCCCCCCAGATTCGACCACGTGGCCGCCGCATTCCGAGCGGCGGCGGCGGCCTCGCCTGTCTCGGTGAGCAGCGAGGGGAGCTGATGGACGGATGCTAACAGGTTGTTGTTTTCTAGGTGTGTTAAATGGTTCACAAGAGGACAGGGCTGACACGCGGCAGGCAATCGCACTGTTAGCTGTCAGAATTGTTTTGATGAGGACTCCCAGACGCAGCGCTTCAAGAGGAATTCATCATTTTCAGTCTCGAAGGAGTTTATTTTTTGAGGCATTATTGTCTCACAAAGGCACGCGTTTAAAAAATGAAAACATCTAAATGTTGCAGTGGATCCGTTGTTCTTTTTCTTTTTTATCGCAAAGGAGCAATGAGGAGTCAGAACCTACGGAGGCTGTCTATCGTGCGATGGCGCAATAGCTCACTGTGTCATAGTTCATTAGTTGCAGCTGTGGGCGCCGTTTCCACCTCTTAACGCGCGTTTTATTGATCCAGTCGCGAGTGCTGAGCTCTGAGACAGGGTGAGAGTACATCACCCAGCAAATGCGGACAGAGACGGCAGCTATGTCACGCGCGCTTACATACGCGTCGCCTTTGAGCTCAAGCCTCATCCTCAGAAAATGGATGTGAACTTCATCCCTTTTTTGGCTACTGCCTCGCAGTCTCCAGCCTTTAATACCCCATGGAAAATATGTCTGCAGAAACACCCACAGACACGGTACAAGAAAACAAACTATTAAAGTTGGTGTTCAGAGGAGTCGCACCGGCCTCCCGCTGCGCCGCTACGGCATCCAGCTCTGTTAAATGTTTGCTGCAGAAAAACAGCGAAAAGTGAGGGGAGGAGAGCCGCGGCCGCCGGAGTGCACGCTGCAGCGGGAAATGCAGAATTAAAAGCATCCAGATAAAAGAAATAAATCTGAGGGTCAGAAAATTTGGTTTATTTTAGAGTGGGAAAACATAATCCATTATCTAGACGCACGGTGTTGTGTTTAAACAATGGCTGCTGAGAGCAATTTTCTTCTAATTTAAAGATAACAATTTTTTTTTAATGTCATAATCCTGTATAAGTTTGCTTTGCCCTCCCCAATGCATCCTTTTCACATGTCGCTGCAGTGTAATTTAAAATACATTATGAGAGGAGGAACCACAACATGACATAAATGAAACGA
This sequence comes from Lagocephalus sceleratus, assembly GCA_911728415.1. Lineage (NCBI taxonomy): Eukaryota > Metazoa > Chordata > Actinopteri > Tetraodontiformes > Tetraodontidae > Lagocephalus > Lagocephalus sceleratus. The sequence goes on along the minus strand of CAJVRN010000232.1, from coordinate 12,304,159 downwards.
CAGTTAAGTCCCAGCAGGGGTTTTCCTTGAAACGTGTCCTGCTGGGACATGCGTGAACTCTGTTAGAGTTAAAAAACAGGAGCTGATGACAGGAAGAATAATACTCGTTTTTTAATACCTACACTGTCGCAATGCCTGAGAGGCAATCTGAAGATTTTAATGAGTCATTTCATCACTGATCCGCATCTGTAGTTCCTCAGAAAACTGCTTAATCGCTGCTGCCTGGAAAGTTTTTGATTTACTATTCTCCTTTGTCTCTGTCCTTTATCTTTCCAGTGTCCCGTGGTTTGTGAATCAGCTTCTCATGCCTCCATCACCAGAGAAAATAACCCGCTGACAGGCCCAGGTATGTTGTTTTTATTTTTTTTTAAACTGAAGAAAAAGAATAAAAGTATAACCTCTGCTGCACCAAAGGGTTGTGCATACTGTCGAACACGATTATAAATCCAGCTTGAGGGGTGACACAGATGTCAGGAGATTTAAGGGTGGGTTATAATAACTCCTGCTGTGTTGAAACCTTGTTCTAAGAGGCTTCAGAGTTTTTCTTCCCTTCCTTCCTTCCTTCCTGAATCCCTCTCTTCACATTTCAACACCTCCCCAGTCACCCCACGCCTGTTGTCATGGTGTCATCGTCATTTAATGTCTCTTCCGCGATGAGCCTCGTGGGGCGAAGCCACTTTTGCAGGTGCACATCTGCAGCCCGTCAGAACAATACCCTCCCCGCAGACCCCCGGGCTGACTAATGCAATTTAGCCTCCCACGTTTATTGCTTTTCAAAATGAGCATACAGCGAGCAGCAAACAGCGGGGGGAGTCATTTTCTTAAGAGGTGTCAGGGAGGAAAACCGAGGCTTCCGATTGGTGGTCACATTAGAACGGCAGCTGGGAGAGGGTCAGGGGTTAATCTGCTTCTCCGGTGGCAATGCAAGTTGGCAACATTCGCTCCTTCCTTGTAGGTTTTATCATCAGTCCTCATTCCTCCATACTTTCGTCCTTCACCGCACTTTGTCCAATCCCAACATGCAACCGTCTGAATCTTGCCCCTGACCGAGGAAGAATTATTGTGTTCATAAGTGGGGAAAAAAAGGACTGTGTCTCAGTTTTGTTTATCTTTTGACCAAAGAGGCCTTGCAACCAAAACAACATCATAATTAAAGTGGTCCATTATTAGATTGAACTTTTGTGGAACACTTTAAATTATCTGGTGTTTTTTGGGTCCATTACTGGTCCTGCATGGACGTGGATGCATCACCCATTAGATGGTTCACAATCAAAAACCCTTCAGACTTTGTGCCTTAAAATGAATAAAAAAATGACATTTATATCAAACTCACCAGAACATCCAACAGATGTTTTTGTTCTGGTCACACATTGCACAGGAATCAAAAACTGGTAGCAAAAAACAGAAAGTTGAAAGCAGGAACAGCAGCGGATGGTATCCGTTAACTTGACAGAGAATTGACTTTGTGGAACACTTAAAAGAACTTTTTTCGATCCACGACGTACACACAGGTTGCTGCATCAGACCTGCCACCCTGGCGAGGCTCCTTGACCCCGTCTGCACCGAAAGGCGTCACTAAACTCAAACACTTGAGGACAAACAGCAGAGCAGCAGGATTAATGGCTTGAGCACCCAGATAGATGACTTTGAGAGAAAGGACGGCGTGGGGGGGCCAGTGGGCCGCGGAGAGCGGGAGTGGGGGCGTCACTGTCCTGTCAGCAGGTGGCTCTGTCTTTTTGGATCTCAAGCAGGGAGATTTTGCTGGTGCGTGCATGCTCGACTGCCTAAAGCAAGGCTGCCAGCATTTCACTCCTGGTGCTATAGCTCCTTCGTGTTGAGTGACTTCCTTTATGACTGCAGCACTGAAGAGAAAAGTGGTAGTAAACAGTGTTCAAGGCATTTATTTTTTATATATTTTTTCATTTTTTTGCCCTCTACTGCAGGCATGCAGATAAGAGCATTAGTGCACTTTTTTTTTTTCTTTATGGGTTTTGATTGCTGCTATTAGCCCCCTCTCTGCAAGAAGCTAGACGGAGCCACGTCCGACTCAGTTTAATGGGGGTTGGTGTTAGCAGGCAAAGTTTGAGACGGTTCTTACCCATTGCTTCCCAATAAACAAGCAATTAAAATGGAAATAGGGAAAACAATAAGGCAAAGATTAACGGTGAAATTTCTTCAGACTGTTCAGGGCTGCCGCTGAAGTGTGAAAGGACGGAAAGCCTTGGAAAAGGGAAAGGCTTCATTTTTGGCACAATGCGTTGTTGATCATAGAATTCACACTTATATTTTCCTCCTTTTTTCAGTGTTCAAGAACCCAGTATGTAAGGTCTACAGGTTTCAAACGACAGACAGCAAGTGGATGCTCGTGCGAGAACAAATGGAGGAGTGCACGTTGTCCTTCAGCATCCCAAAACAGCTGCTTTCACTCTACATACAAGAAGACACCAGCAGGTATGTGACCGATCGGAACGAGTCAGAGTTCCACCTCGTTTCCTGCGCTTGCATTGACAGAAAGTGTGTGTTTAGTTGCTGCACCCTCCTGACCCAGTTCACCAAGGTAAGTGATTATTTAAAGTTCCGCCTATGTTTGCAGAGGAGTAAATTATTCAGCTCTGCTTAACACTTCAAAAGCGTCTCTTCGGTCCACGTATCCAAAAATGGCGTTCTTGCAAGCGCATACTGGTGCGCACCTTGCTCTTGTTCTCTGTCTCCGGGAATACCCCACCGCTGTCACTGAATCAGACAGAAGAGAGCTTTAAAGATATGATTTATTTCAGTCCTGCTTGAGCCGTGGCGCTAACAGTGGTGGCCCGAAGCTCGCAGGAGCAGTGAAATTGTTGTTGCTTCGTGTAAGCACTTTTCACCGCAGCTGCAATGTCGGTTGCCTTGCAGTGAAAACCCGCATCTTTTGTGCCTCTGTTAAAATGTCCTGCTTTTTCCCCCACCTTAATAATTCAAATTGATCCACTGCATCCCTGTCTCCTTGTTGTGGAGTGGAGCTTCATTAAACACGTTAAAACCTGTTTAAACAGCGTTGTGGAAAGAGTCCAGTCCTTTGGAAGATGCAGAGTTAATGCACGTGGGTCTCTGCATGTGCATTAATGTGCACTGTAATTCAATCAAAGGCCCCTTTAAATCCTCGTTTTTCAGGGATGATCATGCCTCAAATGGCCTCTTGTTCTGGGTAATGCTCACTTGAACAGTCTTATACACCCACAGATGTACTTTAAGGTATTTTTATGGCATTTTAAGTCCCCTTCTGCAAACGGAATAGGCACAAAAAGAGATTTTTATTCGGTTGGAGAGTTTAATTTTTAATCAGTGTGCACCTAATGGATTGAACAGAGCTTTAATGACTGGCCGGCTAGACAAGATTTTCTGTTGGTTAACTGGCGTTTGGAGCTCATTCATATTTACAAATGATATTCTTTTAGTAGCTCTTGTTTTACCTTCTTTTGGTTCATTTAATTTATAATTAAATGTGCACAGTTAATGAAGTCACAACAGGCACTAAAACCCACTTCCGTTTTTAATGTTGGGTTTTTAACAGGCAAGTAAGTTCTGCAGGAACCGTCCTCCCGTCACAGTTGGGGCCCCAGTGAGCTGTGTTGTTGAGTGGTTCTCTCCCAAATTGGCCTCAGCGGAGCGACCTGGTTCAGGGGAGGTCAACAAGCCGAAAGGAGAAAACCTGCACACTGTTTAGGCTTTATGTGATTGCCCACTCTTTGGAGTCTCACAAAACTGGGTATAAATAGCTGCACTTCACTCTGACCTTAAATCAGCCCCCCACTGAGCCATTTTTTTTGTGCAAGACAGATTGATGCCATCAGCAATACCAGTTCCAAACTGGCCCGATACTAAGCTGAGCCCCCACCGCCGGATCAACCTAAAGGCAGTTCTGAGCGGGGCACTCATAGTTACGGCGGGAAGGAGAATGGATGAGGTCATTTAAGCACCTCTTCAATAATCCCCTTTTAATGTTGTCCTTCTCCACTCCGCCCTTTCATTTCAAGTACTCTGCAGCCAGCCTCGCAATGGCTGCCTCGCATTACCTTCAGATTTGAAATGAATCAGACGGGGCTGCAGAAAAGAGCGCAGCAGAGGATGGTTGGGCTTCACGTTTCACCTCTGTGTTAATTTCGTTCTTCCCTCAGTTCACACTTAGATCCACAGCTGTAACCTTGCTTTAGAAACACAAGAGGCACTTGTGTGTTTTCGAGATATTTTGCACTGCCAGTTCAGTTCTCCCAGCCGGCGTCAAGTGGCTGGTTCATTGTTAACTTGTGATCCCGACATGCACTTGTTTGTACAGTCCATGGAAACAAGGTGTGCTTTGTGTACTTTGAGCATATATTTTGGGGTTATCATAATGCTAATAAACAGAAAAAGCCCCAGGCCTGATACTACTTCAGAAGCAAATGGTGAGCCTATGGGGCACCACTGCACCAGTTTGTCGCCCAGGCACAAATCTGTGACACATTTTCAGTATAAAGAATAATAATCCCATCTGTACACCAGCCAAACATCTGTCAGCCTCAGAAGTGAGCTTGTGGTCATTAAGGTAAATTGTGCATTACAACAGCAACAGAGGTAGTCCCATTTAAAAATGCCATCTGAATCGTTTATTGTCTGTGTCCACACACACACACACACACACACACACACTTACTTGTGTGGTTCAAACATTCATTGTGCAGGCCACAATTTTTTTTTACGGCCAAACCAGCAAAATTGGGCTTTTAACAAGCTGCAAATTGTATTGTTTTGTATGTCCCAGACAATGTGCATAGCTGCTAAAAACAGAGGCATTGCCTAGCCATCTCAACTGGTCTCTTGTTGAAGAGAAAAAGCCATCATCTTATTCTTTTTCCTGTAAGTACTGCAGTTGTGTGACAAGAATAACTGTTTTAGAATTTAAGGTCACCCTGTTGGATAGAGCAGTTTCTCAAGAACATGAGTTTCCTTTTCAGTCCTCTCAGATGGATTTTATTGACCCACCAGATGAAACTGCCTGTAATTAAACTGAATGGGCAGCAGCTTATAATAACAAAACCAAATAAATGACTGCCAGAAATGGTCTCAATACAGCAAGTATTATACTCGCAACAGACAGAGAAACATACTGTACTGTCTCAAACATGAAGAGCCCAATACTTCTTAGCATATATGCCATTACAAAAGAATATGGATTTACAGAACTGGTCATGCTATAGTAGGAGATCCCATTATGAGTTTAATATTTATGTCAGCATAGACTTTAATGTTTCCATGCTTCCTTCAATAGTTTAGTCTGGTTGTGTAGAATAAAGTAAGTTGATCCTATTAAATTATATCAACAGTCACATTTTTGGATGTGCTTATTGAAGCCACCCATATAAAATGGGCTTGAACAGTGGTGCGGGTTCTTAATGACACCTCATTTGAGGTACTGAAAGTTTTGTTAATTAATGACTATTTCTGCTGAGGCCCTTGTCGCAACTGCCAGATTTGTTTTATTTTTTATTTTTTGTGTGTGTTTTCAAAGTGTCTGATAAATCAAATTTGATGACCCAAAGGACTCTTTTATACACATATAGTCAATCGACCCTTCCCCTTGCTCTTGTCTGACCTTTACTCTTTCAATACAATGGCACCCTGATTAAGAGGGCGATGCTATATCTCCCACCCTTACTTACAGAGTACATCTGTTTCTCTGTTATTTTATTCATTATCTCCCATTGACAACAGGGTCATCCATGCTGACCTCTGCCCCCGACTCTCTGGCTAAAATAACAAACTTTCTGGAGACAAAAGTGCAGCTTGATACTGAGACCTGAAATTAGCATTAGCTGACAGGTGAGATTACGGTATAGATTTATTTGAATGCTGCAATCTTGCAAAGAGCACTGCATAACAGTCTTATTGTACACCACATTGTATCATTTTTTATCTGCCAGAAAATTGCCCCTTTGATCGGGGGACCGTGATATGAGATTAGAGAGTAAAGCTTCTTCTAAACCATCTAAAGTGTAAGTTATGTTTCACTGATATCATCATATACATTCTGGACTGCAATAAAACTCCAATACACAGGCAGCCATTTTTTATTTCTTTTCAAGAAGCGACGCCATTGTAGCTTTTTATTTACAGCAATTCTTATCTCTACAGGGGAGATTTCAAGCACTCCTTACAGAATAATTTCACAGAACCTTGAAAATACCCACCCTGACTGGAAGCCGCCAGCATGAGGATAATTTTTCCCTTAAGATTATCACGAGCTGCAATATTGTTTAGAAGCCGTAGGAAATCGACAACAGATGGAAGGACTAAGTCTTACATCCAAGCAAAAACAGTAGCTTTCCTTCTTCATTCTGACTTATCGCATGATAGCTTGTATGAACAGTTCCAGTCTGGGCCCAACATCAATTTTCACTGTTACGCAGACAACACCCATCTCTCCCTCACTAACAACACCAACAACCTGACTGCTGCTTTCTAGATAGCATAAGTCTGAGCGGAGCACTGACAGATGAATTGGTCATTAATATTTACTTTATAAATGTGTTGCAATTTTTTTTTTTAAAAAAACTTTCATATGTCACCACTGCCAATACTCTGGACAATTAAAGTTCTGATTATAACAGTAAACAGTTATAATCAGAAAAAAATATTCATCCCAACAAATGGTCCCTTTGTCCCAGTACTGCATGGCTCAATACCGCTCGAGATATTTGAGCTGTTTCTTTTTAGTTGTAATTTTGCTGAGCCTCATTAAAATACTGTTGTTTTGATCATACACGTGACCTTGAATCAGTTTCTCCCCAGCACGGTCTCTGGTGTTGCTATGTATTGGAAAAACTTCAAAGCAATCTAAAAATAGTGTATTTACCTGAAGGATGGCGGGGGAAATAGTGAGACTGGGGGGTTCATAGCCTAATACTTTGTTGTATCAGTCGAATTACAGCACAACAAAGAAGTAAATACTACATTATGCATTCACGCAATTACGGACAGCCTCACTAATAAGTTAAACCAACGACAAGTGTTTTTTTTTCTTGATGTTGAATAGAGATCCAACATGTATGAGGCATAATCACTGCCGATTGCGCTTGTTTTCATGAAAGTAGTACATGCGACCGCGTATTTGTTTACCCCAATCATTTCTAAGGTGTCACTGCATTTAGATTTTTAATGGGAATTGAAGGGCTGGGTTCTGAATGATGTCTGTCCATCTGACATATCTTTCACATGCAAATGGCAGGCCAGTGGTACAGCACACTGAGGACATGTTCACAATTGCATCCTACAGGAACAGATGATTATGGCCTTCGGCTGAACACGCGCAGCTCGGTGGAAGGGGGCGACCAAATTGCCCCAGTGACAATAGTAGATCCTTTTTCTGTGGAAGTAACGTCAGAGGAAAGAGCAGAGGAAGGATCTGAGGTGACAGAATGCATAAGTGGGTAGCAGATACTTGCCTGAGGTTCAGAAAAATGTTTCGGGTTCAGCAGCAGGATCTCAGGGATGTTGTCGTGTCTGTCTGCTTCATTATTCAAGCTTGTGTCTGTGTTTCAGGGTATTTCAAATTGTTTGAAACCCTGAGAACTACAGGAGGTGGCACTAGGCTTTTTTTCTCAACATCAAAACTTAAGAGCTCCAGGGGTTATGGATGAAATTTCCAGAGAACATCTGTAGGAGATGGTGACCTAGAGCCAATAAAGGGTGATGAGGATGTTGAGGTTTAGTGCAGGTGAGAGCTCCAGATGTGTTGGGGCCTTTTTCAAGGCCTTGCTGTAAAACCCCAGGGTTTCAAGGTTTTGTTGCAGTAATACAGGCAGGAAGGCCTGGAAGGCACAGATGTGGCCTTCAGCCATGTGACCTGAGACAGGTGCTCTTTTGGAGGTGAATGTTCTCCTGGTTGCATGGGCTTTGTCCAGGTAGCACTATTTTCCTCCCGCTGTAATTTTTTAATTTTCTCTTTTGTTTTATTAGTAACAGAACACAAGACTGCAGGCAGATAAATCAGATTAAAATGTTAAATAATTGACAGCCTTATTATAATCACAGATTTGAGGGGGAGAAAAATCAAATGTGGGCAGATTTGTGATGACTATCTGCGATAATTAGAAAATGTGTTGTGTTTTATCTGCAGGGTGCAGGACCTGAGGGAGCTGGGGGAGCTGTCCCCTCACTGGGACAACCTAAGGAAAGAGGTGATGACACGATATGGAGGAATTATCAGCTCCTACCAGGAGACCCTGACCGAACTGGACAAGATTACCGGTATGAGTGCTTCATTTGTCACACAGGGACGTTTGTGTTTCCTTTTTCTTCTTCAGTAAAGAATTTACTTCTCTCATGTGGCCATTTGTCTTTGGATGCTCAGGGGTAGGGGTTCTACAGGACAGGAAACAGAAGCCTTGTTAAGCTGCCTCTATTGACTGTATTGTATTAATCATCAATCGTTATGTTGATTTTGTCTGCTGTTATTGATGTCCTGCATCTAACACGCTGAAATAGTGGTCAGTAAAAGCACGATACCAAATATACTCAACTAATCTGGTCCAGAGCCAACAGTTGGGCCTTTTAGTGTGTCTTAAAAGAGCATTAGCAGGATATCAAGGAGGAGTTCATACTCTTGATGAGATCGTGTTTTTTTTAAAAAAAAAGGATACAGCCCAAAGACTTTTATAACCCAAAACCTCATTAAAGGCACAAATATTGGTGGTAATATTACAACATTGTGCTGTAATTGGCCTTCTTTGTCCCCAACTTGACTTGGTTTTTTTTTACGATTGTGGTTTCTGACAAGTCGCCTGTGTTTGCTGGATGCTACAATACATGGAAGTCCTTCCAGAAAATGTATAATTTAGCCCTGAATTCATTTCATGAGTGCTCACAGAGGGACCTTCACAGCCATGGCAACAGGTGCCGATTCTCTTCCAAAAGGTTCACCAGGGAAACAATATAATTAGGGTGTCTTTTCTCCTGTTGCGTCATGTTGCACTGTTACCTGGCTTTGACATTTTAAGAATTTGATATTGAAAATATCAAAAAAACCCTTTGAAAGTGCAGCTGGAACAGAAGAAGTCCGCAGGGAGATGGATGCAGATTCTCTACGTTCAGGTTCAACAGCTTCACTAATCCTATTTTATCCATATTTAATGACAACCTGACCTCAGCAAATGGTTCAGATTCTCTTAGAACTGTGTTCCATTCATAAATGAGCGCTCTCTGCTCTCTGTTTGCCAGCCAGAGAATCTAAAAACACAGGCAACAACTCCTTTGCCTGTGCAGTCGCTCTTATACTTTACAGATACCTGCAGCTTAAAGTCAAATATCATGGCTCATATCTTTCTTTATTGTCTGTGTCAGCTTCAGCAGGGTCGTCTCCAGGTAACGATGGTCCAAACACATATGTTTCGGGTTATTAAACATAGAAGTTGTAAAGAAAACCTTGCAAAGATCAGATATTTTCTAACAAATTCCACATTCTCCACCATCAGTCATGACCCCTTTGTTCAGGTAGCTGCCTGCACAGCGTGCGTCCAATCATCCTCAAGCTCTACAACATATCTGTGAACAGATTAAAGACCCCTGCAGTGCTCCCACCACCACCAAAGTTAAAACCAGCACACGCATAAGAAACCTGTGCTGACCTGAAGCACATCATTTACGAGCCTGGCGCTGCTGCAGAGTTCGTGGTCATTTTTAATAACAGGGCTTCCTGAAACCAAAGGAAGCCGGGTCCCGACCCCCTGAACGATCCTTACGACGACAGGAGGGAGTGGAGGAATGACAGGAAGCGTTTAGAAGAAGCAGATGTTGGCCACCATTGCTGCCCTTCTGTCATACAGTTGGCCCACCTGGGCAAACAGATGGGGGATCCGATATGACTAATTAATCTAATCGCTACGGTCACCAGCTCAATTAGCCCAGTCCCCCGAGCCCGAGCACGTCGGCGAGAGCCCACTGAGCAGGAATAACTGCAGAAGGTCAGACTTGGCAACAGTTGTCCACTGAGATCTGGTCATTCAAATAATTGTGCAGAGTATACCTAAACCAAACCACTGTTTCTCTGCGATGCAAATTCCACCTGTTTTCAGTTGTGATAATGTAGCAGTTAATCCACTAGCAGCTTTGGAAGCTTGACCTGACGTTTTCCACAGACGTCTCTGTCAAAAGGCTTAGATAACTCGCTTCAGAACATCAACATGGCGGCATTTCTATCTGTGACACATACAGATAAATATTATCCCACGCTCTGGCGTTAATTGGTATGTCTGTTGACGCATCAGTAATTAAGCTCAGACTTTCTAACAAAGGAAATATATCAGACTTCTGGAATTGTTGATGTTGTTAAATCTAACTTAAATGGTTGCATTAATATTTTGGCAGATCTTTACATTTCAGAACATCCATTTATTATATATTATTAAATAGATTAATCATAATTTATTCATGTTACAAGCACCATTTTTTTGTACATTAATTAAAACGGTTCCTACATGGTGGGGAGTTGTTTTTACATATTTTGCCTCTATAGTCTATCCAGATTTACAATCGTGGTAAAAATGTGACTTTATTAAAGGCTTTACTTGCCGAGCTGCATCACATGTTGAAATTTTGATCTGAAAATGTATTTTTGTGACAACTTCTGAAAGCTGATTGCTGTGTGAATTAGATTTACTGACACTAATGTTTCCAATTGGATTGGGATGTTTTTTGTTTTTTTCTTGAGAATAAGCCAAATCTCACAGAAACTCCTCGCGTTTATTTGGATGTCTTGGCTTTGAAGGCGATATTTAAGTATTTCATGTCAAACTGTGGATTGTTCTACAGTCAAGTGCAGGGACAAACTGCATTTCCACAAGATTTTAATTGGACTATTAAAGCAAAGAAGCAACAGCAAATTAACTAAAAGGCAAATCTGCTTAAAGTGTCTGTCTCTTCTAAGCCTGAACACTGTTAGCATGTTACATGTGGTGAGCCTGTGTTAAATGATTTATTCTGTTATGGTCACATTTAAATAATTAATTACCTGAGAAGTTCAGATTTTATTGCACTGAAGATTCTTTCAAGGCCGAATAATCTCCTGCATCCACTAGTTTGAAATTCTTTATTTCATCTGAAAACCAAAGATAAACCCAACATCTTTCTGTTCCATTATTCCACAATTGAAAAGCTGTTTTATCTGCATCAGCACTGAATAAAACAGCATTTCATCATATTGTACAGATTGTTACATTTGAACAGCGACAGAGGCTTCAGACAGGCTGTGTTATAACTACCTCACCGGTCTGTTTTCTTTCAGGTCATTCATTCAAGCCAAGCTGCTGCAAAGCCCAGAAATCTCTGGAGTTCATCCCGATAAACTTGCACACCCAGAGGATGAGGGTCACATGCCCAAGGAAAACAGGTATTACCGCGCCCCAATTCTGTTCTCAGACTTTTACAATAACAGTAAATCAGCAGCATTAAACCCTGTCAGCGACGGGGAAGCGCTGCTGTTGCTGTGCCTCATGTAACGTTTCTTTTGGAAGATTAACGATGATGCCCGCTGGGATCCAAACATGCTCGGCAGTCCCTGTTTGTTGCTGAAAATGATGCTTAGCCACAGCGTGTGTTTCAGTTATTAAGCCCAAGTTTGATGAATGTTGGCTGAACCAATTTTAGCCAACAGGATTATGATAACTCCCTAATTTTTTGATGTTTTTTGGTAAGTGTCATGTGTATATAAGAATATAATATAATATTAACTGAAGTTGTGCTAGAGGTGTACCGACTGTGTGAGGCTAATTATTTAATGAGCTGGGACTGGGAATATGCAGCGTGAGCACGCTTCCGAACGTTGCTGCACACATTTTCGGGACTCCACCGTAATACTGACTAAATATCCCAGCAAAATCCTGAATAATTAAAGGCCAGTGCTATTAATGGTGGATTGTGGCATTCAGTATGAGCTCAGCGTTCACGGAAATGGGAATTATGACCGAGCTCACTGACACCAGACTGTCGAGACGATAACAGCGAAGCATGATACGTGTACCTCAAGACGGCACCGCACAGCCCAGTGCGTATTTATTTAGTCCACACCAATCGGTTTTTAAAATAAAACCTGGTCTGATGTTGTTCCTCATCAAAGAATTAGAGATCAGGTTCTTTCATTTCAGGGCCACATTGCATAAACACCCCACCCATGACGCCATTTCAGAAATGAAAATGTGGTAATGTGTCCTCAGAGGACTTTACAGCAGACTTCAGACGTGTCTGGGTGCATATGTATGCTAGTATTTGCATCTCTGTGGGCCTCATCACACAGCTGCTGCATGTAAATAAAGCACATGCTGCATTCACGTTTGATGCTGCTTATGCTCCTCACTTCATCTCCCGCTCTTCAGCTGAGGTCACAAGTCCTTGGAAAAATTTTGATCTTATATAAAGTGTTGCGACACATTTCCCAAAGCTCGTTTATTTGTCTCTCGCCTTTATTTTATTTTTTTTTTTTGCTCGACTTCACCGTCAGTCAAAAGCACTCGGTGGGCTCAGACTGGCTGTTTCTAGGTCATTGCCCAGGCTTAAAGGTGAGACTTAACCTGGCCTGAGAATGACAGACAAAACACTAATGAAGCCCTTTGTGTTGCAGCGCAGAGAGAGACTTCCCTGCCCTCCGCTGCCGCTCCCTCATTGGCCGAAGCTGTTGTTGCCCTGGAACTGTCTCACTCTGTTAAAGCAACAAAGTGCTGCCTCACTATCAGCGCGCAGACTCCATTTCAACCATCCGCCGTGTGATTGATGGGAACCTGCGGAGAAACACACCATAACGTAAACTGTAGTTCTTCCAGGAAAGGCAGATAAAACCAGTAAAGTCATGTCGTCATTAAACCTGGCAGGAAAAGAGAGAGAGAGATCAAGATAAAGCGAGCTTTAGAGGAGTTTGTCAACTCAGTGATAGACACCTCAATAATTACCCTCTGTGGGCCCAATTCACACCTTGAATCTGATCCAGGCAGCAGCACTTGAGTGTGTGTGTGTGTGTGTGTGTGTGTGTGTGTGTGTGTGTGTGTGTGTGTGTGTGTGTGTGTGTGTGTGTGTGTGTGTGTGTGTGTGTGTGCGCGCGCGTGCGTGCGTGTGTGCATGCGTCTTCGTTTGTGTGTTCTGGTACATGCAGCATAGTGAGGACCAGAATATGGAATGGTGCTCAACACTGCAGAGGTCTGTTACTGGTCTGTTTCCCAGTTGGTTTTAAGGTTAGATTATGTAGCGGGAGTTGTGTGTTAGACCATGGGTAAGGGGCTTCACAATGTATGATCTTAATGAAAGTCCTCATAAATATAGAAGTCTATGCATGTGTGTATGTGTGCTGGTAAGAGAGAGAGAGATAGTCTGGACTCACCCTCCTGCAGGAAGCACAACCCTCGTGAGATTCCTGCTGTTAATTAAGAAATCAGTGTAATCTGAATTTACAGCTGGTTGGCATCAATGTCAGCGCTGCACCAGAAACAAGAAGAAGAGTTGTCCTAATAGTCCATCACCGTCCTGTTTTTGTGTTAACTGACCTCTGTTCTCCAGCACGCCTGACTTTGCTCGCCCCCCCCCCCCCACCCCACCCTCACCCCCACCAACACCTTGAATTTATTCATTCGTGTTGCATTTTCTTCCTCAAACATCAGCCAGGGCAGCACGTAAGAAGACTTTATTAAATGACCTCTGTTGTGTCCTCACTCTGCGTCTTACTCGTTTTGCTCCATCCAATTTATATGCAGCAAAAACACATATAAGATAAATTTCTCCTTTAAGTGGGACAACTGAAAGGTTCATAATTTGTAGCCATCTCCCATGAAGGATTTGCCAAAAACTTACACTTCCCAGCACGGACAGTCAGTGAGAGGCGGGCTCAACCTCAGAAGCTACTTTTGATTCTGAAAGCTCGCTGACTGCATCAGAATCACTGGCTCCTAACCTTTACTGGCTGATTCGCTGTTTGTGATTGCTGTAGGCTCCGTTTGATATTCTAAAATGATCCATTTCCCAAAATTTATTCCAAACGCTATCGCGGAACTTATTCCAAACACTTCTGTTTTTATTTCGCCGTAAAGTACCCAGGAACGAGGAGAACCTGGAAACGAATGGAAAAAGACCCGGAGCTCCCGCCGTTCATTTATTTCCTAGAAATGGCCGTCGTCTTTCTCTAAACTGACAACTGCAAAGTGTTTCCGGCTTTGAAACGCCCGGCGCGGCGTCGTCGAGCCGATTGTCTTCTTAAGCGCTCATTTGGATCAAATGAAAGGAGGTTTTGTCATTGTTAAACAGGATAGTGTAATGGTTTAAGCATGAATTATAGGCACTCGTGCTCACCGCCGAAAACAATAGCGTGTCTGAGAAGCGGGCGCGCCTGTTATTCAGGCGGCGTGTTTAGTGCATGCGGGGAGAGCGGGGCGTAATGGAAGGGCAGAACAATCAAGCGCAAATTGGACATTGTGCTTGATGTTCTCAAACTTGCCGTTGTGTCTGAGTGCAGCGCAGCACAGGGGGAAAACCAATTAAGGGAATTTTGGACATCTGAAAATTCAACAGGCCGAACGTGTGCGGGGGTGGGCTGGCGGCGGCAGTGGTGGTGGGGGGGGGTGTGCAGTGCTGGGAGAGGAGGCAATTAACGGAAGAAGCGGTGGGTAGAAGCGAAGCCCCCACGTCCCCCCTCTCTGTGGTGTTTTTTTTAAGAGACGGGCCACCACGCTGCCAATCACCTCTCAGCGGCGACGCTCCGAACCGGGTTGCGTGATTACGGTCTGTTTTTCGACTTTTTTTTTTTTTTTTTTAAGCCGTGCTTTCCTTCAGATTTGGCCGTGCGCCACTGCTCTCCCGGAGGTGTTCATTAACTGACCCGGCAACTCAGCCAAACAAAAATATTCACCCTCCCCCCGCGCCGACCCCACACCTCGGACTTAATTGTCAGCCTGCGCCATTACGGAGTCCAAGCATGGCCTGTTGAACGCACCTCTGCGCCGACGGGCAGCCTGCAAAGTGTTTGTTTACTTTGGACAGCAAAGTGCAAATGAGAGCGAGGCCCGGCGTCACCAGTCGTCCTACTGGTTCATTACCGGTGACCAGTAACAGTGATAGAAGTGGAGTGCAATTAAATCTGGGGCATATAATACCTGCTCATGGTTTGGCTCAGCTGAGTCTGAGTCAGTGTTCTACGGTCGAGGCTGAACGGCGGACGTCCGCACGCCGGTCAGAAATAGAAACGTTGCCCACACGCATCGGGGGGGTGCTGCGCCTTAACGCGTCAAGTCGATTCACGTTGACCACACCTCTGCGCCTCGACAAAAAAAATAATGGTACGCCTGGCCCCCGCGGCCCGCGTTTAAGTCCGCCTCATTCTCACGTCAAATTTCTCTCCTCTCTTTCCAGATGCCTCCTATGACATTATCACGGTCGGGGCCCCCGCGGCGCATTTCCAGGGCTTCAAGTGTGGCGGTCTGCATCGTCTCCTCAGCAGATACGAGGCAGAGAAGAAGAGGTAGGGGCGCCATCGGTGTTTCCAGGCAGTGATGGTAATTTAATAGAGGGCGCAGGCTCAGGTGGAAACAGGCTTGTATTGACACAGGAATTTAACTTGGGGATAATTGATTGTGACAGTCAAATCTGTCCTTGGCCCGGCTGTGTTCTCCCAGCGATATACAGCCACTCACTGACGGGGAGTGCTGGGGCTGGACCCGACTGCAGCTGACAGCTCGCTTTGACTGGAGGCAACGGGCCTGATGGAGAAGCTTTGTCGAGTTTGAAGCATCTCTGCA
Source organism: Lagocephalus sceleratus (assembly GCA_911728415.1). Taxonomy (NCBI): domain Eukaryota; kingdom Metazoa; phylum Chordata; class Actinopteri; order Tetraodontiformes; family Tetraodontidae; genus Lagocephalus; species Lagocephalus sceleratus. Next base: position 12,288,380 of record CAJVRN010000232.1, on the reverse strand, counting down.
AGCGTCTTGGGGTTTTGTTTGTTTGGTTTTTTTTTTGTTCGTTTTTTTTTGTTTTTTGGAATTGTAGCGGGTTAAGTTGTCACCAAACAGCTGCCAGCTAGTGCTCGCTTTGAAAAGGCTTGAATTTGAATGTTTTTTGGGGCAGTTTTAAAAATACGGATTATTATTTTTTTTGCCAAAAGTATGACTGGCACTGCCACTGAGCTGCGTTTAAACAAAAGCCTGCAATAATCAATCGTTATGGTCACAATGAAATGGAGGATTTCGGGAAACGCTGCGGTCTTTACGTCACATTTGTTTCAAAATTACACCTGTTGATGCTGCATTGAAATTTCTGTTGGTTCCTTCTATGGACATGGGTCCTTTTGACTATATATTGTTGAGTGTTTTTAACTTGAGGTCTTGTTGCCTATAGTGTGTTTTCAGATCTTTGTATTAGATGTCAGTGTATTTGCCGGGCAGTGTCATTCTGGTTCGTATCCCTGTCTTTTCTTGTGCTTCCCTCAGATAACGTGAATGGAAATCATCAGCCCAGCATAGATGTTCGCGTAGGGCGCGTGTCCTTACGGCCACCGTGTTGCATCGTTGTTGCGTTGCCAGAAGCTCTGTACCTTTAACCCTGTCTGCATGTGTCAAAACCGGCTGAATTATTCTGGCTTGGCGCCAACCTGCGTTATCTCCCCTCTTTCTGTGCCCAGACTGGCAGGGAGCCTCTCACATTGATTTTTTTTGTTTGATTGAGTTCCGTGTCGCTGTGATTCAGCTACTTGATTCATTACTTTCCTTCTTTCACTACTTACTGTAACCAGCAGGTGTGCAAACACATGGGCAAGCAATATAAGAATGATGCTGTAATTGCATTTTACAAAATGTGCTTGAGCACCAAATATATGCAGTTTTGTTCAGCACGAGCTCAGCAGCATCCCCCAAACTTGCTGCTGCTGCTGCTGCTGCCGCTGCCCTTTGGATGCCCGGTGAGGGTACGTGTCGCCAGAGTTCATATGGCCACTTGAGTGATGCTGGAAGAAATTAAAGGTGATTTTTCTCAAAGCTCCCCACAGAGTGCAAAGTCATTACAGAGCATGCCAGATCCAATTAGTTGCAGAGTTTGCAGCTCAAGAAAGAGGGCAAGTAAAGCAAGATGGAGAAGCCCGTGGTCCGGATAGGACGTGGATAAGTTGATAAGGTTGATGGAAACAAAGAAAAAAAAAACAGAGCCTTGATAAGAATGTTCAAGTAAGTTTGCAGGAGATGAGTTTTATCTGCTGGCATGAAGTAGCATAAGCCTAGCATAGACTCAGTCACGTCTCCCGCCTTCAGAAAGGATTCTCAGAGGAGACAGAGCTTTTTTTGTTTCGTATTTGACTTAGCAAATGACTCACTGTAGCTCAAATTTTCCAATTTTCCGCCTGAATAACGCTACGTCCTGCACTTTTATACATATTTGACCTGAAACGCAGTCACTCAGTGTCAGAAATAGAGATATATACGTGTGTGCATATCTCCCTCTCTCTCTGTATATGTGTGTGTGTGTGTGTGTGTGTGTGTGTGTGTGTGTGTGTGTGTGTGTGTGTGTGTGGTAAAAGTACAGAAGTACAGAAGAGTGTGTTAAAAAGTATTTTATTTATTGCACATGTACATCTTAATGAATATGTAAGATACACAAGAGGAGGCTTCATGTTTTCTAAGGATGTAAAATGCTGTGACCCTGTGAACAGATCTATTCCAGGGGTGTAACTGTGGAGCAAGGAAGCCAATTTGAAGAGGGCAAAGTTAGACACAGAGACCCCGACTCATTATAATCCTCTCAATGTGTCTCCTCGCCTTCCAGAAGACTGCCTGTAATCACATTTGATTAAAAAGGGAACAATCAGCGAGATGTGAGTCTTGGCTTTTCAATGCTATATTAATTTGTCAAAGAGAAGATGGAATGGGATTAAGAAAGGGGGTGGAGGGGTAAAAAAGGGAAACCTGAGGAAAGAGGTGCTACCGGGAGGGCAATGAAAGAACTATTCATCTTTGTTCCTTGGACACAAGATGAGAGCGAGAAGGGATTCTTTCCAGATCCATTAAACACTAGACCAGCCAAACTTGGCAACGAGGGGACAAGACAATGCAGTTTATCTCTCGGGATGGGCCGGGAAAGAGTTTAATCGATATCTGCGCTTAGTATTCCTCCAGAAACCCAGCACATGTACACACGGGACAGGGGCATTTATCTTTCATTCATGCATGCGGTCCCACTTAAACAGCTCTTTCAGAAAGTCACAGGATTTTTATCCCTTTTTAATTGGACCCCCGTAGACGTAGTCGCCAGATTTGCTGAGGTGGTCTAATCTTTCATCACCGGCCTTTCATGAGTGATCCCGCTAATCTGCATAATGATGAAACACGCTGTTTTTGGAGAAAGGGTAGCATCCTGGGATGAAGCTGCATGTTTGTGTCACGCGGGCGGCGGTGTCCCTGTCCCTTCGGCCGGTCCCTGGGTCGGGGGGGCGGAGCCGCGCACGGACGCGAGATGGTTGAGACAATGTCTCACTTTAACTGTCTCCTTGGGCCAACGTTCGACGAACAGACAACAGAATCTTTCTATGCCAGCGCTGCTGCGTGCCGGGACATTGGCGTGTGGCTGGGACGTGTTCGCTGTTCGCCTGCTCCAGGTTGTGTTTGTGATGAAGAGGGACGCTGGCAGTGGCCTTGAGGCTTATCTGCTCTCGGATCCGTCCAGCCTGAGTCTGAATCACCGAGGGAAACGTTGGCTGTTACTCTGAGAACTGCTGGGAGACCAGTGCCCATTGGAAAATTCAGCAGATGGAGTTGCCACTTACAACAATCTGTGCAGCGGCAAGTTCCAACATCTAGCAGCAGATCAGACAGTATTTCTGCCACGTCCACGCGTTTAAAGGTCTGGAGACAGAAGTCTGAATAAAGTGCTGTGACTTTGACAGTCGCCGAAGAGCTGTGAGACTCCACTGACTTTCACCCCCGCCAGGCCATGAGATGGTCATTAATTTCCTTTCCACTATTAATTAGACATGCACTGAGATTCTGACTTAATAAGGCCGCTGGGCCCAGCGGTTTTCCTTCTCTCATTACTGCTTTAACCAATTTCTATTGATCACACAGGAAAACTGAGCAGAACTTCACCCTCACAACGTGTTGCTATCCCAGGAAAGTTGAGGCTTTATTCCTGCAGCACGTATGCACTTCCTCTTTCCCAGGGAACAGACCTTTTTTTTTTTTTTTTTTTTGCGAAACTTTAAGGAGATGACAGGCAACAATTTCAGGAGTCCCAGGGTCCCGGTGCGCCCTGTGCCGTGGGAGCGCCAGCACACCTTTGGTATTTTCATAGCTGGAGGCATGTGGCGTACCCAAGGCGGACATGGAAATGAGATGGGATTAAGAGGAATCCATTATCATACATTATCAGGGAGTGTGTTGGGGTCTTGCTGCAATTGCTCCTAAAAGCACCACTCCCCTCGCACGGGTGTGCTGACGTCATGTAATGGAGTCAGGAGGAGTTTTGAGGGGAAATAACCCTTCTGACAGCAGTTACAAATGCAGCTACATGCAATACAATCTGGCGCTACAGAAAAGATCCATAAATAACCATTCCTTTTAGTCAATATGCACAAACTATCTGGAGTATATTATATAAACCTTTATCTGTCTATTGGGAGTTTGGTTTTGTTTGCCAGACAAAGCCACTGCCCATCTTTAAACACTGGCTTATGTATATTTGACACAGTTAATTAAACTTTTACAAAGTCTGACACGTGAATGTTGGATGTCGGATTAAAAGGAAGATATTATCTGATGGGTAAACTGAAGATAAAAAAGGTCAGTGTTTTCCTACATTTTTGGAGGACCCCACCAGTTTGATAGCTCTGTTAACAATGTTGAATTTACAGGGTTTTTTTTTTTTTTTTAATCACATTGTGGGACACCAAAATTAAACATGCAGCAGACTGTTTGCTTTAGCTTATTATCCAGAGACACATAGATAAATATCCACTTAAATGTTTGCTTGATTGCTGGACAAATTACGTTAGTCATTTTATGAATGTCATTAAGAATTTAGATGTCATTGTCTACATCAATTATAGACAATCTAATAAAGACTTGGTTTACATTTTCCATCAGTGTTCCTGCTGTTAAAAGGAATTGACTTAACCGTTAAAACCGTAAGTGGCTTTTCTCTTTTTAAAGGATTTTTTGCTTCGTTCGAGCTCATTATAGATAATTCCGCCCTACAAAGCAAAGGAATGTTATGATTACATCAAAGATTCAAGACCATTTGAATGGGTGGGTGAGACAAAACTCCTTTAAAGTTTAATAATCTCTTCAAAGTTTCAGCCCAAATTGTAAATAAGTTCCCATCTTTTTGGGGATTGAAAGGATATTGGAACACGGAGGCCTTTTGACAGTGTTCTGTGAATTAGCTCCAAGCTATTGATGTGAGACCTATTTTGCTGGGTAAATGAACCCTCTTATTGTTTATTCATTAGCATTTGATGCACTTGGGGGGCATCAATCCAAGGGTGAAGACGTTTGAAAAAAATACAGTCCCTGTTACGTTACACAATGACATGATGAATGGAAGACACAATCACACACACACACACACACACTTGTACTTCTATCTTTGTGGGGATTCATAACACCCAGCTACTCTAACCGTAACTTAAACTCAATTCTAATCTCAAACCTTAAACCCATGTGTTAACCCTCACTCATTCCTTTGAAGTTGACCAGCCAAAATGGCCTCATTTTGAAAAATGTCCTCACTTTACTGGTGGAGTGAGAATTTTGGTGCTCACTATGTTGCAAAAAAGAACAGAGACAGACATAGAAGCTCCTCTAAATGACAATCATATTGTCATCCTGCAGCTCTTCTGTCTGCAGGTTTATGCCATTTCCTGCTCTGTTTCAGGTTTAATAGCAACGCTGAGGACACAGTCAAATTTCCTTGCCTGAGCCACCTTTGGTGTAGATCAATTTTGTCCTCTAGCATCAGGTGGCAGATCTGGGCATTAATTATTGTCTGCGCTGGGTCTGTAATGGGATTGGATTTGTACTTATGAGTCAACAGGGCTTTTATCGAGTCTGAGTAGCTGAAGTAATTGTCCCTACCCTACAACTTCCGATTTTTCCCAGCTTTTTGAGGGTCCCCTATTGAAAACAAGCCTGTGAGATCATTTCCATTATGTAATAGGGATAATTGAAGCTTTTTTGAGAAAAAAGGTCTTTTTATTTGAACAATTTAAACTGGATGTTTAAAGGTGCAGTTATGAAAGTCACCATGAAAGGTAAAGTGGTTCACTTCCAGTGCCCTCCACCACGTGGCGTAAAACTGCATAAAAAGCAAAACACACACCTTTTGAAACATTTTGAGATGGATGGATTTATTACACTTTTCCAGAACTCCACACTGCCAACCTTAATGAGTCGTGATTTTGAAAGTAATGGTGTTTGTAATTTGAACTGTAATGGGGCAGTGTGCTGTTGGCACTGGTGGTGGTGGTGGTGTGTGTGTGTGTGTGTGTGTATGCACGTGCATGTGCGTGTGAGTGTATGCGTGTGCGTGTGTGTTCCATGGTTTCGCTCTCTCACTTGGTGATTCCTTTGATTAGCTTTGTGCTCGTGGGTGGTTGTTCTCCAGGGGTCTAATTAGCTATGATGACAAGGCCAAGATTTTAACTTTGGCCAGTCAAAGACGCAGTTAGTGGCTAAAATAGTGTCAGATTTCCTGTGTTTGGTGCATCAGGTAGGTATCTGCCACACAGGGTGACATCTACAGAAGTGCTGCTCTCCCTCTCTGGAATATATTCATAGTGCTGCAGAGAATTTTGTATTATGCCAGCTCTTTGTATGTGCCCCTCCTGCCTCCCCTCTCTCTATCTCTTATGTCAATTATGCCTTAGGATCTGGCTCTGGGGTCTGGCCTACATAGAGGCTTGCAGAGCTGACTCTAAACTAGCTGAGAGCGTTGCAAATGACTGCCTCGCTCCTCGCCACGTCTGATGGCAGGAAGTCAACAGCAACTCATTGAAAGTCACCGGAAGTTTACCCGAGGAGAATGTGCGATCAGTGTGATTTGCCCCGAAACCAGCTCCTGACAAAAGGTGTTTTTGTCCGAGATTAAATAGCTCACTGGAAATGTGGAAGGGATTAATTATTCATAAGGCAGAAATGGGTTGACGCTAGACTCCAGGTTCAGTTTGACGATTCCGGCCGAGTGCCTGGAGATCACGGCTGATCACGGCCGTCAAGACAGTAAAATGCCAACGCACGGATGAAGCCATCCCAGAAAATTAATCACAAATGTCTTTTACTCAACATCTTGATTGAGGGTGGTGGTGAGGTATAAACATGTGGTGCTAAATATGTTCACTCGGGTTTATTTGCCAAACACGGAGCGTGGTGTCCATCGTTGGGCATCTTTATCTGCATGATGATGAAGTAAAAGAGGACAGGCCTTCTGACACGGAGGCTGTTAAAACAATCTGGTGTCAAAGGTGATCGATTTTATGTCGATTGATAAAAGAATTAAATGTCAGAAGTGTTTTCAATTATTTTGGCAGCTCAGACCAGCATTCATCTAATACAGCATTGAAAGAAAAGGAGACTGGCATCTCTGCCAGACATATTAAATGTATTGGAAACTGCACAATATTCCAGTTAATCTTATAAGGACTCTTCATTTAAACAAATCTTTCACAGCAAATAAGTAAATAATCCTGTTGCTATTTTGAGCAAAAGGGCAGAAATGTTTAAAGCTAGTTGATTTTGGACCTGTTTTATGATTAAAATCTTTAACAATCTACCTGATCAGAATTTCATATCGGTAGTTTGGGGAGTTCATGTCAAACACTGACTGCATACCTGCTTTGACCTTGACTGCATATTTTCTATTGATGACTCTATCTGTCTATTTTCAGAGCTGTATGAATTCACAGGTCTGCACATCACATTACTTGCGAACCACCATATCTGATCTCAAGTAAATCAGAACTGGAATGGTGCTGGAATTGTGTATGGCAAATATGAATGACCTCCCCTAAATTACAGTTTTATTAACAGCTGTTTTGTTACTACTTTGGTTAAAGGTCTCCTGCTCCAGAAAGACAAATCTGATTTGTTCCTATTTTTTCTCCCTTTTCTAGCTTCAGCACTGCCTACCAGTGCATCTACTACTCTCCGGAGCACACAGCCAAAGCCCAGGAGGTACTCGGCACCATGAACCTCCTTCAGCCACTCATCACCTCCCTGGCGGACCAGCTCCTTCAGGCTGCCCAGGAACACTCTTCGCCTGGGCTAAAAGATGCTCTCAAGAACCTTTCTGACAAGGTGAGCCCCTGAACCCCTCTCCCCAGTCTTACTTTCATCACGCTCCCTTCACCTTGAGCTTTTGCGACTCACAAACCGCCTCATTATCAGGTAGAACCTCGTCTGGAAAGTCCCCCGAGAAGGAACCAGCTTTGACTCAGACCCAAAAATAAAACGCATAACTCTAAAATCCATAAAGTTAAAGCTCAACCTGGCTCACAATAAACAGGAGACCATAAGTTATCATAAAAATGCCAAAGTAACAAAAGTGAATGGATGCGTTGAGGTTTGCAGCGTGGAGGCATTTTTATCAGGATAATTAATGAATTACATCTGGTGCTGTCAGATTGCAATCTGTTGTGGGAGAGATTGTTTTTGCCACAGTGGAATAGAGCGCAATCAGCCTGCTTAATTGGTACATTCGCTCTGTCACCACTTCCTCTCATCCTTGATTAGACACTCTCACACACACACACACACAGACACAGACACACACACACAGACACACACACACACCTGCCTGAGATTTCAATCAGAGAGCGTCCCTGTTTGAGCTGACCCAGCCAGGGATTTACTTGGCTGACGTGCGTGTGGGTGTGCGTGTGATGGAAAGCTGATGATCAGGTGATGTGACTCTGTGAAAGCCCCCCTGTGGGCCCCAAAATAAACATTATCACAGTCAGGGCCCGCCATCTTGCGTGTGTGTGTGTGTGTGTGTGTGTGTGTGTGTGTGTGTGTGTGTGTTAGGGGTGGAACCTTCAGAGAAACAGGTAAAATTAGGACACCTGCAGTCAAATCCGGGCGATGGAAAAAAGCATTTCAAATCATTTGCTGCCTTTCTCTCGTGCAATTACTGCAACTTCTCAGTCTTCAATCTGTTGTCTGGTCTCCATTGGATCAGCGTGGGGCAGACCATAAGCCCTGTCACTTCCCCACAAGAGATGATGATTATTCTGTCTGTTCTGAGGACCAGCGTAATAATTTCACTCTGTTAATCACAATCAAAAGGCAATTTCAATGCACTGACAGGCTGTGAGTTTCACCATGTGTGACTGATTATGTTAAATTATACAGTGTGTAAAGAGCATGTTCAAAAGAGTGCATGGTGGTGCAGTGAGGTGCCTTTTTTAATCTGGAATCTATTCATCCAACCTTTCACGTGGAGGGAGACGGTTTAGCGCAAAGGATCTATTTTTAACTCAAAATCCACTCGTCTGGGCTGAAAACAGTGGAAACCATTTGGGATGAATGGATTCCTTCGCTTTTAGATCAGATGCAACTTTGCCGCCCTGCTGCAGTCGAGCCCGCAGAGGAGTTTTCTGGCTCACAGACCTGCTCCAGATCACATCAAGGAGGCCCAGAGAGAGAGGGTCTATCCCGGAGGACGCCAGGCGTTTTAGATCTGGGAGGCAGGTAGCTGTGGAGGAGTACGGAAGAGGGCATTTGCTTTTGTTTAACCGAGCTATGAAAATCCAGGCGTGTGTTCTCCTCCACCTGAGGCGGGGCTCTTGTTTCGAGATCCAGCAGCAGAGTGCATGGTCCAACCCCTGGTTTAGATGTCAGGAGTCCTGCTCGTTACTCGAATGTTTTGGATCGACATGCTCCGCTTTAAAGTTGTTTTACGCACACCTGCCGCACCTCAGCTCTGTCGCTAATGATTCTGGACTGTTTTAAACATGACGCCTATGGCTCTGACCATCCAGGGAGTGGAAATGAATAATATATGTTCTCGTAGATTGCTAATTAACACGAGGGTCAGATAAGCAGAGTTCAATTCAAATATGAATTTACATTTTAAAATCCCTCATTCCTTTTAAGCGACCATTAGTTTAAGCAAATTTTTCCCCCCCCAAGTCATTTAGACGTTGTTATCTTTCAGAATGATGTTTACTTTGTGTACAATTGCATCAGAGAATAATATTCCACCACAAATGCTTTTCTCAGGCAATTACGCTTGTCATCTTATTCATAGATTTCAGCTCTCACGTTGCTAACTCACAGTAATGGCGCTCATTTTCTTTCACGAATGGCGGCTAAAGTGGATATGAATTTATCATCGCCACAGTTTTAGTGTAACCATAATTTGCCTTTTTTTTTTTCCAACTGTTCATCAAAGGGGCTGTTTCGTACAGACCGAAAGTCTTCCTGTCTTTTCAGATCTCAAGAGCAGAACACTTAAAGCATATTTCTGCTTCCTAAATGAATACAGATGACAGGACAGGAGGATAAAAAAACAGAAAGAAAATGTTTATATCAAGTCCAGTGAGCAACATTATGAAAAATTTATTGTGACAAACAATATAGCACAGACGTGTTTTTTAGCATGCCACAACTATAACTGGTGTGTTTTTATTAATTTAGGAGAAAGATATCAATAAAAAATATTCAAATCCCCCCTTTGTGGATGCTAGAATGATGCACTGAATTTGAGTATGTCTATATAACTAAACCGACTCTTTTTAATGTGTTATGAATTATACATGTAGTTTTTCTTATTAAACTCAAAGGGGCAGGTTATCCACATGTGCAGCCTGTGTTGAAACAGCGCTAATGCTTTATTTCAACGCTCAGAATAAAGAGAAATGGGGCAAGAAATGGCACCTGTAATCTTTCATTATAGTCGACGTGGTCTTTGAAATATGCATCTACTATTTCTGCTGACAAGGCCATTTCCCAAACACCTCTGTAAGTTCATAATTCAGTCAGCCTCGGGGATCTGAGGGCAGAGGACGTGATTGTGTGATAAATATATGTATACAATGACCTCATAGGTTTCTTTTCACGGATGACTCGTGCTGTTTTGTTTGCCAGGGTAATAAAATTGCTTATTGGAGCCCCAACTCAATTACTCTTGAGAGCCCTTATCATTCTTTCAGCAGCATACGCAAGGCTCCTTAGAAGCGGGTTCATCGTCGACATACAGTAGCTGCCGTGTTTGAGACCAAAAGAGGTGTGCTCCTCTGAGAGCCGGCTGGAATTTAGAGGAGTAATTGAATTGTTTGTTGTTTGCTGCCATTGCCGTAATGGAGAGCAGCTACTTTATGCTGCAGGAGGTGCTTTTTTTTTTTTTCCCCCGTTTCTTTGTAAATACTTACCCGCTCCCATCAAACAGTATTTTCTTCCAGGCCCCTCACAGGCACGCTCTCTCTCAATCCACTCAACTCGCGTTTTCTTGCCTCCTCTCTTTGCTGCAGACAGAGCAGTTCGTCCACACGCTGAAGGATGAACTGGTCAAGAGCGCGCTCCTAGCGCTGCACGCTGCGAGGCCCGGGTACGTTTCCAAGAACCAGAAGCAAACCCCGACGCAGGGAGGCCAGCAACAGGGCCACAACCATCAGAGCAGTGGCCAGAATCAGAGCCCTGCTCAGGGGCTTCCGGGCCACAGCCCGACCCCGTCAATCAACGAGAGCAGCGCGGTGTGTAACAGCGTGGAGGTATCGCAAACCACCGGCAAAGGAGAGGGCGGGACCTTGAAACACCAAGACTCCATCCCTCATCATAAAGAATATGATGAAGAGGAATGGGTGAGTATAGATTTTACTTTTAATAAATTAAGTCTTTAACAAAGCCGAGTACATAAAGGCTTACAATGTCTCATTATGAGAAACGTAGCGGCAGCGGAAGATTTTTGTGGCCTCCTCGCCAATTAATCTACCCCACGTTGCTTCTTTTCGTCGCAACTGCTCCTGCCACACTGACAGCAGGAGATTACCATGATTCCTACACGACGGCACCCAATTATCTCCTAAAATATTCCCCACTTTTATATTCAAACCATATGTCTGAAGCAACCAAAATACACCCGGCCACTTACAGGACGCCGGCTCGCACAGATTGTCGCATTTGCACACACAAACACATGCACGCAAACATGCGCGCGCAGTGTAAAAGCATCGATTCATCTGCAAACAGATGGAGCTCAGGAACACAAAGGGAAAGCTGGAAGCAGTCCAAACACTTTGTGAGTAATATCGGACCATCCAGACAGCAATTTCCTGTTGACCTTTTGAACGTGAAGCCAGCATGGACCATAAAGAGAAATACAGTTCGATGTTATTTTGTGCTCCAAAGTCATCAGGAAATGATCAGCTGCTTGTGCAAATTGCGTTACGTTGGGAAAACGCATATTCAGCAAGACTCTAACCACCGATCGCACGTGCCGCCCCTTCAGGACAGGGTCTGGGCCAGCGTGGCCAAACGCCTCAACTGCGTGATTGCCATGGTGGACCAACTGCAGGAGGAAGACAACAGCAAACCGGAGCAGGTCCCCGAGCAGCAGCTCGCTGATGTCATCACATCACACAACCCTGGTAATTATTGATTTTATCATAAAGTTGGATTAGATTTGTTATCCGGCGCTGCGTGCAAACGCCAGGCTGCAGGCATCTGAAGCTCCTCCCACAGAGCAGGAGGACAGACGGAGTCTGGAATGAGTTAGCAGGGGTCTGCGTGCACCTACAGTGGCAGGAAGTGCCGCCCTGATGAGCATACAGAGAGCTGGGTGGTCCTGGATCACACTACCATGTGACCCTGCTGTAACAGCCAGTCGATTTGAATGGATAAAGTGTTCTCTCACTGCGAGGATTGTGTCCATACAAATAAATTGATCACAACAATCCAGAGAATAACAGCCCCGTGGTTGCTATAGTACTGGCAGAAGATAAACCCAAAGCGTCGCCAGAGAGGAGAAAGTTGATGAAAACACTGTTTGATATGCAGAGCCACTCACTGTTGACCGCAATCTGCCGAGTCTTCCCTTCTGTCCAATGAAATCCTGCTGCAAGCTTGTGTCTAGACAAGTACGCAGCCTGCTGCCGCTGCCAAGTGGCGCACAGAGAGGAGAGGCGTCAGTCTGACCAGGCGACAAGGAGGTGAACCGTATGCATCTGCGCGCGTGCTTGTTTTCTCACACGTGCTTCGTATTTACAACCAGAAATGCACATTTCACCAGAGGAGCGAGGACATGTTGGCTGGTGCTCTCAGCTTTGAAGGTCTGTTTGAGGGTTGCGGGTTTTGGTAGTGAGGTCTGATGGTGACAGTAAAGGGCTGGCTGTATGCCCTCACCAAGACAGAGCAAGACAAGGATGAGTGCGCATGTGCATGTGTGTGTGTGACGTCCTTATTAAGACACTAAACAGGCCCCTACCAATTGTTCAAATGCCTGTCTAAATACAAACACAGACAGAATAATGACAGAGGCTTTATCTCCTTGTTGAAACCAGTGAACCATTGCGTGTGTGTGTGTGTGTGTGTGTGTGTGTGTGTGGGAGGGGGTAAGACAGGTGGGCTGACAGAGAGATGACAGCTGGAGTCGTCCTCTGTGTAGAGGTGATATTTGCAGAAAGAGATAAGACGTGATTTCTCTGACAAGGGAAGGGGAAGTCTGATGCGCTTAACGTTCCCGGTCAGATCTGTGCACACACGCGTCTGTTTGTCCATATGTGCAGGTGCATTTCCACACTGATCCCCCAAAACTTTTCACCGTTTTGACACTGAAGAGAATGCACGGTGATGGGGAGGGGGGGTAGACCAGGGGCCCACATTTGTGTCTTTATTTAACCAACACTGCCCCCTGTCGGTAGGAGAAGATACGAGGCTGTTCGAGGAGAATACAATTAAGTCACCATGAAGTCACAGTTGCAGTGTGTCCCAGTTCCGACATTTATGATGTCTGTAAGCGGGTTAGGAGTGTGTGGTGTGACAAAAAGGTTTGCCTCGCAAGGAGTTCACTGTCAAGTGTTGCCACAACCTGGGAATTTCATTTCAGAGTCAGGCGTTTGTTGCTCTCTAGTTGCTGGGACAACATCCACCACGAGTAGCTTGTCCGCATTTTTGACATTTACAACAGTGCGCAGCTGTAAATAATTTTGTTGACTCATGTTTGACACCCTCCCACCTCATCTGTCTGCAGGGGATTGGAGGGAGCAGCTGCATCCTCTGGTGACCAAGTTGAAGGAGTGTGTGACGGAGGTGGTGGAGCAGGCGAAAAGGGCCATGACCTTTGTACTCCTGCAGGAGGCAGCCTGTAGCCTACCGCAGGGCTTCCTCCTCCAGCAGAGACGAGATGTGGTCTTCAGCCAAGCGGTAAGGGGCCACACCAAGACGGGACATGAAGATTTTTATTGAAGAGTTTTATCGCCAGTGTCAATGAAATGTGTGTTTGAAATTGTAATTGCAAAGCTGTCTTCTTATTCAAATACATTCAGAACTCTTTGTGATACACCTTCTGTGTGTGTGTGTGTGTGTGTGTGTGTGTGTGTGGGGGGGGGGATTCCAGCTTGCCGCCTTGGCCTGTGGTTTTGTCATGAGGCTTTACGCAGGAATGCAGGATAAGCTGTTTCTGAGGCAGCTTCACCTGGTTGGCCTGGTAGCCCAGTTTGAGAGCCTCCTTAGCACCTACAGTCAGTAAATCTCTTTCCTTGATTTGAAAAATGGAAAAGCATGAGTCTGTGAGTTGGTGAAGACCCCCATCCCAATACGTTTGTCCAGAGTTTCATAACATTTTTCAAACCTGTTTAAGGCGAAGAGATCGGGATGTTGGAGGACATGGAGGTCGGAATCGTAGACCTGCAGAGGGTCATGTTTCAGATCACAGAGGCCAAGACAGATGACCTCACTGACCTTGAACCTTTAGTTCATGGCAGACGGTGAGACGTTTTTTTTCTTTTCTGTTTCATGTTTGTTGTTTTTTTTAATAATTATTATTATTATTATTATTATCATATTGTGCTTTTAGATTGTGCATATTTATTTTAATAAAAGGCTTAAAATTGTATCATTATTAACATAAACAAAGGGATAATAAAATGTTTTGTGTCAACCTTATCAAGGTTTTCTCGTTTATCACTGTTACGGTAATGAGACCCAAATGAGATTCACCGGAGAAATAACCGGAGAAATTCCTGGAGGAAAGTGCTCTGTGAATTTTCAGTTGCGTGCAGAAAAACAGATGCCTTGATGCTTCAACATCAATCAAACCACTGAAGCAGATCGATCTGGATCTGTTTCCAAAACACAGCTGATATACTGATGCATCTGGCTTGCTCACTCTCATGGATCAGCTTTTGCAACTTCCCCAACTTGGCAAAGCATGTTGAATTCTGTTCATCTGTCCTTTTCCCACATTCAGAGACCATTTCACTGTACAAGTGCCATTACCACGGCTGGTTTTCCAGCTCTTACCGGACGAGATCAGGGAGGGCAAACCTCTACGAGTATTCCCAGTCCTGTTCAATGTGGGCATTAATGAACAGCAAACCATAGCCGAGAGGTATATGCATCATTTATTCTTAAAGGATCATAATGTGATGGTATCATATTCATACTAATGCATCATGCTCCATCACCCTGGCACTGATGGTCTTCCTGTTGTCTCTCTTCTTCTCAGGTTTGGAGACATTTCCCTACAAGAGAGAATAAACCAGAAGAACTTTGAAATTCTAGAGGCCTATTATAAACTATTAAGTGAAAAGGTGCCAACAGAATGTAAGTTTTAACCTCATTTGCCTCAACCATCGAATCTGTAACCTACAATAAAGTCATTGACGCTCGCTGTCAAGTGACTTTTTAATTTGCGTTTGTCCTTTTCTGCACAGGTCTGCCGTGTTTTCAGACACAGACTGACATAAAGGAGTTACTTGAAACCCTGGGCCAGAATGTTGTTACAAAGAAGAGGAAGAATGTGGAGATTCTGTGGATTGCTGGAACGGTGAGCAGGGTTAGACAGCTTGACATGGGAACGTGGATAGCTGATACATAAACACCTACACCTGGGCTTCACTGCAGGGGATTGCCCACCATTCGCACCCTGTTTCCATACAGCATGCCAAAGACGTACCTGAAATCATAAAAATGTACGTCTCCCCGCTTCCCTCCAGATCTGCCGAAGGTTAAATGGCATCAGGTTTACCAGCTGTAAAAGTGCCAAAGACCGGACATCCATGTCTGTCACATTAGAGCAGTGCGCCCTCCTGCGTGATGAACACCAGCTCAGTAAGGATTTCTTCATCCGAGCTCTGGACTGCATGCGGAGGTAAGACTGAGAACACACAGTCTCCAACAGTTATGAATGCAGGTTTTCTTAATCTCCAAATTATACATTAACTTGAGTAGAATGTGCAGTTTTAGGGTTTATTCTATCTGTCTGTCACCATGCATACTGCAAACAAAGATAAATCTTGGGGGGAAACTTGAACTCTCAGCTTGTCAAACTGTCACCAGAGCTGCATAGTAAATGTTTTAAAAGGAAAATTCAGATTCACAAATCCACATTTAATATCACAGTAGCTCAGTTTTGGAGATAATTGGTCCGTAATAATGCCAACATTTCTAACAGAGATTTTAAATGTCAGATGGCTCAGACCTGCAGGACACAACCAGTAATAATTATTTAGTTTCACCTCTTAATGGTAAAACTCATCAATTTTCTAGACGGTTTCTCTTCTGTCTCCAAAGATAGAGCAAATCACACCAAAATGATGTCACTAAATAATTGGAGGAGTTTGTTCAACCGATAAATGTGACACTAACCTGCACCCATAACATGTTTTCTCATTAAATCTGGTCCTTGTGCAACTCACCCCACCTCCATGAATCACCCCCCCATGAATCACTGCCTGATGTGCTCCGACGAAACACCAGAGAACACCACAAAAACGCAAAATTCCTTGGTACACTATTCCTGCTTTGATTTCTCCACTTACCAAAAACTGTTTATTTTGGTCCATGTAAAATAGAAACACATGCACACACACACAAACACCCACACACACGGGACAATTTGAGAACCTGTAGGAAGTACACGTCAGTTCAGGTCAACTGTCCTGTAACACAACTGTAAACACATGTGAGGCACAGATGAATCCTTCTGTTCACCTGTGTCTTACATGTATGATAGTCTATATGTGCATATGTGGCACACTCTGCAACAACAGCACTCTCACTGAAACAGCTTTCAATTAAAGCTCTACAACTCTTTTTGACATCTTTCTCCCCGTAATTTATTCAAGGCTGCGGGTCTAATTAAACCTCTTTTGGGTCGATTGATTAAGCTTCAAGACAAATGCGATCAAGTAAATATGTAATTCGCTCCAGCCTGGTTGTATTGATTGACCACAGATGGTCCTAATAATGGACCTAATAATGGTAATTACTAGTTAGTAAAAACTTGATGACGTTTGGACTTCAACACTGCTGCTCTTTAGCAACAGACTCATTTCATGTTACTCCTGATCAACAAGTCTACACATGTTTACTTGAGTCAGTCCTGCAAGAATGTGTGTGCTGGCGCACATGACTGATGTGCGTGCAAGCGTGGGTGCATGCATGCGTGAGTGTGTTTGTATCGATGCGAAAACTGTGACGGTGCTTCCAACACTGTTAATTACAAACCTGCTAAAAAGAGGCAAAACTCATTGAGGTGTCACACCGCGCTGAAATCCAACCTAAATTAGGAAGCCTTTTAATCCAATTGCATGTACCTTTGCATCGGACATGATTGAAGGCATTCGGAGGCAGATCTGGTCATAAGTGCGAGGCTTGCATGCAGCTCTTTCCCATCCTTTCCATCTCTTCCTCAGGCTTGTGTGTGTTTTCTCTCTGCGTCTAAGTGGACCTTCTGGTGCCCCCTGTCACGACCACCGACGGGTCAGTGAGCGGCAGAAGTCCCACTTAGCGGCTGTCTAACCTGTACTAACACCACAGTGTGTTTGATCTGTCCCTGTTGGTTCTGTTTCACTCTTTACGGGGGTCGCCCTGCAGTCGGCTCACCCAGGGGGACCTTGGGCAGTGGGAGGACCCCGAGGCTGGCGCCGTCTCGCAGAACAAACCAGCATCGCGACATTTTTACCCCATTGCCCTGCTGCTCGTCAGCTCCCATTTACTGGTTGTGTGGCTCATTTTAAGCCTTGTTTTTCTGCTCGCAAAATATCAATAAATTGCTGCCAATGCCATCTCTACTCACTCCTTATTTCTGTGTTTGCTGGTTATTTTAATAATAAAGGTTGTGGGTTGTCTGGAAAGAGGACAGTCAGAGAAAAAGAGTACTATAGTTTCCTTATTACAAACATAGTCGAGAAGTTTGAATGATGCCCATGGATGTATGTATTGAGTTATTAAGCACATTTTATAACAGCAGTATGGCTTCACATGTCTCTGTAATTCTGACCTCGTCAATATTTAAAGAAAGCATATGGAAGGAAAAGGGCCTCCGTAGTTTTCTGAAACAGACAGACACACCTCAAACATGAGATATTGGGCTGGGACTTTCAGAAGTGGATTTGTACATTATGAGTCATATTTATTCAAAGCGGCAGTGTTATGTGTGAGGGATCGTTTTCGGGTTCAGTTAAACAGTTCTGAACAGTGATTGTGTTTTTTTATGTAGGAACATTACCGTTCTATTTGCTGCAGTCTGGCCCGACTCGCAGGTTCACTACTTACTTTTTGTTTTGATTCTGACGGGAATAAATGGCACTGTAGTTACTGAGTTATTGTAGTAAAACCTCTCTATCATGGTCCACCACACACGGCTGATGGACATTAGCTGTCGGAGTTCCACGCCTAATCCAATTGACTCTGACTGATGGTTTTGGTGTGTTGGATCCCAGTCCACAAGGGCTGAGTCCCACCAGGTTTTCTGACCTACCAGGTAGAAAATGAATTACTATTTCAAATAAGAAAACCATTTAACAAGAACAGGTCTCCATCTTAGATGATTATCTTGACAAAAACTGAAATAATTTGATTAATATTGCCAATTCTAGTGCAACTACACATCACATCTATGTCATTCAAATAATCCAGTTTACTTGAATTGTACTTAAATGTCTACATGTCCATTATACCTCTAACATGCTGTACTAATTGTCTTTTGAGGGTGTGTTTGCAGATTAAGTAGTAACAAAATAGAAGTTGAATGTCATTAAACACGAGAACCCAGCAGTGTACTAATGTTAAACATTTAATAAGGATTTGTAGTTTTTGATATATAACATTGGACTATTGCTTTAAATTCCATTCTTCTTTCAAAGCCACTTATTTAAAGTGTTGCAAGCATCGTTTCAGGGTTAGGGTTACAGGGTCACTTCATTCCCTTTTTTTAATTTTCCTTTTTTTTCCTCCCTCATTCTTCCTCCATATTTGGTCACCAGAGAAGGATGTCGGATTGAAAACGTTGAAAAGAATGTTAAATGCAGGAAATATGCCTTCAACATGTTGCAGCTGATTGCCTTTCCGAAGTGCTACCGACCACCTGAGGGGACTTACGGCAAAGTTGACTCTTGAGGACATTTTATTGCTGTAAAACTATGAAAATGTCAAATGTTCTGTTGCGGTTTCAGTTCTGTTGTCCTGCTGAGGAGTTTCCTGAATCCTTGCCTTTTTCATGGATAAGTTAAAGCACTTTTCCTTTTTTGTCTTAACAATGGATCGACTCTACAACCACTCAGAATAAGTAGCTTGTAACCAAATCGCAATGCCGCAAAACCTTGATTTACTGATTTACAGACAAAGAAATAGGCTAGCAAGACAAGATTCAATTCCAAGTACAGCACTGAAATAATAATAATAATAATAATAATAATAATAATAATAATAATAATAATAATAATAAATGTATAACATTTAAGAACAACTGTAAATGAAAGTATGTTCTCTGTCCTGAGGTCCAAGCCTGCAGCTGGACCATACATTTTAACTGCTGTAGACGCTTTTATTTTTCTGGACCAAAATACAACTGAGTGTAAAATAAGACTCTGGTGTTTTCATCCCATTCTCCTTTTTTAATACATCTTAAGATTCAGGCCAGTGATGCCACATGAACTGAATCAATTCATGCTGCTGGACTCGGACTAAATTATTTATTTTTGTATTCATAAATGCTTTTTATATTCTCGCAGTCATCTTGTAACTGTAACGCATGAGTTGTAAAGTCTATCTTTGTCTGTGTCAGGTGTAAAGAAAATAAACTGGTTTAATCTGGGTATTTTTTAACTCTGTGATCAGTGTGTGTTGTGTTTTTATTTCCATGTTTTTCTGGAGCTGTCGCATGTGACTTTATCGTCTTGTCCAGTCATCCAGAGGACCAAAGTTCACCACAATAAAAATGTAATAAATACACTATAACAATAGCTGTCCTACTTTTATATATGGAGCAATCCCCGTTTAACATTATCTTTCTGGGATCACCAGTCCAAATCAGCACCTGCGCACAAACACACAGCCCATAAACACACACAGAGGAGCAATTTAAAGGACACAGATTACATGTCTTGTTTTTAAAGCATTTATCACAAGATAGTCATTAGCTTTATGATGGTCCTTGAGTGGATGGCTTTCACAAAACAGTGGCAAAGAAAAACTCCCTTTTAACAGGAATAAACCCTGAGCAGGACCAGATTTACACAACCAATTATGACAAAACAAGCTCAGCATTTGTTTATATATATGTATATTTATCATTTGTGTAATGGCACTACCATCCGCCTATCGACTTAAGAGCTTACTGTGTGGTAGTGGAAGTGTTGGTTTGAGGTCTTTTCACGTGGCTGAATAAATAAAACAGAAGCGGCAGCATTTTTAAAAGAAACACTAAAACAAAAACAACATAATATACAGTTGAAACATATTACTATAATATACTATACTATACTATGACACCCTCTTCCAGTTTGTGTCAATTTGCGAAGAATATAAAATATATATGATACATATAGACAAATATTAAATACATAGCATTTACATTATATTACATTATTCTCTATTACTGAAATTTTTTGCAATAGGCTTTGTAATCCTTCCATGAATATTGTTGTATTTTCAGCCAAGTATGCTTCACATGGTGGACAGTCAACCTGTGGTGGAAAGAGGCACAACAAAGCTTTATAATCGCTTCACAAAACAAAAAAAAACACTTTTCTTCACAGTTAAAGTCCACAAATTTGTATGCAGGAATGAAAATGGGCCACTTCCAGCAGCACTTACAGAGCCTTTATTTCGAGAAATTTCATTATATTCCCTGATGCAGTCTGCGTCACCTCCACCAATCTCCTCCTCGCCGATGACCATTATCAACTCCAGTATGTAACAGCTGAGCGCCACATAATTACAGTCGTTCTGCAAGAGATATGAAAGAACCTCAGAACAAACAATAACGGACAAATGGCCCTTTTTGTGGCAGAAAACAAGATGTGTTCAGTTTAGTAAGGTCCAATTTAACATTTCGACTCACAGCTAAAAAAACCCAGCTCCTATAAATGATAATATTACACTCTGTGTGAGTGTGTGTGTGTGTGTCTTGTGATGGGCTGGGGATCTGTCCAGGGTTCCTGCCTCTCACCCATTGACTGCTGGGAGAGATTCCAGCATCCTTGGTGGGTGGGTGGATGGATGGATGGATGGATGGATGGACGGATGGTTGGTTGGTTGGTCCAAAGCCAAACCCAAGGTACATCCTCAACCATGAGGTAGTGCCTGCAGCTCACCCAGGCTGTACAGGTCACCCAGGGTTTCGCAGTCAAGTGTCAAAAAAACGTTTGCTCAAGAGCGCGAAGAAGACCGCATTGAGTGTCAACCCAGCATTGGGACCTCTATCTGCTCCTTTGCACAAAAAGGAGAAGGAGGGGAGCTGCCACATTTCTGCCTAAAGTGTCCCAACCAGGGACGACTGGTCCTCCCAGCACAACTCCACTGGCATCAGTAAGAGGTCGCCACAGTCAGCAGAAAGCCTGGAGACGCTGTGAGGAGCACACCAGGTAGCATCAGATGGCTCACAGAGCTCCAACCTTCCCTTTTTTATCATTGTTGCTTGTAACAGGATCTAAAACTGGAGCATGCTTTGGACTCTTTATATATCTCTATATCTCAGTTCATCTAGATGAGGGACTCACTTTAACATCGTTGGCTGAAGGTGTGTAGAGCATTGCATCTGATTTCTGAAACAGCACAGAGAAAGAGCAGATTAGTCCAACACAGTCCAAACAAAAAGCAGAAGTCAACGTTCATTAGTGGTGAATGGGCCAAAGTATTATTTGAACGGATACCTTCTCTCACCTCAATGCCGGACCTTAGCTCGTTGATGCAAATGACAACGTCGTCTGTTGCGTATTCTACAGCACATGTGCACGGGTTCAAGATGCTTGAAGATAATGGTAAGATAAGGGTTACTGCAGGCCAATGAGTGTTTAGTTGGTAGTCAACATTCATTCCGAGTGATTTCTTACCAAATATAAACAATTGCAAAAAGCAGGAGTGGAGCTTTGAGGCTCCCTCTGCACAACCAACAGGTTGACTGGAAATAGATGCCTGTCTAGAAGAGACACAAAGACCTGTTAGTATGTTGTCCGTCTGGTTGAGCGTCAAGTGAACTGGGGCTGAAGAGGACAGATGTGACACAACGTCACAGGTGTCTCCTTTATTTCAGCATGGCACGTCAAATGTTAATTATTACTTTACCTTTGTTTCGTCACAGTCGGTGAAAATTTGAGAAATGAGTTTCAAAGGGATTTGGTAATTTTTAATCATGCCAGGTTACTTGCATGTTCACAATGAGGAGATACATGTTACTGAGAACAGAAATCCACTGACAAGCAGTAGCTGCAGCCAAGGTTTGAGTGGTGAGATTCAGTCAGCCAAATTTCCCTGAAATTCCTTCATGTCGTCTACATAAACACATGAAGGAGCCGCCTTCATTTCAAAACCCGCTGGTAGGTTTAAAACCCACTGAACTGAAAGTAAATCTCCATCTAGCGTGACAGATGTGTCATTTTGTCAACAGTTTTTTTTTCCTCGTGTTTTTTTTTTTTGTTTGAGTGTTGCGAAAATCGCAATTTTTCATCGACACGATCGGCTTTGCAGCCCAACTGGGACACACACTATGAACTGGGACGCATCAGACTGGCCACCTGCGTAACGGTGGGGTCGTGGATCAGTGGCATGGATGTGCGCGAGTGTGCAAATGTACGGTGAGACGCGTAAAGCGTGCGCGATGCTACCGTTGCGTAAATACATCTTCATTTTAACTGCGCTCCAAATTCCAAATTCTAACACCATTACGCAACATTGACCTATTGACCTTTGACGTGAGTGGTTTAAAAGTGAAAGTGAAAGTAGCCTGCAGCAACAAGGGGTGCTTAGGGTTGATTTTAATTCAAGTAAATAAACACGGCGGTGCACAATTTCGCCTTCGAAATCACGTGGTTTCCCGCAGCCCCGACACACCTCCGATCCACGAGCGGCTTTTTGACATTCGCCATGCCAATCCCGTTTGACAAGCTACTAATGTCGGACTAAAAACGTGCAAAGCCGAGGTGGAGTTGGTTTTGTATTACTTTTTAAGTCTTGGACTCACCGATCGCTGCTCCCCGGGACGCCTCGGTTGGACGGCCACCGTCATGAAGCCTGTCGTCTGCGCGGCGCGTCCGGCTGAAGTTGTCCAACCCAGCGGGGGGGGAGCAGGTCACCGGCACATGTTGGCATTTCAGAAGCGCGGTTAAAGCATCTCAGGGTGCGGGACTGGATACCAGGGTGGGGGACCACCTTACTGCGGAGCTCTGTGTTGAATGCGACCGACACTCACGCCCAGAGGGAGAGAGGGAAGCGGAGGGGGGGGAAGGAGGGGGCATGGTGCGTTCAGGTTCATTCTCCCTTTCAGTTCGCTTACTTTCTCCTACGTAGGCAGCTCCCTCTCGCGGTATTGTTGTTTCTTTTAAATGCACTTTTAAATTTTTATTGACTTTTTAAATCGAGATTTATGATGACGATTATTATTATTGTTGTTGTTGTTGTTGTATCGACATGCTGCTTTAACTGTTTTAGGTATATGCTTTTCATTTTGGCTTTATGATTCCTATGTACAGGCCTCATGTGTCAAAGCTAAATGCCCATCCAGAGCTGATTCTCATCTGAAGATAAAATGCCACCAGTTCTTTTGTCGCTTCAGCTCCATTGAGCAGATTCAAGGTGCAGCGGAGAGCAACTCAGATTAGGATTTTGTAGATGGCCATTGCTGACCTTGACCATCTCCTGCAACTTGTTTATGTCTTCCTGGACTCTCATCTGTTTTGCTTTTTTATGTCAGGTAGTTGTAAAATAGTAAATGATAAATGAGGATCCTCATCCACTTATTTAAATATGTTTTAAATATAGACTTAATTTATATATAGACAGAATTTCCTTTTTTTTTTTTTTTTTTGTGGGGGGTTGGAGTGGTCTTTTTCCTCTTTGATCCACAGACAATAATAGAGCAAAAAGGGAAGCTGTTTTTCCCATTAGCCAGCCTCATTTGACGTTGATCTTTTTCCCCTCCCTCACTTTTCTGGCCGCTGGCATGCAATTTGATTCCATAGCTGTGGCTATTTGCGTAATCTACATGTTGTGTGGTAGTCACTATCACTAACACAGACACACACGCACACACATAGACAGGTCAGTGTTGTCTGCTGACTCTAGGGTCATGTGCAGCTGCTTTTAGTGTGGGGCCATATTTAACCCTTTAAAACCATTTGTATCATATTTGATACGCGAGTTTCTGAGACGTCTTTTTTTTTCAACATGATCAATACTTTCCATAAAAACCTGTTGTATACAACCTGATACATTTTCGTGTCTAAAGTTAACATAGTTGTGAGCTAAATTTTTGCCGAAATGGCCCAATGTGTCATATGTGAAGCAAAAAAAATGTCATAAACAAAATGATATGGCGAAAAAAATGGGATTTTGTTAAAAGCTTCAATTAACATCTCATTTCCAAAAAAATAGACTTTTCTGGGCATTTTTTGATGTGTCAGGCTTTATAGAGTTAATATCAATTTAGTCCATCAGCAATTTCAGTCACTCTAAAAAAAAAAAAGGGGTTTATTAACATTTTTTTTTACACAGTTCATGAGGGTGTTTCTCAATGGGAGACACACTGACTGTAATCACACAGTAAAGACAATGAGATTCGAACCTTCTGTGGCTCTGACCAAGGCGGAATCATTTCACTAAAACTGGGGGAGACAGAGGAGAAAGTAAAGGGATCAACATTTAGACGCAAGTCATGACACCGTGACGAATTGTGGTGGAACATGTGGGGTCCAGGTTATTTTCAGCCTAGTAGGTCTCCTCACCAAGAAAAAGCACAATACCCATGGTTCCAGTTTGCAGGAATCAGATGAACATTGACCCTGCTAACTACTTTTGAGGAGGAGCTGTAGCTGCTTCATGAGCTTTAGCCTTAGGGCAGAGGGTTAATAACTGCTGCTCTGTGTTGACTTGAGAGCATCATGGGTAATGAAGTCCTCAGGCCTGACTGCCAGAGAACAAAGAAACAAAGTGGAAAAGACTGGGAGCATTGAAGTCAACTGCTGAGGGAAACAAAATGGGAATGTTTTGGAATTCCTCAAAATTCTGATTTATTTTTCACTGAATAAAGTAACAGTGTAGACATTT
The DNA here is from genome assembly GCA_911728415.1 of Lagocephalus sceleratus. Classification (NCBI taxonomy): domain Eukaryota; kingdom Metazoa; phylum Chordata; class Actinopteri; order Tetraodontiformes; family Tetraodontidae; genus Lagocephalus; species Lagocephalus sceleratus. The sequence continues at coordinate 12,263,624 of CAJVRN010000232.1, read as the reverse complement.
GGTTGCTATGGTGATCCAACTCTCATTAAAAACACCTGTAACGATTTGAACCTATGTGACCGTATGTTCCAGCCTCTCCATTCTCCGTATGGACTCAGGTGTTCTCATCCACTTTGAGACCAAATATGGAACCAGCAGCCTTTTCTTCATTGCCTTCTTCCTCCTCCTCCTCCTCCTCCTCCTCATCATCATCATCTTCGTCATCCTCCTCCTCGTAGTCGTCGTCCTCGTCGTCATCTTCCTCTCTGTAGTTGTCCTGTTGGCTTCCTGAAGCCAAGTTCTTCCAGTAGGCATCATACCCCGACGCCCCGTTGTCGTAATCGTCATCGTAGTCGTCTGCACCTGCCTGGCGCCCAAACTTCAGCGTTCGGGCTGTAGGGAACGCACAGACACGGCATTAAAAAAACAAATGAGACATCAAGCATTAAAACGATGAAAGACAATGTCACGTTTACTCCTCCTTTATCTTTTTTTTTTTTTTTTTTAGCATCAGAGCCGACTCACAGGGTGGTCATAAACCATTAATCCCAAATGAAGATGTGCAGATGAGGGCTCACTCGAGCTTCCTTTTTAATGCTGATGAAACACAGCAGCTCATCATCAATGACCCTTTAGCAGATAAGAGGGCCTGTGGTTTAGAGCACAGCCTCGGAGCATCACTGGTTCTAAACATGCTTGTGAATTTGAAAGAGGGCCACATATGTGGCAGTGCTCCAGCCATATCCTGAGAAATGTACAAAAGTTCAAATGTGCTTCCTCTATTGACAAAAGAGATGCAGAGGTCTGTAGTGAGGAAATACTCCAGCACTGACGCTACATGAAATAAGAGAGAGTGTGCTTTTACATTTGCTTTCTGTTCCCTAAAATGACTTGGTGGATTGCGCTAACTCTACTAAACCTCCACGGAACGGCATAGCAACGGGTAAACAAGGTTTGTGTGCAATGCGTGTAGCTTACTGGACATGCTGAGGTCTTTGGTCTCCTGGGTCTCATGACCACATTTGGGGCAGGGTGGGGCTTTTCCCTTCTCCTGTTTGTAAACTTTACTCTTTGCGTGCTCATCACAGAAACAGGCCTGCCAGAGCACAAGATATCCCGCAGATATTCAGAATTATCTTTTACGCAGCACGTCAAAGCAAACAAACATGACAAAGGTTGCCGAATTTGTAGCTGCCAGGGGCCAATGGAAGGAATGGAATTTCAATTTTGAGCATTTTGGAGAGTGCTCCTTAGGAAAGAATAGTGGAAATGGAAGTTTTCCTTTGGATGGGACACAACTTTGTTGCTCCCATTCCAACCCTACTGTTTTATTAGATGTGCTTTCCTACAAAGCAGGCATGAGAGTTTGCTTTTGAGATGTCACATCAGAAATCAACCAAACTATGCTGTGAGCCACTGAGAAAATTTTATCCAAAAGCAGATAAAATAATGATAATGTGGATGCAATTCACTTCCTGAACTGTCTTTTCCTCTCACCTTGCAGCGCAGGCAAGAGTGTTGTCCCAGTCTGTTACAAGAAACACCTGAAGTGAAAGAAGCACACTTACACAGTTGCACACTAAAAGTCTGAATGACATTGTAAAAATAGCAGCGAGCAAAACTCACATTTGAATGTTTCTGCCTGAAGGACTTGGCAGCTTGCCTGGTGCTCAAACTGATCATCCTCGCATAAGAAGTTTTGGCAAAAGGAACAACGGAAGATCCGCCCCCCTGTTCAGGAAACGAAAACAGTGAGTGGTTGTTTTTAGCTTGACAGTGATATAAGTGCCATAATGGAGGGTGTGTGTTACCGTGATCCCACACACTCCGATCACACTCGATACAGTCGGCATCAGTCAGTGGACAAGCACAGGCGTGAGTGCTCAAACATTTCCTGCTGTGGCAAACCCAGGCTTCACAGAAGTCACACACTGCCCCCTATTGAGAAAAAAAAAAAACAATCAAAAAATAAAAGTCAATAAATAATAGTCGGTAAAATTATTTCATTTAATAAATAAATGAAATAAAATATTGTCTTACCACCATGGCCATTCCTGTGCTGTGGATCCCAGGATGTTTTATCACACAGTCTGATGACTTCATGCACTTGGTTTTTCCTAATAATAAATCATTCACCATTTCATATATCCTTCACATTTTAAAATCGCTTTTAAAACCCTTTTAATGCCAATTATGTGAAAGAATACAGACGTCAACAACAGATCTACATGAACTTGATTAGCGCCTGCACTTTACGGTATAATTCTTTATAACGCCACTAGGTGGAGGCAAATATCATCTAAAAACTTCTGAACCCTTATTTTAAAATATATGGTTTGGGAATTTGCCTTCGTTTGATCTCAAAATAAGATATGGAATTTGCCCTTCTTTTAAAGACAAAAAGATTATAAAACATCACACGCCTTTCTAATGGGACTTGAACTTTACATTCAAGCAATGCTGGATTCTCTGTGTGAGTTCTATAAAGGTACTGATGTAAAAGTGTAGATGATGTTTGCGCCCACAAACAGCAGAACTGGAGTTTACTCACCACAATTAGCACAAATTGGAAGCTTCTGCACTGAATTGCAAAAGTAACAAAATGCTCTGTTCTTCTGTTTCCTACAATTCAAAAATAGTTATTACTATAAAATAATACGATGTATAATCATACTATGTGACAATAATGTATTTTACATTACACGCATTGCAATAGTAAATAATATATTATATAACAGTGTGCACCTATTAGATATAATACAGCAATTAATCGTATTTAAGCAAAGTTGGATCTACTGTTGTCAGAAAAAGACAGTGTTGAACATGTGTGATAGATGCATAATTTTGGCAGAATTGTAGAAAAGTACATGTTACTCAAATTTGTGCTGATGCTCTGAGCCAACATATCAGCTTCAGTTCCATTCTTTTTTTTAACTTTAGAGTGCACACTGAAATATCTTTTGGGAGTTACTCACCTCTGGCATTTGTCGCAATCCTACAACATAGAAATAAAATAAGATTATTTTCTTTGCAGTGGACAATGATAATACACCATCTCCGTGCATGCTTTACTTGCAGAGGCGACATACCATGTTCACGTTGCAGGGGTGTTTGGCAACTTCAACATGATCCCGGTTGGCTCGGATCTGTTTCTCTCGTTCTTTACGATTCTCTGCTTTTTTACGAGCACCGGTTTTCTTTTTGGGCATCTCTGCTTCACCGGGAGGGGAGCACAATTTGTTTCTGGAAAACACACAACAATAAATGCGATTAGCGTGCACTGCATGCGTGGGTTGGTTTATCTGCGCGTACGCCGCTGTCTAATTCTATATCGGCACCACAAGCGAACCAGTAGAAACTGTCAACGCCATAAATCACATTATAGATTTAGGTGGTTTAATGACGCTCTATTTCTGTCAGACGAGGATCAAGCTGCCACATATAAGACCTACTAGCACACTGTAACTACAGTTAAGTACGACAAAAATTAACGAATAACTTTCCTCAAATTGTCTTCATATCCTGTTTAAGCCTCAAACTCCTAATATTCATTTTTCTGCCCGATATGTCATAAAATATGTTCGTGATTTTCGGGGTTGTTATTTTTACCTTCAATCACCAGCACACTGACTTCTCTTCCGTCCCGCTAGTAAACATGCTCGGCTGAAACACACTGTCGGTATTGTGTTCCGGCTACCGTTTTACACAAAGCCTATGCTCTCCGTCTTGCCGCTGCAAGATGAGACATTTATTTTTTAAAAAAGACAATAAATGTAGCGGGGTTTTTTTGTTAACCAAAGGGAAAAGCACCGCGTTACTTATACTATTTAAATGCGTCCGACATGTGTTAAGCGCAAACAAGACAGCATGGGTAAGGTATACGTGATATATGTATTTGCTAATAGTCATACAAGCAAATACGGATACGCAACTTTTGTTTGTTTGTTTGTTTATTTTTCGTCGCTATTTGTACAACTTTAACGGTGTTTACCAACGCCCCCCCCCCTCTCGTGCCACGGAGCGGGTGGGCTCGGCCCCGCCCCCCAATCACGTGACGGCGGCTGCGGGGACCAATCGTAGGAGAGGTCCGGGACACGGAGCCGCACCACGGAGGGTCGTCCCCCGCAGGTCGACTCCCTCAGCAGGGTCCGGACCCGGGACAGTGTCGGGGGGGTGGTGGTCGCTGCCGGAGAGACGTCGCGACTCGTCCGTGTTAGTAAGAGAAAAACAAAAGGGGGGGAAATGGTTCGGGGCTCGTACTGAGGAGCAGACCCGCAGCCCGCCGCCGCCGAGCCCCCCCCGCCGCCTCATCTTCATCCAGCCGCCCGGCCGCAATGGCACCGTCGGTGGTCGGCGCCTGCCGCAGCCTGGCTCTCTCGACGTGGCTGCTGTCCTTCAGTTTCGTCCACCTGCTGTGCCTGGACTTCACCGTGGCCGAGAAGGAGGAGTGGTACACGGCGTTCGTCAACATCACCTACCTGGACCCCGTCAGCTCCGCGGTCCGGGTGGAGAAGAGCGAGTGCGGCCGCTACGGCGAGCACTCGCCCAAGAAGGAGGTGAAGGGGCTGGTCCTGGTTCCGACCCACCCGCAGGACCGGCAGGCTTGCGATCCGAGCGTCCGGTTCCCCCCCGTGGCCCAGAGGACCCCCTGGGTGGCCCTGGTGGCCTCGGGGAACTGCACGTTCCGGGAGAAGATCCGGAACGTGGCCGACCTGAACGCCTCGGCGGTGGTCATCTATAACGTGGGCTCCAGGAGCGCCAACGACACCATCACCATGTCCCACCCAGGTAGGAGACACCCTCCCGGGGGGGCCACGACACCTGCCCTGGTCTGTGGCATCTCACAAAGAAATACCAAGAGAAGCCTTGATGTCGTTTGGAAATGTTTTTCCCGAAGTTCCTGATCATATCAGGACACTGGCTTGAAGTATTTTCCATGGCTCTGCCTGTTTTGTTTGCAATTATCGTCATCCCACCCTGACAGTCGAGCAGCATTAGTCTGAATATCACCAGAGGCAATGATGGTTATTGCTATAATTGTTATTATATGATCCACCATCAGCCCAGGGGCAGCCCTGTATGTCAGTCCTAACGCTCCATGTTCTGTTTAGATGTGTTCAGGGTCTGATCCGATCTCCGTGTGCACCGTTGGGAGGTCTTCGGATGTTGTCGGAAACTCTTGGCAAAATCATCTTGACGAAATCTTGACAACAACCCCCCCCCCAAGAGTCTTTCTCCTGACTTTGTTGCGTCTTTGGGTGGGTAAAACCATCTACCCTTTTGATGTTGCTGGTGCCCCCAGTGAATTATTTCCTTGAAATGACGAGCCAAACCGCCACATCACCTCAGCCACTCCTTGGGGTTTTTCCTGATCTCAGATAGATCTTCATCTGTTTGAACTTGTTCCTGCCAGAGCTCCAGTCGATCATCCAAACGAATGTCCGTTCAACACCAGAATCTCCGGACCTTTCACCTGCTTTAGGTGTCTTGAGCGACGGGGCTTTGGGTCACGCTCAGGCAGGTCGCTGCTGGGTTACACAAACCAAAACTCTGCATAAAAGGTTATCATTTTAAGTACACACCGAAGGAGAGACGTCTTATCCCGATCACCTGATGAGCCTGACTTATTGATCACATTGGTTAATTAAAATCTGGCACTTTGGAATGTTTGGATTAGTTTTAACCATTGGTTAATCATTGCCAGAACTATTACACAAACAAGAGATCAAACTTTTAAAGAATTAATGCACTAATGTAATGACTAAGCTCACTGGTCATAGAGGGGGACCTTAATCAGTTCACTGATTTGCCAGTTGTAACTTAAAGAGTCAAAAATGGACACATGTATATATGTTGTCACAGCGAGTGCAGTGATGCCCTTAAACCAGGAGAAGATCAACGCAAATAAGTCTCGAGAATGGCTAACCGAAAATTATGAAGCCTTAAACAGATTCTTTTCACTTTTAATACCCCTGATGAGCTGACTAGAGGTGAAAGGAAGTTCACTGGGGACGATAGAAACTATCCAGACGTCAAAACCAGTTTTAGTTTGCAGCTAAAAAAAAACAAACCCTCCTGTTGCTCCAAAAGCATTTTCACTTAAGGTCCCCATTGTAAAAGACTTTATAAAAGCTGTTTCACAAACTTTTCCTGATGCGGAAAATTGACGTTAAAGCCCGACGTCGTCAGTGGGCTGAGGAGCAGTTGACAACAAATGGTTCCCCATATTGACATATTGACACGATTGGGTTTCTTTTCACCGAGGAAAGTCTGCTGGAAAGGGGCTGAACTGTCCATGCGATGGAGCGCATAAATCTTTTGTTATTTCTGTAACCCGACTGATCTGCTGGTTGCCAGGCAACAGCCGGTGACTCAGCCAAATCGGGTCCCCTTTAATTTTTCTGTGTCCGTTTTTCTCTGAGACACCGTTCACCCCACCCCCACCCCCACCCCCCATAGCTTCTGTCTGCTGATTTTGACGGGTACGTTTGCACGAGACAGATGTTTGCCGGGGTTTGATAGGTAATCTGAATAATTCACACCCTCTGGATTACTCCTTGCTGCATCTATTCCCCACTGCTTCTATCTTCTCCCCGGCGTCCTATTTTAGCAGCAGCTATTTTTGTCTGCTCTGACGGCATCACAGTGAGCAGAAGCAGCAGCTCAGAGTCGCGGCTCAGCCAAACCTTGCATGTCCTCTTCTTTATTTCTTCCGGCTTAAGCTAGAGCCGGCCCTTTTTTTTTTTTTTTTTTTTTTTTATATAAAGTTTGCGGGGCCAAGTGGATCGGTTCCCTTCGGACATGAGAAAGTATGGTTTGTTTGTGTTTTCACAGAGGTGGAAATCTCATGTTCCAGGTTCAGGCACTTAAACTTATGGAGTGACCTAAAACCTTTGGCCCAGATATTTTTGCTGTAAAGCAGATTGCTTACATTTTAGAACGTATTCACCCATGTGAACGGTGTATAAGTCATCCATCCGCCCTCATTTATGCTCAGCATGGGTCACCAGGGGGCGGGGCCGATCCCAACAGTGACCAGGTGAGAGGCACGAGGCCTGGACAGCTCACCAGTCTTATCACAGAACATACAAACCAGTCAACCAGTCACTCATGAGTCTCCACCAGTAAACAGTGTTTTTCTTTAAACAGTGTCTTTTTTCCTCGGGCTCAATTGCACGTTTGCTGTCATCCTTTTTCTTACTCTCACTCTTCTAGTTTGGGTGTAAATTTCTTTCTGGCCTCCTGCAGATGAAAGAAAACAAATCACAAAAGATTTAAACAACCGTCTAGATGTGTCCAGTGCTGAGGAAGAGAGGAAGGGGTTTATGGTTTTATTTTCTGAAATAATTCTCGATGCGTTCGAAGATCAGTAAAAGGGGAAAGATCTGCTGCCCTGTTCTGCAACATATTACATGCATGTTCAAACACAGCTCTTGTTAACTCTGTCAATATTTGCAGCAGGGTGGACTTACCTCAGGGAATTGAACCATCATCCTCCTGGAGGATACAGATGGAAGGGTACAGACATATACCCTCGATGAGAGCTAGCATTAGTTCGATCCAAAATCAGAAGCTTAAAGCATAGATGGTTCTTTCTTTAAAATGGTGTGATCTCAAATGGTCTCATGAGAAGAAATTCATCGATCCACCTCAACAGAATTGCCTTATATCAGATGGATCTTTTTTCTTGGGGGGGGTTACTGTCACGTCTGAGGAATTCCTCTGTAATGGCGGTGTATAAAGGGTTGACCTTTGACCGGCTGCAGCTCATCCAGGTGGACGACTTCAAAGCAAACCCCTGGGAGTGCCGCTCAGAGCGCAGAGGAGTTTGACTGAAGGTCTGAACCCTGAGTCATCTGGAGCAACAGACGGCGTCGCCAAACAGGCTGCAGCTCATAGAGCGCGTCTGACATCTCTCCCAGCGCAACATTTTCATCACCCACCGTTGCTTTGTTCTTCACCCTCGATGATTCCTGGAGCTTTGAGTAACGATCGCATTCATCAGATCCCAATGTTTTAATGATTGATCGTGCTTTTAAGTGGCATGAATTAAACAAGTATGTCATATTTCCAGGTTTCCTGGACCTGACCTTCATCTATTTTGAGAGGTTTTTACAAATCCACTTTTCTGTCAGTTTTCCTGGAGGGGGGGGGGCATTTGTTTAGCTAAGCCCAGATGCCCCAGAGGGGAGTGTTTTCTGGAGTCTGACTGCTCTTCCTGCGCATCTTTTTGTTGTTTCTCTTCGTTGTTTGATGTAAAAGACTTCACCCTGCAAAGTAAACAGTTACAGGAAGCTTCGGACACCAACCGTGTAGCTTCAGATAGGCTGCACTCTTTAATCTTGCAGCTTTAAAGCCCAAGCTGTAATAATCACATGGCAATTTAGTGTCTGCCTACTTATTTTCCTAAGAAAGCATTTTGTCATCAGTGTGCTTAAGCTAATATTAGCATAAGCTTATATTAGTAATATTACTTTAGCTTATATTACTTAATATTAAGCTAATATTACATATATTAGTAATATAACTTAAGCTAATACTACTTAAGCTAATATTAGTAATATTACTGCCGTTGAATGTAGACGTAGAAATGTAAGTAATATCCCTATTAACTGTTGGCAAAGGTTTCAGTAAGGAGCTTCAGTCATCTACTAAATATCTAAAATGCTCTGTGTGTGTCACAGGCACAGGCAGCATCGTGGCCATCATGATCCCAGAGCCTAAAGGTCGTGAGATCATGGCCTTGCTGGAGCGGCATATCGTGATCACCCTGCACATCACCATCGGAACGCGCAACCTGCAGAAGTACGTAAGCAGGACATCGGTCGTGTTCGTCTCCATCTCCTTCATCATACTCATGATCATCTCCCTCGCCTGGCTCGTCTTCTACTACATCCAGAGGTTCCGCTACGCCAGCGCGCGCAACCGCAACCAGGTACGGCCGAGTCTCCCCAGAGCAGACGCGACTGGTGTCTCCTCGCATTTGGTCCTTGTGTTGTTTTTTTTTTGTTTTTTTTTTTTTTTCCCGTCTGCTTCCTGTGAGGTTTTATGGTCAGAGGTAGCCTGACAGCTGGCTGAACAGAAACAGGGCGAATCAGTGAACCATCAGGCACCTCCGCCAGGCAGTGTAAATACATTCTGTTGCCATGTCTTTATTAGTCCTGGCTGCATCTGACGCTCTTGTGACGCCTGTAATCACAGTTCATCAGCAGGCCTGTTATGATAGGAGCCAGCGCCATGGCGACCATTGTTTGCATTCTCACTTTCAATTATTTTAATTTATCTCGGGCAAAGAGTTCAGCCATATTGGTCTGGTGCACATCTCATTCACGCACCGTCGGTTCGACCGGAAAGGATTTTTTTTTTTTTTTGCTTACTTTTTTTTGCTTAATTTAAAAATAAATAAAGAGTGATTTATTGCTGCCTATGTAAATAATCACCAGGAAGCTGTGTTAAGACAGTCAGTCCCTCTTAAGATGCACTCGCTCTTAGTCTTCTGGCAGCATTCGCAGAAGTCAGTCCACATCTGCTGTCTTATTTTTAAACGTGCCTCTCTTCAAAGCAAAACTAGCGGATGTCGGTTCACGGGGCGAGTTTTCAACACGGGCTCAGTGTTAAACTGGCGATCACTCATTTCCTCCGAAAGGGAAACACGAGAATCCGTGTTTAAAATGTGGAAAAAACAAAGAATCCTCAAGTGTCCTGAAATATCTCCATGTTCTTTAGTCTGTGTTGATTTTTTATTTTTTATTTTTTTAACCTGCTTTCCTTTTATTGTTTTGACAGAGACGTCTAGGTGACGCTGCCAAAAAGGCCATCAGTAAGCTGCAAGTACGAACCATCAAGAAGGGAGACAAGGTAGGCGAAGTTCACCGCAGCACCTTTCGCCTAAGGCATTCTTTTACACATGATTTGCGTTGTGTGTCAGGAGACAGAGTCAGACTTTGACAACTGCGCCGTCTGCATCGAAGGTTACAGGCCCAACGATGTCGTACGGATATTACCCTGCAGGTGAGGGCCGCACGATCGTACCTTTGCGCTGTGCAAAAAGACATCGGCTCCTTCCGCCGTTGACGTTTCCTTTGTGTGGCTGCTTCAGGCATGTCTTCCATAAACACTGTGTGGACCCGTGGCTGCAGGACCACCGCACGTGCCCCATGTGTAAAATGAACATTCTCAAAGCTTTGGGAATCCCGGTGAGATCCGGAATGTGGTTAGGTCTTCGCGTCTTAGAGGTTAGCCGGTGGTGCATGTCTGAAGCCCGCTCCCTCTCCTCCTTCCAGCTCAGCGCAGACTGCTTAGACGATATTCCTCCAGACTACGAGGCGACCGTCGGGGGTCCTCCCACCAACGCCATCAGCGCGGCGAGCGAAATCACGGTGAACGAGAGCTCGGTGGTCCTGGATCCGGCAGTGAGAGCCACGGGCTTCCAGCAGGTCCATGCTAACGTGCTGACAGAAGCTCCTACAGGAGAAGGAAGTCACATCACTGCCAGCAGTAAGTCAAAAACAAACACACACTCTTAGGCCTCCTCAACATTAAAATGGCCACTTTAAAGAAATTCGACCTAAAACTGTATATGTGCTCAAATGTTGTCCTACATTTTTAAATGGCTGTCGCTCTAGGGGATTATATTCAAATATCTGCTAGCTATTAGCGCAAAACCTGGGTTGGGTTTCTGGGATTTATAAGTTCAGGTATTTAGAACACCCAGAAGCACAGCAGGACAACAACAAAAACATCAACACGTCAACCCTAACTCACCACTTAGCATGCCAGACAGGTTTCAGGAACAAACAAGCGTCATACAACTTATAACAGACCATCTTTGTACTTTGTTAGTGTTCTGTATTTATTTACTTTATGTTCGGAATAAGCTTCGCTCATGTTTGTCTTTGGTATTTTGTAGTTCAATGTTGGTATTTGACCCTTTTATCGTCATCGCAGTTCTACAGAAATACTTTAAAACGCTGCAGCTGATGAAAAATCAACAGAAAATTCACAATCAGAGGATTAAAAGAATTTAAAAAAAAAAAAACAGTTGATTGAATTTGTGATTCTGAAGATTTAGAGTTGTGTTTAACTAGTGATGGTGAGACGTGAGGGAACAAAACGATGTGTTATTTATACAGCCACCACTGTGGAATCCAGAGAGGAGAACCAGAAACCATCAGATAAAAACCAAAAATGTCAGTTGGATCCAGCAGTGGAACATTGTAACTGGTCCCAGAACAGCCTATTAAAACAGTCTGGTGTGCCCCCCCCAGGTGAGCAGCAGCCCCCGCTCAGCAGCGACTCAGACTTGTCCATCATCACAGGCGTGGAGGTGGCCGTGTCCGACGTGGGCCTCTCCGTGGAGCCGGAGAGCGAGGTCTTCGCCAAATCCTGAAGCCGTCGAACCCCCCAACCCCCCACCCCCCGGCAAAGCAGCGCGGGCAGCGCATGCGTCCGGACCCCGCCTGAGCACCCGCTCATCTTCACTCTGTCGGACCCCCCCCGACAGCCGCTCCCTCTTCTTTTCACATAAACGTTGACATTTCATCGCCGCGGCGGAGGCCCGGGCGCGGGGCTGGGCGCGGTGGGAGGAGCAGCGTGGGTGCCAGCGCGCCGCTGTCGCTCTCCCAACAAAACTGAATATGTTTGATTTGGGTGCAAGATCACTGCCAACACTAACTTTCGACCGTCGCCATGGATACCAAGCACATATGGAGTCTATATCAGCAGTTCCTGAGAATCGGCGTGAATCAATTCCAGCATTTTTTTTTCCTCAAAAGTAGTCTAGCAATTTTTCCAAATGTGGTCATCCGTAAAAATGAGTCGGGCGATCTCGAGCCGCAGGTCTTTCGAGACGCGGCGCTTGTGAGTTTGAAAGCTGTCGTTTCTAATATCCGTGTGTGTTCGTTTTAAGGTTCCCGCAGTTGAGAGCGAGCAAGCAAACGCCGGGCCGACTTTTCTGTCTTTACATTTGACAATCTCAGCATCCGCCAACAAATGAAGTGACGTCACCAACTGCCCCGCCCAAACTGCTGCTGCGGATATTGAGGCATCTACCCCCCCCCCCCACACACACACACACACACACACACACACACCCCGCTGTCCTCCTGGAGGGACACGCAGGGGTCCACGATAATCTCAGTACGGCCGCCAACAGTCGCCATCACTGCCAGTCCAAACCCAACCCGGGCAGCGGCTCGGTCCGGCTGTTCGGGAAGGGCGGAATTCCACCGAAGCGGTTGCGTCGACGCGCTCAAAGGACAATCAGAGGGGCTGGAACTTTGACCTCCACAGCTGCCGAGCGTTTCTGACTGACGCCGTTGTTTTCTTGCCCAGTGGCGAGGAACCAAAACGCTCAGTTAGCTCCAGAGGAATTTGGGCCATAAAACTTCTTTACGGTTATGCGGCGATTGCGATCAAAGCGCAGACCGTCAGCTTTCGGACCGTCTCCGTTTTCAGGTCTCCTGACCCGGTTCCGTCATCGTAAATGTCAGAGTCGTTTTCAGTACCGCATTCTTTCGGAATCCGGCGCTCGCAAGCACCGTCGCCGGACCTTCTTCTCACTCAGACTGCCTGTTCTGAGCCCCTGAAAGAGGAAGTTGTTTACAGAAACGTGCCCCTTAAAGGCAAAAGGAAGTTGTGCTTTGGGGAGAGATAAGAATGAGAGTGGACGTGACCGTGGGAGGTGTGCTGGGCCGCACCCCCCACGTGCACGTTGGCCTTAACGAAGGAAGCGCGCGCGCGCTCCGGCATCTGTCGTCCGAGACAACGGGAAGCGATTGTGCCATTGATGGATTCTTTTTTTTTTTTCTAGTTGGACAGAGCCGCAAAAGCAGCTCGTTTCCTCTGTGTTGCGCGCACAGATGGGGAGTCTCACAGAGGCGGCCTTCAGTAACGCTAAACGTTTCCATGTGTGCGACAGGAAAAAGTGATCCGCCGCTGGCAGGAAGTATTAGGTAGCGCGATTTCTGGTAGTCGGGACCTCGGCGGGGCGGACAACTTCAGGTTTCTGCCGCCGATGATTGCGCTCGGACAAGCATTAGGTGTTTGGAATTTATGTAACGCAACATCTGCAGACACTTAAACATGCAGAGGTGCTGTGCATGGATGAAACCGATGGGCTGGGTTCCTCCCGTCACCCCCCCCCCCCACCTCCATTCACCGCTGGTGCTTTTGTATTGAAATGACTGTGGGTGGGACAGATGAGTGGGAGACGCAGAGAGGCTGCCAAGCAAAGAGGGACGCCATCTGCAGGCCCACCTGGCTTTTTATGGGAATGGAAGGCGAAGCCCAAACTCTTCGCACCTTACGCCCAAGTTTGGGCCGCGTGACTCTCAAAGCAGAGTTTGATGGATCTCCACGCCGCGGAGGTTATCGCGGGTGGGTTTAGCCGATCTTAGCCCCTCCCCTACTACGTTTGGCAGATCGGTGAGCGGGGCGATCTCTTCCAGGTCCGTTCTGGGGTCAGGTCACGTTGTCGGCTGAGGTCCTCTCAGCCTCCTCCCAGACCTTCAGAAACACTCGGTCCATCCCCACTGCACACGCATGACGCACACATCCATCCCCTGGGTTGCCAGACATTTTTTCCATCACGTCCTGGGAATGCGTTACATAACACACACACACACACGTGCGCAAACTCGGTCAGTAAAGGTTCGTTTTACTTTTGGTGGGAGCCCTTTATTTTGTCTTTTACATTTCTATCTTGGCTTCTTCTGCTAGAATTTAGAATAAATACATCCGGACAGCTTTGATATCACCTTTTTATATTTAATTATCAGCTTACACCAACAGGCTTTCCTGCAGTGTGTGCGTGTGTGTGTTTGTTTGTGTGTGTTTGTGTGTTTTAGGGAATCAATAAAGAATGTATTGTCTGTTTTTACTATGGTGACTATGATGGTGGAGGCTGTTTGTGATACCTGCCAGCAGATTTCTAGATACAGATAATCAAGTATCACTCATCCTGATCTGGGCTGTTTTGCCTTTTTTTGTATTTAACATCATATTTAAAAGGATGGTATCTGCAGCAGAGCTCTTCCCTCTGGCTCTGAATACATAAACAAGTTATTAATTTATTAATAATGATGTTGCAGACTTGATAAGACAGAATAATCAATTTATGGTTTGTTATTTTCCTTTAACTAAATCTATGTTTTACTTTAAATTGAGGGGATTGTTTGTACATTTGTGTCTTTTCTTCCATTTTGGGAAAACTTTGCTGTATTTGCACTTTATCCCTGCAGAGAATGTAGAGCATCTTTACAAGGAAATCTTAACCGTACAGATTTGAAACTTGAGGGCTACAGTATTTACAGGAGACACGGCTCGGTTGTTGCTTATTATGACTTTTGTTTTTTCTGTACTGTGTGTTTGTGGGGTGGTGGTGGGATGTATCATTATGTTGTACACTTTGCCCAGCACAAATAACAGCATTGATATTTTCTGATATAAAAGGACTGTAAATATACACAGTCTCTGTGCTCTTCCTTTCCTCCATCCTAATGCACATATCGCAGTGTCAGGAATAGGGTTTTTGTTCTTACTTTTCTTTTAATATTTTTACCTTTATAAATTAGTTAGCATTAGAAAGTACGTACTTCGTTGTTCAACACCAGAAAGCTACCATCCTGCAACATTTGTTCACCCAAGGCAACAACGCCTGGGAGAACAAACGCCTGGAGCTAGAAAACATTTTACAACTGTTAAAATTGAGTAAACCTTTGTGCTTGAACAGTTAAAGCAGAGTAAAGCAGCCACTGGTCTGAAATTGACTGACATTAAAATTTAAAACGGACTATATATCATTCTAATTTACTTAAAGAATATTTTTATTACTTTGTAATATTTGTATTGACACCGGTTCTCTTATTAGAATCAGTAAAGTGTTTTTTTTAGATCTCATGCAGTGAAGCAGCGGTTGTAGTGTGCATTGTTCTCCTCTAGGGGGCAGTACCGGTGAGTCCAGTCAACAACTCTTCAGTCAAATGACCTCATTATCTAAACTGTGACTTGTTGAGGCTCATCACAGCACAAGTGCTCACTGAAAAGAAATGATTGAAAGGGCATCAGGTTATTTGAATAAATAAATGCTAATTTGGTGTTCTTTTTAGAGTTGTTTTAAACATGGCTGATTTTACTCCCTCAAGAGTAAAAGGCTCAAGATCATTTTCATTTACAGTACTATGATGCAATTGTGTCTTTTATAAGGCCGCCTGACAAACAAAATATTAAGGAAAAAAAGCATATGAAGGGATTTATAAAAGCAAGCAAATTGTCATCAAGGCTCATTTCTGTCTCAATTCAGGACATGGCAAAGCAGGGGTGAAACAAGATAAGGCCAAGGCCGACGTGTCACACTTTGACCTGCGTGTAGGGTGAATAATTGCAGCTCTTCACCCCCCCCAGATGCCAACAGTGATGCAGGTGGATGTGGGAGAGTGTCAGTGTTGGAGCTGTGTCAGACATTCTTGCTGTGAGCTTGTTGCTGCTCAGACATTCACGGCCAGTAAACATTAGCTGACACTTTTATAGGAACGTTTCAGCCAATATTCCCTTTAAATCACTGCACTAACCTGCTTCTGGGAAACTCCCCAGTGCGTGCCGGGGTGAGTGGAAGAGAAAACATAGATTTAAAACATAGATTTATGTGATTCAGGATGTTTCCAGGACCTTGAAGACTTTTAAGTTCTAAAACAGCATGACACTGAAAGAAGGTGAATGGTGTTGATATTCAAGTAAAACTGTTGAAAGTAAAAGTAGTCTTCATACATCACTAAGGACATACAGATATTTAAAAAGAAAATTCACTGCAGTGATTACAAAGGATTTTACTGTCTTTGCTGTAAATGCAGAACCTGAAGCCTGCGGTATCGAGCAGTGTGTGTGTGTGCCTCAAGCTGTGATCGCGTCTGCCAACCAGATAATGTTGAAATCGTCAGTCCTATCAGTGGAGCTCTACCAGGAGGCAGAGTCACATTCCAGGGATTTCCAGGTTCAGAATCATCAGCATGTGGTGAATATGACGACCTTTTAAACGAGGCTGTAACCCCCTCCAGTCACTTTCCATAATCTGGTTTAAATGTCAGACAGATTGTTACGATGTCAGCCATGAGCTTCGTTTGTAACGGGTGAGTGAGTGGACAGCAAAGTCAGTCCTTCTGATTCATTAAGTCGATTTTTTAAAATTGCAGGTGAACCAGACAAAGAGCTGAATCCCTCCCAGACAGTGAGGGAGCAGGTTATACAAGACCTGTCTTTAGTCTTTTGTAATACTGCACTACAGTGTTGTATAATCATGTATATAACTGCACATATCTATACATATCTCTTATGGTATATTCATAATCATATTCACATAATATATGTATATGTAAATACCGTATATGTAGGTCCTCTTATACTGTATTTATTCTTATAGTTACTGATAGCAACATTTATCATTCCATATTTATTCCTATTGCTCATCGTGCACTTTTTTGTATTATATGTATATAATATAATTAGACCTCCTTAATTTCGCTTGTTTGTGCTTGCACTGGCAATGACAATAAAGTGAATCTATTCTAATCTAATCTAAATCTGTACACAGATGGCTGGTGTGTGGTGCTGTGCAAGGGTGTTGTGCAGGGCCCAGACCCTGAGCAACTAAATAAAGAACCACGGCTGTAAAAATGGCGAAAGTCAACCTGAAGGGATGTGGTGGAAACCCTCCAAAGATGAGGGGGGTGGGGGGGTCAGCGTGTGTGCGTGCTCATGCTTTTGACGCGTTTGACTTTTCTCCTGTCAACACAGGCCCCGCTGGAGAAGACGACGCCCTCTGCTGGACACCCGGGGACGCTGACAGCCGACGTGCTCGTCTCGTGCCAGCAGGGGGCGCTCGGCTCAAGCCATCTGTGCAGGAGCGCCTTTTACCGAGAACTCCACTGGGGAAGCGTTCAAAACCCCGGAGAGGCGACTCGGTGGATATTTCCACAAAACCAGAGGTGAAAGTGTCAAAACCCCCTTCAGTAAAGAGAACATCATCTTCAGAAAGCGAAATTATTAGCCATTTTTCCCCTAAACCGCTGTATATGTGCGTAAAATCAGGTCTTTGTTTAAAAAAAATCCCAATGTCTAATTTTTAGATATGAGTATGTTCTCATCTGTAGAAATAACCAACGGAAAGTTTTTTTTCTTAATGTGAAATTTTTTTTTTTGATCCAGTCTGCTATTGCCCTTTGTTCATCAGTTCTTCAGATAAAAATAAGATCAGAAAGTTGATGCACATCGGAGTTTCAGGCCCCAATTTAGTTTGTCCCCAGGCTTATAACAAGCGAAGAAAAGTGCACCTAAAGAACACCTGAGGAAACTGGGCCTGTTGCTGTCAGTCAGATGGTTTCAATTCATAACCAACGTCCCTATGCTTGAGAGGAGACCACATTTCTGTGTTCTGTGGAAAACCAAG
Organism: Lagocephalus sceleratus; assembly: GCA_911728415.1. Lineage (NCBI taxonomy): Eukaryota > Metazoa > Chordata > Actinopteri > Tetraodontiformes > Tetraodontidae > Lagocephalus > Lagocephalus sceleratus. The sequence goes on along the minus strand of CAJVRN010000232.1, from coordinate 12,246,205 downwards.
CTCCCTGCAGGGGGGGGGGGGTCTACCGACCTCAGAGTCACCCCCACCCTCGGGACCTGTTTTGGAAAACACATAATCAGAAATCCAACAACACTTTCTCCTCTCTGCTGTCAGGTCAGACCTCATAGTTGTGTTATTCTAACCATCCCCCACCCCCACAAGGCCTTACATGTCCTTTTTTTTTGGTACAGAATGAACCTACCAGCTTAATCACAAGGCAAATATTAAGCATTAAGTTAATTAATGCTGCTACAAACACCCACATGGGAGCACAGTCAAGCCGTCAAACCGATACTTTTATCCACTTCTGCTTTTTAATCTATAGAATTTCATGCAAACCGGGGCAGGTTCAGCCAGTTCTTCCGAGCAACATTAACTGGGGGGGGGGGCAGGAGGAGGGGGATCTTGTTCTTGCCTGCAGTCCCTCTGATAATCTGGTTTATGCCTGGATTTTCCCGCTGCCATGGTTACAGCGTTTCTTAACCGCAAAAAGGGAGAACTGCACGAATGCACTCAAATTACGCGCCGAGAGCACAACTGTACCCTGGCTATTGTTTTTTAAATAACAGTTCTTCCATGCCTGTTCCACGCCTCCCGCACGCTGACGTCGCACGCACGCACGCCGTATTTGTGCGTGCAGCGGCGGAGGAAGACGAGGAGGAGTGAAGGGAGACCGCAGCGTTCCTGTCGGGTTTATTATTCAGCCGTCTTGTTTTTGACGCGCAGCGCGCACACACACACAAACACACACACGGCGCCTGACGCGGCAGCAGGGTGCACACCGGCGATCTGTTCTGATCAGCTGTGAATCGGATTATTCAAGATAAAGGCCGTGCAAACAGAGTCGCACCTGCTCCGGAGCAAAACAAAAGACGGATCCGCCGCGCTGCGTAACGACCCACATCCAGCTGACTGTCCCGGGAGAACCCGCTAATTTAGGGGCCGGAGGAAGAGGAGGCCGGGGCGGCTGGGGAAAGCTGAATTTGCGTGCAGGAGCGCGATCGTCGTGGCCCAGTTCTGGACTGGAAGCTTTAATTACAGTGACGCTTGACGCGCGTCTTACTCTGCCTCGGTCATCAACCAGGAGGAGAACCTCGGGCCTGTGTCGGCGGTTCGAAACGCCGAATTACCCCAAAGTCACGCTCGGGTCAGTCGGGTGGTCGGTGTCGGCTCTCCTAAGTGTTCAATGTTCCCCTAAAACCCGGAATCATGTGGGTCAGTCCCGAGGATGTGTTGCTGGCGGGCGCGTTATGGATCACCGAGAGAGCCAATCCATATTTCATCCTTCAGAAGCGCAAAGGCCACGGAGATGGAGGCGGAGGGCTCGCCGGTGAGTTGGATCAAGTAACCGCGATGACTCACAAATAATTCACCACTAACTGTTGTCAGGTGTGGCGGATCACATGACTTGTCAACTGCCACATGTGGCTTTTTTTAGTGGCTTTTTTACCTTAACGTGCAAAAAAAAAAAACCTCGCTGTTTGTTTTGGTGCGTTGACACCTTTGAGAAGTCACGCTGACAGGAAACAAAAGAGCGTGAGAAACGGAGTCCAAGACATCTGCTGCCTGGTGGGTCAGAATGTGAGATATTCGGACTGAGGTGACCCCTCCTTTAAGGAGAAACGGCTTCCACGCAGTCATGCGAACCATTGCATTTGCGGTGGTTCTGCAGCCGCTAATGGCCCGACAACTAAACACGGTCTGTTCCCCTGCTGAATCATTCCTCTTTTTCCCATTCTCACGTCAGCTCCTCCCCTCTCTGCCTGTCTCTCCCCAAATGGGTCAGACAACAAGGAGGGGAGAGGAGAGACAGGTTAGGGCCAGTCTTGCAGCATGTCTTTCGGGTTTCTCCTGAAACACTTATCCAGTTGTTGGAGCCAATTCCGAGCTGAAAGCCAAACAGAAGACCTTGTAACAGCACATGTGTATCAGAGTCAAAATATTTCAATTCTAGGATAGACTATTCTGAAATCTCAGCACATGCACGTGCATTAAATGGTATGGTCTCTCTGGTAGATGTACATTTGTCTTTCATAGCACAGATCCAACATGCACTTGCAGGGTGATGTCATTGTTATGCAAATACTGAACTTGCTGATTCGCACAGGGTGCCACTTTGTGCCCAGTCACCCTGGCACTGTGCACACGCGCTCCTCTTGAGGAGAGGTGAAACCCCGATGCAGCAGATCTGCAGCTCAGCATCCGGCGTCGGAGCTGGAAGGGGGCAGGAAAGAGACCCGAGAAAAGTGCAGGCTCTGTAAAAATGCTGATCATTTTAGGAAGTTGTGTAACTTTTCTGCAAATCATGCCTCCAAATGTGGGAAAGGAGTACACTCAGTCCTCAATATGATACCGGGATGTGTTTCCCAGGCCTCGTCAGAGCTGCTGTCTACTGATGAGCTCTGATGCCTGTGGTTAGTCGCCCCGCTGATCTGAGGTTGAACTGGGAAGCTGCTAGCGGGGGTGGGTTCGGCTGTCAACTGGGTTCGACACCGCTGAGCTGGCTGCATGAGTTGCTTGGACAGCAGCCGCTTTAGCAACAGACAAACCTCGATAATATCTTTCAGCGGATGGGTGGAACCATTGTGGTTGGTGCGCTGCCCCCTAGCGGCGGTTGTACAGGTGTTTGGATCCCTATCTGTATTTTCACACCCAAGTCCTAACATGGAACAATAAAAAAACCAAAAAAAAAAACATGTGAAACTTGGGCGGTCATCTGAGTTGTTATGTAAGTTGTCCCCGAGGGTTCTGGGATCAGATTACACAATAATCCACGTAAAACTCCACATTTCACAACACAGTAGCTCATTACCGCCATCGTGGTTGGAAACGTGTCGGACCTGATTCAGCGGTAGGTCGTTCAATGCTCCGATATAATCTGTTAATGCAATGGTGTGGACTTCTGATGGTCCAGACTGGTCTCAAGTTTCATTACCATGAAACCAGATTGATTTTTCTTTTTGGAGGTCCATGTTGGATAGTGGTATTTTGTCTGTATGGACACCCCCTCCTCCTTCCTGGAGCTGTTTTTGGCAGAAAGAGGATGTAAAAACAACCAAACCACTGTTTTTCTTCCCCATCTCGGATGTTTGGGAGATGTTGAACCTCAACCTGCCTCGAGTTTGGAGAAGTGAAGCACATGATCTTTACAGCCTGTTTTTGTTCTCGTAGCAGGGTGAATTAATAAAGGGAACCTTTGTGTCATGGCAAGATGGTGTTGTTTGTTTTTTGTTTTCTCCTTTTCCCCCTTTGTTTGTCTGTGGCACCACCGCATGACGACAGCTCCACCTGCTGTGTTTACTGGCCTTACTGGTGGAAGCATGCTGGTGGTTTCACACCTCCCTTTCCTGTGTGGAACCATCACAGCAGATTGTTTAGAGCCGCAAAAGCCTTAACCTGAGAAGAAAAGCACATGAGACGAGTTTCACGCTCATGATCCCACATCAAACCATTTGCCGTTTGTCACCTTTTGTAGCTGAACTTTTGTCGACTTTCACTCATCAATCTTGTGATGTGTTGTGTTTCTCTAAGCGGAAGTTGCGTTCACAGTTGTCGCAGACTTGTTTGTTTTCCTCTGTTACTGAATGCTGCATTGTCTCATTAGTTCCATGATTAAAATCCAGGTTATGGGGCTTTTTTTTTCGTTCCAGCACTGGTGAATGTGTTGATCTTGTTCTGAGTATTGGTCATATGACAAGATGGAGACGTTTGTCAGGAATTAAGACCATTTGACATGGCTGTCGCCATCATTCCAGGCCTGGAAACAATCTTTATTGTGACGACATGGTGTGAACAGAGCGAGGCTTTGTTCGGAAGAAGATACGCAGAGTTCACGGGAAAAAAGCACAGACGACACCAGCGAGGGTGCGGGGGGATTATAATCCAAGTTTACGTCCAGAGTTCAAGCCTCCACATTTCCTCCAGAGATAAGAACGCAGCTTCTTTCATCTCCAATCACGCCCGTCCTCACCCACTTGTCCTCTCTCTGTCTGACTAATGCGAAGTCTGTTCCACCGGAACAAAAATAACTCGGCTCAACATGAAGGTACTGGGGACCGAGCAGAACCTGCTCAGCGAAGGATTTCAAAGTGGCCACATCACAGACGTCGGCAATGACTGTTCCCGGTCTGTGGAGATGCTGCTAATGGAGTCATCGGCAGCAAAATAAAGGCTGATCTCATGATGTCTTCCTGTCTGTGCAGAGCAGGCAAGCTTCAGCTGCGTGTGTGGGGCAGAGCTGAGGGACTGAGTTAGGGGTATTTATAGTCGGAGAAATGAGGGCTCGTCACAGGGGGCCTGAGTTGAAGCTGTGCGTGAACCGCCGCTGCACACAGACGCTTCGCTTTAGCGAATGATAAGAACGCAGGTATCGGTTCCCCTCCGCGGTCATTCAAAACTAGATGCCAGTCATGTGTGCGTGACTGGCGGGAGAAAACGGGAACATTCTGGCGTTACGGTTTTGTTTTGTTACAGGTTGTTGTTAGACATCATTTTAAAACTACGAAGCGTGTACGCTCGTGTCATACGTTCCCTCCTTTGCTTAATATGATGTGCGCTTGGGTGCGAGCGGGGCCTCTTGCGACTGTGGTGCGTTTGTGTGACTACAGGTGACTCAGTCGGAATCGCCTCAGTTGGACCGTGACGCTTTGTTGATTCAGACCTGTAAAGCTCTCTAGCTCTTTTGAAAGCCAAAGCGTTTCTCTGGACTCTTGCAGGTCTGCTGGTGGGGACCTTGGACGTGGTCCTAGACTCCAGCGCTCGCGTGGCTCCCTACAGGATCCTGTACCAGACTCCAGACTCCCTGGTTTACTGGACCATCGCTCACGGTGTGTGCTCATAATGGTGGCTCTGTGCTGCTTGAACGCCAAGACCTATCCTTTTAATGTAGGACGTGACCGTTGGTATAAGTGAATATCTGTTTCTGCAGGTTATCGTCACAATGTCGGTGTCACAATGTCGTCTCTGTCTCCTGCCAGTGGGTCGAGTTCGCACCAAAATATGCAAATCTGCCGCGGCCATTTTACAGATGAGAAACTGTTTGAACTGTTATGCACCCTGCAGTATTATCAGGAAGTGCCTCCACAGTTCCTCTAATAAAGCTCTGACTACATTAATGTGACATGTTTCAAGAATGACTACATTTTCACCTTATTTTTGGCATCTTTTGTTGGGGCATTTGAATAAATAGTCACAACCAACCTGAAACATGAGTCATGCAACTGAACATTCTTCCCATGACTTTTGACTTTCCAGTGCCAAAAATGACCTTGTGTGCTCCTGAGGTATTAAGCTAAGCCCTTACGTCTTGTAAGACATGTAAAACATCACGTCAATTGTGTAAATCCATAACAAATGGATGGGGCGTAAAGAGAACGTGATTTCTTCAGGCTATTCAGTTTGGAAAAATGTTCAAGCGTGAGCACAGCCCCGCTCCTCCTCCGCATATGTAAGAGCTCCAGGCCAGAGCGGAGATGTCTGGCAGACCAGGGTAATTCTGTGAGACTGTACTTACCACCATGCTGCTCAAGGGATAATGGTGCTCAATGCACCAATTACAAGAGTCTGTTTGTCCTCAAAAACCAGCCTTAACATCTTTGATTACTGATGTTTGTTACTATGGATACATGCATGGATCACCGCTCTGACTCCGCCCCCTTTCTCTACTCTCCAGGAAGCTCTCGCAAGGAGATCACGGAGCACTGGGAGTGGCTGGAGCACAACCTGCTGCAGACCCTCTCCATCTTCGAGAACGAGAACGACATCACCACGTTCGTGAAAGGCAAAGTCCAGGTGAGCGGGGATAAAAGTAGCCAGGTGACCAATGGGAGTTGCGCGAGAGGCCTGAAGCGCCACGTCCATCCGTCTGTGCCCGCCACAGGGGATCATCGCGGAGTACAACAAGAACCACGACGTCAAAGAGGACGATGACACGGACAAGTTCAAGGAGGCCAGGGCCAAGTTCTGGAAGCTGTTTGGGATGCCAGATGAGGAGAAGCTGGTCAACTATTACTCCTGCAGCTACTGGAAGGGCAAAGTCCCGAGACAGGGATGGCTGTACCTCAGCATCAACCACCTGTGCTTCTACTCCTACCTGCTGGGAAAAGAAGGTTGCAATTCTCATATCTCACCCATTTTACTGTAATAACCATCTTTAATAATTGAGTAGATGAGTTTGTTGCATATAAATCAAAGACCTAATTTTTTTTTTTTTTGTAATGCTCAGTCAAACTGGTGGTCCGCTGGGCGGAAATCACTCAGCTGGAGAAGAGCGCCACCCTCCTGCTGCCCGATGCGATCAAGGTCAACACCCGAGTGGAGGAGTACGTCTTCTCCGTCTTCCTGAACATCAACGAGACTTTTAAGTTGGCGGAGCAGCTGGCTAACATTGCCATGCGCCAGCTCCTGGACAACAAAGGCTTCGAGCAGGACCGCTCGCTGCCCAAACTCAAGAAGAAGTCGCCCAAGAAAGTGTCGGCCCTCAAGAGGTAAGAGGGAAACTTTTAAAAGCTGAACTCTGCTATCTGATATTATTAATATCTGCTATCTGATATTGTTAAAATGTTACGTTTACAGAATAACAACAAATCTTTTGTTCCTGCATGTTCTGGGAAGAGTTTGTGGCCACGTCTTCAGACCTCAGATGTTTAGTTTTAGTTAGTGGGCCATAAATAGAAGGTTGTTGGTGCAACAATGAGCTTTTACAATCTATGTGAGCGTGACTTCAATGTACTGAAGGGGCTTACTGAATCATCTTAGTTCATCTATGGTTCTTCTTACATAATGTCAACTTTGCACAGCTACTTTATTGTGTAGATCAATCTAATCATCGTTATGATGTAACACCAGTGTGAATGAATGCCCCGTTGATGCAGCAAACAGATTTAATAACAAATCTTACATTATTCACCAAAGAATTAATAAAATCTGAGGCTTGGGTGAAAGTCTAAGGTAACGCGCTTTCGTGCAGGGACCTGGATGCCAGAGCCAAGAGCGAGCGTTATCGGACCCTCTTCCGTCTGCCCAAAGACGAGAAACTAGACGGACACACAGACTGCACCCTGTGGACTCCCTTTAACAAGATGCACATCCTGGGGCAGATGTTCGTCTCCACCAACTACATCTGCTTCACCAGCAAAGAAGAGACGCTGTGCAGCCTCATCATCCCTCTACGAGAGGCAAGTTGGGGAGAAGCAGGAGTGAATCCGATCGTGTCAGATAGAGGCTGTGTCTGGCCTACAAACATGAGCACACACACACACACGGGTAGTTGGTTTAGATATTGTTGATAAAATTATAAAAATAAGAGGAAGTGACGCTGCATTACTTGACTAATGGTATTGTGCCACCAGTTAGCTTCAGTGGGTGGCATTCATACAGTTAAGTAAAATGATTCCTGTGTTCATTCCTGGCAGGTTTGATTGTTAGTTTATTGATGGATACCTTGAATCTTCTTCCAGGTGACCATCGTGGAGAAGGCAGACAGCTCCAGCGTGCTGCCCAGCCCGCTCTCCATCAGCACCAAGAACCGCATGACCTTCCTGTTTGCCAACCTGAAGGACCGGGACTTCCTGGTCCAGCGGATTTCCGACTTCCTGCAGCAGACCACCTCTAAGATCTACCTGGAGCGGGAACTCACCGGTAGCCTCAACAGCTCCGACGATGAGGTGAACCATCGACCAGCACTGCCCGAAATCCACAGAAAAGCCGCCGGTGATGATTGACGTGAACCCGCCTCCAACAGGTTTACTCCCAGCATGGATCTCTGCTCTCCAGCAGCCCCCAGAACAGCTTGGGCTCAGAAGGGGAGCGCACCTTCAACCTGAACGACAGCAGCGTGCCCACGGCCACGCAGGCCCTCATGACGATGTACCGCCGCCGCTCGCCTGAGGAGTTCAACCCCAAACTGGTGGGTTTTCATGGGTAGAACCAAAAACAATCAACCCTAGGTGGCATTAAATGTCCTGTTGGGATGCCTTCTGCTCAGGCGAAGGAGTTCCTGAAGGAGCAGGCGTGGAAGAACCACTTCGCCGAGTATGGGCAGGGGGTGTGTATGTACCGCACCGAGAAGACCAAGGACCTGGTCCTCAAGGGGATTCCTGAGAGCATGAGAGGAGAGCTCTGGCTGCTCTTTTCTGGTGAGCAATCAGCCTTGCACAAGGAGTGCCATCTTATCTTTATTGATCGCGATAACGCCTCAGTTAACAGTGCCATCCACCCTTTTTTTTTTTTTTTTAACTGCACTTCACGCTTCAATAGCCAGCATGTGTGTAAGTGTTTTTCATGAAGACTCAAAATAACCCCCCCCTTCTTCCCTCCCCACTGACCTAGATGCACCTCAGCTGTCATGGCCACACCTCACTCACTATAGTTCACCTAACTGGCTGTCCTCATATGAGCATTCTTCCTTTACAAACACGATTGTTACTGTAAGTGTTTGCAGCTGGAGAGCATTATTAGCGCCATTGAGTGAAACCAGCTGGGTGACATCCATTGTGAACTGGTTTAATGAGGTGTTAGAGATGTGTGGCAGATATGAGGGCAGATTAGACCCAACAGTAACAATAAACATGACTCGTACCTGTGTAAGCAGGTTTTCATGTTTTGGGGTAATCACTCACTCTGCCAGAGGAGGAAGACACAACTGACATGTAACTGAGAGATATCTGTCAAACCTTGAGATCTAATCTTCCATAATTGGTTGATTTCTGCATTGAAGGTGCGATCAACGAGATGGCCACCCATCCTGGCTATTACGAAGACCTGGTAGAGAAATCGATGGGCAAATACAACCTGGCGACAGAGGAGATAGAGAGGGACCTGCACCGCTCCCTCCCGGAGCATCCCGCCTTTCAGAACGAGATGGGCATCGCCGCCCTCCGCCGGGTCCTCACAGCCTACGCCTTCAGGAACCCGAACATTGGATACTGTCAGGTAGTAGCACTGAGAACAGGCACAGGCCTCTCAGCTCATCTCCATTCAGGCGCTTCAGTCTGTTTTCTCTCCCGACACTGCAGGCTATGAACATTGTGACATCCGTGCTGCTGCTCTACGCCAAAGAAGAGGAGGCCTTTTGGCTGCTGGTGGCGCTCTGCGAGAGGATGCTGCCCGACTACTACAACACCAGGGTTGTAGGTCTGTACCCCGAGCGCGATCCTGCGCCGCAGACGGTGTGGCGGCGTCTTCTGACGTCCCTCCGCTGTCCCCTCAAGGAGCTCTAGTGGACCAGGGCGTGTTCGAGGAGCTGGCCCGCGAGTACGTCCCGCAGCTGTACGACTGCATGCAGGACCTCGGCGTCATCTCCACCATCTCGCTGTCGTGGTTCCTCACCCTCTTCCTCTCCGTGATGCCGTTCGAGAGCGCCGTGGTGGTGGTAGACTGCTTCTTTTTCGACGGCATCAAGGTCATCTTCCAGCTGGCGCTGTCCGTGCTGCACGCCAACATCCACCAGCTCCTGGGCTGCAAGGACGACGGCGAGGCCATGACGGTGCTGGGCAGGTAAGGGTGGGAGAGCGCGGCCGCTTCTGCTTCCCCCGGATGTTGGCGTTTCGCGTGACGCTGTTGTGACGTTTTGCTGAAGATACTTGGACAGCGTGACCAATAAGGACAGCACCCTGCCCCCCATCCCCCACCTGCACTCACTGCTGACCGACAATGGAGAACCACACCCCGAGGTGGACATCTTCAAACTGGTCCGAAGCTCCTACGAGGTACCGTCCCGACCCTCCGGAGAGCCAGCGCCTCCCTCCTGCAGCGTTTTTAGACGTTGTCATTTTACTGATCTTTCCCTTTCTCTTGACGCCTCTTCCAGAAATTCGGCTCGATCCGCGCGGACGTGATCGAGCAGATGCGTTTCAAACAGAGACTGAGGGTCATTCAGACCATCGAGGATACGACCAAACGCAACGTGGTACGAATCCGCTCCACCCTTACCGTGAATACGGCAAATGCGATGCTGAGCTCTCTTCTTTCCACTGAACATTTTAGGTCAGAACTATCATCACGGAGACCGCCTTCAGCATCGACGAACTGGAGGAGCTCTTTTTGTTATTTAAGGTGAGATTCAAAATGTTCACCGATACAAATCCAGACAAACAACAGGAAAGAGGTGAGCTCAGCCCACCCCCAACTAACGGTTTCCCATCACGCCCCTCCTGCGAATCCAGGCGGAGCACCTGACCAGCTGCTACTGGGGCGGCAGCAGCCACCCGACGGAGCGCCACGACCCCAGCCTGCCCTACCTGGAGCAGTACCGCATCGACATGGAGCAGTTCAAAGGTCTCTTCAAGCAGCTGTTCCCCTGGGCCAACGGTGCCCAGTCGGACCTGCTGGCCGTGCGGTTCTTCCGTCTGCTCGACCAAAACTGCGATGGCCTCATCAACTTCCGGGAGTTCATCAACGGCCTAGGTAGGGGGGGGTGTTTTTGATGCTTTCGCAAGTCTTACTCGAGGCGGCCGCTGCATCTAAAAGGTGTTTGTCATGTGTTTGCAGGCGTTCTGTATCACGGGGACCTCATCGAGAAGCTGAAGATCCTCTACAAGATGCACGTCATGCCTGGTGGGTGTAAAGCCGAAAGCACAGAGCGCGTGAAGTTGATCTTGAGATATGTTTAATCTGTGAGGGTTTTTTTTTTTTTCTGCCTCCTAGAAATCCCAAATGAACAAGAAGAGCCGGATTCTGCCTTCGAGGCCACGCAGTACTTCTTTGAAGATATCACCCCAGAGACGTCCATGGGTAAGGACCCGACATCGAGAGATGGGGAGGGGTCTTTGTAGAGGAAAATCTGAATTGGGATTGGATAATCCAGCTGCTCCTTGTAATCTTGGTTGCCTTCCTCTCTTCTCAGGTCAGGACTCAAAGTGCAGAGGTGAGAAGGATGACGGCTTTGTCAGAGTCACCTTCAAGACTGAAAAAGGTGAGCAGTTGTTTCAAATGATTAAAAGTGAACGTAGAGCACCAGATTAGAACGTCACAGCCTGCTTTTGCGGCGACATTCTTTACAGAACACAGCTGACTCTCATGATTGCTGTGGTGAGTTCGTGCTCCATGAAACTTGATATGCATGTTGGGATTTTTGTATCTCTTACAGTGAAGAAACTGAACACTCCAGAGTATCGCCACTACCTGAAGCTGTGGAACGAAGAGACCAAACCGAAGCAAGAAAGCACCAAAGACCTTCCCAAACTGAATCAGGTGGTAATATTTTTAGATCTGGGAATATTTTTCAGTGGAAAAGCGGTCCTGGATGGTAAAATCTGACCTGTTTGTTTTTTTTTGTTTGTTTGTTTTTTTCCCCCACCCAGGCTCAGTTCATTGAGCTCTGTAAGACCCTATACAGCATGTTCAGCGAAGACGTTGCAGAACAGGAGCTGTACCACGCCACGGCGACAGTCACCAGTCTACTGCTGGAAATGGGAGAAGTGGGGAAGCTGTTTTCCTCGTTAGGCAGGAAGGATCACAACATGGAGGCCAAATCGGAGCCGGGTGTGTGTGTGAGGGATCCCAGGAGGGCCCAGGAGGTCTCGTCTGAAACCGCGTTCCAGCAGCTAGACCAGTGTGACGACTTTGTGCCTGCGGGCGCCAAAAGTCCCTGCGAGGAGGAGAAAGCCGACGACCTCCCGGTCATGCACGACATCAAGCTGGAGGACTCGTCTCCCAAAGACGCAGGCGCGTCGTCCGCCATGCTCATCTCGGATGACGACACCTCGGTGTCGTCCTACTCGGTGCTCAGCGCCGGCTCCCACGAGATGGACGACAAGCTCCAGTGCGAGGACATCGCGGACGACACGGTGCTGGTGTGCAGCGACAGCGGGGTCAACGGGGAAAGGATGCACCGCCCCCCTGGAGGCGGAGCCCACGACGGAGGGCTCCCTCACAGCGCCAGCATCGACAAAGACTGGGCCATCACCTTTGAGCAGTTCCTGGCCTCCGTGCTCACTGAACAAGCCCTGGTGCACTATTTCGAGAAGCCCGTGGAGGTGGCGGCTCGTATCACCAATGCAAAGAACATGTGTAAATTGGGGCGCCCCCTGCTGTCAATGAGCGACTATGAGATCTCTCTGTCCGGCTAAGGCCTCCGTGTGAGGAACTTTGACATTTTAAAAGGGATAAATGATGATCGGTCCTTCCTGAGTGAGTTTTTAGAGGACAATGAAGGTAAATGTAAAATGTGAGTGTATGATAGATTGAATCTTAGCAAAGTATTTTACCATATGTGAAGGAGATTTGTTATAACAGTCAGAGTCCGTCCGGAGGGAAACATCGAGATTTGCTCGTATGAAACCAGTGTGACCACGCGGTATGTGTGCTTTTATGCATATGTCCATATTACATTCACGTTTTAGGCCAGCTGTAGATTTAAACGTCAGCACAGATGCAGAGCAAATCAAAACTGGTACAAGTTTATCCAGGATCACTGAACACGTCTGGACCAAATGTTGCTTGTTCACTTTACGGCTTCTGCTGATAATCACCAACGTTTTGTGTTGTGAAATCTCTTCTGAACAAACTGGACGCAGTTATTCTAATAATAAATCACACAGTAGTGACAGCCTGTCAGAGCCTGGTTGAGAGAACTGTGTTCAGATGCAAATGTGGTATTTACACTAAAACTAATCAGCTGAAATCTACAACCTGCACTTTATTTTTTGTTTCTTTGTTTCTATTTAATTTCTTCTTCATCTCCCCACTACCAGTTACATTTTTATTTTTTGCTTTTTTTTTTTTTTTTTAAATGTTTTTAGATTTTTTTGTGGACTGTTTTTATATTTTGAAATCGACTGTGAATATTTTTATTTTTACGTGTCCAGGTTATTTTACAAGTAGGAATTCTCACCCACTCCGTCTAATAAAAGTGCTGTATAAAGTAAATCAGAGCAAGTCTTCTTTTGATATTATGTCTATTATTCTATATTCTATAATATAGAATAATAGAATCTATAAGAAGGCTGAATTTTTTTCCTGCACATGGTCAGAGAACGCATTCAGTTCCTGAGATTTGTTTTTTTCTCACCACTAGGTGTCGCCAAATCACACTTCATGTTCAATTTCAACTGCATAATAATTAACAGCAGCAATAACTGCCAATGATATCTTTCAGTCAAAAAACAACAAGCGCAACAATAAACAGATAACTCGTGTAATCACTTTAATTAGATTTGAATATAAATTCCCATGGTCATATTACAAAATGTACTATCATAAAACTCTTCTAAATCAAACATTAACAGTTCTATCAACTCATCTGTCATTCAAAAGGACACTTTTCTCATGTCTAACTCATCTAGTTTTGAAGCCTCTGTAATAACATAAGTTAAATCTTTAGTTTATTATGGTATATGCCCAGCACCGACCTGTGGGATAACTTAAGTGTATGCTACAGTGGCAACAAGTTGGAGCCCCAGGAGAACTCAACACAGAATGGCTAGGAATTGAAACCAGGAACCTCTTGCTTTGATGCAATAGCACTGACCACTACGCCACAGCCCACATCTGTAAATGTGCAGGATGGGAGAATCTCTTGAGTTGTTCCTGTTTTGGAAGCGGTGGAGGTGCGGTTGTGAAACTGGCTCATCCCTGCTGCCAGACTTTGGAGAGGTTGAACCTTTAGTTCTTATCTGACCAGAGTGAACTTCAGTCCCCAACTCACGTCACTACCTTCACCCAATTGTTTTCTGAGGTCTCTTTAATCAAATGTCAGTTAGTGTTATTTATATTTAAGGGAAAAACCAAGGAATAACTTCAAAATAAATAAATAAATACAGGGGACTCTGCTGTCCAGACAGGCTACATCAGGACCTTAAGGGCAACCCAGAGGGTCCGATCAGCCAATCAGCTGCTGTGACTGTCTCTGTTTGTCACACACCTCCTGGGTTCACTGGCGAAGAAGAAAACAAGGTCTTCCCCTGCTTCCTTTATGACCTGTAGTCCTCACACATGCTGTAATTATGTAATAGTCTAACACATCCGCAAAATAAAATGAAAATCAGGGTGCTTTTAAAAAAAAATGTAACCCAAAACCCTTGACCTGCTCTCAGATGAGGAATTTGAGCTTTGCTTTTAGAAGAGCCTTAGCCATGTGAAGGCAAAGATTGACATCTGAGTTTCAGTCAAACAGTTGTTTTTCTGAAGTGTCTGCACTGTGGGGCAAATTGAACATTGACTTTCAGACAGTCGATGGACTTTGATTTGACCCGTGTGTCCAGAGGCACCAAGCAACGCCTCTCCGGGGATGTCATAAAAAAAAAAAAAAAAGGCAAGCCAGCACCTCTTCTATAAATACGGAGCAAAAGATGCATCTTTCCTTTCTTTCCAGTCCTGTATGGATTACAAACTGGCCTATCAAAGTCTGTCCTGCGCCTGAGGAGATCCACAAGGTGAGTATACTCTTACACACCTCCCTCATGAAAGACTGTAACTTTTATTGCGATATCTGATATAACAGGGCTGCGGAGTTATTGCAGCGCTGACGGTTGGGTTTATAATCTGCGTACATTTGCATACTTTACTCCAGTATCGCCAAACATGGTGGGACTCAAGCCCTCGGACGTTCCCCTCCTCTCGGGGTGAAGATGGCGAGCGCTGGGGCGGCGGCGTGCATCGCCGACATCGTCACGTTTCCTCTGGACACGGCCAAAGTCAGACTTCAGGTATCGCTCACAAACACGCAGACGGCGGGACTTTCATCTGCGTCCGCTTTCCCAGAAGAAAGCCAATCCTGACGGTTCAAACACCACAAACCCTTTCTGAACCGCTGCCCCGCAGACCTGAGTTATGTGCAAATTGTGACCCCCCCCAGATTCAGGGAGAGCAGAAGGCCGTGGAAGGCATCCGCTACAGAGGCGTGTTTGGGACCATCAGCACCATGATCCGGACAGAGGGGCCCAGGTCCCTGTACAACGGGCTGGTGGCGGGTCTGCAGAGGCAGCTGTGCTTCGCCTCCGTCCGGATCGGCCTCTATGACAACGTCAAGGACTTCTACACCGGCGGCAAAGACAGTGAGTCCATGCCCCCGCCCCCACCGCTCTCTATTTACGGTTCAGACACCAACCTGACCTCGGATTGCAAAATCACATGTGCCCGCTCAGATTCTGACAAGATCAATAAATTCTACCAAAAAAAAAAAAAAAAAAAGGCCCTCTTGATCCTACCACAAGGGACAGATGTTCTGCAGCTGCAGGCAGAAGAAACTGAACGTCTTCCCTTCCTTTCACAGACCCCAGCATATTCATACGGATCCTGGCTGGCTGCACCACGGGCGCCATGGCGGTGTCCTTCGCGCAGCCCACCGACGTGGTCAAGGTTCGGTTCCAGGCGCAGGTGAACCTGAACAGCGTGGCGCGTCGCTACAGCGGCACCATGCAGGCCTACAAGCACATCTACCAGAACGAGGGCTTCCGGGGACTCTGGAAAGGTGCCGACCCGGAGCGACCCTACGACGGGCTCCACCCCATCACAACCGCACACGCACGCGGTGGGTCACGCTTGTCTCCCGGTGTCCGCAGGCACGCTGCCCAACATCACCAGGAACGCCCTGGTCAACTGCACGGAGCTGGTGACCTACGACATGATCAAGGAGGCCATTCTGAGACACAAGCTCATGTCAGGTGTGACACACAGACATTTCTATCTTTGTGGGGACATTACCGTGCACAACCCTAACCCTTGACCCTGACCCCAAACAACCTTCTAACCCTAAAATAATCCCAGTTCTATCCTCCACCTTAAAACCATTTCATAGCCCTCAAACAGTCCTCAGCCCAGTAAAATGGCCCCACTTCGCAGAATGATGTGTTTTGGTACTCGCCGTGTAGTAAGGGCGAGGGCACACGCCCCCCTCGCACTGAGAAGGCTGAATGGGTGAGTGGGACACACCTTTCAACACCCAGCTGATAACAGCATGTGCAGCCGTGTATCAACACGGCGGCTCAGTTCCCTCCAAGATTAGACGGGCGTTGACGTGACTACTCAGGGGCCAGGCTTCTCCTGCTGCCCCCTCCTCGGGGTTCGCTCTTGGCTTCGGGTAAAGCCCTTACACACAAACTAAATTGATTGCTCCTCTCCCCCCCACACACACACACACAGACAACCTTCCGTGCCACTTCGTGTCAGCGTTTGGCGCCGGCTTCGTCACCACGGTGATCGCCTCCCCGGTGGACGTGGTCAAAACCAGGTACATGAACTCACCACTAGGCCAGTACAGGAGCGCCATCAACTGTGCCTGGACCATGATGACCAAAGAGGGGCCCACGGCTTTCTACAAAGGGTGAGCTCCAGCTTCGACTTATGTATCATAATAAAATTATCATCATAAGAGCGTCTCACCTTCAACGCTTTACTTTGCAGATTTGTGCCATCGTTCCTGAGGCTGGGGTCGTGGAATGTCGTCATGTTCGTCTCGTTCGAACAAATCAAGAGGGCCATGATGGTCACGAAAAAGAAGATCGAAGCCAAAAACTGAGACTCCCTCATTTTTCGTGTCTAAAGAACTTGACGCTAGCGGGCTGAATTAGATATGTCACACCTCAGCTCGTGGTTTCGGGACTTTGGATGTTCTTTTGTTGCATCTTAGTCTGACCACGAGCCACTTCTGAACAGGAATGGTGCACTTTAATCCAAATCTGCCATTTTTTGCCCCAAATTTTGGCAGGTGACAATACGACCCCTGGTGGTCATAACAACACATAACAGGTTGATGTAAACGCTTTGATATACTTGTTTATAGGCCCTGTGCTCTTTTTTAAAAAGAAACTTTTATTTCCACCACACAAAGTCCACACTGAAATGTGTATTTATTAACTTTGACGTGTTGAAAAATGAAAAATAAAATTTGAAAAAAAAACGATATTAGTCCTGAAATGTGGATTACACAAGAGGGACCGTTTGTGAAAGAATATATTAAATCTCTTCCCTCATTCTTGACTTTAATACAAATCAAACTCGTGGTTTTTTTTTTGCTTCCTGAATGTGATGCCAACACACAGGTCCCGCTCACACAATGAACCAAGACAGCTCATAAATACAGGTAATTGCTTTATGTCACTAATTGCTCAGAAAGTGCTTTAATTGGTCAAAAAACGCCGGATTACTGTCCATCTCACTTCATTCACCCTCCACGGAGATCAGACTCTGGAATATTCAACCTACGATGGAGGTGGAATTGTGCGCCACAGACTAAATGAAATCATCCGAGTCACAGATCCTTTTCTGTCCTTCCTCCTGGTCAAACAGTGACAGGGTCAGTGGCGAGGTCGAGGAATGATTCTGAAGCATGTTACTTTTTGCCAGACAGCACCGTCAGTCTTGGACAAACATCGGGCTCCTTAAGGAGACTCTTGATCTTATCGTGGAACTTTTCTCTGTATTGGTTGAACTCCATGATGCTTTCTGGCTCTTCGGCCACCCAGAATTTGTCAAACTCATATGCCAGGTAACCTAGGAGAGGAGAAGCGTTTTCTCTTCAAAATACAGAATTTATCGAGCAGACGCGTGGAACAGAGGAGGGGAAAACTGAATTGCTCACAGTAGAGCTGATGAAAGTGCTGGAGCTCGGGCGCTCCCTCCACTGTGTTGTAGAAATGAGGCTTCAGCGCTCCGCTTCTCAGGAGGCTGTACGCCATCTCTGTCAGGTTAATTCCCACGATGGCGTATGAATACCTGTAACACAGAATTGTTGATATCAGCAGGTGGATGCGACTGAGCGCCGCGGTGACGTTCGTACCCCAGTTTAGGATGGTTGGCGTGGGACAACACCTGACGAGCCTCCTCCGTGTAGTTTTCACTGAAAAATCTGCAACAGAGCAAAACCAAACCAATAAAACTCAGAATGTCCAGACAAACAACGAACGGCTGTGACACCAAACAATGCAGGGCAAGATTTTAATTATTACAGTCTCTACTTTCACCACTAGATGTCGCAAATTAGCCTGAATATATTTCATGTTCATATTTTTGCATTTATAGACCCCCAAAAAGGTCTGACCAGCTTAATTAACTAATTTATACAGTGGTTCTGCTGCTTTAAATTCTTGGTACTTATTATTAAATGTGAATTATAATGCATTCGCTACTCACACCAGGTTGATCAGGCCCAGCATGCCCATTCCTCTGAAGTCAGTCTTGGGGTCATCACCTTGGAAACCAATGTCTCCCCACTGTTTGGTGATCCTGGACTCCAGTTTGACTGTAGGCATCAACAGCTCCCACAACTGAGTGGACAAAAAAAATCAGGCCTGGGTTACTTATTTTTACCTGTCCAGGTGATAACAAACACACTAACTTCTTTGGGGGAGGGAGGACTCACATTCAAGAGCATGCCTTCATGTTCTTGGTCATCTGAGTTAAAAACCTTCTTCCTCAAGTCTTCTACAGACACACACAGGCTACTGTAGCCTGTTATTTGTGACAGGCAGACGTACAGGCTCCCCTTGAACCTAGAAATACAGAAGATCGGCAAATAAAAACCATAATTTAAAACTCTGAATTACATCAACAGAATTTAGGAAACGAAATGAGCAATGGCACACAAGAGCAACAGAAGAGGAAGTAGCCTTACTGTGGATCTTTCTGGGGTTTGATAGCCTTGACTTTCATGATTTCTTCCACGTGCTGCTCTAATTTGTCCCGATCAGATTCCAAAGCTTCTCTGAGGACCTGGAGGAACCACAGAAGAAGAGGAAGTTTCAGAAGAAACAAAATATATTGAAACGTTAACCTCGGGGATAAATAGATGATTCTACACCGAACAGAAAAATTATCAGCTAAAAGACCAACTAACCACAGACATCAAAACAGGTTTTTTGTTCAGTATATTTTAAGTGAACAAGGTCATGCTTTCCTTATCTGACTACTCCAGAGGCTCAAAACTACCTTATCCACCATCTCTAAACCTGACTACAACCAACACCAACATCTTCTTACCTTGTTCTTTGACAGACGAAGAGAATACTCTAAAACAGTGCACAAAGAAGCGGGTCAAAGTCATTCCAAACAGCTGTGAAAAGGCAGACAAAAGCCCCCCTTGGTGATGGTGTTCCTCACCTGCTCTGGACGTCCTGGCTGCTCCTGGCTGAGAACTGGAGCAGATTCTCTGCAGCTCACACCGTCCTGTCACCTGTCTGACGAGCCACTTTAGCCAGTACCTCAGGAAGGACGAGTACACGTACTGCCAGATGTAGCCCAGCATCTTCTAGCCCTGCAGGCAGGAGACAGAAGAAGAGAGGACGAGAGGAATATGTGCACCTTCCTCCAGACGTCGCCTCCATCTGTTCCCATGCGAGTGGGTGTTAGCATCACAAGAGCCATTGTCCATTGTTCAAGAGACACAATTGGTTTGCTGGTTGAAAGAAAGCAACTGTATGGTTTACGACGAAACAACTGGAAAAATACCCATCAGATGAAAATATAGAGGATTGTTGCTGACAAACTCAGCAGATGGGGTTTACACGGATGCTAATGCTAACGTCAGTCCCACGCGTGAATGGTAGCGATTTTATTGACACTTTAGTAAAATCGCTCAAGATTGCCCCGTGAACCTTAGAGACTCGGCTGATGATAAAAATGAACTTTAGTGCCTGATAAACTTCCATCGACCGACAACAGGTTGGAATGTCCAAAGCTAGCTAAATAGGCTAACGATTAATGGCACTGATGTGAACGTGACAAAACAACGAACCGGAGCATCAAGATGAAGTTCAAACTGCAGAAGCGGAGGCTATATGCCAGACAAAGACGACGTTTTGTCCAACTTTATACTTACTCTGAGTCTATTGGTCGTGTTTTTGTGGTTAGGCTAGCAACGCTTCCCCTGACAACGATGCCTTCTGCGTTGCGTTCACGGCCCCACCAGACATATAGTTCATTTCACCGTCTGTAAATTTGTGTCGTAAATGTCAGCCTTTTTAGGATTGGTGTGTCAAGTTTAATTCAACAAAACGTCAATATTTGATATAAATATCCTTTTACAGAGCATTATTTAAAATATCTACAGATCAACAGGAGTGCGAATTGATATCTGATTCAATATGTGAAAATAAATTAACGTCTTTAAACATAGACCACGTCAGACGGACACGGCGCTCGACTCGACAGCGTCACCCGGTGGACAAACACGGGTGTTGCTTTTGATGCTGGTTCGCAGTCACAGATGGACATTCCATGTGGAGAAATCTTCAGTAAAAGTCTACATTTTGGCCAAAATTGGTAGAATATTTTTTTAATCGGACATAAAAAAAACGTGTTTGTTGAAAATGATATGCTTGCGAACTGATACCACACGATGGCACCAGAATTACAACATGCACAGACTGCAGCGAAATCAATGGTTGGCAGAGATGAACGCATTAAAATACTGACTTATACTGTTAGGCAAAAGATAAAAATATATATACAAGGTAACTTCATAAATATTACGGTATTGCATATTAAATACATATTTTGGAACAGACGTACGTGTTTAAATTAAAGTGTTTTATTTATAATCCATTAATGACTTTCACATTTTTACAATTTTACAGAAGTTGAATTTATTTTTGCAAGGCAGCTATTCTGTCATCTACAAGAATAGTCCCCCCCCCCAACCAAACTTCCCTTAATTGGAACAAGATGACATGAAGAAGCACAGATAAACGATATGAAGGGGGAACCTTTTTATAGACACGTCAATCCTGATAAAGCAACTACTCAAATATCTGGATTGGAAAGGTGTTGTTTTTAAAAATGTCTTTATTTTTTACCAGACCCTGTAAAACCATTTTATTTAATCAAGTTTGTTTACAGGGGAAAACAACCAAACAGATTCTCAGTCATTGATTTCTGCAGACAGGACAGAGAGTCGTAACAATCCATCCTGCTGGAGAATATTCCAGGCTGCTAGGAGACCAATGGCCTAATCAATTTGCGAATTGATGCTCCTGAGGAGTCCTGCGGTTCATCCAGCGCTGCCTCCAGTCTCATACACCCCCCCAGTTCATCCATTCACTGGGTTTACTCTGCTGCACCACGCTGGATCAACTCGGTCTGGGATAACACACACACACACACACACACGCACACACACGCACACACACACGCGCACACACGCACACGGAGAGAGCATGAGAGGTCCATTTTGTGAACGCTGCACTTTTGCATTAAAGACCTCGGAGGGAGCCACCGCCGACCTAACGCCGGTGACTCATTGCGCACGGCCGGTGAGGCAAGGCGCTTGAATTTTTGCGCTCTTCTCCCGGGGATCGATATCCATACTCTGCTGGAAGGCGTGGCTTGGTGTCATCCACACGGGCTTGATATTCCATATTCATTCCCAGCCTCATCTCGCCGACACGGACGCGCAAATCTGCACCCCGAGCTTGCGGGTTCGTAAGGCGCCTCTCAAGGTAAGACACCGGGCTGGATACGACCACACCGCGGATTCCGTCGTGCCAAATGTTGATCGATTTTTTTCTTTTGATTATTTTTTTTTTTAAATTTTTTTTTTATCCGCAAGGTCACACGAACTCCGCCGATATTAGTGGCCATCACGGGCGGGACAGGACTGGGGATGTAGGCGATACATGACGCGTCTTAATTGGATCCCGCACGTCGCGGGCATCCCTATCATGTGTGCAATGTTGCGCATGGATTGTCGTTTCTGCGTGCACACTTTCAGGGATTTCTGAACTGCTGCAGGCAGAAAAAAGAAAAGAGAAGAGAGAGAGAGAGAGAGAGGTAGGAGGAGAAGGGGATGATGGAAAAGCCTCAGTGCGTCTGAATATGTTTAATTACGGCCATGGCTTCTATAAATATTTGCACTTTGTCAACAGACACGCATATACATTCTGGGACAACACATATGGGCCACACCTGCCCCTGACCCAAAACAAGAGGCCTCCACTTCCATTCATACATCCATGACGGTCTGCCTAAATAAGAGAGACAGGGATGATCTGTGCTCCGTTCCAAATGAACTCAGACCCAAATATGACCTGATTTTCAAACCTACAGAGAGACGAGGGTGCTTGGGTGATGAGAGAAATGAAACCAAAAGCCGGGTCTGGTTTCAAAATTCCAAAGAGCTGCTCACGGTGGGAGCAGCTCACTGAAACTGGCGTGGGGAAAAAATAGAAAAAAAAAAATGTTTCTGTGTGGATGCTGAATGAATGAAGATCAGTGGGAGGTTGTCTGGATGGAGCCCCCCCCGCTTATTTCACGTTAACTCACAGCTTCAGCCCAAAGAGATGGAGCCCTCCATCAGGCTTGCAATCTGGAGCCTGGTGAAAGTGCAGGTTAATGGGCTGAAAGGAGACTCCATCACTCATAATAGGATAAAAGTGAAAGTATTTCAATATATTCAAACATGAATGTATTTCAGATTTCAACTATTTCAAACGTGAATAAGGCCTTTGGGACCAAACCCGTAGTATTAATTGCAAACACTTTAATCAGATGAAGCCAAAGTCTCATTTTTACACTTTTCTTATGTTACGTCCTGATTTGCAAACTTTATTTAACTGACATCATTTTTTTCGTGCACTGCTCCTCTCCTGTTTCAGTTAGCTGATTTGAAAATGGGCTCAGCACCATTACAGACACAAATAAAGCAATTTTAAAGTATAACCCATTTACTTCAAGTCTCTATAGTGATTTGTAGCATTATTATCAGTTACTAATTTGGTACAATAATGTGGATTCATGTTATTTCAAAAACTGTTCATTTCTATACTAGTTATTTAAATTCATATTAATGTCTGTTTACAGAAGCTAATACTGGTGCAGTTTCAGGCACAACCTGGTGTGACTTATTTTGTTGACAGCCGGGTCTGAAATCCGCAAAGGAGAAGCCAAACTAAGTATCTTCATTTTCCTCCTCCAGGAAATTGCTGCCGACATCTTGTTTCCGGCTTTGGATTAGGACCATTTTTGAGAGAAGCGGCGTCTCTATCATGGGAAGTAACCCAAAAAGGACAGTGACGGTCCAGATGGTGCCTCAGCTGCCCGTGGTCGACACGCTGGGCAATAAAGAACCGAATGCAAACTGGAGTAAAGAGCCCAACTCCAGACTTTCTCAGGTTTGTGCCAACCCCACCCTCGCATCTCCCGACCTCCACCAGGACAGCGTGTCCCTGTCCGCCTCTCCCACGGACGCGCCCCCGCGCCCTCGGACACCCGCCTCCGGTGAACTGCCCGGCGGTGCTGTTTCGGAGAAACCCGGAAGTGACACAAAAACGGAGCGTGTTACAGGTGGAGCGCAACAAATGTCTGTAACAGGCCAATCTGTGAGCGAGGCGGGAGACGGCCCCAGGGATTCTAACGCTAATATGAAGATGTTACGGCTGGCTGATGAAAAGGAAATCTGTAAGCCCGGAGTGCCGTCTGCTGTTTCAGCCTCAAAGGTCAACGAGCAGGGAAGAGACTGTCGCGTAAGTGCAGCGAAGGAAGAGCGCGCCTCGGTGAGAGAGGACAATAACAAGCCCGTTTCTCCTAAAACTGGAAATCTTAATCAGCCCCCTGAGTTAAGGGATGCCCCGATTCAGCCGCAGCATGACGATAAGGGGAACACCCCGGCTCCCGTAAACAAGGACAGTGCCGTTCCTCACGCGCCTGACCGCGCGAGCAGCTGCCCGAAAACCAGCCCGCGGGAGACGCCCCAGTCTGAGCAAAGCACGGAGCTCCCTGCAGCGCCGCTGCGCTCCAGGACAGCCCCCACGGAGAGCAAAGGCTCGGAAGCTGGGTTGACAAATAAGAACTCCGAACCTCCAGAGACAGATTTACCTCCGGTGAAGAAGCCTCCAGTCTCTTCCGATGAGCATCAGTCAGCGTCTTCACAGATGGACGCCTCCACTCCGCTCCCGGCGAAACAAGACATGGCGGCGTGCGGACAGGTGGCCGCCGATGTCAGCCAGCTGCACACGTCCGTCTCCAAAGGGCACCAGCACCACTGCAAGCAGTACAGGGAAGCCTCCACCATGACCTTTCCCCCAGGATCCACGCCGGCCAAGCAGCGTCACGATATGGAGGTCCAGGCCGTGGCTGACACGTGCAGCAGAGCCGTGGCCACGAGTCCGAGCCTGATGCCCTTCACCTTGGGCCGCGGGCAGAGCGGCAGCGCGGCAGGCGGGGAGGAGGAGGAGGAGCAGAGCTTGGCTGTGGTCGTCGCCGGAGGCATGGCTCAGCACCGAACGGACGTGCGATCCACCGATACAAAGTCGGAGAGGATCACCGTCGAGGCCGAGATGTGCTCGAAACGGAGCGCCGGCTCAGACGCTAAAGACTCCAGAGCAGGCCACTGCAACACTCAGCCGGTCTATCAAATCAACATCGATCACGCCAACCACGCGGAGCAAGGAGAGTCCGGCAGCTCCCAGAGGGGAGTTCAAGTTCAGGCCCCTGCAGTCGGGACCGCCGCTGCAGAGGCCCTCAGGTCAGGAGCTCCTCAACAGACACCCGCCGCTACCAAGGCTTCACCAGGCAACAAGGCAGCGCTGTGTCAGGCTCAAGCTGGGGTCGGGGTCAGGGTCGGGGCCCAGCAGACCCCAACAACAACAGCAGCAGCAGCAGCTACGACAGTGAGCGCAGCGCCCAAGTCGAGTGTCCCGAAAAACAAGGCTGGAAGTCCCAAGGAAAAGGCCGGAACCAAGCCCCCGCTGAAGGAGGCGAAGTCCGACAAGCAGCACCTTGAGCCGGAGAGAAAGGCGGAAGAGGACCAACAGTCGCGGAAGGAGAGGGGAAAGAGCATCCACGACGTGGTTTGGGACGAGCAAGGGATGACCTGGGAGGTGTACGGCGCCTCGGTGGACCCAGAATCCCTCGGCTTTGCCATCCAGAGCCACCTGCAGTGCAAGATCAAGGAGCAGGAGCGGAAGCTGATGGCCCAGACGTCCCTCCGCAAGTCGGTCTCTGGCGTGGACTCGCCGCGGCACAGCAGGAAGAGCAAACGGCGACAGCACAACATTTTCAGGTCAATGCTGCAAAATGTCAGGCGGCCCAACTGCTGCGTGCGGCCCCCGCCCTCCTCCGTCCTCGAGTAGCACATGCCAGAGCGAGCCAATGTCAGACTCTTCCCCTTCTTTCCTAGAGGCCAAACTCTTTGTCCTGCCCTCGTCATGATCTCAGTGCCAAGTGAAAATTGACCAGGGTGACGACCCCTGTGAGTATCCCGAAGTGTTGTAGCATAAAGAGTCAAAATATGTGTGATGTCTGTGATCAAAGAAGCTAGCAAATAGAAATATAAAAAGAACAACCTGAGACTTATTTTCTAGATATACAGTAGATATTCTAAATGAGATTTTTTGGATAACAAAGGCAATGATATGCCAGTGCATGTGTATTAGTTGCAGCAGCAGTTATAACTGTACTGGTTATAGGGTAGACATTTTGCTTACCGTCAGAATATTCGTGCAAATATATGAAATTATTGTCGAAATTATAGTTCGTGCATTTGTTATCTTTAAGAGGTATTTTTGGCACCTTTATAAAATTGCCCTTTTATTTCATTTCAGCACAGTTCTCTGCAGTGAATGATGCCATTGTGCATAAAAGGACTGTATTCACTCATGTACCCTTTGATCTCTGTTCGTCTTTGGTTTTCTATTAAAACTGCAAAAATCTACAGTAACCTGAGACGTCCATTCTTTAATGAAAGCCGGGAAAGCCATTCCTGACATCACAGAAAAGACAAACAAGTGGAGGAGAGATTGTGTCGATGCGTTCAGGGGGGATGGGAGCGCAGCACGCAGCATCGGCGAAGTCCGCAGGAGATGTGAAGCTGCGACAGGCTGCAGCTGCGCATGAAGGTACAGTGGCGGCACAGTGGGCTGCATAAATTACTGTCAGGACTAACAAGATCTCTATCGAGGGAATAAAGTTTGTTTAGGAGTGTTGGTTGAGCTGCATGCAGCGTAGTCGAGAATCAAGAGATTAGCATTGGCTTCCTTTGTGCAAATGGAAGATCAAAGCACATGGCTGTACTGTTCTTCTGTGCACCAAAGAGATGTTTTTAAAGAGAAAATACACATGCATTTCCACAGTATAGTGTGTGGACATAGGCGTTAAAGGAATACCGGGGTTTTCCCGGCATGATGGGAAAATCAGAGACTATGACCAGTGATGTCTCACGACAGCAATCGCTGTTAATTAATCCCAGATAACGAGTCATATAAATAGAATTAATTACATCGTCAGGCAGGGTTCAACATCATCTGCAACATGAGATCTGCCGTCCACTCCAGGATCCCGTCGTCACCTCCAGCTTTCGGGGCTTGCCAATGGCCGTCGGAGAAACAACTTGATAAAGACCCCGACAGGCGCAGCAGAACTCGATCGATGCCGCATGCACCCGCCAACAGGCAATTAAGCGACAGCAAACGCCCACTTTCTTAAGCACCGTGTATAAAACCCCCGAGCAGCTCGGACTGTCCTCCAAATCAATACCAGTTCTGTGACGCTGCGGGATGTCATGTTTCATTATTTATTAGATAGTAACAGAATGCTCCAAATGGGCTTTTTGTGGTTGTTTTGTCAGTTCACCCCCGACTGACAGTCCTACATTTCAAATAAGTGATAATTAACAACTATATCAGTTGCTAGGATAATTCAAATGCCCACGTGGTTACATTAATAGTGTAATAAAAGTTTAATAACCTTGTGGATATTGTGATCCACATTATCCAGGAGAGCCGTGGTTTACTGGAAACATGTACCGTTGGTGCGGATTCATCCACCGGAATGGTTTTTACGCTGATCTCCTGCGACTGCTGTTATTGTCCTAACAAGAGTGCCACTTCCTGTTAATATCAGGCCGCCATAGCAGGGCGAGGAAAAGTCCTCTGTGCTCTTAATCTCGCCGTTATGAGATGTCACAACCTGTCAAAGAGTTGCGGCATGATGAGCCTAATCCCGACGCCTTTACCGCCAGCTAGCGCAACGTACCGCCTGCACGTGTCCCGCCGGAACCCCTCAGAGAAAGAGGTGCTTTGAGGCATCTGGAGGTGGTTTTGAAGTCTGACGCCAATGACGTCGGCCAGGAATCCAACATAGGCTCATGACAGATTAAAGGGGTTTTGTCCTTGGGTTCGCAGCCTCGGCCAGTTACTCTTCTCCCCTACCTTCAATTAGCTGTGTTTCCATTCCTCTGTCCCCTCCCACCACACACACTCACCTGTTTCCCATTTGGAAGTGTATATTATATATTTGGCTACAGGTGGTGGTTTGCACAGAGGGAGTCTTATTTCTCTGACATTGAATGTGGAGAGGGGTTTCAAAGGAGCACAGACAAAAACCTCCCGCTGTTCCAGTTACCAGAGGACATCCTTCAGCTCGCTTTTCAATATTCAGATGTGCCAGCTCCACGCCTGGCGAGGGTATTTTAATCGAGTCATGTCTTGCACTTCATAGAGGGGAGAGTATCTGACCGTTGCTGTAAGGCACACGCTGTGGAAGAGATGTAATGGGATTAAACGTGCTGCTGCACTCACTTTTGGAGTGCGAGGAAAAACACACAACAGGAAAGGAGAGTAGGGGAAGAGAAGAGGAGAGGAAAAGCGCATTCACGCAGTTTATAGAAGAGCATAAAATGGAATAGTTTGACCAACTAATGTTTAAAGGCTGATCTGAATATTTTCCATTTGCTGATTTCTTCCCACAGTCCAAAGCCATGCACATCACTGTGAGTGTGTGAGGCAATGGTGTGTGCGTGTGTGTGTGTGTGTGTGTGTGTGTGTGTGTGTGTGTGTGTGTGTGTCTGTGTGTGTGTGTGTCCTGTGATGGACTGCTGACCTGTGCAGGGTGTATTCCCACCCCAGTAGCTGCTGGGAGCGGCAGATAGAAAGACAGACATATCTGGGCTGCAGTAAAAAGGCAACACATGATTCAGAAAAGCCATTTCATCGACATGTAAAGTATTTATGGGCTTTTTGATGGATAAAATAATAAATTATCTGTTGTTTTATTACAAGGTTGAAGCAATGTTAGATTTTATTTAAATGACAAAGACGCTCCCATAAAACAACAGCACTTGCGGAGCGTTTAACACAAATTCGTGAGACGCTTGACCAAACTAGAAGCGCGCGATTAAAAATCATTTTACATCCCGAGTGCGAGTTGACGTGGTGCAAGGTTTTTGAGACGTGCACGCAGTGACCCACTTAGCCTTACAAACACATTAGCAGCCTCGGCTCCTACAGACGCCCTGCAGATGAGCTGCACTTGACCGAGCTCACTGCAATCAGAAGACAGAAATCTGTCCACATCCAGATCATCTGTGGCACATCAGATGCCCTCCCATCATGGGAATGAGTGTTAATTACTCTATTCAGATGGTACTTTGAGATGGTGGTTAATTAGCGATGGCTGGTGATCACAGAGCTAACACATCGCTCCACATAACTCCGGAGAATTAACAGACAACTGGCTGTTCCCTCCCTCTCCCTCTCTTTTATTCATGCAACCATTGTGTTAGCCAGATAGCTGGAAGTGAGCCGCGTCCTCCGGATGGCTGCCCTGGTCCCCGTGGAATATGTGGCCTACATTTGTTTGTGGTGCGGCGCTGGGCTGTGAGAGCGTGCGTTCCTCTATCAAACGCTTCCACTCTTTCCCAGCCCTCCCGATTCCTCGCACTTCCAGCCGAGGGTGCCTTGGGGTGGTCCGTCTCACGGAGCGCGCGCTCAGGGCGTGCACATCTGCAGCATTTTGGAGCTCATCGTCATCGATTGCTTCCGATTCGCCTCACACGCCACACACACACACACACACACACACACACACACACACACGGCCCTAATGGAGCATACATGTGCAGAGATTTGGCAGACACACACACACACACACACACACACACACACACACAGTGCGCATGCTGTACATACACAAAGGTCACCTTCCCTTGACTTCATTAGAGACTTCTTTATTATGGCTGCCAGATGTGCCCATAAATCACAGGTCCCCCGGTGGAGCAAGAAGAACCACAACAAAGTGATAAAGGTGAAACAGCAAGAAAAGAGGGGGCAAGAGAGGAAGAAGGAGGCGTAGTCAGATGAGGGGAATAATTCATGCACAACATCACAGCGCTGTGACAACTGATAGCGTCTGTGCTTATCAAAGCCAAAATAACGAGGGCGTCTAAAAGAAAAGGAATTCTTCTTCAGCGCTCGGTATCTGTGTCGGGAGATAAGCAGCTTATTGTAGCATCGCTGATTTTCTGAGGGGAGAAAGTAAAATCTTTAAAGTGAAACGGGAGATTTTCTCAGCCTTTCTCTCAGCTAATGGCGCTTGACGCGCACGGTCTGCTCGCTCAGCCTCGCTCGGTGCAGAAAATCCACCAGAGCCCCAAATGAAAGATGCCATTAATACAGTTTAGTCTGGAGCTGCAAATCGAGCCGTTATAGCAAAGAAGTGTGTTCAACCACATCTAAAGCATAATACATCATTTCCTGCCTTGTGTTGTATCTTATTGTCTTGCTGGAAATCGTTCTTGAGACTCTGCTCGAGACCCCTCAGGTGGATTATCCCAGATACCCATTTGTGTCGCGGATGATTGTCTCCACGCCGAGAATTTTGGAATGATGTTCTGATCTTTATAAGAGGAGATCATTTAGCTAAGCCAGTGAGGCCACTGACTTATGGACAACTGATCAACACATTTCTAACAATATTATTATCTAAGATATCCTCATTTCCAGGACTTGTGGGCCTGGATTTGTGGAGTCCAGGTATGGAGATATTCCACATGGATGGACATATAACGAGGGCCAGATATTGCTCCCCAGCGGATAAATGAGCCCGACCTGAAGTTTTTTTACTTGTTCTGGAGCCATAACCAGGTCGCAGTCACAGGTTTTAGAAGGACAAGTAGCACATCAGAGATCTTCAAGCGAGGATTCTAATAATTTGAGGTCATAAATTAGAGCATAAATATGGCCTTCTTCAGTCGATTAGCTCAGCGCTTAGCGGGTTATGGAGCACCTATCTTCCTCTGGAGGAAGATAGGTGTCTCATGTCTGACATGAGAGGGAAGAACCAACTAAAGGAGATAGAGACAGCATCTACTGCACACTTGAGAGTAAGAGTAAATGATGGAGGTGCAAAGCCTTGGTCCTCGGCGGTGAAACTGTGACCACCGTTTGACTCGCTTTAATCAGTGCATTATAGCTGTGAGCAGGGCTGGGAAAAGGATTTTCCACAGCCGAGCACCGCTTTGGATCAACACCAACCGCCAGATGAGAGACCTTTTCTTTTTTTTGGAATGTTTGGCGAAAGCCTCCCCCCCTGATGAAACCTGATCGAGATGGCGGCACTACTCATTAACCTGCTGTCACGATACCAGATGATTTATGGCTCATCAGAGAGAAGACACGTCTGGAGGGGCTCAAGGTTCATCTCCACAGTCAAAGTTCACCTGCGCTAAAGCCTCTCTGTGTTAAGTCGGCGCACCGGTGGATGAGGCACAGTCTGGTTCATCCTCACAGGGAAACATGAGCCGTCTGGAGAAGTTCCTGATTTTCCTCTTCGTGCTGATGACCGGTGTCTGCGCCGGTCTGATTGCCATCTACTTCACCAGTGATGTCCAAGGTGAGCGTGAGACTCTTGCTGTTTATTTAAAGCACTGATGGTCCTCTCATCTTTCCCAGATAATCCTAAAGGTCCCCAACATTTTGAGTATTACAGCATTCTGATTACATGAATAGAACATTTTAATGCTAAATAGATTTTAACCAGGTTGTGATTGTTTGTAGTAGGAGGAAAATCTAAAACAAGGCGCTTCCGCCAGAGACTTAGCTGCACACAGAAGTTCCAGGAGGTCCAAGATGACTTCCCCTGTCAGTATCACTTGATTCACATAACCAGGTCCTCGGTGTGAGGATCAGCACGCATGCAGTGAGGGCCCGCTTGTTACATTCACGACCACCTGAAAGCACTTCGTCTTAAAGCCCAGCTGTGGGCCGTAACAAGCGGCGGTGATATTAATTTGTTCACAACCTCGTAAGACCCAGGAGACCGAAGTTACACGGTGCCCGCGCTTCATGAAGCATCCCGAGGAGACGGATGCTCCCTGTAAAGATGTTTCCTCAGCCGTCACCGTGACTAAAGACATTTTCTTCTGGTAGCTTCTGTTAGCGTGCAATCGTGCTACCAATGGCGGTCGCATTAACACCACATCATTACCTTTATCAATATGTGGGAGTAAATTTTGCAACCTTTGAATGTGAACATTAGACCTGAATGGCTGCTCAAAAGAAGTAATAAAAAAAATGGGTTGTATTATCAGTTCCGTACCTTTTCACCCATATTCCTTCACCTTGTCCTTTATTATTAAGAAAGACAATTATTCAGTCCTCACCAATTGCAGACTAATTTCCTCTCACAGTTTTGAGTGGCTGTTTATGACAGCAGATGCTCGCAGATATAGGACATGCAACGGGGAGCCAGGACGTTTGCATACGACGCCTGCATTATTAAGTGCAGGATCTTCAGCGGCACGAAAGGGAGGGCGTCCTCGCGGAGGGGGCGGCTGTCAAAGGCTGTCGACGCTTAATGAGGGATCTGCTGCAGTTTTTTGTTGTTGATGTTGTAGTTGAGCACGGCGGCGCTCCAGAAGCGGCAGCAGCGGCGGCAGCGCGCTGCGACTGCAGACGAGGACGTGCCGTGTGATCAATGAGCCCTCTGAGACACCATCTTTAATTCCAATGCAAAAAAAAAAAAGGCATGAACCCTGGAGAATTAACCCCCCCTTGTGACCTTTGGGTCTCCAGTGGTCTTTTGATGAAAGGTAGATGGATTTAACCATTTTGTGTTCCTCCTGTCTCCTTTTCTTCTTTATTGCCACCCACTGTTTTATTAATTCTGCCTTTTGCGTTTAAATTATAATTACTGTCCCTTTCTATCGCATTGGCACAACAGAGCGTGATTAATCAACAGCTATCCTTGAATTAATCAAAACAATTATTTTTTTGACAGCACAAATGTGGAGTCGGCTTCTTTCCCTCAGCAAAGTGTGTTGAAGGTGACGAGCTGGTTCCACCAGTGAGGGCGAGAGCTTTGAGGGTGGGGCCCTGCGGGGTCAGAGCTGCTAGAGTTTATCACGTCAGTAACGAGCCTCCTCCTCCGTCATGTCTTTTCAGGGACAGACTTGGAATGTGGGAGCCCTCAGTACCTGTCCGAGGAGTCAGGAACCTTCAGCAGCATGAACTATCCCAACAACTACGACAGCGGCAAGAGATGCACCTGGCACATCGCCGTGGCATCGGACAAGGTGACAAGAATCGTCTCAGACCTCCAGATCTCTACATTTGCCACCATTGTTGCTATTATTAAAATCAGTCACGTTGCTGTGGTTTCAAGCATGATGAAGAGAGTTTGGTGCTTTGGTGCTTCTTCAGTTGGATGAGTCACATGTCATCAAAGCGGTGTGGCCAGACCCGGTGTTGATTTTGTCCTTGCACACAGTGAACTTCTTCACGGGGCAGGTCATGAGGATGAATAGATTTCTGATTTGATTTACTCAGTAAAGGGAATGGAAGGTAAAGGGGTGCAGTAGGCCGACTACTGTTGGGGAAACTGTTTTATGTGGGGCCAAATCATGCGGGCAGATCCTCGGACAGATGGCCGCCTTCTCCCCCTCACTGTCCCTCAGATTCCAAAACCAACTGGCCAGAACCAGACTCTTTTCTCAAGGCCGTCTTCCTCCCTGTTTGGCACTTTCTTCTGTTATTTTTAACCAAGTACTAGTGGATTTTATTCACATTTTCAATGTAAAATTTAACAGGCCATAATAGTACTGAGTATTTTGCCACAATTGAGGGAAATTGTCCTCTGTAGCAGCTTACCCTTTGTCTTTAAATGCATACAATCGGTAAATGTTGAGCCACACTAGCCTGATCTTGCTGCCTTAGTCTTTTTTTTTTTTTTTTTTTTGCTGTCAAAAAAAAAATCAAATTCTCCTCAGCCCCTGAGATTGAAAACAAAGAAGGATGAACCACATCAGTGTGTTTTTGTTGCAGGTAATCCATCTGTGGTTTGAGGACTTTGCTCTGGAGGAAAACCAGCTGTGCACCAGAGACTTCATCACGCTTCAAGACTCCCTGGGAATCATCGGTAAATCTGGGATTAATTCCGACCTAATGGGAAAAAGGAAGCGGCGCGGATATTCAGCTTCCTGATTTTAAGCTTTTGTGAACACAGTCGCTCTTTGATTGCCTCGTTCTTCTTGCAGAGCTGCACACTAACGTCCCGTGTGCTGTTTGCAGGTAAACACTGTGGCACTGTCAGGCCGAGGCCGCTGGTCACCCTCACGAACCGCCTGACGGTGTACTTCAACACCAACGAGATGACAAACAGCAAAGGATTCAAGGCTCATTACAAAGCTGTGGCTCCAGAGCTCGCGTCAGGTAAATCCAATACCTTCACCCCCGGCATAATGTGGTGACCGTCCCAGAAAAATAAATGTAGGAATGAGGAGCAGGCGGAGGCGAGGGATTGTGCGTATCCTTGAAGTGCGTGTGTGAAACTGAAGTACTCTTCCTCCTTCCCACTGCCAGAAATAGTTGGAGCTGGTGGCTTTCTCCAAGGTGACCAGGGGACTATGATGACCCCTGGCTTCCCTGAGCAGGGCTATACTGATGGAGCTCTGTACCAGGTACACAGGCAAACAGTCAAATTATTGTTTTTTTTTTAATGTAAAGCACATTTTAGGTTTACACCCAACATTCTATTCTATTCTATTATATTCTGCAAAAATTACAGGCTAGTTTATTGTATTACATGTCACTAATCTATATACAGTTAGGCAGTCGCGATGTCTAATGCATTTCATCTTATTTATGCTCATGCTTATGTGTACTCTGTACAGATTAAATACTGTACATTGTTACATTGTTTTTGGTCAATAAATGTCGAAGCACTTGGTCGAGAAATCTTTGTTAGATCTAGTTTGGTTAATTTTCTCCTCACCTGATTCACACCAAGATAAGCTGCACTTATCTTACATGCAGATAAGTGCACTAAATTAAAATGATGTTCCTTTAAATCTAGGAAAGAGCTCAAAACACAACAGTTCCTGTCCGGCACCTTTGCAAGCTAACGAAGATTCTTGTTTTTTTTCTTTTACTGTTTAATCCATCTAACCTTGATTCCGCCACCAGGATTTGGTATTGTTTTATTTGTCTGTCATCATAATTTCATCTTGCTGTGTGTTATCCCAGAGCACCTGTCCAAACAGGATCACCATCAGTGAGAATATCAGCGGCTGTAACAGTTAAACCGTGCTAAAATTCAAATATGAGACAGAACAGTTTGCATGTCAGACCTGCCCATTTGCTGTTTTTTATGCTTTTTTGAAGGGAAAATTAGTGGGGGCAAATCAGTATGCAGGTTTACATGAATGTCATCTGTCTGTGTTTGATCAGTGGAGAGTCACGGTCCCTAAAGGCGAAAGGGTTCGTCTGACATTTACCTCGTTTGACCTGGTCCCAGAGGTCTGCGGAGACTTTGTCCAGGTCTTTGACGGCTACATGACTGGCTCCTCTTCACTAGGTAAACATGACATTTCAGACATGTTGAGAAACACAAGAGCAATCACGTGGACTTTAAAACATGCTGTGAAATCATCATAAATAAGCACAGAAACACGGGAAGTGATAAACAAGGGTAACAGAGAGGTGAAATGTGCAAAGGGATTGGTTCATTCAATTAAAGATTAACTTAATATAGAATATATTGAACATTTCATCTTAAATGTTTCTTTCGTTTCAAAGGTAAATTCTGTGGGAGGACAAAGCCGAAGCCATTGGAGTCCAGCGGCAACGCGATGGTGGTCCGCTTCAAGTCAGACCACAGGCTGACTTCTAAAGGCTTCAGCGCAACCTACACCAGGTTCAGCCCGACCACAACCACAACAGCACCCTCCACTACATCGTCTGGTAAGAGTTCTCCCCAGATAAACCTGCTGAGATTTTTGCATTTTGAATTCATCGGCTTAACCTAAGAGGGTCAAAGGTCATAATGAAGAAATGGCAGATGTTAAATTTCACATCTGTAGATGTTTACTCACACATCGGTTCCATATACAGTTCATCTTAGTGCATCAGATTCATGATGACGAGGATGCCAATCTCACATTTTTTGCTTACTTATCTAATTTTATTATCTGACTTTCAGATTACGCTCTGTTATCTCAGGAGCGGACATAAATGATGGTGTCATTACTTATTGTGTTAAGTTCTTGTCAAATGACGGCTGCAAAATAACCAGTGGTTCTGATCACGCCGTTATTTATCACCTTATCGCCACCATGTAGTCCATCCATATCATGACCTTTTCTCCCTCCCTAGGAAGTGGCCCAGATATCCTAACTGGGCGCAAAGGGGTGTTCCATTCCCCCGGTTTCCCAAATTTCTACCCGGCGCAGGTGAAGAGCTCCTGGAAGATCACGGTGCCCAAAGGATTCCTGGTGAAACTGCAGGTCACCGACATGGCCATCACGGGAGACATCGGCCAGTGCAAAGGCGACAGCCTGGTCATCTCGGACGTTTACACGACTTTAGGTCAGCTTTTCTGACGTCTTAAATGTCTTTTGTCCTGTCTCTGTTCTGAAGTTTATCAGCCGCGTGCTGCGGCCGTATCTGTTGAGTGAGGAAGAGCTAATAACCTCAGCAAACTGTTAATTATCTGCGATCCTCAATCAGTTCTATGTGTACTGACGCTGCTTTATCTCAGCTGACAGAGGTAAAAGTACGTGTTATCTGAAAGTTTATGTCCATGAAGGTGATGGGTTCAGTACTCATGCGTCTTCTTGCTAGTAAAGATCTCCTCATGCTGAAATAAACATGCATGTGAAGGGTATTGTTCATTTATATTTTTTCAGCATTTGCTTAAACAGGCACTTCATCTCTGATGGGAAATGCTTTAGTGCAGATATCATAGGTCTGACTGAGTTTATGAAGCTGTTTTTGGTTGGTGGCCCATCTGCATCATCATCCATCAGAATGCACAGTGTAATCAGTATAGCAGCAGATATTTATTAGCCTTATTTGTACAGCTGCATTATCTAAGTGCCGGCTCCATCGTCTCATCCATCTCCATTCTTCCCTTTTTCCCTCCTGGCTGGTCTCAATTTCCAGGCACACTGTGTGGTTACATCCTCCCCCCCGTCCTGGTCAGCGCCACCGACACGATATCTGTCGCATTCCACTCCGACAGTCGCCTCACGGACCGAGGATTCTCTGCCAAATGGGAGGCCGTGTACCCGGAGGACATCGCAGGTACCAAGGACACACACACAACCATAAAACTTTTCAGTCATGTTGTTGCAGCTCCAGTGTGATAGTGAACTTAAATTACCGGTCACAGTACATGCATTAAAAGCTAGATAAATCTTTATCTTTTTCTTTATCATGACTCTCCGTCAATTGAAACCAAGTTTTCTGCACACTCAGACATTTTGCTATACTAAATTGTATATTATTCGCTCTCATGAACCCCAATCCTGCCGGAGGCTCGTACATGAGTATACATTACGAAAAATATCCTGCGTGTAATCCTGAAAGAACTGAATAAATGTAACCAATGGGTTTCTCTGTCTGTCCTCTGTTAGAAATCCAGGGCTGCGGCTTTTCTTCCAAAGAGGAAACGGGGGTGATCAAGTCCCAGTACTGGCCCAAGAACTACAAAGGAAACTCTGAGTGCATGTGGAACATCGCTGTGCCGGACAGGAAAAAAATCACTCTGAAGTTCACCCACTTTGACCTGGAAGCCAGAGATATGCAAAACTTCAGATGCTACGACAACATCATGGTTTACGACATCAACAGTTTGACTAATGGGCTGAATAAAAAGCACGGTAGGTCGGTCCGTTTCTTTACTGAATCACGATAATACCATTTGATTGGTATCAATGAATCGTCTCTTCTGTGTTTTCCAGGCCCATTTTGTGGGTCTCAGCTTCCGGCTGCCATCCAGACCAAGGGCAGCAGGCTGGTGATCCGCTTCCACACCGACTTGTTCACGGAGGGAAAAGGCTTCCGGGCCTACTGGACCACAGACCCCAGTCAGCTCGCTCCCACCGAGCCGCCGGTTCCACCCAACCCCTGGGACACCATCCCTATAGGTGGAGTATTTAAATCGCTTGACTACATTCTCCCCTTGACCCGAATATGAAGCTCTTTCTGTCTGTGACGCGGCATGGTGATCTCACGTGTCGATTTGTGGTACCAGGCTGTGGCCAAACTGGTCCTTTAAAACCCATGAAAAGTAAGAGAGGAATGGAGCTCCCATTTAAGCAGGACTGTCGCTTCCCTACCTTTATTCCATCTGACACAGTCTTCCTTCCACTTCCCCCCACCACACACACACACACACACACAAACACACAGACACTGCATCAGTGTAATTCGGCGTTGTGCCGAGAACATGAAACGGCCTCGCGCTTCCCTCGGCTGTCACCTGAGCCTAATTCTTCACCCGGTGAGGAGCCCCAGGTGGCCCAGGCTCCTGCCAAGCCGATTGCTGAAATAGAGTTTTATAGATGGACTGCTGCGGCTGCCTCTGGGGGGGCCACCCCCCACCCCACATACACACACACCCACACACAGAGGCTGTGACCAGAGGTGCTCCGCGTGCTAGTCAAAGAAAAGACGGAGCGTGACCTTCGGATGGGAATAATTGGGGCAATTTAACGGCAACCTCTCAGGTGACCAAAAGAAATGTCCTCGTGTTGTTTTAAGCTGCAGGATGGTCGTAGGTTTGCAGGCACATGCAGTTTGTTGAGAGCAAAAAGGGAGAAACTGTCCACAGAAGCCAGCAGCATTGAAAGTTATTAGGAAAGCACACAGAAGCCAGCCTCCCTGCAACAAACACGCTTATCTTGTAGCTGCAGATGTTCATATCCAGGCTCTGTTGATACCTGCAGACAGCCAGGTACGAGATTAAATGGCTTGTTTCTCGTTTCCCAGACTGGCCCGGCTCGTGTGGGAAACCGGCCATCGCTCCTTCAACCACGTCACGCATCGTGAATGGGGAGCCGGCCAGACCGCACTCCTGGCCCTGGCAGGTGTCCATGCAGGTCGGCAGCATCCCTGACCCGCGCATCCACGCACACGCGTAAACATCCTGGCTCTGGCTAACAGCTT
This sequence comes from Lagocephalus sceleratus, assembly GCA_911728415.1. Lineage (NCBI taxonomy): Eukaryota > Metazoa > Chordata > Actinopteri > Tetraodontiformes > Tetraodontidae > Lagocephalus > Lagocephalus sceleratus. The sequence goes on along the minus strand of CAJVRN010000232.1, from coordinate 12,208,115 downwards.
GGATCTCTGCTGCAGGTCTGGCCCGAGAGCCGCCCGGAGCCCACCTTCTTCCACACCTGCGGGGGTACCCTCATTCATAAGAACTGGGTCCTCACGGCCGCACACTGCTTCATCAGGTGAGCGCAATCCCAGGATCTCTGAGCACGGTCAGATGGGGGGAAAAAATGGTTACGAATGCATCGATCTGCTGCCCAGATATGCTAATGAGCTGCAGCGGTGGCGCATGTGCCTCGGCAAGCACAACCTAACCTACATAGAGCCGAGCGAGCGCTGCTTCGGCGTGTCAGGCATCTACCGCCACGAGGATTTTAAGTATCCCACGGTGCCGTCAGTTGAGTTCGACATCGCCCTGGTGAGGCTGGACAGGGACGTGACGCCCAGCAACGAGATCTCGTACGCCTGCCTTCCATCCAAGGAGGAGATTCTTCCTGAAGGGAAGAATTGCTACGCCACTGGCTGGGGAGATGAGACTGGTACTGTAAACCCATTAATGATCCCATTTGACTCTTTAGTTGCCTGTTTAGAGGACCCTTTGGTCTTACATTTAGGTTTGACGCCCTCTGCTGGACACATTCACTGTTTCTGAACCTCATGATTTTCCAGATCAATCGAGTTTTGGTTTTTTTTTCTCTCTTCTGTGATCATCAGGTAATTCTATGAACCCTAAGGTGGCCGAGGCTCTCAACCAGGTTGCCTTGCCAGTTGTGCCGTACGAGACCTGCAAACGGATGGATTACTGGTGGTTCCAGGTCAAGACCTCCATGATCTGCTGTGGATTTACCCTGCCTGATGACCTCAAGTCGGTGTGCCAGGTATGAAAAACGCGCTGACTGACAGTTGTGATAGTCGCCGCGTTTGCGATGAATTTATACCCGCTGGGCCTTTTACAGGGAGACTCGGGGGGTCCTCTGGTGTGCCAGGATACCGCCGGTGCACCCTGGGAAGTTCACGGCGTCACCAGCTTTGGTCCGGTTGGATGCATCATGAATAAGAAGCCATCGGTGTTCACACGCTCGTCCGCTTACCTCCCCTGGATTGAGAACGTAATCCGCAAGGAGATATACAAAGAGCACAGTATGAGCCCATTCTGCCCCGATGTTAAATCCAGGGAATCTCTTGCTCCTCTTGACCTCGTGTCCTCTCCGTTGCAGCGTCTGGCTGTGGGGGTCCGAAGGTTTTGAATGGCACAGGGGGCAGCCTGTCCTCTATGGGTTACCCTGACAGCTACAGCAACAGAGCCAGATGCCAGTGGACCATCCAGGCTCCCCCGGGCAAACTGGTCCACCTACGATTTCACAATTTCTCCCTGGAGGAGTCCGAGCTGTGCACGAATGATAAAGTCAACCTCTCAGACAGATTAGGGAGTCTGGGTACGTAAACATACCTGTCAAATATACCAGGACACGCAGTCTTTTGTCTGCAGTAAAATGAAATAAAATAGTGTAGAAAATATCATTTAAATGTCCTGTTCACATGCAGACACATCAGCGTTGTGTTCATTTCCCTTCAGGAACACACTGCAGTCATGTCCCACCCAAAGACCTGGTTAGTGATGGAAACACACTTCACATCAGCTTCTCTTCCAATGATAAGGTGGTGGACACGGGCTTCTCTGCCTCCTGGAAAGCGGTCGATCCAACAGAGGGTAGGATGGGGGGGGGGAAATGGGGGAAGAAAACAAGGGGAAAAGCCTTCAGACTTACCATACATCTGTTTCTCTCTCTCTCTTTCCTGTGGCATACACACACACACACACACACACACACACACACACACACGCATACACACGTCAGCTCCGTGTGGAGGCAGCTTCAGCAGCAGTCAGGGTGAGCTCAGGTCTCCTAATTGGCCGGGCGACTACCAAGCTCAGTCTGTGTGCACGTGGCGTATCGACATTCCTTCAGCCAAGAGCATCCATGTTGCCTTCACCCACTTTGAGCTGCAGGCGGTCAACATGTTCGGCAACTGTTTGGACTACGTGGAGGTCTTCGGTGGAAAAAACATGTCATCCCTGGGTAGGTGACCACGACTCAGCTCTTCTCTCCCTCTCTCTTTTTTTTTTCTTCCTGAAAAAAGAAAAAGGTTTTAAACTGCATCCCCTCTCGGCTGCAGGTCGTTTCTGTGGATTCGCTCTCCCGCCCAACGTCACCGTTCCGAGCGGCACGGCTGTCGTACGCTTCCTGAGTAACAGAAACAATCAGCAGAGCGGCTTCCGTGGTTACTGGACCACCGATGCCAGCGTGATCCCGACTTTACCCCCACCCCCCACCAATCCATGGGACAACATCACTATTGGTAAGCATAGCTCCTGACAGCTCGGTTGGGGAAAGAAAAGAACTAATGACATCATTTCTCTTTAATGAATCTACTATCATCTACACCTACATTAATGAATGCCAGGAATCCATTACTGACCTAGTTCTGCAGGAACTACGTCTCTGAAGAGTGCTTACCACAGCAGATCCAGCTCAGGCACCCCCTCCAAGGGAGATCATTCGCAGGTTGTTTAATTGTGGATTTTCTGCTTACAGAGTGGCCATTAAATTGTGGAAACCCTGCAGTAAAGCCAAGAATAGCCACCCCGAGGGTGGTGAATGGGGAGGAGGCCGTCCCTCACTCGTGGCCCTGGCAGGTGTCCATGCAGGTACAGCCGCCTGTTCGCGCCTGCACGAGAAGGCGAAGAGCGTCCGTTTGGATCAAACCTGTGTCTCTCCGCAGGCATCGTTGTTTTCTCTGACTCCTTACCTGCACAACTGTGGCGGTTCTCTGATCCATGAAGAGTGGGTTCTGACTGCAGCGCACTGCTTCATGGCGTAAGATGCAAATTATAGAGCAAATACAGAGACACCAGCATGCTGCAATCGATATATTTAATATAACAACCTGTGGAAATCTGCTGAGATTGCCAAAATGTGACGTTTACTGAGTGTTTACTTTCCGGTGCCCTCCAGGCCGCTCAATAAACCCTCTGACTGGCGTATGTGTTTGGGGAAGCACAACATGAACTCCTCCATGGACGTTCCCTCAGCGGAGGAGTGCTACAAGGTGGACGGAGTCATCAAGCATGAGGGTTTCGTCTACGAGCAGGACAAGAGCGACATCACCAACGACATCGCCCTGGTGCACTTGGTGCAGCCCGTCAATATGACCAGGGAGATCAGCCCCATCTGCCTGCCCAGACCCGGGGCTGTGATGCCCGCCGGGACGCCCTGCTTCATCACGGGCTGGGGAGACGAGAAAGGTGAGAAAGACATGGATGGGAATGGATGGATGGAGTTATACATCTTTATTTTTTGCTTCTTTTTAAGGTAACCTGATCCCCAAAGTGGCTGAGAAGCTCAATCAGGCTGCCCTCCCCATTATCGACTTTAAGACCTGCAGTAAACCGGCATACTGGTGGGACACCCTCAGACCCTCTATGGTATGCGCGGGTTACGAGTCCCCGGATGAGCTAAAATCAGCCTGTCAGGTGAGAAAACACATTCAAGAAAAAGAGGAGAACAAGAGTGACGTGCTGCCGAGCAGGAAACTCTTTTTCTGTGTTACGTAAGCATGCTCGCATCAAACTAGGTTGTCCATTACGTAACACACAAGTGTTTTTGTTTGTGATCAGTCAGTCTTGATTCAGGTTGGTCTGCCTGTTTCTCAAGCAGAATTGGACAAAGACAGAAATGTTACCAGCTGTCTGTAGTGTGGAACGGGGCGAACGGCCCATTGGAAGACAGCAGATCTCAGAAAAGCAGCCATGAATCACTGCCTTCACAGGTCTCCTGTTCTCTTCTTGTGCCCGTATCCTGCAGGGAGACTCCGGTGGTCCGTTCTCCTGCAGGGATGCAGGGACCAACACCACGTGGGAGGTCCATGGAATCGTCAGCTTCGGGCCTTTCGGGTGCATCAAAGACAAAAAGCCTTCAGTCTTCACCCGAGTCTCTGCCTTCAGCGAATGGATTAATGACAACATCAAGAAGTTCCTGTATGAGAGTGGCAGAAGCTTTTAAGGCTGGTGGGGCGGGGGCAGCACACAAGCAGGATTTAACATATTAATGCCCCTCTTACACATTCAAGACTACATTTAACTTTTTGTATAGTGTATTAAAAATAAATAAAACAATACCTCTAATCTATGAATATAAAAATCTATGAATACATTTATATGAAATAAATGTAAATAAATGTAAATCTATGAAATAAATGTCACCACCACTTTTCTATGTATTCCTTTATGACACCAGTGACATCATCTTTCACTCTCCAGTGTTTTTTTCCTCTACAACTCTTGTGTTTGATATTCTTTCATCTATTCTCCAAACACCTCTATGCTTTTTAAAAAAAAAAAAAATGTTATGACTCTAGTTTTAACAAAGAGGGCGGTTTTTATTTGCAACACCTCATTAATGCAAATCAAAGAATACCGTCGATTAAAGCGACACCCAGGGGTAACAATGCGCATTACAAATATCTGACGGAGAAGCAACAGTGCCTGCAGGGAAGCAAACTACGTTTATATTCCACGAATGCACTTCCAAGGATTCGTTTTTGTTGAATTAGAAATGGGGACAGAAAATTGAACGTTTTCATTTCCCCCCACTGCAGCAGTGATTGAATATTGCTGTCTGGCGATATCAACGAGTACTGGAGTCTGTGTTCAGGTGGGTTTGTCAGTTCTGGGCTTCTGTAGAAACGTGGCAGCATTCTGCCCACGGAGAAGATCAGTATATGAATCTTACCCCCGAGTAGATGAATAGAGCTGTGTGTGTTATTATAATAAAAAGCATGTCTGTCATATTCAATTTCTAACAAAAGATTACTAAAACTCTTACGTGCAATTTCAAAAGTCATTTATATGTTGGACATGCTTCATTATTTCTTCAAATCTTGGTTACAAACATTTTTTATAAGTGCATTGAAAAGAAATGGGGAAGGAAAAGTACAGAGCTGGAACCATCCTGAGTTCTCCAGCTCTGTCAAACTCTGCAGGCACACATTCAAAGTTTTGTGTGGAAGCCCCCCAGGTCACATGACCAGACTCCTCAGCCAATTGGAGAGCTTGGCTCAGATTTCAGCTCAGGAGAAGAGAGGGAGAATAAAGAGGGAGGAAGAGAAAGAGAGGCCAGCACTAATCTGGAGCACTGCACTGGATGTCCTGCTGGTGCTGACAGTCTCTATGGTCTTCTGTGAGTGTGTGTGAGTGTGTGTGTGAGAGACAGAGGGAGTGAGTGAGTGTCTGTGTGTGTGTGTGTTTTGGATGGCACGCGTTAAGGAAAAAATGGATCCCACCACTGGGAGAGACCAAAAATTGTGTCCTGGAAGAGAGTGAGGAGAAGAGGAGAAACGGCAGCAGCTTTTCCACTCATCCCTCCTCCTGTGTGGAAGAATGGGGGCCGGAGCTCTGACCATCTGTGTGAGTACAACCTCGCCCCGAGCCCTCACCACCTTTCACGCTGTTTAAATGTCCTGGGGAGCCCAGAGAAGTTGAGCTTTGTTTAAAGGAGCTCTGCATTTACGTGACTCACGCCTGCGAGTCTTTCTTTCCAGCCCCGGCGAGGCCGCCGGCTTGTTTTTACTTGAACCGGCCTGAAATCTGCGAGGATTCCTCCTCGCCGGGACTGCTGCGGCTCCCAGCCCTTCGCTTCCAGTTGTTCCCGGTGACCACCCACATGGGGACTGAGGGAGGGGGAGGAGGTGGGGTGGGTGGGTGGGTGGGGAGGACACATGCTTGAGCTTGCTATCTTCTTCATCAGCATGTGGGAACAGACAGGAAGACGGCCGTACTTGTGTTGGGACTCTTTTTTTTGGTTTGTTTTAAGGAACACACAATATCCACAGCCTGAGGACCCCAGATTCAAAACCACAACCCTCTGTACAACAAGTCGTCAGGAGTGTGAAAGTGCCTTCAAGGTGGAGGAGGGGGCTCCCTGTGAACAATGTATCCAAATGGGCCACACTAACGTTCCCTTCCTTTGGGTCTCACGCGCTTTTAAAAAGGAAAAAACTCCCCCAGGAGCGCCATTCCACGGCTGTCTCAGTCATCCAGGAAATATCTGTGTTTTCGGGAGCTTCGCGGTTGCTTGGTTTTTCTATGTTGTGGATGTTACCAGGGAGGACAATGACCTGTCTTCAACAGATGAGTGAAGGCAAGAATAGTAGGCGACATCTTTTGCAGAATTTTTCGGAACACAGGAGGAAAAGTGACACAAAGTCACCTTGCACACGCGGGTCTTGTGCGGGAAACAGATTTAGGGGACATCTGTTCGGTATCGCAACCGCACTGAGCTCAGACTGGCTTAAAAGTGACAGATCTGAGCAGTTAATCAGTATAACACCAGGAGAGCATATGATGGTGCTTACCGAGGATTTCATTATCGGCCTGTAATTAAGGGGAGGTGCAGAAATGGCTGGTTATTAAAAAACACTCTGCAGGCCTCGAAAAAGGACACCGTGCTCCTCGTCCTTGTCTTGTACTGGTCATTAGGATGGTGTTGTAGGGGATCTACTTCACACCCTCTCTGCACCATCTGTGAGGAAGGTCTTTAAGCAGCTGACCTCACCGTGCCTTCGGATATATGTGCGCATTTCTTTTTTTTCTTTTTTTTTCCTCCACGGCTCACTTTTTCCAAACTGTGGACCTGATCGTGCCAACATCATAATCGGGGGGCCTCCAGCCTCCCCGTGCGGGTCAGTTCCCCCGTTTGATGCGCTGAACTCCGGAATGACAGCACGTCACATGATGCAACCGGCTGCTATGGAAACGAGAGCGAGGCCCTCTTCACCCGAGTCAGGAAGCGTTTTCTTCCTCGCTCGAGCCGGGTCCAGGACCAAAAGGTTCAAAGTGCATTATATTTAAATGACACCTCACCCTGCCCCGTGTGTGTGTGTGTGTGTGCAAACACTGTGTGTTTACACACAGAGGGAACTGCACTGTCTCTACACCTGCCTGCTCATATAATGAATGTTTTATGGAGGAGTTGCAATTTTAATTAGATGCTGCTAGTTTAGATGCCCCCCTCATTCTTGACTGGTGGTGTTACACAGGTGGTTTAATGGAGATCAAATTTTTCTATATCTTCTAATCATGTTTGCACACTTGTGGTTGTCAAAGCACAGTCAGGTGCAACTGTGTGCGAGTCTGCCTTTAACAAAATGTGTTGCATGGTAACCTGATATTTGTCGTAGCAACACACTTCACGGCTAAAGCCTCTATCTCCTGCACACACACGGTATCTGACAGCATGGCAGCAGGAGGTGTTCATCACCATACGCTCTTTCATCTAGGCAGCGTGACCCCCTCCCTCCAGGAGGACAGTCGCCTTCAGGCGTATCTCACCTGATGGAGGCTCTACTGGGATAACTGCTAATAACTGCTATTCTCCATCAGCACAACAAGACAGCAGTGCTGGTCACTGAGGACATGAAGAAGATGGTCCAGATGCCCATCCTCAGGACCCGAGCAGCCAAGAGCACCAGGGTGTTCGGAGCGTCCCTGACTGAGCTGCAGGACAGAGGCCTGGTGGAGGACGGGGTGCCCGTGGTGCTCAGGAGGCTGGTGGAGCACCTGCGCGAGCATGGTGAGCAAAGTTTGTGGTGCAGAACGTGTGTGTGTCAGCTGCTTGACGCTACAGTGAGTTTATGATCTGCTGTCCATTACCTGCGAGTTGTGGTGTCACACCTCACTGGGAATAGATGGTGAAGCAGCAGGCATTCCTTTATCATGAATTTAACCATGTTATGATCTTCAGTTTTTCTCTTTTTTCACTTTTAACTGGTAGAATTGTTTTCTTACATAGACAGATGCTGTAGTGATGCCACAGTTAATTCTTATTTCTTACAGTCTGAATTATGACACTCTTAATACCAAGCATGAAAAAAAAAAAGTAAAGTCTTGACAACTTAATGCTGGGACCAACTTCTTTAATAGGGTAACACAATATGTGGATTAAACTGTAGGTACAGGTTATGATCACAAGGTGTCAGCACTGCCACATTGCCACTAAAGTTTTTTTTAAGTTACATTCCAGAGAAGTTAAAAAAAAAGTCAATATTGAAGTCATCATGCAGTTTTGTTTTTTTTTTTTTAAAGAAAAACTGCATTACCTTCAGTTTTTCCTCCCAACAAGGAAAAACAGTGAGGTCAGTGTTCAGTGGGTTACGGAGTTTTGTAACTTCAAAATACTCTTACCACATAGGTCATTGTGATTTTTAAATATTTACCTCACAGTTTCAGTGACAACATTGCTAAAACACTGCTGACTATTAAATGACCTACAGTGTAAAAAATTAACAAATCACATTACCATTGTTACATCATATTCTTAACTGGCAGCAGAGGTAAAGTTGGGATCCAAATCCAGGTCTGAGGGGCAGCGCATCATCTAAAGAGAGGTAGAATAAAGGGAAGAGTCAAGAAAGTGCTGAGACAAAACACACACAAACACCTCTAACAACTTGAGGGAGGCAGAAGGGTGATCACAGCTTTTATACTTGAGGGAGGAAGATGAGAACGAGGCACAGGTGAGGAAGAACAGGTGAGGGCAATCAGGACTATCAGGAAGGAGTGAATAAAATGGCCATGAAGCGGAACAAATAAGTCACAAGAATGACAGAACAAAGCAAAATCAGAGATGGAGCTTTTTCATTGAGACTGTCTCAGTCATCTAAAAAAGACCCGAAGGGCCAGAAAAAACCAGCAGGACTGCAGAGAATAGTCTGACATGCAGCCTAACGGTGTGTTTCTGTGACTGTCCAGCTCTGCACCAGGAGGGTCTGTTCAGGGTGAATGGAAACGTTCGCGCTGTGGAGGCCCTGAAACAGCGGCTGGAGGCCGGAGAGGACGCGGACCTCTCTGAATGTGACTCGTGCACGGTGGCCAGTCTGATCAAGCAGTTCCTCAGAGACCTGCCGGAGGGCCTCGTGAACGCAGCGGTCCAACAAGCACTGATACACCTCTACCACGGTGAGAGGAACTACACCACCTGGTGTGACCGAGCACGTGGCCCTGACTAGTGTGTGTCCTTGACTAAAGTGTGTGTGCGCCAATGACTAATCAGAGTGTGATTCTCTGACTAAAGTGGGTGTGTGTCCATGATGAAGGGAAAGGTGCCTGACCAAACTGAGTGTGTGTGTGACTGAGTGTGTGTATGTATGTATGTTAATACTGGATAAACTGAGGTTGTCCTGATGTCCCTGATGAGTCTGTATGCACCTGATTTAGTGTCTGTGTACAGGTCAGTGTGTCTATGTGTATGTGTGTGTCTGTGTGTGTGTCTGTGTGTGTGTCTACGTGTGTGTCTACGTGTGTGTCTATTGGTATATTTGTACAAAACTTAAGTGCATCTGCACTAACCAAAAAAAAAACGAAAACTCATAATGCATTTCACACAGGGTACACCAAGAGAGCAGTTGTAACCTTTCGTGCACCCACTCGCGTACGTGCACGCATCCTGATGGTTTGCGTCATTCATTCATCAGGGATCAGTGGCCATATCCGTTTATCCAACTCCGACCCAATTATGCAGCCCAAGTAATAGCATCAACATAGTTTCAGGCTTTTTGCACTAATGCTGATGTATTACTAGTTGCCACAACCCAAGATCAGACTTTAGAATCTTGGAAGCTAAATAAAACAGACTCAATCATCATCCATCATCCAAATCCTGAACTTCTGAACTAACTTATTAATTATGTTTAAGTTTAGTTGGTTTTTTTTAAGCTGACGGCCTGACCTTTGACCTGTTCCCATTGTCTTGAAACCAAAGAGTGCGGGGATGACGTCTCAAGCTCAGACATGAGAGATCTGCTGCAGCGGCTTCCAGACGTGCACTACAGCCTCCTCCGCTACCTCTGCCGCTTCCTCACACTGGTGGAGGGCAACCACAAGGAGAACCGCATGACTGCCTTCAACCTCGCCACGGTCTTCGGCCCCAGCGTCTTCCAGTGAGTTGCACCATCTAACCAGCTGTAGGACCGGCCATCATTGCAACATAGCTGATCCCTACGGGCTGATGGCGTTTCTGTCTAGTTGGTCATTCCTCGCTGTTATTTTCCTGGCCTGGAGATGGTGCTGTAGCTCACTTATGCCACTAAAACCATTTTAAAAGGCATGCTGGCAATGACGATACTCTTTATGTTGTCTCTGTGTTGCATGTCCGTGCACTGTTGAGATGAGTTCAGATGTTTGACATCAGTTTGACTTCTCACCTAATTATGATGAAGCATAAAAATAAACTTTCTCACCATCTGGTCTGGTGACTCGACCACATCGCCAGGAATACACAGATGATGTTCCGGGGACAGAAAAAGCTCTGACAGAGTACAGAAGATAAAATGTTCCCTATTTTCTCTCATACACTCTGTTCTCTTTGTCAACTTGCATGCGTGAGCATGTGTGTGTGTGTGTGCTTCTCTATTTTTAGGTGTACAGTGAAGCCTCCATCGTAGCTTAGCACAGCTGTTTAGTGCCATCAGATATTCCAATACTCGACCAAATGAATTCAGACTTATTAGTCACATTCAAAATAAATTCCCTTGTCCCAGAATGTTGTCCAGTAAAAACACCCTGATGATCTCCGCGTTATCCCTGCTGCTAAATTTACAACAGCCTGATTTGAAGTCTGCCTCTGCTCTTTCTCCTCCAGCGTTTCTCCGGGCCTCGAGGCGCTGAAGGACCAAAACATCTGCAACAAAGTCATGGTCAAGCTGATCCAGAACTGCGGAAGCCTGTTTGAGAGCGGCCTGGACGGAGAGGCGGGCCCAGAAGAACGCTCCACCATCATAGTGGTGAAGGTGTCGTCATGTTTTTATGGAATGCTGCTCGCTCTGTCAGATGCTCTTTAAGCTCTTCTGCTCCGTTACTCGACCCCCCCCCGCTGAGCCGTGACTTCCTCGTGTCGTACCCAGCTGTAATTGATTCATCCGTTTGGCCTCAGCAGGTAGCTCGGCTGGGTGAATGAACGCCGCCTCTGTGGCCGTTGGCCGTATCGATTAGCTGATTTATTTGGCCTTCCAGTTTTCCTGGAAGCATCTGCAGCTCAGAGGAGCAAAAGAAGCCCCACAGAGCAGTTCGTTTCGTTCGCCTTTAAGAAGCGGGTGCTGAAAATAATCTCTATATTTTGACTTTTCTCAAGGTCTCTTCGAAAAACCTCTTATTTTAGGGTTTAACAGGATCTGTCAGTGAGAATGCAGATGATGAGACCTGTCCTGAGGCTCCCACTGACAGTTCTGTTCCAGTTTGTCCTCTCTGGGTTACTGTACGTCTATTTCGGGGAGGCTAGCCGTCACCAGAGTGTGCAGCGGACGTCTCCAGCCTTGATTGATGACTGTGTTATTGAAACATGACTTGGGCATTTGATGCCACACTTGGGTGACATTTAGGATTTTGCTCGCAGCAAGTCTGAACCCTCGCCCACTGACATCATCAAAGGCGGAGTGGCTCATCTGCGAATTCATGCGTGCTCTGCGGAACGACATGCTTTTGAAGAAAATCAAAAAAAAATTAAAATCGTGGACTTTAAGGGTCCACTGTGTGAATCTGAAGCGCTTTTCTGAGTTTGCAGGATTTTTTTTTTTGGTTTTTTTTTTCGTAATCTCAAACGTTTGGTGATTTGTGTTTGACTGTGTCGGAGAAGCCAGACTGTATTGACCTGTTGGGAAACTCGCTGAACGGTTCGTGTTACACTTGGAACATGCACACATACGCATAAACGCGGTGACGCGTGCATGGAGACATGCTGGGGTCCCTTCACGCTGACCTTTGAAAACCGTGATCTGAGGTGTAGCCTTTTGCTGCTCTCACAAAATGCATATGAACATGTGTCATGGTGTTTATGTCGAGCGTGTGTGTGTGTGTGTGTGCACGTGCGTGTGTGTGTTTGAGGATGGCAGAAGCATTCTATCCACTGTTGCTATGGCTGACCGGAGAAAAGTAGGACACACCAGAGTTGTTCTAAAATGAACATAGACTTGTATTTAGCTGTTGCTTTGACACGTTTTTAAAAGCCTTTTTCTTTTTGTTCCATCAATGATATGGATTCTAAAGGTGTCCATTGCCTTTTGTCTCCTCTCTCTGGTCCCAGGAGGCGAACTGGACGGACAAAATCCCTTCACCCAGCCAGGCCAGCGTAAACATGTTTTCACCGCTTCCCAGGACAAAGACGCAGACTCAGGTTGACGGCGGTGTTCCTTTCTCTTTCTGCCTGTTGCTGTTTATTCTGCACACCGCATTCCCCCGGATCAAATATGCGGGAGCCCCTCAAATTCCACCCCGCGCAGCCCTTAACACCAACCATGTGATCCGTGTGACAGGCTCGACATAACGTGGCGGTGTTTTGGAAAAGCTATTTTCCGCTTTCTGTGGTGGTTCTTCGGGGCTTCAAGGACCTTGTCACTGTCAGCTGACTCTGAGATTACTGCCACTTTACTGTGACACTGATGAAATAGTGGGATTGACAGAATAAAAAGAGTCATGTGACCATGGTGCAGTGATCAGTGATCCCCTCATACCACCAAGGTTCTGGGTTTGATTCCTGCGTGGAGTTTACATGTGCCCCCCCTTTCCCAATCCAACATTATATGCAGGCTCTGTAGGAATGAATGGGCAATTTAACTCATGTGTGTCTTGCTCTTAATCGGATCAGAAAAGCCCTCCTGTACTGGTATCACTCATGTAAAGCAGCAACATTTCTTTATTATTATTGTAATAATTATTATTATTATTATTTCTCTGCAGGCCGGAGCAAAAGACCCGCCTCCAACGGCACGACTTCTGGAAACGTCCTGCACAAACACTCTTCAGACGAGGAAAAGAAAGGTACAGGAACCACCAAACCTCTCCTCCGCCCTGCTGTAATGCTGCCGATGAGCCAGAAGCCCCCAATCTGTCGGCCAGCCCGCGTCCTCGGTCACGTGATCTGATTTGATAAAGGCCAGAAAACAGCAGCTCTCCAATCTGTCGGATATAAAGACGCTCTGCCGCCGCGTTGTGGTCTTGAAACAGACGGCGCTGAGGTGGAGCCGCAGCTGGTCGTGAATTCGATTACATTTGAGGCGAAGAAGTTTCCTGTTTGCGCACACGATGAAGAATCCAAGCCGCATCTATTTATTTCCCCAACCACCAGCCACATCAATGAAGTCAGATTTATTAGATGTTGAAACCAACGCCCCGTTTGGTCAAAGCCTGTGATCTCTTCTGTGCATCTGGCTTCAGTTTAAGTCAGGTTGAAGTCTAATCTCTGCAGTTGTTTCTACTTTTAAAGCACGGAGAGCCTAATGTGTGTTCTCACACTCGTATCGCTGCGTAGATAATAGAAACACTGACACGTTGTAAACCAAAAAAAGCTGCGTAACTCCTGGAACAGCAGCACTTTATCTGCTAGACGTAGTTATGCTTGCTACAATCAGGATTTCCTGCTTTGTTGATGACCCTCAGGTTTTAATTTGAGGCTCCAAATCTCAGAGTGGCAGCCATAAACCAGTTATGAGACTGGGAGTGGGGAGTCGTAAATGATGACAGTGTTTGTTTGCAAACACTGACTGAATGGTGGATTTTACAGCATCTGTCGAGCTGTGCCCGTAGTAGTTTCAGTTTATAAGTTTACAACTTTAGTGATAATCTATTGGTGCTGATAGTCTTTTTTTTTAAATTGGTAATAAATAATGTAACTACACCCCCCCCCTCTGTGCTTCCTGTAGAAATCAAAAGGCAGCTCTTCAGAGCTCTGACCTCCTCCTTAATGATTGATCAAACGATTCATCAAGGGCCATTAATATTAACTTTTATAGCTACATTTCCCATAAAGAAGCCCCATAAATGGCTCTAATCTCAAGGTGAAACACACCTCAGCTCTGTACCCTTTGCTTTTCTACCTGAGAGTATGTTTTGACCTGATTTCCACGTCAACCTTAGCTGGACTGTATCGACATATTAAAAGCCAGTAGATGCTCTTTAGTCTTCTGTCATTCAAGGCCCAAATGACAAACAAGCCCAGTTAGAATGACCAAAGAACGTCTTTATTGTATCATAAAAACACAAGTATGACAAGTTTATTTGTCTAAAGGGCTGCAGCCATTATTAGCTGCTTATTGTATTATTTTATTTTGCAGTCTTTAGTTGTTTATTATTATTATTATTATCGTTATTATTATTCGCTCGCTCGCTTTCTAACCGCTTGCTCCTCCACTGAGGGTTGCGGGGGCCAACACATATAGACAAACAACCATTCACTCTCACACTCACACCTACGGGCAATTTAGAGTTTTCAATTGACCTAATCCCCAATTGTGCATGTCTTTGGACTGTGGGAGGAAGTCAGAGTATCTGGAGAAGAACCCACGCAGGCACAGGATGAACATGCAAACTCCACACACTTATTATTATTATTATGATATACTGTATATGTTACAGCGAGGTTTTATTTATCTAATATGTCCTTTGTGTTAGATTTGGTGGCATCTATTGGTAGAAATGCAGACTGCAGTATTTGAAGGCTTCCTCAATCCCTTTTGAGATGCTACAGTGGCTGTTTGAGAAACAAAGTATAAACATCAAATGGCTTTTTATGCTGAAAAGTGCTAAAGTTTCTATCTTGGACTCAAATAAAGTTAATCCACGATTTAGAAACCAGGTCATATCCTTATTTTGACCTGTCTGTTTACTTGGCCCATTTGAGCTCTCTATTATGCAAAGGCAGATACTCAAGAGCACAAAGTGGAAGCAGCTTGATGGTTGAGTGGTTAATGTCGCAGAGAACGACCTCCAGTCAGTCTACAAGCTATGGATGGCTGATTTTCCATGACCGGGCCTGAAATCATTGACCATACAGCATATATACTGTCACACTTCATGGCTTAAACCTAATTTCAGAGAAACACATTACACAGGACATTGTGAATAGATTACCCCAGTAACTCAACAGTCCCATTTATGCAAATAGTGAATGTAACACATTGGATGTATAATGTAAGCGAATGGACATTTTATTTCTCTCTTGTCCTAAATTTGTAAAAAAATTCTGTCTTTTTCTTACTAGTTAAGTTACATCAATTAAAGGGCCCTGAGGGATTAAATCAATTATTGCCTTCACAAGAGATGAGTTTGGGCCCTGAAAGTTCTGCTATTGAATTGCATGCATCATTGAGCTAATAGAGGCAGCATCTATAGATTTCAGAACAGTCCATTATGTTAAGCACTAAATGGAACCATCCTGCTGATAATTGGTGTAAAAAAAAAGAGTTTATCCTTTTAGATCAACCAGTTTAGCTACAGATGAGCTCCTTTTTAGCCCCAGTTGCTTTTACCCATAATCAATACAGGAACCACTGACGTGGCACTGGCCTCATCATTACCGCTGCTAGCTTCCTGTTAGGTCTCAGAGTTTATGAGCAACCATTACAGCCGGCTCCGTGCAAAAATAGTTCTTCCCTCATGAACTTTTAATCAATTAAAGCTAGAAAAAATGCAGAAAAGTTCTGCTTACAATGTTGCTGTGGTTAAGTTAAGGTTATTTTCATACACTAAGGTCGGTGGTGTGCGCACTTTATATCCACTCAGGGTCAGTACGGTAAGAGAAAACCACTTCAACTTTCTTGTTTGTCACCCTTAACCTCTTTTTCACCTGCTTTATAGCTCCTTTATGACTCCCTGATTCACCTCAAACAGCCGCATCAGGCTTTTATAGTAACCGTAGGAGGAGGTCAAAGTTTTTGTGTGTGTGTGTCTGTGTGTGTTTTCACCTGTGGTTGTCAATTCACCCATTTGTGCTTTCTAGTGTTTCCCCATCACCCATAACACGTTTCTCTTAAACAGGTGAGAAAGGGGGAGACTGATGCCACCGTGCAGGTCCTTCCTCAGACCCGCCGCTCAGCTGGGTGTCCCCGGTCGGGGTCCCTGTCCATACCCATAGTCCTACCCCTGACCTCGGAGGTGAGGTTCCCCGGCACAGTGGCGGCCCCTGTCCCGGAGACACTCCCAGATACGCCAGACGCAGGCTCGCCGCTCAGCCACCCAAACAAAGAGTCTCTCAGCAGGTCGGTGTCTCCAGATTTCAAATAATAACTCCAGCTCCCTTCCAGCGAAGGTCACAGAGCAGACGCTATTTATGAGTATTTATGAGATTGAATATTTCCTTTGCTTCATTCAGTGCTGTCCCATTACGCCAAACCAGGTTGCATTCCAGCTGCGCTAAACAGGTTACACCCAATGTTTGTGTAGGTGATGCACTGCAAGGTGAAGGTGAAGAATCTTGACAGTGACGGAGGATCTAAAGCCCAGAAGCTGCAGCAATGCGCTCTCGGCATGCAAACACGCTTTTTATAAGACGTTGAAAGTGGAACCAGCGGGTGTCGAGTGTCTTCAGTCCTGGAATAGCGAGGCTACAGCTGTGTCTGTTGTTGAGGCTGTGGCCCCTCACACCGACGGCTGAGGCATAAATCTTAACCGTGGTCGCACCTGAGCAGTTTGGCTTAAAAAAAATAACGAATCACAAAGTCGGATTAAAAAAAAAAAAAAAAAAAAGTCCCATTTGATGACAAATCCGGAAAAGAGACACCAGAGAGGGATTTCGTTGTTTTGCTTGCGCTGGGACTTTACCAGGACACACCGCTGACCTTTTAGAGTGTAAAGTGTGTCAGCACCAGATCTATTAACACATTACATAAAAGTTCAACATGATATACCAGAGTGGCGTGTTCCCAATATATTAAGTTACAGATTTACACACTGGAAACCCTCTGTGAGGCACTACCCATGGATTGACATCTTGATTTATGGAAATAGGAATGCAAATATATTACAACTGTACTGTATTATTATGTATTTACATTGATATGCAGCAATTGTTAGCATAGAGAACTCTGTTGGTATTATACTTGCTCTGTAGCCCATAGCAACAGTCATAATGTGCAGTATCCTGCCTGGTGGTTCAGAAACAAGGGCAACACCCCGCCTGTCAGGCAGACATAATCCCGAGTAATGTTGTGTCACTTGTCCCGTCTGGATCGGAGACGGTGTCCAGCGTCTCGCTGCGCTGATATTTGTTCGTCCGGGTTTCGTTGCAAAAAGCTGGCAGAGCCAACGAAATGTGAAACGTCCAACTTTCCCCGCCACGGCCGGCCTGGGGCCGCCAGCAAATCTCCTGGCAGGTGACAGAGGCACATGAACAGCGTGACAGGGAAGCACGGTGGAGGGTGTAAAAATACAGTAAATGTCCACTAAATGGCTGCTCAGCCAAAGCACGTGTGTCCGGAGGAGTCTCGTTTTTGGCTCTGCTGTGCCACATGTGGTATTGCTCTGGCCTGCACCTCAGATCTGCCCCCCCCGACGTCCTTCGCCACACAGGTGACATGTGCCAACGTCTCGGCAGCGTGCGAACTCCTCCTGCTCCCACGAGTTGCGCAGCGAGGATGCATGCCGGCCTTTGTGTGCTGTTGCCATGGCTCACTGGTTCTTGCGATGTAACCAGCAGGTTTCTTAGAAGCCCAGTGGAAACAGAAGGGAGTGAGGAACGTTGCGGTGTGGTGTGAGTGCAGCCCCCCCCCCTTCCCTGTGGGTATGACGGCACTGCTGGCTACCTGTCAGAAAGTCTCATCAATCAGCCCCAAGGTCTGGATGCCTTTGTTTTTTTTAGAAAGAACCGGAATGTTGGGTCAGACTGGTTGTTCTGGACAGAATGTCTAATATTTGGATTTGCCTCCATTTTTGCAGCCCGGATGGGTGCTGACATTCATTGAGAGCCGAACGATTAAAGGCTTGAAGTCACTCTCATCCCTCGTTTCAATTCACGATAATTTTATCAGGGATTGTTTAAGCAAATCTGCTGATATACTGTGGACAGTTTCTTTTAGAATTTCGTGTTCCCGTAAAAAAAAAAAACTGGGTTTACCAATGTGTTACGGTAGTTTTCCGCTCACCTCGGAGGGATCCGGCTTGTTCTGATTTCCCCTGCAAAGCTTCTTGTTATTCTTTCAGTAAGGTAGTGGGTAAGCAGGATTTCCGCTTTTGCAATTCACAACAGCAGCGAGGCACACATTATATTAATACGCACACCAGACTGTGTAACACGACTTAAGGACGTCGGTGGGAGGGAGAAAAGCACCCACTGGGTCTGCAGTAGTATTTTTTTTTTTTTTGGTGTACTGTACCTGAAAGGGTGCGAGCATGTTTCCTGCACGTCGTGTAACAGAACAAGGCTTTGAATTCTTCCTCCCCCCTGAAACCTTAATCCTTTGTTTTGATCTCGACGTATCGCCCGAAGAGCCGGCGTGGTTTCCCGTCAACGCACGCTGTGTTCCGAAAACACGGCTGAGAAGCAAACACTCGCCCGTTGGTCAATAAGAAATCTGTTTTCCTGGGGGGCTTCAGGAGAACCGCGGCTCAGCGTGGTTACGACCCGCCGTCAGGCGCACCGTTTGGTAACAAAGCCACGTTGGGTTGACCTCATCGGGGAACGCGTTCCTCTGGGTTCGGTTTGTGTCCGCGTCACTCGTGAAACCCTACAGACACTCCCGGATGGACACGAAGCTGTGTGACAACTTCAAAAATAAAAACACTACCCTCATCGCTGCTTAATTCAGGGCAATCGCTTCAAAATATTGATCAGACGCCACATGCTACTGACACAAAACCTCAGTAATCGCTTATCTTTTGCATAATCTGATTACCAGGCGCAGGTTGACGTGCTCCATAGGTCTGAGAAGGCTTGTTGGTTACTCAAGAAAATCAAAGCCACGAAGAAAATAACTGTTGATCCCCTCACTTCGCTCGCTGTTTTCCTTCCAGCTCAGCAATTGTTACATTTTCAGCCTTTAAGTGCCAGGATATGGAAACGTTAAGCAACTGGCCCGCGCTCGGCCAAGGCCGAGTTCCTCTTATTGTTGCATAATTGCGTCTTGTGTCGCCGGCTGCTGTCCGGCGGTGGCAGATTGCCTATATTCTATAGCGGCAGCCATTTCCTGGTTCATAATAATTACCAGAGACAAGTTCCACAAAACCACTGAACTGTGGTGCAGCGTGGGTATTATTCTGCAGACAAAAGCCAGCCTTATGCTCCTATTTTCAGCCCATGTGACAGGGAGGGGAAGGGAGGGGTTGGGGGCCTGATGTTTTTTTTGTTTTGTTTTTTACGGCACAACACATCATAACCGCAGAGTTCAATTAATTATGCATGTTTGTTTTCATCTTACAGCCCCCGAGGAGAAGAAAGGCCGGTCTCTCCGTTCTATGTGAGGTAGGTGCTCTCCGTTTGACCCGTTAGGAAACTGTTGGTTGGTTCAGGAGGTGGAGGGGGAGGTGGCACACGGTCAGCGGAAACAATGGAGCCGCCCGTAGGATAAAGGCTGCAAAGGGTGCACATGCAACATTGTGCTCATCATATGTGCTGTTGTTGTGGCAATCTAGACTTAAGTAGGAGGCTTCTGGGTTCAGAACATCATAGTCTTCACTAATCACCAGAATTAAAGATTAAATCGCTGCTTCCAGCGCAGAAGCCCTCAGGCGGATGGTTTAAAAAAAAAAAAAAGATATATACGACGTTTGACTAATAAACAATGACACGAGGCAAACGTCCTTAAACAGTAAAATCTCAAGAGACAACAGAACATCAACATCAAGCCACAAAGAAAGCCCTTGGGCTTGTCAACAGGGGATCAATACGGGACATCGACTGCATTTTACAGATGCGCACGTCTGCGTTTTCTGGACAGACGATCATCCAGACCTTATCCCAGCAGGATATACCCACGGCTATGGAGCAGGTATAACCATTCTGAATCCTGTTGCGTGTCCAGGAAACAGGCGACCCGGATTCACTAAGAAGAATAGATAATGTAATATGAATAATAAATGGTGACTCGTATGACTGCGCCCAGCAGGAATGGTACACATCTGCGCGGTTAGAATGTGCTCGGTCATGTGACTGTGCATCCGCACGCGCCGAGTAATAACCCGTTAATCTTTATCTTTCATGGTTTCCTTGCTCGGAAGCACTGAAAGAGCTGTTTCAGGCAGTTTAACAGGCTGGTTCTTCAGTCAGTCACTGCCTATTGGTAAATGCTGAAGTGTTTGTTGACTTACCTGATAGCCTTTTTTTTTTTTTTTAACTGCTTTTCCTCAGAGGACCTGATAGGAGAGAGGGCAAAAGCTTCCTGGGATAATTACAGGAGCCAGATCAGTAAACAGTGATGTCATCTAATTTATGTAAACATTAACCATCTCTTTGCATGTAATCTATGTTCAGTTCAATCTGAAAGTAAATGCAGTTACTCCGATGAATGAAATCCAATACTGTGTGAACGTGCACCAGTGGCTCCGTCAATACACCAGTGCAACCATCTCCAGGCTGCTGTCGTGACTCCATGGCCTACGTGTTCTTGGTCACACGCGCGCGCACATTCTTTACGCACACAGACATTTAATCCTCCAGTCCAAGTGGATAATAGACCAACAGCATGTTTTGACCCTCAGTCAAGTTCTGACTTATTGTCTGACTCAGATATTATGCTAGATTACGTGAATGGGGGCCTCGGGGTACACAGTCCAGGGGATTAAACCAGTATAAGGCCCCCGCTCTGGAGGTGTTAGAAGTGTTTCCTTCCTGCTTATTCTAAAGAAGTCTTGACTTTGAAATTCTGAAATGGACAATAAATGCAAAGACAGGCCATGCTGCCCTTGCCATTATTTACATTGTAATCCTCCTGGATGGAACATTATATGGACTTTAAACTCTTAAACTCACGCACGAAAACTGCACATTTTAGACCCAAGACCTCACAGTTCAGCAGACTCTGTAAACACCAGAGTTGAAAACAATAAAACATCTTATGACCTGGAAATCATCAGTCAAATGAAGATCCACAGATAAGCACTTCTCATTTTATGTCTTTATAGAACATGACAGTGATTTGACAGTCTGCAAACTTCTCTACAACGTGAGCTTTCAGTGTGTTCTTTAATGGAATATTATTTGAAATAAGCCAAAACTGTCTCAAATTTGTATTTTTTTTTTTCATCTGAATTGCTTCTCCAAACACTGAGTCCGACAAAATAATTGAAAATTAGGATAATCTGAGTGCTAAACTGATAGAATTAGGGGATGCAGTGGCTTCCTCTGAATTCTCTGACATTTATTTCATGCTGAATCCCCAGATGGTTGTAACCCCATCAGTTCTGTGGAAAATTATGCAACATCATGGATCATCATTAAAGACCTGAACACCAAAAAAAGAACAAGAACTGAATAACCTGCTAGAGATTAGACAATCTTGTTTCCTTACTCAAAGTAGAAGAAAAAAAAAAACACAACTAAACTGGTGTAAAATCACTGGTGAATAATCTCACTTCTCCTTTTCCATGCGATGAGTTAACCTGCTCCCTTCACGGTCTGTTTTTGGCAGTCCTTCACGACTGTTGCCATGACGCGTCAGACGGTATGAGAACAAAGACAGCAGCCTGACGCAGCCGTGTTTTTTAATACTACGCTGAATACAGATTTAGAAGGATGGACTGCTGTCAGGAGATATTTATAACTTGCATACAGTCAGCTTTAGCGTGTGATTTCACTGACACTTCAAATGGAGGACAAGTGGACACATCACCACTATTTCAGAGAGCCAAACACACCATATGAGGATTTAGCTTTACACGTTAGGTTGGTCTTGGCCAAATTCTTTTATCAATTGTTAAAAAGAAAAGAGAGACCATTCCCTCGGGACCAGTAGTGGCAAGGAAAAGTCCTTTTAAAAGGGCAGAAACCTCCAGCAGACCCCTCCATGGATGGAAGATTTGAATTTCCCACCCATTCCTCTTATGTAATCGACATTTTCCTCACCGTCACATAAAGATCTGTGGAGCCGCTTCACCTCCAACCCTGCACGCCTCATATATTTTGGGTATTAAGGTCTTTCAGGGCCACTCAACAACAGTAAGCCGTTTTCTGTCACGTTAACCTGCTGCATCCATTGCCAGGGTTATTATTAGGAGGTGGGCTAGTACATCTCCCAGGGTGCCCAGAGATAATTGTGAGGTTTAGTCTGGTGCCTCCTCTGAGAACATACGCTGACATGACTTCTATTCTTATTTCACAGCTCCGTATGTCCTCCTCGCTCTTCCAATTGTGGCGCTGCTCTTTAAAAAAATACCAGAATTCATCCATTGTAACCTCACCCCCTGACAAAAGCTTAAAGCTTACGCCGTCAATATTCACATTCTCACCGTCACGCCGCTATTATCTCCGATGTTATCGCTGTGGATTACGGAACCTCAGCCAGGCTCTGCTTTTACCATCAACATCGCAGAGTCCTTCAGGTCGCCCTCATGCTGTAAATATGTGGAGGTAGCGGTATTCCAGGAAACAATGACAGGGTGGTTGTTTTTCCATGATCGTTGTTGGGACCTGTTGCGTAAATGACAAAATGACACAAACAGCAGAATGTTTACTCGGGCATTTTTTAATAAACACAGAGAAATTAGAGTTCATTTTATACACGAGATAACCTAGATCACCGAATGTAACAATGATGGATGGATGGTTGGATGGATGGATGGGTAGGTTGGTAGGTAGGGTGTACTTGTCCTCTCCTCTCTGCTCCGGTTGTCATAGAAGCAGGCTCTTTGGCCCCGGGGACCTATAGCATGCATGCTACACAGCTGAGCATACCAGCCGCTCATGCACACCGCATGCTTTGATCTCCTAGGGCCAGAACCGGAGCCCAAAGGGATTTCCAGCGTTGCTCGGTGACCTGTCGTGACCACCTGTTTCTGTAGCATCGGCGAACCATCTTCTCCTCTTTTTCTCCTCTCTTTCAGTCCCCACCTGTCTCCCGCCCGCTCCAGGCCAGATGTGGTCAAGTAAGTGTAAATCGCCGTCGCTCTCACCGCGTGTGATACGGCGTCTTAAAAGGTTTTCCTTCTTTGTGAATCATGACTGAACTATTATTCTTTTTTTTTTTTTTTAAATCACTCTATAAGTTTCCTGAACAGGACAGTCAGTTCCGTGGTGGAGCAGCACCTCTTCACCGTAGACCCCAGCAGGGGTCAAAGTTCAGGCGACTGGCAGTTGACCCCGTGCCCGCCACCCCCGGGCGTGACCACGAGCGCGAGACAGAGGCGTCGGCAACGGAGAGAGCAACAGGAAGAGCTGCTGAGACGCAGGGAAAGAGACGGGTACGGCGACCGCGCGGCCGCATCACGGCGTTGTTGTTAGTTGACGGTACCAGCATGCGACTGTGTTTAGGAGCAACACACAAAAGATCTTGTCTGTCACCGCAACATAAACTTCGACATCACATCGATATTTTTTTATTTTTTTATTTTTTTTTACAACTACACATGTTAAAGGAAATGATAGATTTTCCAGCTACAATGTGTTCAACACTAGTTTCCTGTACCTCAGCTTTAAAAACCATTAAAACCCTATTTAGCACACCCACCCTCCCAGTCAGCAGTCGAGCTGTAAAACTAATCTCCACACGCTCAAGCAGCACCCTTAAATACAGGAATTTGTTCAAATTCCTGTATTTAAGGGTGTTAAATCTTTATCTCGTCCCACTACGACTCTGTAGCCGTGGGTGTTTTAATAGCAAACAGTCGTAGTTTTCCTCCGTGTTGTAACCTTGTCCACGGCGTCACGGGGCAGCCATAACAACTGGAGTCGTGGTGAGAAGAATCTAATCCTTGTTGATGGAGATTTGCTCTAGTCTGATTAATGGCTGACATATGGTTTAGGGAAGCGCATCATGTGACATCAGAGCATGTCAATAAGACTGTGGATAGTAAATAGAAGCTAAATGGAATTAGCAGGGAAACTAAACAGTTCAGAAGGTATAAGTGAATGAGGAGGAAGGATGACCTTGGTTTTTTCAGTTTCCAGAAATATTTCGCCCAATGTCAGACTGATAAAGCGCGCAGAGGGAGTGAGATTGAAGAGTCTCTTTCTTCCCCCGTTTTCCGTCCGCGAACAGAATCGCCCCCGAGGGGGCCGACAACAAGGAGAACATCCCCTCCAGCGAGGAAAGGAATTGGGTCTGCGCGGGGGAGGGAGCAGGCAGCAGCGGTGCGGACCCGCCGGGAGGCCACGGAGAGCGCACCCCCAGACCTAGGAAGCCCAGTCCCACCTTGGCGCAGCTCATCGACAACCAGGACGCCCACGCCGTGAGTCTGTTTTCGCCTCGCTGGCAAAGTCTACCGCTGACGTTCCCCTGGGGATTCACTTGTTTTTCTCCTCTGCTTTAGTTTGTTTCACTCTCGCGGTGACCGTTCAGTTCCAGGGTGTTGGAACTGAGACTGCTGCTGTCATCAGGGCAGTTTCAGTCCCGCTAAACACAGATGCTGATGGGAGCCATCAGCACGGACCCGTAATGGCTCCCCACTGTTTACACCGCTTTTTATCTGATCATTTATTATGCTTATTGAAGCTTTCCTTCACTTGATGCCCCTTGATGAATACTCTACTTTATAATATCAATGAGACTTTTCCAAAATAAAAAAATGCAAATTGGATTTATCAAATCTTGTAATTATGAAACAAATAAAAAGTATCATGAGGATATGTTAAACAAAACGGTATTTCCTTTACTTTATTTATTGCCTTTTATTCTCCCTCATTTGTCATTTTTGGACTCTGCTAAGTCAATACAACAAAGATGAAGCTGGAATGGAAACTGAAATCAAATTCTTTTGCCGTTTTTGAGGAAACGACAGTCAAAGGGCTCCGACTAGAATCGGCTCACGCGCTGAGATTCGCCGTCAACACCTCACTGGCTTCAAGGTCAAAGGAGCGGAGTAGAAATGGGATCCAGTCTCCAGATATTAATCTGATAGTCGGGCCCTTACGCACACTTGGATCATAAATCAAACGCTCTTGGAGTGATGCAAAGTTGAAGCATGCGTGCCCACTGGCCAAGCAGGGGAAGGAACTTTGTTTGACTCTCTCGATCTGCTGTATCCCCGAAAGGACATCCTTACATAACCGGTCAGATGAGTCACGGTGCCTTGACACACATTGGGCGTGCGCCGCGATCGCTGGGCCCGGCCGTGATTGGCTGGGGTATTTTGCGCTGAGAGGTTTGATCGTGGTGGTCCATGTCTCCGCTGGTGTGAACAGCTGCCCTTTGGAGTGTGAGCTTGTCATGTCAAGCGGTAACGAGGGCCTCTGGAAGCTTCTCCTCTTTTTATCTCTGATAATGACAGAAACTGGGCATCAGCATCTCTTTAGCCTCTTCAGTACAGAAAGAAACATTGTACCAACTCGAATGGGAAGGACTTTTCTCGAGGAAAAGCCCCTCTTTTTGCTTGGTCATCATCTGCTGCTGTTATTGCAGTAGCGTGGTGGATGACCTCACTCCATTTCTAATCTCTTGAGGTTGATGAGTCTGGGGATATCGTCGGCCTGCGGACGCCACCCGTAATAAAGAGGAGAGTAAAGAATAGCTGTGGGAAATCAGGAACGTGACTGCGGTTGTTGCAGTGAGACATGTGAATAAAGGCATACAACCGTGACTTTTCATGTTACTGTTTCATAATCACCATTTCCCCCTCCTCAGGATAAGGAATGTGTTGGTGAGAGAACAGGAACGGATTCCATGGAGTCATTCCAGAAGGGGTTAGTAATCAGTCTAATTCACAGAATTTGGTGAAGAAATGTTTATTCGAATAGGATATGAAGCTCTCAAATCTGATAAAAAATCACCGTGTAACTGCGGTTTCAGATAACGGAACTTTTTTTTACTGATGGTGTCACATTTGATTTTCCAGAAATTACACCCCAAGGAAAGATGGCTGCTCCTCTCAGGTACAGGATTTTTGGTTTTATTTTTTATGAATGTGTCATGTGAGCGTTCACAGTGATTCAGGTTCTATTTGGTGGTTTATGCTCCGGGTAAAGTTTAAGTGCAGGAGTGATCATTACTTGAACGCTGTGACTCCAAATAACTACGGCTGACAGCTCCCATATTTGGAATATTTTGCCGCCAGGAATTAGAGACATTTTGTCTCCATGCCATTCCATGCAAAAAATAGCATCAATGAGCTCACCTGCTAAGCACCATGGGAAATAGCCCCGGGCCCATTTTTAATCAGGCTGAGGTTAATCAGTCATCTCATTAGTTAGTTTGTCCAGATACAAAACCTTGCTGGTTTATCTCCTGCACATCTTAGCATGGCTGCAGTAGTCCCTGTAAAACAATAATGTGCCGGATTTATCTGCCGCACGTTTCACCTTCAACCCGAGCAAACCGATAGCAGGAAATGTGTACGGCTGAAATTTTATCTGGCTCACGTGTGCATGTTGCATTTTCTCTAAACCCCGGGTTTCAGATTTGCCTCACATACTGTAAATTTTTTTTTTTTCTGTTTTTTTCAAGGGATGGGGGAGCTGCACACTGCCCCCTTTCCCCTGACTGACCACTCCCCCACTGAAATGGATATGTGTGTTCTTGTACGTGCTATATAGTGAGGATCAAAATGTGTTTTGCCAGCAACGTGAGTAATTTTTGGGAAAGTGAGGACATTTTATCTGGTATTCCCAATGTGAAGGGTCTATTTCATGATTGTGATAGTATTAGAATAAGAGGCTGGGAAAAGTCTTTACAAAGAAGCACTCATCGTGAAGTGTGTGTGTGTGTGAGAGAGAGAGAAGGGGGGGGGGGACCATGACATACTGCACATACACACATGAAGGCAAGGAAGGGAGGGCATTTTGCTCACAACAAGATGTGTTTGAGGTTGAGACCTGGCTTGAGGGTTAAGGTTAGAAGTTGGTTTGGGTTAAGGTTAGGGCAAACGCCTGAGCAATGCACTACGTCAGTGTGAGTCCTCACGGAGATAGAAGTACGAGCCTTTGTGTGGACAATGATTCAGCTGTATTTGTGGGAATTTCACCGAGGCCTTTAGCTGTAACACACACACACACACACACACACAGAGTGCCCCTCCCTTGCACCAGCTGGTCATCTCCTGATGATGTAATCATGATAGAATGTGTTTTAAGGACCTCAGTGTAGCAAAACATCTGCGCTGCTTAATCCGCCGAGCATCTTCAGGGTCTGCTGAAGTGGGTCTCTATTGAACACTAATCCCCAACAGTACCAACTGTTCCTCATGGTCATTGGTCAATGTATTGATCAATCAACATAGTAATTAGGCATTTGGTCAAGTTACAAACCTTTAATGATCCATTTGCACCTGAATATGTCCCTCTGTGTAGAATCCAGATGCCTCGTCATCATAGCTTTATGCTCTAATTTGAAGAGCCATAGCCAGATGAGTCTTTTTTCTTGTTGGTCGATGATGTAGTAGATCAAGGACATGCACCATCGACACACCTGACCACAAATGAACACGCCTGCTGGTGTTGCACATCTGCGCCGATTACGCAACACGGACAGAAGATATAAGCCTAAAAATAGATTTTGCCGACGGCTATGCTGCTGTGAGCACAGGGCAGGCCTCCATTACGCCGTCTAAACATTTGTTTAGACTGGCGCTGGACCTTAGTCCTGACTTGTCCTTCGGTGTAATCCCAGAATGCACCATGCTCAAACAGTGTACTGATTAACATGTGTTTAATAAAGGTTTGAGTCCAGTTGGCCCCTGGCTGGGGCCCCTTTGAAGTGTTGGGAATTGTGATACGGGATGAGGGAGTGTTTGCTGATGGGCCGGTGCAGCATGTACTCAGGGGCGGGTCTAGATGGGTCCTGACGGTAAGATGGGTGATTTTAGACGGTAGATTATTTTAGTCAGCACGTTCCCTCCGCACTGCACGTTCCCTGGGATTCCCGTCATGTCAGGGCCCCCCCCCAACATCAACTAGAGGAGTGTCCCAGAATCTCCTCTCCTTTGGCGCAAACACCACCCCCTAACCCCTCCCGGAAGACCACTTGTGCTACTTTTGCAAACCAGCCAAAAACAACTGACCTCAGAAAAAAAAAGGGAGCTGCTGTAACCAGATCCAAATGCAGCCGTTCCTGTAAGCTCCCGGTGCCATGCATGAGACCCAGGAGTGCCTAGCACTTCCTAAAAATAGCCCGATCCCCTAACTCAGGAAGGAAACGGGACCCCGGCGTTAGATGATTCATGGACACTTTCTTTGAAGCCGTTCTTTCTCCAACAAGATTATGATGATAACATGGATTAGAGAGTTTTTACAGGGAGTTTCATCACCTCTGAACCAGTAAGACGGAAATTATTGAATAATTTAATAATAATTAAAAAGAATAGCTCACTGAATAGAAAAGCCTCCAGAGCATTTATGAAAAGAAATATACTTTTTTTTTTGCACAATTGAGACTGCAATTAAATGTGTCACAATCCATACAGATTAAAAATGTCATTAACTGGATTTATTTGCAGGCACGTCACAGTGTTTACCAGACGTGCGTGAACCGTGAGACATGTGATACCTCTTTTAATCTGCATGTTTGCTTGTAAAGAGGGAAGGGACGGGAAAAAGGAAGAAAAAACAAAACAAAACAAAACACCAGAGTCAGCCTACGTGTGCAGGCTCACGTCCCCTCCCCCCCGCCTCGCCCTCCACAGCCCCCCTCCTCCCATGTGCTCCTGCTGCCGCTGCGAAACAAACAAGCCCAGGCTGGACACATGCGTGTGGCAGGGAGCTACAACAATTATTTGTGACCGTGCAAAATTGGATAAAACGAGTAATAAACACAGCACAATCCGACCCTTCCTCGTTTCTCGGTGTTAGAATCTCGCCCGACTAATAAAGGTTGCTTTTGTCCGTGCGACATTAATTGGGAAAAAAATGTAAATAAAAGTGAAAAAATCTTGAGGGAGAGAAAGGAACGTGAGGAAAACTACTGTAAAGAAAAAAAAAAAACAAGAGGAGGAGTGAGAGGGAGGGAGGGATCTCCGCTCCGGTTCCTCCGACGCTCGGAGCCGTGTGGGCGGATGTTTTGGCCGGCGGCTGCAGCCAATGGCCGCCGGGGACCGGCCCCCTCCGCCGGGGCTGGGTCAGCCCCACAGAGAAGTGTGCATGCCCCCCCCCCCACCACTCCAACTTAAAGAGTGTGTTCACGGGCTCGTCCGTCGTTGTTGAGCGCTCTCTTTCGCTTCTCGCCCATGGTTGTTCAGACGTTCAGGATGAAGATCCAGGAGCCGCCCGTCAGCTGCGACGCGGGGAGGGTCGGCGGAGGCGGGGGGGACCCGGACTGCGACAAGCCGAGCTGCGAGGACGTTCCCCGGCTGGACCTGACAGCGCTTACCGAGGACACCAACTGGGGAGGTAGGCCGTCCTCCTGTTGTTTTCATCCTCGGGGGCCGCGCGTTTGGATGGTTTTTATTCCTCAGGACGCGCCGGAGTCCCCGGTGCGCACATGGGGGGGTCCCCGGGCAGCTGCTGCACACGCTCGGCTGCTCCTCCCCTCCTCGAACCTCCTTCTGCCTCCCCTACAGGATTGAACTTGAAAAGATCCTTTCAGGATACTTGCATCTGTAGGAGGAGGTAGAGACGTGCATGTTTGCACAGTTGACAATACAAAGTTGTTTGGCTTTTTTTTTTTTTTTTTTTTAAATTGGGTGTCAGGAGGGTTTTGGTGCTGTTTGCATTGATGAATCATTGACAAGCATCAGTTGGGGATGGTGCAGGCAGTGGTGCGGCTCCAGAAAATGGTTTGAGACGTCTCCAGGGACCGTGCTGGACTCAGGTTGTGGGTTAATTTCCCGCCCTGGTTCGGTTTAGGCCAAAGCTCCAGGGGTGAGTTTGTAGAAAAACCCTTAATTGTGTTGTGTGATTCATGTGAGGCCCCTCCTCCACGCTCCTGAGCGCATTATTGATGTGTCTGCTTATGCACGCAGAGAGGAGAAAGTCACCGCTTTTTGGGTGGTTGTGGAGGGTCAGAAATGAAACCTAAGCCTTTTGGTTTTTCTTTGATTCCAGCGGGCAGTTCTGCAAACGGGTTTCCAGGGAAACACAGTTACAGAATGAATCTTGTTGCAACATGTCCTCCTCACATATTTGGCCCACGAGTACTCCTTCCTCTATTGCAGGAGGAAGAAACGTCAAGAAGTCACATGTTGCCGCATTAACCCTCTTCAGGAAGCCACTGATTATGGCTTTAATTACAATCTCTTGAGAGGATGTAGGAGGAGAGCGAGAGGGAGGGTGGGTGGGGGGGGTTGTTTTTTTCCATATTCATCTGGAATGTCATGCTAGAGCCTGGCATGTTTTTGTTGGTCAGTTGCCTCCATTGAAATCGCGCTGTACATTCTGTACTGTACGCGCAGCTGAGCCAGCGAAGATGCCTCGGGGAAGCTGCGTGACAGGCTGTGACAGACCCCCCCCCTCCACTCTCAGAGCTGGTAGGACCTGAAGTCGTCCTCCAGTGGCACCCGACCTTTGTTCCAGTATACTTGGAGCCAGCGCCCGTCACGGTGACCCGGCACGATATTCGCTGGCAGCCAGGAGGGAAAAGGCACCTCGGGCCTTTTTTTTAACGCACAACACTGGCTAATAGAGATCTGGGGAATTATGGCGACACGCTTGCTTTGTGGCGTGAAGGATGACTCAACCTGTCTGGGCGACCTTTACCACTGCCCGGCAACATCCTCGAACCCCCCGACAACCTCTACAGACACTGTTTCCTTCGTCTGTTTAATCCCAGACGGCCAGTGAAGTGTGTGTGTGTGTGTGTGTGTGTGTGCGTGTGTGTGTGGGGGGGGTTGAATTAAAAGATACATTTCAAACGCTAGGCCTGAGTCAGCTACTCGGCGTACCGCACGTACGTGGAAGCGCAGGTGGCGGCCCCCCCCCCCGGGACCGGGTCTGGAAGGAGAGTTGTTCTTGGAGCCTAAGAATGGGGCGTGGGTGTTTTCTCGGGTGTCCTCTGGCATCCCGCGTGTTTGCTTTCTCTTCATCCTCCGTGTCGGGTCCCTCCTTTTTTTTTTTCCCTTTTCCAGGAGCTCTTCACAATTCCCGCCGAGTCCTGCACCCCCCCCTCCCCCTCCCACATCCACCACCACCACCCCTTTTTCCAACAGCCCGATAGTCCTCCATCTGCTCTCCCTCTGGTGCACACTGGCGTTTGGAAGCTGCGGCCTCATCGCCGGGCTTCCCCCGGGGGGGGTCCTCCAACCCTGACCTTCTCCCACAGTGCACCGGGGCATTATTAATAGCCCTGGGATTGTCCTGTTTTCACCAAACACCCTCATGGCCAGTGGAAACTGGACAGAGGCGGGGTTTGCGCACGTCTCGCCCGCCGTTGTAGGGAAAGGAAGGAGGTTGGAATTACCTTAAACATTTTGTAGAGCTGATTCTGCGTAACAGGAAACAAAAGGCGCTTTTCATTGGGGATTAGGTTTGCATATACCCCCCTCGCTAAGTTGTCTTTTGTTTCGTTCCAGCTCCAGGTTTGCATCAGCGCTCGGGGAAAAAAATGGCGCTTTTTTTAACATAAAACGTGTTTATTTTTGTCCTCCAGAGCCGGTGCCGGCGTACTCCTCGCTGCAGAGGGAGAGCATGGACCGCGAGGAGCCCCGGGTGTCCCCCCACGCCGGCGGTTTCCTCATCCGGCAGCTGTTGGAGGAGGACAGCGACCCCATGCTATCGCCGCGCTTCTACGCCTACGGGCAGAGCCAGCAGTACCTGTCCGACACCGAAGTCCCCCCCTCGCCGCCGAACGCGCACTCCTTCATCAGGTAGGCCTCTCAGGGTCTCTTCGCCCGTGCGAGGCACAAGCGGGTAAATTTAACCCCCCCCCATCTTCCTCCTCTGCAGCCGCAGGCGGAGCTCGTCCCTCGGCTCCTGCGACGACGAGAAAGAGGAGCTGACGACGGCTCAGCTCTCCAAGAGGATCCACGGTCTGAAGAAAAAGATCCACCGCTTTGAGGAGAAGTTTGAGGAGGAGCACAAGTACAGGGTGAGCACCAGAGATTTGAGAAGAGAGGATAAAGACCCCGGCGCGCTTTTTTTTTTTTTTGCTAAAATTCTGGCTTGATTCTTCTTTTCAGCCCTCGCACGGGGATAAAGCCGCAAATCCAGAGGTGCTCAGGTGGGTGAACGAACTCTCCAAGCTTCGTAAAGACCTAAAAGGTGAGCTTGTCGCCTAAACGCAAAGATCCCCGTCGCGTCTGTCGACACCTGCCGTAAGTCTGATGGGTCCAACAGAGCACAAGCTGATGAAGTCTGAGGAGGACCTGCAGCCCCTGACCCGCCAGCGCAGCAACACGCTGCCCAAGAGCTTCGGCTCGCAGCTGGAGAAGAAGCCGGCGCAGGAGAAAGTGCCCAAGCCCCCGGCGGAGACCACCCTGGAGTCGATCCTGAAGAAGCTGCAGGAGAAGAGGGAGGAGGTGAACCGGCCAGAGGACATCAAGGTGAGCTCGCGATGATGTCACTCTGCTGGGGGTGGGGGGTTGTGCTGCAGAGGAGCTGCTGAAATATGCAAGTGTGCGTGATGGATTCAGGTCACTTCTGAAGTGCACTGACTCACTTCCTGTCCCGCCTCTTGCAGGATATGACACGGGAGCAGATCGGGGCAGAGAAAGTGGCCCTTCAGAAAGGGCTCCTCTACTACGAGAGCATCCACGGGCGTCCAGTGAGTCATACCCCCCCCCCG
This sequence comes from Lagocephalus sceleratus, assembly GCA_911728415.1. NCBI lineage: Eukaryota > Metazoa > Chordata > Actinopteri > Tetraodontiformes > Tetraodontidae > Lagocephalus > Lagocephalus sceleratus. The sequence goes on along the minus strand of CAJVRN010000232.1, from coordinate 12,175,568 downwards.
ACTACTGAGCCCTCATCTCCTCATAAATATTTTGGCTCCACTGGCAGAATGTTTTATTATTTCAGCATGACCCAGATTGCAAGTCATGGGTGAATAACAGTGTCTCAAGTGTGATTAGTTTTAAAGGGCTAAAAGTGAATGTGATTCCTCGCTGTGTTTGACCTCCGGTTCACCTCCGCACGCTGAGTGCTCGGCGCTTTGAGGCCGGCGGCCTCTTTCGCGGGCCGAAAGGTCGCAGAAAGATGACCGAGCCTTTTCCCCTCCGCAGGTCACCAAGAACGAGAGGCAGATCATGAAGCCCCTGTACGACCGGTACCGCCTGGTGAAGCAGATCCTGTGCAGAGCCTCCACCATCCCAGTCATCGTAAGTGTCCCCGTCCTCCACCTGCCGCTCGCCCCCCTTTTTTTTTTTTTTTTTTTTTTTGCAGCAGGTTTCGCCCAGACGCTCGCGGGGACGTAATCCTCGGCTCACGTTGGCTTTAGAGGCTGACGGAACTGGCGACGGTCGTGCCACGGCCTGTTTTATCCACCTTTCAGGGACCTAAGTACGGCTTTAGCAGCTCTGTGAATCCCCTCCTCCTCATAAAGGAGCTCAAAAAGGGCGGGTTGAGCTCACAGGACAGCGCGTCGCGAACAGCTGAGAGTCGGAAACGATGGAATATCAATTTTACAACACTGTTAATGCTTCTTTGTTGCATTAACAGTTGCATAACGTAAATCTGCGTCATGAACGTACAGTTTTTTACATAATATAATCTACTCTAATCCCTATTATGAAAGTAGCACCCTTCAGCTATGCCAGAAAGCTCAAATTATGAGTATTAAAGTCACCTTTTATCCTTTCTATTAAGCTGGGAGAATGACTCGGATAGATGAGAAATCAGTTTAGCTGCGGCTTTGGCGCCGGTTCAGCCGCGGAATTGCCAGATATGAGGGGTTCTTCCCGCCGCCGGTCTCTGAAACGCGTCTCAGCGTGGCTAACGCCGCCTCCTCCTCCTCCTCCCCAACCGCAGGGCTCTCCCTCCAGCAAGCGCAGAGGACCCCTCCTTCAGCCCATTATCGAGGGCGAAACCGCCCTCTTCTTCGATGATATCAAGGTGAAGAGCTGCTGCTGGTACTCATGTGATCATTCGAGAGCGCCTCACCCTCCCCCCCCTCACCCCCCCCTCCAGTTGCTTCCTGTTGATTGGACCGCTGCCTGTTTCCCGCCACCAGCGCCTGCGGGGATGCTGAATCAGTAGTTGAGCGGAGCCGCTGATTGTTTCTCCAGAGTTTGGGTCAAAGGGGGGGGGGGGCGGGCCAACTGTCAACTGACCGTCAGACGGTACAGCCACGAAGGCAGGCTGTTGTTTCGCCTTCGATGCTGAGATCTCTGCGTGTCGGCGTCCTTTCTACACACAGCTGACATTAGGGTTTACATCTTTAAGGTTGGATCGGGGGGGGAAAGGTTGTCAGTTGGCCTACTCCTTTAATACCATTAATTCTGTTTTCTTTCAACTTGGGTCTGCACTGTCAGGTTGCATTTGATATAACTCCTGGAATCATGATGCTAAATTTAAGCACAAAAACATCTTATTTCCCATTCTAGTAGCTGCTGTGCTGCGATTTTGTGCAGTCTATCCTCTAAAAAGGGTCAGCAGGGTAGTTTCTGTTCATGCTCCGCTGACTGCAATGTCAAGCGTAGACGCAAGGAGACCCAAGTTGTAAATAAATCGGAATGATCCACAAACTAATCTAATGAAATTGTATTTTTTCAGCACAACCTGCCTGATGTTTAACATGGACTCTGGCCCTGATTCTAAGTGTTGTGAGGCAGCAGACTGTGTTCTCCTCTTTATTAACTCTGCCTGTACGTTAATAACCAGCGTTGAAGTGCATCATGGGGCTGCACTGTGATGATTCATAACCACTGGTGACTAACACAGACCCCCCCCCCCCCACCACCACCACCACCGCTGCTAGCTGGACGCTCACGGGGGGGGGGGGCGCAGCGCAGCCGCGGTGGACATTGTTGACGCCTGTGCTCTCCCGCAGGAGGAAGAGGACGGCTCCGAGGACGACGGGGACTCGAAGACGCAGTTCACCGTGAGCGTCCGCGCCGACGTCAGCGTGCTCAGCTTCCTGGACCACATGGAGGAAGACGCGGACGGCTTCATCTCGCCCGTGGACGAACTGTCGACGTCGAAGAGCACGACGGACATGAGGTTGTCCAACCTGCACTCCGCCACCACGTAAGTCTACGGACACGCTAAGAACCTCTCCCTGCAGCCTGGAGTCTCTCTCAGGACTTTCCATGTCGCTGCTCCACTGCTGCATTATTAAATTTTAGTAGTTGTTACAGTCCCAGGAGAGAGTTTTGACGTCTTTTCCCCTCTCCCTTTCACAGGCAGGAACTGGTGGAGCAACTCCAGGAGGCACGAGAGGAGAAGAAGAGACTCCGCAAGAACCTGAAGGAGTTCGAGGACCAGTTCTTCAGACAAAACGGAAGGTAAAAACCATGGCAAAATAAGTGGTAACGGCGTGATTATACCTGTCTTACCATTTGCCGTCTGGTTCCCATAGAAACGTGCAGAAGGAGGACCGCTCCCCGCTGGCAGCAGAGTACAGCGAGTACAAGCACGTCAAAGCCAAACTTCGTCTCCTGGAGGTCCTCATCAGCAAAAGAGACTCAACAAAGTTCATCTGAGAACAAATTCAACGACCGTGACATTGGAGGACAGATCGAGGTTTCCATCTGTGCTGATTTTTAAATTTTTTTTTTTAATTTTATTTTGGCTTCGGAGGACGAATCTGTTAATCCGTTCCACTGAGCACTTAATGGATTTATTCGCCCACGGTGACACCCGCTTCTCTCGAAGGAGAAACAGGACTTTTTGTTCTCAGTACTTTAATAACGCACACGTTAGCCCGAATCACAATGTCACTGCTAACAATTTATTTTTATCCGAATGTTTTTATTGGAACAAAAGCTATTTTTCACGTTTTGCTGTAGAAGTCTTACAAAAACCAAGTAAATACTTTGACAAATGAAAATTGTTTGTAAAGACACTCAAAAAAAAAAAAGTTGTATTTTCTGAGGGAGATGTTACAATTTATTGATCAGCGTAACAGTATTGAACATGTTAATCTTCATAATTTGCCGATGATTTGATGCTTTTTCTCTAAAAGTTGAGTATTTTCTCAGTAATAAGTAGATTCTAAACCAACCCAAAGCTGTTCAGAGGGCAGACTGAACCACTTTATTGACTTCTTTAAACATTTGACTGGGCATTTGATGCACGGTTATGCTCTTACCCTTTTCCTTCATGTCAAATAAGCTATCGCTCATCTCTGGATTGTTGTATGTTTGGCTTTGACTGTGTTCTTCTGTAAATATGGACGTTTGTATGTTTACATTTCTGTGAGCGAGTTCCTTTTCCCTTTCTCCACAGTGATCAGTGTGAAATTTTATTTTTACTGAATGTCAACACTGGCCAGGCTTAATGAATTTTGGAGTGTGTACATTTTAGTACATAAATTGTATTTGTATTTTGTACATATTATAAATGAAATCATATTTTTACTGAGTCTCTGGGTCATGTAGATTTTATTCCTTTTAGGAAATACACCTACGGGTGTTTTTGGAAAGCAATAGGAAGGAGAAGTGCTTTTACCAAGTATAACTTTATTTAAAAAGCCTGCCGGAGCAGCAATCCTTGTGTGGATTCCCAACAAATTTGCAAAAAGAAAAAAGTCACATTTTCAGTATTACATTGGGAAAACAAAAACCCTCAAGGGTGCCACAAACCTTTGCATAGGACTGAAGAGAAACCAACCGATCGTGTGAGCACATGCTGTTAGAACCAAACAGGAAGAAACAAAAGTTGTGGGAAGAGTTCAGGGAGACCTTCAGAAAACAGACCACACTTTTTACACCATCAAAGACATTTAAAAAAATATGTATTTTCATATAAAGGATCATTATACATGTCAACATGCCAGTGCACACGCAGATTAAACATTTCAGATTAAGGGGCTTTAATACCAGAACCACCGTTTTATTGCCCGACTTCTCAATTTTGTCATCTGAACATTTCACCAAACCGATTACAATTACTAATTTTTACCACATTTAGTTATTTAGTTTTAAAAAAGCATTTTACTTTTACTTGAGAGTTGTCACAATGTCTAATATGACACTACAGCCAGCAACGTGTCATCTTTTCCCAGCAAAAAAACACTGGAAATGCGACATAATATCAGCGTGATCCCATTCAGACCAGTAAAATGTCGCATTCCCAGTGATGGTAAACTGCCTAGTAAGTTAGAAATCCATCAATCATGTACATACATTTAAAATGTGCAAAATGTATCACTCACTGTTGCTAACCAGAAGATCTTAATGGGACCTTTAACCTGAATATAAAAATTTTAGACTGTAAACCAAAACACTGGGATGGTGGTTCTTAATAAGTTCCAGTTTCTCATGGGTCCCACAGGCCTGGGCTCAGATGTTTGCATTAAACTCACGCGCAAAAACGACAATGACGGGTTTTCGTCGGCGTTGTGTGCGGAACACAGCCGGGCCCTTTTAGCGTCTAGGCGAACATTAGCTGAGCTGACCTCTTGGCTGCAACACGCAGAAACCCAACCGTGACACAGACGGCATCCAAACGTCCACCTGTGGTTTTGATTTTCTGGTTTGTTGAAGGCAACAGTGTTGAATTAAGATTCAAGACAAATTCAGCTGCCGTCCGACTAAACAGCTCATTTGTTCCGCTGTGCGGCGTCCACCACCAGGCAGGGAGGACAGGATGGCGTCCAGACTTAAAAGGATCAATGGGATTGACACTCTTCTTAAAGACTAGATCTGGTTATGGTGATATATACATACATACATATGCTATATACATATACTATATACATTACATAAGTCAAAAAAATAACCGCTCTGCTTAATAAATTAACGATAAGGAGATATATAACTCGACAATTATAACTGAATTATTTTAAGGTGAAAAATAGAATTTAAAGACTTTAATATAAAACGCACAACTGTGCAAAAAAGACAAAGAAATCAAAGAAAAGTTGATGTCACAGTTTCTCCACCTTCTCCTGCATTTGATAATTTTGACCAAATGCAGGAGAAGGTGGGGGGGGGTCAAAATGGGGGGTCATAAAGGAATGCTGTATTGCTGTTAAAGTGCCTTCAAACGTCTTAATGGCTCCGCCCCTCAGACCAGGCTAAAGCCCTCGTACTGCTCCACAGCCTGGGTGAGGCGGCAGCGGAGGATCTCTTTGGTCTGGTAGCGGGGCATGTCCAGCAGGTTGTAGCAGGTGTGGGCTACCGGAAGATAGTGCTCCTCCGCCGTGGTGGACTGGATGACGATGCGCAGGCTCTCCATGCCGTGGATCGGAATGCGGTCGCTCCCGGTGAGGAACACTGTAGGCAGGACAACAACAGGACTAAATTTGAAACTTCAGCCTTTAGTTTGTTGAGTCTTGGTAAATACCACTTATGTGATTAAAAGAAATGTAAAAATTGGATAAAATGCTGCTGATAGTGTTACAATTCTGCCTTGACAGTATATCGCCATGACGACCAGGGAGCAGCAGGCTCATTTTTACATGGAGGCAGAGAGTGTGTGAGTTAACCTGTGATTAAAGTGTCACATGAAGCGAATAATGAGGTAATGACACACTCACACAGGAACTGCTTCTTCTTTTCCAGAGGGAACTCGTGGAAAACCTCCCAGAACAATCTGACTGTTGGATGAGTAGCTGTAAACTCGCCTTTGTAAACGGTGTTCTGAAGGAGAGAAAAAGGGAGGGAAGGGTGGAGAGGATGGATAGAAAGAGAGAGGAGAGGAGGTGGGGGGGTCACTAAGTCACTCACATCCTGAAATAATGATAAACTGCAAAATTCCACTTCATTAAAGGGCCGACTGTGTAATTAACCCAGATGCAGACCTTCTCCATCACCTCCCAGTTGTAGTTGCTGTTGCCCACCACCATGGCCATCAGCTCGCAGGGCTGGAAGAGCGACAGGATCTCTCCCCCGCACACCTTCAGGAAGCCAGTGGAAAAGGCAGTGTACTGCTCGCTCGCCGAGTCTGAGAAGATGTAGCGCAGGTAGGCCTCCACGAACTCCTTCCTGACAGACGGACAGCACACCGCCGTTACACAAACACTCTGTGGGTGGACACTTTCCAGCTGATTCTTCCCAAATCCGCTTAAAGGGACACCATCTTTTATGAGCTTTGTAGATTTTAGATCAATATTTCTGTCTCTGGTTATTTCATGCCACAGCAACAATCAGGTCCTGGATTATTTTTGTAACGGCTGTTTTATATTTGGGTCTTGGTGGGGGGGTGGGGGGGTGTTCGGGAAATGCTCGGGGCTGCTGGCGCTCTGGCCATCTGTTTTGGCACCAGAGGCAGACGTGGCGTCCTGACAGCTCCACACACTCACTGTAAACACAGCGGCGGGAACAACAACGATAACAGCAAGGAATAACAAAACAAACCAAGTAAAAAAAGAAAGCCTTTTGGTTTTTTTTTTAACAGTATATTTTCGACGCAGAACGTGACCTCCAGTCAGGACAACGAGGCCAGAGCGGCGACAGCTGTGTGAGCGCACCCGTGTTAATCTCGGAGCGGCGGCGAAACGCATTAAAATGCATTTATCTCCCACGAGGAACAGCATGTAGCGCATCCAAACATTCAAACGGAGCGAGGGACGGCTTGGTGAATTCATTTTCGTAAATATGTAATTGCTAAGTAAAAAAACCCAGACAGGTCACGTGGTGGTTTTTTTTTTTTTTTGGTTTTTTTTCAAGTGGCGTCACCTGTTGTTTTTGTCCACACTGATGCGTTCTCCTCCGGGAATGAGTTCCTTCACCTCGGTAATCCCATAATTCTCTCGAGTGATCTAAAATGGCAAAAAAACATGAAGTTTGTCCCATTTATTTTTTTACATTTGAAGACTGAAAAACGGACACTATTACTGATACATCAGCCCTGTTATCTATTATTCAGATCTATAACACAATCCTAATGCAAGATGTCTGTCTTTATATTAATTCATGTTAATGTTTATATTAATGTTCGCAATTCTGTTTAAAAATGGTCGAAGGAGCCCAGATGGGTGTAACTAAATGAATCTGTTTCCCCCAGTATCAGCTCCAATTAAGAGATTACTTAATTAGTTGGTTAGTAATTAGGTGCATCCTGTCTGAATTAAGAGTTCAGACCAGATGCACCAATCAGAAAATAAGTAGTGCAAATGCCACTTAAACATAATTTTAATTGAAATACACTGGAACGGATAATCTGATGGATTGTTAACAAGTACAAATCATTCAAACTGATTAGAATTTGGGTAGAATTTGAGTTTTCTTTTCAGGGTTGACACAATTAGACAGTAATATGAGAGGATGCTTGATTTGCTCTGATGATTTTGAATTAAATAATAACAAAAAAAAAACAGATAAACGGGTGTAAATAAAATGTATATTACAGCAAAGTTGAGAAGAAAAGTCTCCTCCACATCTTCTCTTTCATAATCCAGAAGCTGTTGCAGACTCCTAAAAAATAAACAGAGAGAGCATGTACATGTGAACCATACTTAATAAAATGTTAACAAATGAGTACAAATAATAACTTCTCCATTGTATCATTATCCATATGTGATGTTGATGTTCAATGATTGATTTCTGAAATATCATGAGATTAATTGAAATAAAAAGGCAGCCCTTTAAATGTTGTTGTTAAGGTTGCCGTAGACAGCAGCAGTGCAGGACGTGCAGTCACACATGCAGCTTTCATGGGACTAATCTTAAAATCAATACTTTGCTGGATGTAATCAGGCGCTGAGGAAATGCTGACACTTCCTGTCCTGCTAGTCGAGAACCCTTTCCCAGTGGCACCCCGCCACCACAGTAGATGGACGCGTTATGTAAGACAGTGACGTGCTGCTGCTACCTGATGGTGGAGGTGCGTTTGTATGTCGGTGCACTCAGGGACATTTTGTTTTACACAAAGTAGAGAGACCATTGGGGTCGGAAAAGATGATCGTGATCTCATTTTGAGCACTAACGATGCTCAAAATGAGACTTAAAGTCCATTAGACTTAAAGCTGAGTCACTGAACAGTCATTAGGTGTCCCGCTCTCAGAGGATAAGTGACCTGGCCTCCGTGGGAGACAGCTCCTTTAAGTCCTCCAGTGTCGGCAACACGTCCAGTAGCTTCTTGTAGAGCACCAGGGGGAAGGGAAGGTCCACCACTGTGGAGTTGTAGATGGCCAGGCCACAGATAATCCCGATCAGGTGGAACCATTTCTGCTCAACGAAGCACTGAAAATAAAAAAAAAAAAAAAAAAAAAAGGCTATAAAACAAACCGTGATGAAGAGTCTGAACTCAGCCTGAGCTCCAAACTGCAACATTTTAATAAAACATTTGATCCTGACCCCCAGCTACTCGCAGTACATCTCTGAAAATAAGTAGGTGATTTTGTTTACTGGACATATTTCACTGACCCACACATACAAGTACACAAACACCGACTTTGAACAGATTGAATCTCTCACTGCTCAACCCTGATAAGAGTTAGTATTTTGTAAACCTCCACGGCTGCCTAACTTTGCAGTTTTGAGCCGTGGACAATATTCCAAGGGCATCGTTTCAAATTCTGCTCAGACACTGTTGTCAACAATACCAACTTTTTTATACAAGTGTATGATTCATCAAAACACACTCCAGCTTTAATACATAAAAATAAATTATTAATGCTGCTAAAAAAGGTTGTGAATTTGGCTGTGTCATGGCATTATTCATCCAATAACAATAATACAAGGGTTGCGAGAGGGGCTGGAGTCCATCCCAGCAGTCTGTGCAGTTCGGCAGTCCATTAAAGACACACACAATTCACGCACACACTATTTAGAGTCCCCTTTCAACCTAACATTCATGTTCCTAGAAAAGTGACTCACTTTGTCTGAGAACCATAGCAGGTTTGACTCATTGTGAATGGTAAACATCCCATAAACCGGATCCATGAGCTCCTTTAACAACAGCAGGAAGAACTCTTTTGTGACTCCACCTGCATCCACAGCTTCCTCGCCGTCAAATATCACCTGGGTGAAGAAGAAGAAGACCAATGTGTCAGAAAGGCCGTGCAGGCTTCCTTCCAAATGCTCAGTGGCCTGGGCATGGTTCCAGCTCTTACCTTCAGCGGTTTCTTGAGGTCCACATCAGAATAGGAGGTGAGCTCGCGCAGTGTGTCACTAACTAAATGGTTTCTCCGCACATGCAGCACTAAATAAGGGTTCCTGGCCAGCTGCGGTTCCAGGGTGAGCAGCATAAAGACGTTGTGTAAGTTTGCACCGCTGACTGCCATCTTGGTGGAAAGATCACAAAAGAGCATCCAAACTCAATTCTGAATTTATGCAACCAGGCAAAAACCTGTGCTTTTCAGCAGGTACCTGCATTTGCAGTTCAGCATCTGTTTGCAGCATGGTTGTCTTGGCTTGAGCGTTCAGTAAGAACGGGTAGGCACACAGGTTCACTGAGGGAAAGTCGGTCTGCACAGAAAGATGTCAAATGTGCTGAGAAAGCTTTATTTCACTCCGTAAGAATTCAATCATCTTCATTGTTAACATCAGGTACCTGTGAGGGAGAAGGTGATTCCACTTTCTGGAAAGCACAACAGAAGAATACACATTTGAGAACCAGAATTCAGATACTCTTAGTTGATAATCAAACCAGCATCAACACTCACTATCTGAGCTTTACTCAGGAACCATTTGAGGTAGTCTTCCTGGATGTCCACCATGCTGGTGATGTCAGGGATATAAAAGTGGTTGTACTCCACGTGGTGGGCCTTCAAGTTTACCTGGATACATGGAACAAACACCTGAATCAGCTGCCGGAATGAAAAAGCAAAGATGACTTCATTGACAGAAGTTGGAGCTGAGCAGCCTGATTACCTTGTGGAGTTTTTCCAGCAGCCTCAGTGTGGCAACAAAATAGTTTTCATAAGAGATGGGGACAAGCAGCGTCTTGCCTCCTCTCAGTAAAAATACAACGATGCTCTTGTACACGTCCACCATTCTGGTAAAAACACTGTCGTCCACGAAGCACCACCAGTTATCTGCGGGGGAAACAAGCGAAGGCCAGCGCCACGATAAAGCGACGCTGTCTGGATGAGACGGCGATGATCTCTGGAGGTCATTTTAGCCACATGTGACACAGAATGAATGGAAAATTCTTCTATTCTCCAACACTCATCATCAGATGTAAACTGTATTTTTATTACTGTTTAGGGGAATCGCTGCAATATTCCTCACCCTAATGAATCAACCAGAGGGGATTTATTTAAGGGGAAACTGATGAATCATTAGGTATGATGTCACATGGTACCACAGACCTTTATATAACAGTGCGTTCTGTAACAACAAAGGCAATTTAAGATGGTTTGAGGAGTATAAATATAGCCTCCAGTGCAGGGTGTAGTGTAGCCAAGCACATGATTATTATACCTAAGACTTTGCTGGGGTTGGCGTCCAGCCGCAAGATGGCCATTGCCAGGGGAATGGTGAGGCGGATGTAGTTCTTGGAGTCCTGCAGGGCAGGGTACTCTGACAGAATGAGGTAAATCCTCATGGCCTCGACATCGGGAGGGGAGCGGGGCAGCTGAGGGATCAGCACACTCTCAAAACTCTTGGTGGCCTAAACAGAGGATTCAACATAGAAATAAGAAAAGAAATCAGAGAATATGTTTTAAAGTAAGCAACATCCTTTTAAAAAAAAAAAAAAAAAAAAAAAAAAAAAAAGCTTGTTTTGTTCTCCACTCTGTTTGGATAAAGTTAGCAGGGGCAGGAAAAAATATGAGTCACTGGATGTAGGGAGAAGCTTTTAGTGGTTTGGTGCGTTGCCTCGATGTTCTGTAATTGATGTTGGTTTGGTAAGGCAATGTTCCTGGGTCAGTTTGTGCAGGGCTTTATGTATTTTTAAAAAACATGCTGCATATTTCAATAAAAGACTTTTTCCTTCTGCAGCCACAAGCTTTCATCTCCAAACATCTTCTACACAGAGGCAAAATCCCAGAAAATGTTTTTGGCTTTTAAGGCAATCTCAAATCTGAACTACATCCCTTTAGGGAATTTAAACAGTAAAATTTGGATTTCATTGAAATTTTTTTTCATTTGAATTGGCAAATAAAAGTCTTGGGTTTTTCTGTTTCATTTCTGTTTATATTCACAGATTGATTTTGAGTGTGTTGATGCCATCGGGCATGGTCAGAAGTGTTTAAAAAGGTGACACTTACCTCATTACACATGTGCACTTAGATCAACTATCATGCTGTGCTAAAACAGGAAAACAGTACTGAGCAGACAGGTTTGTCCCTACAATCACTGCCGTTTCTATTCCTGGTTTACGCCCCTCAGGAAGCGCAGAACATAAAAAGCTTGCGAGTCAATACCTGCTCCAGCAGTGTAGCGAAAGCTGGTGTGCTGAGCGTGGCAAAGAACATTCTGACAGAGTTGAGATCGATGCCTGGGATCTTTGGGTTGGTACTGAAGTGAGCATCATCACTGAGAAGGTTAAAAAAAACAGGACCTTTAATAGGACACTTTAATGAGCCAGAGATGCAGAAACATTTACATTAATCTCTTCAAAAAGAAGTTCAGAAACACCTCTACTAAACATAAGGAATATATAGAATATTTATTACATTACTTATTTGTAATCACTGGTGTAATTAGACTGGTTAAATATTACACAGGCAAACTGGCTGACTGTTTTGTTTCCCTTTCAGATAAGATGAAACATCCTGATAGTTTGACTTCACCTGTGAGGTCTCCACCACGTCAGTTCCCAGGAGTCTACATTACATAAGAGGCGGATGGCGGCTACTTGCATTATATTGATTTATTCTAAAATGGCTTCTGACCCCCTGAGCAGCTGCCAGTAGGTGCACAATTGATTTTACTGTTGTTTAACATAACTTTATCACAAAAACAAATCAGACCCCCAAGAGTAATAAAATCATTCTGGACCATATTTTTGTGTATTCGGGGTTAAAGGGGTTTGTTATTACTTTTTTTTTTTTTTTAAATTAACTTAACTATACTGGCTGCAGCCTAAATTATGCTTCCTTTTCATCACAACATTATGTATGAGTGCTAACGTTGGTATTTTTATTAAAATCATTCTCAAATTTAAGTCATTATTTCACCTTTTTTGTAAACTTGGAAAAAGGAATTCAAAAAACTCCTGTGGTGCTGGTAAAGTACATGAATAAATGAACACTAAAGTAGTTGTCTAAAGTTTCCATAAAAAGTAGTTGTCATACCTTTGGTCCAAAAAGCTGGCGTTCCAACACGCTGTGGAGGAGAGCTGAACATTGATGTCACTGTGGACAAAAACATGATCCCAGGATGTCTTCAGATTGTATAAAATTAATTTAATTATATGAAATATTATGATGCCAAGAAAACTAACATAGTAATATGATGTATTCACGCATTTGACTTACTTTGTGACATTAGAATCTTTGTTGCACATCATCTTTAACCTCCAGGAGTTCAATCGTTCATGATTGATCGGGGAGATTGAGTTACTGAGGTTGATCACTCTAAAGTCTTCTGGATATTCAGAATTCTGCAGAGAACAGGAGCAAAATAAACTTCTCACTGGTGAAGTGGGAACATTTTGAGGACTTTGGGGTTTGAGAACTTCAGTCCTGAGCTTAAGGTCAAGGTTGGAATTGTGTTCAGGCTTAAAGGTTCGGGTTATGTATTTTCCTGTGATGTCTGGGGTGAACGGCTGTGAATCATTATGTCCTCACAAACAGACACATACTAACGTGTACGCATCAATATTACAGCATATTATATCAGATCTATCTATGGCCTAAATATCGTGTGAGAATAGAAGCTTTGACACCATCGCCCCCTGGTGGAAAATTATTATGCGCATTAACAAAAGTGATGCAATAAAAAGAACAACTATTTTCAAGGCTTTATTTCACTATTTGGAAATAATACATTTAAATAAAAGAAAATATATATGTTTAAATATAAATAATGACAACAGCAATATAAACACAATATTTACATACCTGATCCCTAGAGTATAACAAAAAGCTATGGTCTCCTCCACAGGTGATTTTGGTCACTGAATATTTTTTGGAGTCTAATAAATAAAAAATGACAGGAAAAATATTGTAAAATTTAAAATATTTAACAGAGGTTTAGTATTTATTTACTTAAAATTATTTTCCCCTAATTAAATTACACATAATTTCATATTTACAGTACACACCCTCTTTATCACACATCCTATATTTGATGGAAAAAACAAGCCAGGAGGGTTTTGTTCCAAAGATCACATATTAATAAGTTCATGAAAATATTTGTAGTTTTAAGTGAATGTATTATCCTTAAAATCCAGCAGGAATATCATCTATATTTTCCCACACAAGCTAGAGGCTGGATAATAAATTAACATCAACATTTCCAGACTGAAGTAGCAGATGTAACTGGAAAAGTGTTCTGCTTACCAGTTCCATGAACACTTCCAGATAGGAAACTGGACTTCACAGGATAGGGGCTTCTGTCAGCGCTCAGTTCACCTGTGCCGAGCTGACCATGGCTGTTACATCCAAATGCATAAACCACACCGGAGGAAGGTGCAAATGCCAGAGTGTGGTGCCTGACAAAAGCAGGATTTAGGTACAGACCAGGAAAAAAACGCTGTGCTCCGAGTTCAGAACAGACGGTACCTGCCACAGGTGATCTGGGACACCTCAGTACCCATCAGCTCCAGGACTCGCCGGGGTAAAAGCTCGTTGCTGGTGGAGCCGTGGCCCAGCTGCCCCCACGAGCCATCGCCAAATGTAAACAAGCCTCCGTCCTGTACGAGTAACAGCGGAATATTGGCTAATGTTCAGTGAGAACGCATGATTCTCCGATAAAGAACCGATCGGAGCATCTGAAAACGATCAATGTAAACATTAAGACATTGATCTTCATTCATACCTTTGTGAGAGCTGCTGTGTGCTCATCTCCACAGCTGATGTGAACGACTTTTTGAGACCTCAGAAACTTGATGTGGCACGGGACGGCGCGGTCTGATAAAATACACCAGAATGAGAATAAGTCAATAAGTCATTCATGAGGGACTGAATCTTGTTCAGCAGCATAAAGGTACTTTTAAAGAATAAGAGCCAATTAATCTGTCAATTCCATATCCTCCCAGCAGGGCCATATATAATACATCGTAGCACTTTTAGCTTAAATTTCTATTCTTAATTTGACTTGATGAATTAGAGTAACATTGTTTCAGCTGTGTATACTTTACTGACTCAGCAAAACATTAGATACAGAACTGTCTCTCAACGTCTTGTAAAATAGTAAGCTGTGAGCATTAATCCCTTAATCGTGTTGAATGGCAGCTTTTGTCGTTCGTCTACACGGTGGCACCTTGAATATCATTGAGACCCAGTTGTCCAGCTTTGTTCTTGCCCCATCCAAACACAGCTCCAGACAGAGAGAGAGCAAAGCTGTGGTCCCCGCCTGCAGTGATCTTTGCCAGCGGTATCCCTGCCAGAGACTTGAGGGGCTGGGGGAACAGCTTGCTGGGCTCTCCCTTCCCCAGTCCGAGCTGACCGCTGGTGTTCTGACCCCACGTGAACAGCTGACCATCTAAAAGGAAAAAGAACGGCGCAGTTCTGTCACACCCGAGTGCTGGATACACGAGACTGAGTTGAACCAAGCCGGTGAAGTCTTTCTTACCTTTAGAAAGTGCAATGCAGTGCTGATTCCCACACATCACCTGAGCTATTTGGTGGTCACACAGCCTTTTGATCAACCTTGGGGCAAAGACACATTAAAAAAATACCTACAGCAACTTAAACACTTAAATGTGTAGCTTTTACTTTAACTTTCTTTCACCCATTAAACTAAAAGCTTCACTTCCTTGAAGTGATGCTGCAAAGTTACCTTGGTATCCGAACAGCTGCCTCTGTGGGCCCCAATCCGAGTTGGCCCCCTTCACCGGCTCCCCAGGCAAACACCTGGCCCTGCTCATTCACAGCCATTGAATGGGCCCGACCACACGACACTAGCGTGATCTTCTGAGTATCCAGAGCTCCAACAAGCTCTGGTGATAGGAGGGACAACTTCAACGTGAGCACTCGTTTATGACCAGCCAGAAAATGGTAATCGATACACTTCAAGCTGTATAGCACAGAGTTTGCATGAGTCCATGTGGTCACGCTATTAGCAATTTAAACAAACAAAAAAAAAAGGGACAAACATACACTGAAATATAAATAAATTGCATTAATTCTACCAACAGACAGGAGGCATCTGAGGAAATTAGCGTAAATATACTTGTATTTAATTATTTACTACCCCAGATCAAAACAAACACACACACAGTACTTTGAAAATAAAAGCATACCTGGAGACATCCCTGGTTTATTGTGGCCCAACTGTCCACAGCTGTTTGACCCACACGTGTACACGCTCCCATCGTGCAACAGGAACACTGAATGCTGTCCTCCACAGACTACTTCTTTCAGACCCCTGCCGCTGAACACGTTACAGTTTCTTGGCTCAAACATTAGATTCCTCTCCACCCCAATACCCAACTGCCCATCTTTTGCTTTCCCCCAACACAGCATGCTGAAAGGAGGGGAGGGGATGAGCACCAAACTGAAGAGGCAGCAAGGCTGCGACACTCGGGTAGAGGAAGACAAAAGATTTTCAGGATAGACTGCAGCCCCGTTTTCTCCTCTTTATGTAGCATCCAACCCTGGAAGATTGAAAAATGAGTTACAGATGAACGTTTTCCCATCACTCTATTCCTGACATGTACTTTTCTACGTGTGAACTTCTGCTGTTTTTAGGGATAAAGCGAAGCCAGTTTTAAAGGTGGGCGTGACTGTGGGTCAGAATGATGCAAGTAACACAACACAGGAATAGCCAGTGAACAGACGGTTAAAGGACTCCCAGTTAATCCCATCTTAGACCGCTCTGATCAGTCCAGTCCACATGTAACACCTGTATGACACTCACCACGTTACCCAAGAACAACAAACATGGGACATACAGTGACAAAGAGCAAAATATTTGTTGTCTTGGTCCTCATTTCAAAATGAAATAGATGGTTTCTGATAAGGAAAACATTATATAACCTGCACAATAGATTTGAATAGAATCCTATTTAAAAATATGTCAACTGGTTTTGTGTGTAAAGTCCCATACATAAGCATAAGGAATTCATATAAGATGAGATGGCGTCAGAAGGTTAAAACCAAATCGATCTAGATCATGTAAATAGACGATCCCTCTGAGTCAAATGATAACTTGAGTCACCAAAAGTTAGATGTCACAACCCCGATCACAAAATGTGTGTTTACGGAAATAAACACATACGATTCGTGGATAAATATAAACACCAAAACAGGAGGTTTCAGGGCAAATCATTTGAAGCTGCCCAGAAAGGGGACAGCTTGTTGTGACAAGAAACATTTATAATCACTTTCGTTATTGTCAAACCAATGAGATTTAGCTCGTAGCTAAATTAAGCTAGTAGGCGCTACATTACGACGACGACATGAGAATTAAAAAAAGAGAAGCGGGTAGGTCTTCAACCGACACCCGAGATGAATAGAACAAATTATTCCGTCAGAAACCCGAACTAACGAGCCGAAAGCCTCAACAAACCGATGTGTTAGAACGTTGCGCGTTAGCTTTAACCTTAGCAGTCTTAGCATCGGTGAATGTCACCACGATCGCTGCCAAAACACCCCGGTTGACACACTTAAAGGCAGATAAAAGCCCGTCGGGGGGTTAATGTGTCTTTGGGGCTGAGGGGTTGTTTACCTGTACAGATGCATAGTGGACCTGGACGTCTGGTTCAGATACAACACCAGGAAGTGTCACCGCGATGACGTCACGGAGCAGCAAGTCAGGTGGACAACTTCTCCTCCTCCTTCTTCTCCTCCTCCTCTTTTTTCTTCTCTTCTTTCTTCTTCTCTTCTTTCTTCTTCTCCTCCTCCTCTTTTTTCTTCTCTTCTTTCTGCTTCTCCTATTTCTTCGTCTTCTCCTCCTTCTCCTCCCTGTCCTGCCTCCTCCTGCCCCCTCCTCCTCCCCGTCTCCTCCTCCCCCCTCTCCTCCTCTTCCTCCTCCTCCTTCTTCTCCTCTCCCCTCTCCTCCTCCTTCTCCTCCCCCCTCTCCTCCTCTTTCTTCTTATTGCATGTTTTTTCATGACCTTTCTTCTCATTCTGACCTCTCATCAGAATTGCTCATTAATTCCACGTCTCTGTATCCTCATCATCAGCATCATTAATGTTTCGGTCTGTGTTTCTTCCTCTACTCTCTCTCTTCGCCCCAACTGTCCAGTGTCGATCAGTCGCGCTTATCTTCCAGGGGTTCTTACAATAAAATACTCTGGGAGTCACCGTGTTAGAACGTTCCTGGAGATTCCACAGGCCTTTCATTCCAGCTGCTGTCAGAATTTACAACACCATGCAGGTTCTTCCAAGTGCATTCATTCTGGACAATTATTATAACAGCAACATATTTGTGTGACCTCATGTAGTAGTTGTCTTCTAGGTGTAATATATTCTAGATTTCTTACCGTGTGTAATTGTATTTTAAAAAGACAGTATTATTTACAGATTTCTAATGTAGCTATGTATATTGAAGTGTGTTTAGGTTACATATATGTGTGTGTGTGTGTGTGTGTGTGTTTGTGTGTGTGTGTGTATGTAGAGCCCTGTAAGTACTGCTGCAACAAAAAATGTCCCCGTCATGGATTAATAAAGTACCATTCTATCTACTACAAACATTTGGCCCAGCTGTTTAATTCATAACCTGGTGCCTCTGCACTAACAAACCATAAACCTTGAAATTGTGTGTGTGTGTGTGTGCGTGTGTGTGTCGTGTTGATCTAGCGTCATTGATGACTACGGTGGCTCGTGAGTGCCTCGGTGGGCGTCAACATTTCCCGGGCCCTGATTGGCTGGCCGGCGTTGACGTCACGGGCCTTGTTTGATAACACCGAGGGCTCCAGGCGCTGCCGGGAGGGCGTTTGTTTTCATCAAGATCGTGCGTTCACAGCAACATACCGAGAGAGGATTTGTTTTGTAAGTCGCAGAAGGTATGATAGCTTGGCTGGCATGCGAAGGCGACCGTTTTTGCCACCGTGAAAAAACGCGACGTTGCCGCGCTAGCTGCTGCTAAGAGCTAAAAATAGCTAGCTGTGTTTTATTGTCGCCTCTTCGTTGATGATAATCCCGCCAAAGCTGCAAACTGCCCTCCTTGTGGTGTCATTAATTTAGCTTAAAACGACGATTACGCTCGATTATAAGTGATTCCCCGCCGGGGCCGCAGTTTTTTTTAATCATTATTATGATTATAAACATGAATCAATGTTAGCGGAAGAGGCTAACCCAGTTATTGCATCATTCATTCATTACCGGTGAATAAAAGCTTAATTAATGTTCGTTTAGGATGATACAGTGACTCAAACCTTCAATAAGGCCATTAACCTATGATGTCATTGTATTTTGCGATTTATGTGTTTACAAAGATATATCGCCTTACTTCCTATTTAACAGAATACCGTTTAATTGTTTTTAAACTGCACTTTGTAAATACGTTTGTCCATTTGTGGGGGATAGAGTGAATGATTAATGCATTAAAATTAAGGGATTTCCATTGCTGTTTAAAAACAACAAACAGAATCTAGAAAAACACCAGTGTGCATGAATTACATAAGCACAAGTTTGTCCATTAAAATTCCCCGTCTGTCTCAATCTCTTCCTCATAGCTTTGTGGAAAGGCACTCCTCCAGAATCCAGTGCTTCTACTGTGTTTGTGGCGTCAGGGTGATGTCAGCAGCATGTCTCGTGCGCCTCGGAAGGTGCAGCGTTCTTTCCCAGAAAGTAGTCGGACCTTTTCAGCAGCCCAACAACCTCCAGTTCGCAGGCTTCCGGAGACCGCTTTACACCCCCTCTGAAAAACGCCACAGCAACACGCGCTTTGATGCAGACGGCAGCGGCCGGCCCACCACTTGGGATTCGTTTGGCATCTGGGACAATCGCATCGACGAGCCCATCCTGCTGCCCCCCAGCATTCGCTACGGCAAGCCCATTCCAAAGGTCAGCCTGTCGAAAGTAGGCTGCGCTTCGCTCATTGGTCAGCGCAAGGAGAACGAAGACCGCTTTCAGGTCTCGCAGATGACTGACAACATCCTGTACTTTGCTGTGTTTGATGGTCATGGTGGGTCGGAAGCAGCCGACTTCTGCGAAAAATACATGGAAAAATTCATCAAGTAAGGAAAGGAGGCAGTGTCCCACATCTGTCTCAACCCTTTGGGTGTTTGAACAACAATAATCTTGTACCTCATCTGGGTTTTCTGTTGTGGTTTTCAGGGACCTTGTCACTGATGACTGTGACCTGGAACTCATTTTAACTAAGGCTTTCCTTGAAGTAGACAAAGCACTCGAAAAACACTTAAACTATTCGCCAAATGGTAAGTTGTTTTGAATGCAGATTAACAATCTGCCTATTGTTTGTTAATATCAGTTATATATTCCATCGTATACTCTCTTTACTAATTTTCCTTTAAGGCACTGAGAGCTTCAGTTAACACGGTCCAGCTGTCTTTTCTACATGGCTGCACAATTACATAAACATAGATGCACTCTCACTTTTAAATGAAGCTCGTTTACTTGCATGTCTCCCCATGCACCATGCAGCGTAAGCCGACGCCCCCAACATGAGTGTTTCTTATGTAACCATAGCCATAAGAACCACTTCTAAAAATACCAGTTGCCAGACGTGGTGCATCACCCCAACCCTTTAGGTTGGTGTGGGTTTAAGTAGGCTAATTTCTTCTTAGTTGGAATGAAAAAAACCATCTAAGAGAATCTGTGTAGCCTCCTACCAATCAAAAGCACAATAAACCAGCTAAAAGTGAAAGAATTTTCAGCAGCATTTATGCTCTGTGTTAGGATACACAGAATGGTGACCAATTAAAGGAAAAATTTGAAATGACGTTAAAGACCATTGCTGATAATGGGGTCAGTAAGTAATCCATTACTGAAAATCAATGCCCAATTAATATTTAAAATATTGTTTCAATACTTCTGATTTGTTGATTTGTTGCTGTTACAGAACTGTGATCATAACTGGGGCAGTTTTGGCCCAGCTTCCAGCTTTTTCCTTCAATTTGTCACCTCTTTGTTGATATTTTTTTTAGTTCTGTTGTTTTAAAAGGACATTGCTAGTCATTTCAGGGGGCAAATTGACATCATTTAAGCAAAATTTAATATGATTACGGTTATCTGGTGTCTCTGTAAGCGGCCGAACATCGGCCGCGCTTTGAAATGTCCCAATATGCCTGTGTGTGTGTGTGTGCATGTTATCTACGGCAGCTGCTGACCCAGCTAAGAGCTGGAGGCCCTTGGCACCAATGTGGATGACCAGAGGCTAGATTTTGAAGGAGAGTCCAGCGGGTCCTAAATCTACTGGAAGGTTCCCTATATTTCTCTCACTCCTCTCTTTCTCTCTCCCTTCTCTTATCTTCTGTCACCAAGCGTATGCAAAGTTTCTTGTGAGACAATGTTGGTTTGAAAACCTGTATGAGAGGCATTTTTTTTTTTCCAGAATTAGATCGAGACCCTGAGATGCAGCATGTTGCAAAACTCCCAGTTTTATCATCAAGTTTAAATTCACTCATTCATACATTTTAAAACAGTTTCCATTACATTAAAAACACAGTGCTGTTGAAAAGCAAATTAATTCAGTCACTGGGATTGTTAGGATGGAACGGTTCATGAAATGGTGAATAAAAATGCAAACTGACTTGCAGGTCAGTTTGCATTCACCCTGTAAGCGAACCACCCCAGGGTTAATTTGCCAGAAAATCGGGGCCAAGATTTTTGGTGGACCGGAGTTGATTTGTTTTGGTCCACACCAGAGTTCAAATGAGCTTTCACATTGGTCTAAATGAAGCAGATTATCCTGGGAAACAAACTCTGGGCTGTTTAAATCGAGAAAGCTCTGACATACAAATAGTCTAAGCCCAGGGTCAGGGGTCAGTGAGTTTGGGGCTCTACCTAATCTGCAGACAGGTAGAGAGAGGGGGACGAGTGCAATACTACACAGAAAAGCACAGCAATGACATCAGATGCTGACTTTATAAACTGGAATGTTTTAAAAAAAAAAAAAAAACTTATGATGCAAACCAGATTCTGGACTATGTGAGCTGTTCCACTCTCACCCAGCAGTAGGTAATCATTACCAGTTCAAAAATTCCTATCTAGAATCCATTAAAGTAAAATATCATCAACTTCCTCACAACACACTAGCAAATCTCCATCAGTGCATGAAAAGAGACAAACTGCATCATTGTTGCATTTTAAACCTCAGGATCATTGCGGGACATTGATGTCTTTAGGTTCTGCTGTTGGTAAACTCTGCTGAAACAGTGTAACCTGCATGTGTGCCCCCCCCCTACTGTTTACTCCTCCTTTAGTTCCCTCGGTTTTTGACCCCCCCCACCCCACCCCTGTGTTGATGTCGTAGCCCGTGTATGTGAGAGTGAGAGCCCCGACACGTGCTTGTGGATGCGGAACACCTTCGCCCTCTCATGCCCCCGCTCATGTCTCTCTAGTACCTCGGATAAACCCGGGAACCACCTCCACCGTGGCGCTCCTGAGGGACAGCATCGAGCTGGTGGTGGCCAGCGTGGGGGACAGCCGCGCCATGCTGTGTCGGAAGGGCAAGGCTCTCAAACTGACCGTCGACCACACCCCTGAGAGGAAGGACGAGAAGGCGAGGTAGTGAGCTCAGAATAGAGCCTCGCTGGATTTTCATCAGAAGCTCATCCATGTGTTTCTCTCTCTCCAGAATAAAGAGAAGCGGTGGGTTTATCACCTGGAATAGTTTGGGACAGCCCAACGTCAACGGCAGGTTGGCCATGACGCGCAGTATCGGAGACTTTGACCTGAAGAAAATGGGGGTCACCGCTGAACCAGAGACAAAGAGAATAATTGTGAGTTTGTAAAACCAAAAGCAGTGTTTGAGACCTTTTTCCCAGCATGGGCGATGAAGTGAGGAACATCGGCTGTGTTGTGTCTCCTTCAGTTGCACCACGCCCACGACTCCTTCTTGGTAGTGACCACCGATGGCGTCAACTTCATTATGAACAGCCAGGAGATCTGCGATGTCATTAACCAGTGCCACGACCCCAAAGAAGCAGCCCAGAGGATATCTGACCAGGTGAGATCCTTTGGGGAGAAAAAAAAAATGTAGAAAAGAAAACCTGAAAACAAACCCACCGGAATGCTTTAACGTCTTTTCCCTCCTCTTAGGCTCTTCACTACGGCTCAGAGGACAACAGCACAATTATCGTGGTGCCTTTCGGTGCCTGGGGAAAGCACGAGAATTTTGATTCCAGTTTCTCCTTCAGCAGAAGCTTCGTGTCCAGCGGACGCTGGGCCTAGTCAGGCGACCGCGGAGCGACTTAACGAGTGCAATATAATCAAAGAGCCGTGCCCTTGGGGAAACAGAGTGCCCATAAAGTAATAACGTTTGTAGGAGTTTATTGATCACTGCATAATATTTATCATTTATTCTGTCGGGACGAGGGAGCAGTGAATTCCGGATGTGAACACAAATGTAAAACATCTGTACGTACAAAGATTTGCACACTAGCAAGCCAATGATCTTACTGGTGCTAAAAGCTGAGTGGCTGACATGACTTCATGTCGGCGAGGAAATTCGTAGCTTGCCCTAAGAGGTTTTCTTCCAATTTTTTTTTCCAAAAGAAAAAAAAAAAAAAAAAAAAAACATGTTGGCTCAAAAATCGTCTTGGCTTTTAACCATCCCCGAATTTGCACTTTTTATTTCAGTGCATTTAGATTTAGCCAGTGCTTTAATTTCACAAGCTCTTAAAAAAAAAAAAAAAAGAACCAACACCAAGGAGATATGTCCAGGCTGAGGGAATATAAATCTACTTACTGTATAAAATTCAGAGGATGTTGAAGCATCTGGATCAAGCAGGTTGTCAGGGTAACCTGTTATTGTCTGTGCATCTACTGCAAAGGGAGCGGTGAGTGTCGTGATAGGAAAATGAACAAACTGTCCTGTGGTCTGCCTGGAGTCTCTCAGTGTTTTTAACCCCTTCAACCGAACCACGGTGGAAGTCTGGCTCGTAAAATATAAGCTCCCGTTAATATTTCTGTCAATTGAACCAATTTTCGTGCTCATCTGTGGTGATCCTAAATGGTCCATTTGAAGGTGCAACCTCTATGTTTTGTAAATAACTCTTATTTATGTACAGCACTGTGCAGAGGTTTTAGGCAGGTTTGAAAAATGCTGGAAGCTAAGAGTGCTTTCAAATCTGGAAATGCTAATAGTTTATTTTCATCAGGTAAGAAAATGTATATCTGTAAATGTAAAATCAATATCTGGCGTGACCCCCCGCCCCCGCCTTCAAGACGGCATCAGTTCGGTTTTAGAAGTATCTCGGCTGGATGGGTGGACCTGGGTCCTACTGGTTTTCCGACAGTTCTGAGCCCATTTCAAAAGGAATTTTTTTTTTCCTTTTCTTCCCTCACTAACGCACATTTTGTAGAAAATAAACAGTCGTTTATACTTTTGAAAGCACCAGCCTAAAGCTTTTGCGCAGTCCTGTGCTCGTGTGGATCGACGGTTGATCTGCGTGTTCTCTTCCTAATATCTTTGTCTCTCACGCACACACACACACTCTCGGAGGAGTTTGCATTAATGTTGCGTCATTCATTCATTGTCCTATGCATCACTTCCTGAGAACAAAGCACACTTAATGCAACGTTACGACGTGTTTCGCCACGAGCCATGTACGACAGTGTGAATGTTTGCTTCTAATGCCCTCCATGACTAAAGAACACAGCCTGTCAGCTGAGACGGTCCTCCCTCACATTCTCTTCCTTCATATTTATCAATATTGTTGGTTGTATTTTCTGAAAGACTGTAGTCATAAACCTGCTGTGTATATATTGTTGTCATCTTAACACGTAAATTCTATCTTTTTTATGTTCATGTGGTTTATTTTATCTCATCCATCTCAACGCATCATTAATGTGTTTGGGACCTAAATGTGACCCTTTCAAGGAGTCTGGTTTTGGTTTGAACTGTTTCTGATTAAAAGTGAAATATATATATATATATATATATATATGTATACATGACTGTTTGTGTTTTTTTTTTTAGTTGTTTACAGTACAATGTAGTACAAGTGTAAAAGTACAATGTCTGACACTATAGTAACATTCTTTTTGACAATTTATTCTAAATACATAATGTGTACATTAAATACATTAGACAATGATTTTCAAGTAACTTTCTAAAAGTATAATAAGTCTATTACAGCTTGATCAGTTTTAGACTACAATGAACTTTTAAAATGATCAGTGTTTTCATGATCAGGCGTTAATTTAATCACTCTTTAATTGTCACATCACGGCACAAATACAGAATTTTTCTGGAGTGTTTACAGTTTTAATACGGCTGTAACAACTATCGCAAAAAGGTAACAATTACCTTTTTAACTGCTATAGGGTTGGTTAGTAAAGAGTTACAACAAGTGCGATCCCAGCTTAGGGAGTGTGTGTGTGTGTGTGTGTGTGTGTGTGTGTGTGTGTGAGTGAGTAAGTGACTGTGTGTGGGTGAATGTGTGTGTGTGGGGGTGGGTGGCCGGAGAGGCACCTGTCCCCGCTGTCATGAGCTTATGTTGGTCAGCCCGCACAGTTCCTCAGTCTGCAGCAGCACATCTGCAGGCTGCTGAACAAGCACCAAGCTGCAACCATCTCCCAGCTCACAGCAGGTAAGTCAGCAAAAAAAAAAACAAAACAGCCTTTTCTCCCGTTTGGTAGTTATTTGTTCTTTAAATTCGACTGATTTCTGCAGGGAGATGATGAGATGTGCTAAAAGAGGATTGTGAAAATCGGTAGAGTCATCAGAAATTAAATACAGATAAATCGTGATCGCAGTATTTTCGTCAAAAAGTTTACCAGAATCCTTTTTTTAAATGAGAACACAGGCAACTGGGTGGATATAAATCACAGATTTCCTTCTCTCTGACATTACTGTGAAGGTTTGGAAACATTTAAATGATCCCAGCATGATCAAAAATATATCATTCAGTCATAGTCAAACTGTTGCTTTTTTTTCTTTGCCTTCAGGCTTTAAATTGCACAGATTAAATCGGCTGCGGCTCACATTTAAACACTTAAAATATAAATGAAACTTGTTAACAGCTATAATTTTTCATTATTTTGTTCTGCGAAAAAAACAAAAACTGCAGCTATAAGACAATGAAAGATCTTTAAGCTGAAGCTATGGAGTGTATTTAACTGTAAACACATCATGTTTCAATCTTAAATCATTTATTTAAACTTTGAACCAACAGTGGAGAACAATAAAAGTATTTTAGATAAATATGAATTATAGTTCAGTAATTTATTTATTATTCTACTTAATTAAAGTTCATCCAACTATTCTGTTGTCTAATCATAAATGATAATCTTGATCAAGTTTGTTTTATTTTTGTGGGTTGTGGCAATGTTTGGTTAATTTAAAGAGTTTCCAGTCAGCATTGTTGAAGCTAGGTCTTTGCAACTGAACAGATAATGGAGAGAGCCAACCACGTCAACATCGCCATGGCAGACAGCGCCGACGTCAACGGGTCCGCCAGGTCAAAGGCCACGGCGGCCGCCGACCGCAGCGGTCGCCCGCCCGGCTCCACCGTGAGCTTCCACGACGTCCAGTACAGAGTGCAGCTGAGGAGCGGAGTCTTCGGCAAAAAGAAAAGCAGCGGGCGGGAAATCCTCGCTGACCTCAAGTCAGTAAAATGTCCCGTTTTCATGCGATCAAAAGTTCCGATTGTTGGTACAGCGTGGGCCCTTCCTCCCCCTTACTCCACTTCCTGATGGTATTAAATGCAGCTGACATTTCCCATGGAAAAAAGAATAATAATTTCACACAAGTTCCTGTGCCTTTTCCTGCCTTGGGGTTAATTAGATGATATTAATCATGGTTTCTTGCATATAATCTCTCTGATGCGCTGAAGAGCAACGTGCCAGAGAAACGAATTAACGCCGTCACGTGAGGCTGTGCCGGGATTTCATTAGCTCATAATTCTGTCTCATATCATCCCTCTGAGGCTTGAATGGAAGAAAAAACAGATGTAACCTTGGTTTCTTGATATTGTTTTAATTGGGATAAGAGGGAGAAACCTGTGATGGGGGGGTCATTAAAAATTTGTCCTGGAACCATTTGAATACAAACCAGCTAAACTATTTCATTGTGTTTTGTTTTTTGGCTTTTTTAGCGGCATTATGAGGCCGGGTCTCAATGCTATCCTGGGACCCACTGGAAGCGGAAAATCCTCGTAAGTGTCACACCATTCTAAAATTTAAAAAAAGTCACAACTATTGCATTTTTGGTGTTCACGCCCCCGAGGTTCTTGGATATTCTGGCAGCGAGGAAGGATCCCGCAGGCCTCTCGGGGGAAGTCCTCGTGGACAGAGCGCCCCAGCCTCCCAACTTTAAGTGCCTCTCCGGCTACGTGGTTCAGGTCCCTATTTCTGTTTATTATATGCAAATATTTTATTATGTTTATAGTGAAAACCTGCTGCCTGTTTTCGCTTTTACACTGATGGCTGTGCAACGTCTGCATCCTTATCTTTGATTGTGAGTCTGCTTTCCACTGGCTCGATGGATAGCTTATTGGTTTTGCGGGACCCTTTGCAGGAGGACGTCGTCATGGGAACCCTGACGGTGAGGGAGAACCTGCGTTTTTCCGCAGCGCTGCGGCTCCCCAGCTCCGTTCCTCAGAGCGAGAAGGAGGCCCGAGTGAACCACCTCATTAAAGAGCTGGGACTCGCCAAGGTGGCCGACTCCAAGGTGCATTTGCACGCAGGCGTCGCGCCTCCTGTTGTCTCGCTCAGTTTGAAATTGCATATTTCACGGGAATTTATAATCACCACGCTGTCCACCAGAAATGAACTTTCTGCAAAATCAAGGATTCCTCAGTGAAATAAACTCACCTGGGTGGATGCTTTGCCTCAGGTGGGCACTCAGGTGACCCGGGGGATCTCTGGAGGAGAGAGGAAGAGGACGAGCATCGGCATGGAGCTGATTATCGACCCCTGTGTGCTCTTTCTCGATGAACCGACCACAGGCCTGGACGCCAGCACTGCCCACTCTGTCCTGCTGTTACTGAAAAGGTACTAAAGATTCTGACAGTCCTGTTTTCAAATCTGAAAGAGAGCATAGAGTTGAAAATGCAAGCTTTCAGCATAAACAAGCACCGATTGGACAATTTTTAAAATGATAAACATGCGCGTACTGTAATAAAGCACTTTTATCTTTTTAGATTATAAGTTCTAGATTCGTGTTTACAGGATGGCGAGTCAAGGGCGGACCATAATCATGTCCATCCACCAACCACGGTACTCCATCTACAGACTGTTTGACACCCTGACTCTGCTGGTCAGCGGTAAAATGGTGTACCACGGCCCCGCGCCAAACGCTCTGGACTATTTCGCCAACATCGGTGACTATGCAGGAGTTCAAAAAGCTTGGGTGAACTCTTTTTTTCATTAATGTATTTAAAACATTAATCCTTCTGATCTGCGTTCGAGGCTACCTTTGTGAACCCCACAACAACCCGGCTGATTTCTTTCTGGATGTTATCAACGGAGACTCCATCACCACAACCATGACCAAAGCATCTGAAGGTACACTTATAAAAGTTTATTCAGCTGTCATATCAGATAACCAGCGCATATTTAGATCATTTGGAGTTTATTATATTGAATTCTATGTTGCTCAGGGGCAGATTTGGACTTTGAGGAGGTCAGTAGCTCCAGGCAGAGCATCGAGGAGCGTCTGGTGGAGGAGTACAGGAACAGCAGCTACGCCAACAACACCAGAGAGGAGCTCGACCGCATCCTCCAGGAAAAGGACTGTTTCCCGTGCACAAAGTCCCGAACCATCACCTACAACAGCCCCTTCTTCCACCAGCTCCGTTGGGTGCTTAAGAGAACCTTCCAGAACCTCATGCTGAACCCACAAACATCAGTGGCACAGGTGATTCACACAGTAAACTCTGTTTAAATGGTGTTTTTAGCTGCTTTGTAATTGCTAAATCCTGTGTTTTTTAAGAAGTAAAATGACTAAACAGATACAGTCAGAGAGTAGAAAGGTCATAAACAAGATGTTAAACAAGATACTGCTGTACAGCATTGATGCTAAACTAAAGAAACTAATTAACTATTTGTAACATCATAACTTGTGTTTGTTTCTTTAATTCTTCTCATTTATATCACTTAGATTTAGTCTATAAACTGACTTTAAGTATTAAAAAAAACTTGATAAATTGTATAGTACACATCTTTTTAGGTTTAAAGTTTCAAATATTAAGTAAAACCTCTTGTTATTATATTTATTTTTATATATTTTTGTTATTTATTACCATTAAATAGCGCCAGAAAACAATCAGTATTGCTGTGATCATGACTACAGACAAATAGAGGCCAGAGAGGTCATTAGTTGCCCCATGGCAGCAATTAGCCATTAGAAATCTCCTCACTTTAAGAATTATTAACAGCTAATTGGCCCTAAATAAGTCAAAATAATCCTACAAGAGGGTTTCTAGGTAGCGTGGGGGCCGTAATCGGCTTTGGTGACTGCTGTGACCCTACCCTTGCCTCTTTGGGCCTGGATCTGAACTGATATCATATCTGACCAAAGCCCCTTGGCCCTGATCTGGGACTCATCACATGATGGCATGATGACCTCTCGCTCGGCCGCAATGATTTCACATGAGGGGCCGCGGGGAATGAGGTGAACAGGGCTAAACCGTATCAGCTTATCCCCTCACCCTGGGAACCACTTGGTCCTGTCATAATCTGTTAATTGTTAAAATTGAACTTGTGTCACTTTCTCACTCTTTCCTGTCATCTCCCCCCTCCCATCGGCATCCTGTGATCTACTGATCACAGAAGACCTTCACTGGTCCGTAATTACGGCCCACTGAACGACTCCATCCGCTTTATTCCTTCGCCTCGAGAGTTTTTTTGTCCTTAATGTCCCAATTTTGAATCGAATATGCGATCTGACACCATGTTAAGCGGGGACATTATTAAAAATAAAACCTGAACACAGATGAAAGTGGAAGCCTGAAGTAGAAAAACAACTGAAACTCTTTTGAGTTCATCAGCAGGACTGTCTCCACAACCGCTGCTCTTGTCTGTGTGTCTGCAGCTGGGAGTCCACATCTTCCTCGGACTTGTTGTGGGAGCCATCTTTTTTGGGGTCAAGGACGATCAGAGTGGAATCCAGAACAGGTCAGAGTTCCTAAAGTCCCTAGAACTTCTGTTCCCAGAAGGCTGTTCATTTCATGACTGATTATTATAGTTTGATTAGAATATCCGTCCTTGCCCCTCTCTTACATCCTTCTCTCCTACCTGCCTGATCATCACTAGAAGGGTCTCTTCCATTTCAGCCTCGTCCTGCCCGTTTCTTCCTGTTAAAATATGCTTTTCCTGTTGCTTGTTCCCTATATATATATATATATATATATATATATATATATATATATATATATATATATATATATATATATGTATGTGTGTGCGTGTGTGTGTGTGTGTGTGTGTGTATATATTTATTTATTTATTTTTAAATATATATTATTATCTTGTTCTAGGCCTCCCTCAATGGATGCTAGAATGCTGCTCCATCATTTTAATCTTACATTTTGACCCCTTTCGTTTCAGGGCAACCACCGTAGGTTCGGTTACATATAGTAATAGTAGTATAATAGTATAAATGTATAATACGCACTTGAAGGTTTGCTCCACACCACTTATATCAAAGTGTGAAAAGTAGAGCAGTTCCTGCACGCGTAATCCTCTTACCATATTATTATTGAGCAGAACCTGGTACACAATAGCCCAGTGAAGCCCATCAGAGGTCCCAATAGTCTCCCTCCTTGTTTCCGTGCATGCCTCAGTGGAATATGAGGCCCTAATGTCATTACATTCATGGTCAGTGCATTGGCAGCCAGGCAGACTTCAGTGTATTTGGCTTAAATGTCTGCAGTTTTCACCTCTCCCTTCTTTCATAGTGTGGGGGGAGGATGTAGAGTGGAGGCAGTCACCTTTTAAGTCCCTCTTCTGTACGTGGACCACTTTACACCTATAGCGCCGTAATCTGGCTGTTTGGAGTCTGGCGATAATCTTGGGGATGTTGGATTACATGGTTGGGTTTTTTTTTAATTTCTTTATTTTTTATAAATCAATAAATGAGACCACTCATTCCTGATTAAGGTCATGGGGTGTGGGGGGGGGTTAGGGTAACTGGGTGAGAGGCAGGAATAAACTCTGGACAGGTCAGCAGTCCAGGACACGCGCCATCCGCTCGCACATTAGAATGAGCAGTGGTGACACCTGCTGCACAAGTAGTAGAATGAACCAGAGAGCCGGAGGTAAAACTCAACAACCAGGTTGTTAACGACTGAAAGACTAACGCGGGTGTCCCATTCATTGATTTCTTCCGTCTGCAGGATGGGCGCCCTCTTCTTCATCACGACGAACCAGTGTTTCAGCACCGTGTCTGCAGCTGAGGTCTTCATCATCGAGAGGAAGCTCTTTGTGTATGTAACAGGACGCTGGCGGGCTTTTGTCACTCATTCAGAGCCTGTTTGCATCACGTGGCTGGCTTTCGTGTCCGTGACAGACATGAGTACATCAGCGGCTACTACAGGGTGTCTGTCTACTTCCTGGCTAAGATCCTGTCTGACATCACCATGCGCACCATCACCTCGGTCATCTTCAGCTCCATCGTTTACTTTCTGATCGGTAGTATCGGCGGTTCTCTACAAATTAGCGAAATCCTGTACGACGGAGGTGTGATCGAGTGCCGTGCGGTTGTCTCTGCGCAGGGCTGAAGTGCACGGCCTCCGCTTTTTTCATCTTCACACTGACGGTGACCCTGGTGGCCTACACCGCCACCGCCATGACCATGGCCATTTCAGCTGACCAGAGCGTGGTGGGTCTCGCCAGCATCTTCATGACCATCACCTTCGTCTTCATGATGGTGGGACACCTCCTTCGGGTTTTCCTGTCCTGATCCCGGGCTCACGGGGGGGGAAGATAATTCCGCCTGCATTTTGCAGATTTTCTCGGGCCTCCTGGTCAACCTGCCCAGCATCAAGGACTGGCTGGCGTGGCTCAAGTACTTCAGCATTCCTCGCTACGGCCTTGCGGTAAGACGGCGGATGGAAAGGGAAGAATTACCGATCTAAATGGAACACTGTTAACCAGTCGATTAAACCTAGAGTGAACCAGTAGACACAAGCAGCACAGAGAAATACAGAACAGAGCATGTTTACTGTGGTCCTTTAGATAGGACCAGTACGTACTGGTTCACTGATCCTGAACTCTGAACACATGCGATGCGTTTGTTCAGGCCGTGAAGATAAATGAGTTCGTGGGTTTGAAGTTTTGCGAGGAGACAGCGACAGGAAACAGCAGCGCGGCGGCGAACAACGGCAGCAGCGTGAACCCGACCGGCCTGACGTGAGAACGCCTCCCGCCTCCGGCTCTCTCCAAACCCTGCTTCATCACAGCGCTGCGATCTGCTTCCCCGAATGACATTTCGCCGCACGTCTGCTCCAGGTGCACAGGGGAGCAGTACCTCGACTACCTGGGGATCGAGTACTCCACCTGGGGCCTGTGGGAGAATCACGCGGCGCTGACCGCCATGACGCTCCTCTTCCTCGTCATCGCCTACCTGAAGCTGCGATACATCAAGAAATTCTCTTAACCTTGCAGCCCTAAACCCTTTATTTCTGTCTTTATTTCATGAGCTTGGCTAACATCCTGCATCAGTTTTTTTCTTTCCAGGCGCACGTATGGACATTAGTTTGGCTAAAAAGCTGAATGGAGGGGAAGCGCATATCACACAGGAACCTGTCCTGTGTATTTTTCTGAATAAAGGTCAGCATCCCGTCCAAAACAGCACTTATGTGACATAAAACCCAATGAAGCAAACATAACCAGTGTTGACACAGAAAGGCAGATTTGAGGAACAGATGTAAGAATAGGAATTTTTTTTTTTTTTTCTAAAAATGTTCATTTTTTTTTCTTCCCCAAGTGTATTTATTCCTTTGAGTTTTCTGTCTGTTTATCTTCAAAATTCCAGATTTCATACTGAGACGAAAAATATATATTATATCCAGATATTATACTCACTTACTATATGTATTTTATTTTTTCTGTGTGTTATATTCATTTATGAGCATTGTCAAATTACATAAGAATGCTTTTTGTCAAGCAGGTTTCCATAGACATTTTTCAAATACTGCAGTAACAATAATTATAATTTATTTTATCGTTACTTGCATGCAATATGGTTATTAACAAATTATAGCCACTCCTAAATCTTCACCTCCACGTGTATTTAAGATTGCATAAAACTATATTTTTGAAAATTCTCAGCATTTCTGAAAATTAAGGACTTTGATCTTAATTTGATAAAATCAATGCCTTCATTATAAAAAATATATAAAAATATTGCAAATGCAATAAAATCATGTTTTATCAAAACTTTATTGTTTCCAGAACAGATTTTACAAGAACAAGTAAAAAAAGACAAAATTAAGGCACAATAACAATAAATGCACGGGTTTCCCATGAACAGTATGCACTCCAAATCGAAGTTTGTTTAACGTTACAACATATATATATATATATATCATAAAACGATAATAAGCTATTTAAATTGAATCCCTGTTGTACAAATGATGCGTAACTATGAGAGAATGTGCCATACTTGTACCTACTCTGCATTAAAATGTTGAAAATAATCAGCAATACTGGCAGTTGTGGTCCGGCTGGTGTTTGTGTAAATGCTAAAATGTGATTATACGTTAATAAAAGCAGGTGGAGGACGTTTTAAAATCACACGCTGTGTATTCTGAGCAGAGGTGAGCGTTGTAATACTGTGCAGTGACGACTCGTTTCAAACACATTTCTGCTTCGTTTCATCAGGTTTCTACAGTTTAGGGAGGAATTTCTGATGTTTTTACCGAAGCCCTGTTCACATTCAGTGCACTTTAGTATTTGAGGTGAGGTGAGTTTGAATTTTTTCACACCACATGTAATACTGTGTCCGAACACGTCAGCAACTTTCATTAGGTTTGTCCTTTCCTGCTGAGAAAAACACTCCAATGTCTTCATTTATTTGTACCGAAGTAAATGTCTGTCAGGAAGTGAACATCCTGTCTGAGGCTCTCACACGTGGCTGCTTCCGTTTGTGATTGTGTCAAGGCCGTCCGTGGACAAGGATGAAGACGGTCGGGGACGGGGGCCGAGAGGAGTGGTGGGCTGAGGGTGACTGACCTGTGAGCCCATATCGTCGGACTCCCATCGCTCCAGTTCCTCCCTCACCAGCCTCTCCATCTGCTCCCTGTGGGTGTCCGTGTCCCGTCCCAGACGCTCATCCTGACAGCATAAACATGACACTGTTCATTTGGATTTACTGGAAATATAACGTAATTTATAGCCAAACCCAATGTACACAGGAAAACCAAAGTCCCTAGTTTTGATCCCACGACTGACCACATGGGGGCGACATAATAAACCAGTAATATCAAAGTTCAACAACTTCTTAAATTAAGTTACAGATACTTAATTTATTACTGACCTTTATCATCACCACAAAATCTAGCGCATTAAAAACAACCTCTCACCTCTATGACGCCATCCAGCAGCCTGCCCAGCACGTCTCTCCTCTTGACCTTGGCCCTCTCCATGGCCTCTAGCTTTACGATCACAGCATCTATCTTGGACACTATGCTGCCAATGGAATGCTCCATTCTGTCCACACGTCTCACCAGCCTGAGAGAGAAAAGAAATATGAGGGAAGACAATTTACCAGCCTTGTACCAGTAGTAACATACAATATACATGAAATTATGAGAGTACAATAAAAGCACGTTCTTCTTAAATATTAGTTTTTCTTTCAATCACATTATTTGTAACAAAAGATACATACACTTGAAATTCTTCATAGGAAACACCGCCCGAGCTGCTGCCACGACGACGAGAGCTGTGTCCGCTGTCCTCATCATCGTCCTCCTCCGAGTCCTCCTGGGTCCGTGGGAAGCTCCGCCCGCTGATGGGTCGAGTCAGCGAGTTGCGCTCCAGCTCCAAGTCCTCCTGTCATAAGGCAGCAATGAGAAATGTGAATTTTTTGTCCAAACAGCAGACAGTGCTGGGTTTAGAGTTAGGCCACTCACTCTCTCTTTCTCAAGGTCGTCCCTCATCTGCTGGTGTTCGTGCTCCGTCAGCTCCTGATCACCATCGTGATCATACTTGGCAAAGATGGCCTGAATCTCTGCATCTGTGTGGCCCTTCCTGAGTGAAGGAGGGCAAAAGCACTCAAAAAATACTGATCCTTACAAAGACATAATAAATGATAATCACAACAGCTTCAATGTTTTTTTTGTTTTTTTTTACCCTTTCAGATCCTGACGAAGTTCATCAAAATTCAATTTGCCACCGGCCTGACGTAGGCTATCAGTGATGTCATCTACGGCTGTCTTCTTCAGCCTCAGCTTCATCAAAGCTTTGTTACACCCCTGACAGAAACAGTGGGGGGCAGAAGCACAAATCAGCCGCACGGACAACTAGTGTTCCCTTCCTGAACGATGGTGAGTGAGACTGCAGGGGAATGAGGTGTAGCTCCGTTCCTGTCGGAACGTGCAGGGAAATCTGGTGGCTTCATACCTTCTTAATGAAGTCGGTCATTTCCATCTCAGACCGTTGCTGCGACATGTCGGCCTTCACCTCCGAATAGGTGTCGTTGATGATGGCCAGGAACATGTTCTGTATGAACAGAAGGTGGAGAGTGAGGGGCGTGCAGCAGGGGTACGAGGGTTGGGCTTCTGATAGTACTGCTCACCATGAGAATGAAGAAAATGAAGAAGACAAAGGTAGTGAAGTAAATGGGACCGAGCACGGGATTGGCCTCCTCGATTTCTGAGAACTCAAAGTCTCCCAGAATGATACGGAACTGTGTGAATCTGGGCGGACGGAAAACACGATTTAACGACGGGAAAGAGGCTTTTGTACATCTGTGCACTGTAGTTTTTATGGTCTCACATGCTGGCCTGAAAAGTGCTGAAATCATCGACTTGGGTTCCAAACACCAAATAGGCGAGCTGAGCATACGCCAGGAAGATGATGAAGAACATGATGGCGAAACCCACAAGGTCCTTGGCGCAGCGAGACATCGTGGTGGTGAGCTGACTCATGGTCTTGTTGAGGTTGATGAACTTGAAAAGCTGAGAGGAGAAGGAAGGCCCGTCCACATTAAAAAAGATTTAGTGGGATTGCGAGGCGGATGCGATTTTTGTACCTTGACCCAAGAAAAAAAGACAATGATCGCAGCCACGTTGTTGAACTGGACCTGCAGGTGGGCTAAAGACTCGAAGCTGGGGTGAGCGGTGTGGTTCTCCAGCAGACCTTTGAGGACATTTCCAACCATGGCTGTTCTGGTGATGTTCATGATGATGGCAACAACACTAAGCTGAGAAAAGAGGGAAAAGTGAACTCAATCAATCGTGATTTGTGTTGCGTGTTTCCATAGTGGAACTGGCACATACCAAGACGATGAGAACATCCAGACAGTTCCATAAGCTCCTGAAGTAATGGAGACGGTGGATACGGATTTCCAGCACTTCCTCCACTATGTAGTACAGGATGAATAATCCGAAAGCCACCTCGCACAGACCCACAAAATAGTCCCAGCTGGACATGTATCGAATCAGACGCACAGTCTGAAACTGCCAAGAGGTCAGCACTCCCCCAGTGGCAGGGAACTCCACCAACAACCTGGCATGTGCATAAAATGCATTCGATTTTCATTCTTTTACTGGATCTCTGTAAAGCCGCACTTTTGCTTCTTACCTGACAATGCAAAAGAGGTTGATGTTTCCATTGTAGACGGAGAAATCCAGGAACACGGCCCTGGTTCCTCTGTCCAGCCACAGGTGCTCTTTGAGAAGCTGCAGCTGGATCATCGATTCCTCTTTTGTTCGAGACAGATCTTGGTAGTACCCCCCACCTCCATACTTGGACACCTGACCCCAGTAACTGCTCCCGTTGACCTCAGCCTCTGTGGAGTACACCCACCTATGACAGAGCAGGGGGCAAAGTTGAGGACGCAGCCATCATAAGTCAATTATACTTGTATTTGTTACACAATAAATGTAACACAGTTGTATTTCTCTTGGACTTACGCCGTTCCAATCTTGGGACCAAAGGAGGCAGTGTCCTCATTAGATGGGGTGTAGAGGTTGAAGCATTCAAGAACTTCGCCCTTCAGGTCTTGGTGGATGGAGCAAGACTCGTTGCGGACTTTGACCTGCCGCAGCCGCGGTACCCCAAGGAGGAGGTTCTCATAGTAGATGAGGCTCTGATTCTCCGGCAGGCTTTTGTTGTTGTACCATACTTCCCAGTACATGCCATTGAGGAAAGGCCCCTCTGTGAACTACAGTCCAAATGACCACACAAAAGATGTCAGAGGGAGATATCGTCCTCATATGCTTCTTAATACCATCCCTTTTCTGCTGCGCCTAACATGTGCGTGCAATTAACATATGACTACATTAAAAAAGGGCTTAGGTTTGCATAACATGAATCATGGATGCAAAAAGCTGCATTTGCATCCAACAAAGAATTATAAGAATAAGAGTAAGAGTTCTCAACAAGAAAGAATGTAACTTCCTCCATTTTATAATGGATCCCAGATCAAAAAAAAAAACAAAACAAAAACGAGGATCTGACTCATCTTTACCTTCCAGAAATCCTCCATAGTCGCCAGGCTTCTGAATGTGGCGGGGTCCCCAGGAGAGAGCGGTGTGTCCAGGAACAGCTGAGACATGACTTTGGTATAGTAGTACATATTGGCACTAACCATCCCATAGGTCACTGTAAAGGAAACATCAACATTAGGAACATCACTACTGTCTCCTTCATCCCCCAAGACATGGATGAACCCACGAAATAAATCAAATTAAACTTAATCTGATTTACATGTTTCTGTTTTTCATAGTATT
Organism: Lagocephalus sceleratus; assembly: GCA_911728415.1. Classification (NCBI taxonomy): domain Eukaryota; kingdom Metazoa; phylum Chordata; class Actinopteri; order Tetraodontiformes; family Tetraodontidae; genus Lagocephalus; species Lagocephalus sceleratus. The sequence goes on along the minus strand of CAJVRN010000232.1, from coordinate 12,138,390 downwards.
GAATGTCTATCAGGAAGTGCATATGGAAACTGTTTTTAAAAGCCCAGCTCTGTCTGGCAGAAACGGCCATAATCCACTCTGCTAGAAAGCCATTTCCTGATCCACCCAAAACCGTAATTTGGCTGTTTTTTAACTGCAGCGAAAAGGAAAGAGCCAGAACTTCCAGTTTCTACATCATGCGGATTCTTAATGTTATTACCACCCCAACATGCAGCCATCACATTAACGCATGAGTGGTTTTAATCCACTGTTAAGAGTTAGAAATGCAGCTGCCAAAGGTGCTAGGTCATGGTTGATTTAATATTTTACATTTATTCACATATTCCACCAAAGTAATGAAAACAGGGGTGGGACTGCAAGATTAATATTGAAGTAAGAGCATATAAGGCTACAAAATGTGCAATCACGTCAGTTTAGGAGAGAACAATGTGAGAGAATGAATAAATAAGAACAACTTTCTGACAGATGAGTGACCTCTGAAGGCTGTGCACTTATGTCATTACACATGTCAGGACACAACAGGTGTTTACTTACAGATACAAATAGTGACGAGGAAGACGATATACGTGATCATCTCCCTCAGGATGTTCCTGAGGTACCTCTCACGGCTGCTGTCACTGTCCTCCATCAGCTCGGTACCCCACAGAACTGCAGAGAAAAAGTTCTCAGCTTAGTTTGTGACAAACCGGAGACTATTTACATATGTTAAATACATCTGATGTAAATAAAACCGCTGGATAGCTCTTTTTTAAGCTTTTTCTATCACATTAGATTTACAAAATAGATCAGACAGAATATATATGTTTTCTTAAATTTGAGGAGCACAATTTCCTCAATAACAATCACACAAATCACATCATTTTATTAAATGATCCACCACCACAAAACAGAAATATTCATTCAAGTTTCCACTTATATCTTTTATTATCTTAATAATGGGTATTGTGCAAAGTACCGTAGTTGTTACATAACTGTGCAGTCTGGAGGTAGTTTTTTATTTATTAACATAACGGTTTTTAAGAATAATACCTTGTTTTTTATACAGAGTATTGCATTTTTTTTCGCAAAGACTTTTTTTTCCCCCTTTGTTAAAAACTTTCAAAAGCATTAACATCGACTCACTTCTGATCTTCTGGAGGATCTGCTTCATGCAGCTGCGCGGCTGGTGACCGTCCAGCTGCTGGGTGTCGACGGTCGGGGTCGGGTACGGTGCCCCCCGGGGAAGGTGTCCGCTGCTGCCGCCGCCGGTGAAGCTGCCCAGGCCGCTGCTGCTGCAGCTGCTGCCGCCGGAGGCCGTGGAGGCGGACCTCCTCCCGGGACTCGCCGGAGGCCAGTCGGCTTCCAGGATGCCGTCCTCGGGCTCAAAGCCGGGGTTGTCCCGGCTCCACGCCTGTCTGGACGGCGGGGAGGGGGCGTCGATCACCCCCCCCAGAGCCAGGTCTTGGTGCTGGATGTTCTCCATCTCGATGCCCTCGCCGGAGTCCAGCCTGGCGGCCGGGCTCTGCTGCGGTCTGACTCGGGACGAACTCATAGTCCGGTTATCCCAGCAGACGTCCCCTAATTCACAGATCTTTCATCACTTCTTGTTTTTTTGGGTGTTTTTTTTTTGAGGGGGGTAACACCCAAACTCTCAAAACTCCCAGTCTTAGGTCCTACGCAGTTTTAAGATCGCAATCAGGACTTTTGGTTAAAGTTGTCCTGCTCCTCATAGCAGCGCAAGCCGTCCCAAATCTCACCGACCCGCTCCAATGGCTCCCTTTTCGTCTCAAAAAAAGATTAAAAACGTCTTTCTATGCGGTGCGGCTGTGCCACGACAGCTGTTTTAGTCCTGCAGAGGCCAAATCCAGATGTTTATGAGGAAGAAGGAGCAGACTTTTCTCGCCTCAGGACAGCCATCTTGTTCCTCAAATGTTCTCCCCCACCAAAAAAAAAAACCTCCTTCTCCAAAGTTTTGGACTCGAATTACATTAGAAGCCACGGTGTCGCATTAAATGATGGAAAAACCTTCCTTTGCAGAAGCAGTGGAAAAAACACGTTTCCTTTAAATGAATAACTGTAATAAGAGATTTTGAACCAATAATTGCATTGTTTAAAATATTACATATTATAGATTACAGAAATGCAAAAAAGAAAAGTCATTTGTTGGACAGTATTTATATGACCATGAAGTTGATTATATAATCTTTAAAATTCTACGTTTAGGTCAAAGTTGCTATGACAACAAAGAGGCCCTCCAAGGACCATTTTTCGGCAACGGCGCAACAATGTTCCGTTGGCAATGAAACAATGGAAACATTTTCCAATCCAATCTGATTTTCAATTTTAGTCTATTGGGACTTTTAAATAAACACCTAAATACTCTAATAACAACTCCATAACAAGTGAATAGCAGTGACAACAATGAGAGACGAAAATCTACTAAATCAACCTTTAAATGAAAAAACTAATAATAATAATAATAATTATTATTATTATTATTATTATTATTATTATTATTATTATTATTATAATGTAGTGACCACCTTCGGCCGCTTGGTGGCGTCTCATGTCCATATACAGTTAATGACTACGTAACGCTTTCTGTATCTTAGGTCGTTATTTTGTTTCTTGGCAACCATGCATGAATGAAGTTGAGATTTAGTTGAATGTTGGCAGTTTATTGTCTTGTTTCAGCCAGTTCACACCAAGAAAAAACACCCAGATGTAATAGAAACCCTTGATGTCATTTTGGAGTAACAGAACAAACACATATTTAAAATATATTTGATCCTATTACATTGCAATGTAAATATTACAAGATTGAGTTTAGTAAGAAAATACATACAGAATACAAAAGTAGATTTATTATTATTATGATTGGTTGAAGTGGTTTAATTTTGCACATCAAGACCAATGTGAATGTAAACATTGAACCACTCTTCTGATTTCAGTGGCCATATTCAGATCAGATTATTTTCAATTAATCTGTCTTCCTCTGGATGAAAAACTGAGGCATCTTGTCAAAAAATGTTTGCAGGGCTTCTGACACATTTATTTCGGCAATCTCTTTTCTTCATAGAAATACGTAGATGTAGAACTCCTGCGTGACAATCTGAATGTCCTCGTGGAAAGCCCCGGGGGCTGATAACAAGGCGTTCCAGCAAAGCATGTAGATCCTGGTGTGACAAAGGCGCTGCACCCATTGTGTCCAACCGCCAATGACCAATTAGAACATTTTCATGACAGGGAAAAATCCCCGCTGTGGGCATCTGAATGGCAGCAGCCACAGACTGTTTTCAGCAGCAGGATATTTGGAGGGCTTTTTTCATTTGGTACATTTTCATGTAGCCACCCAGGTCCACACCTCGGGCCGTTCCATTATCAGCAGTATTTCATCCTCTAGGTCACACCATGCCAGCAAAGAGATGCAGTAGTCCCTCCTACAGCAGTCATGACCACATCCTCTTGTGACAAGAGGATGTGGTCATGACTTCGTTTAACTTTTATTCGCTCCAGGAAACCCCAGGAAAGTGATGGAGAGAAGTGAAACAGAAGAGAAGAAGAAGAGAGCTTTTTTTGTCCATACAAACGAAGCAAGAAATGATAGAAAAGCATGAAAAAGGGATGCGTTTGGTTGATTTGGTTGACTTTGCATCCCTGGCTGATTCCATTCAGTGCAGGTCATCAGAGTAGTTGTTGTATTGTATTGTATTAATAGAAAAATGTATATATAAATTGTAACATTGTCATGTCATAAGTAGCTCTCAGGCTGAAAAAGTGTGGGCACTGTCTGGACCTGCTTATTGATGACCTAAAGACAAAAACATCATTTGGACACGTGCCCGTCTGTGTTTCACTGATAATCATCAAGAAAAGGGACCAGCTGTCTTACCACTGGCAGGTATTTTACCATGGACTTCTGGTTGTGCTTAATTTCCACTGGAAATGAATCCTTTGCTCTGTCACCGTTTCAGATTGTCACCCTCGACGTAGATTTGGTGAAATTCATCTCTGCTGACAGCCACCAGCACACACTTGGTGGCCCCTACTGCTGGCTGCTCCTCAGAGGGACTGGTGGACAGCGTCACAGGTTCAGAGGGACTGGTGGACAGCGTCACAGGTTCAGAGGGACTGGTGGACAGTGTCACAGGTTCAGAGGGACTGGTGGACAGCGTCACAGGTTCAGAGGGACTGGTGGACAGTGTCACAGGTTCAGAGGGACTCTGATCGTTCTTCACTGAGATGTGCAATATGTAGACTGAACTACCAAAGAGAAAAAACAAAAACAGTTCTCACGTAGTTGATCCACCGAGACTGCCCAGGATCCTTCTTAGATAGATTACCTCCTGATCGGGAACAGGACCCTGGGTCTGGGTCTTCACCTGCCTGCTCTGGTCCATCATGCTCGGCGCCTGGAACTCAATGACCGAGTCTTACCCATAACAAGGTAACACTCGTCGGTGAAGTTCTTTAAATCATCCAGAGAGCTCTTTTAACGTACACATATCGCTATTCTATTCTGGTTTAGATGGAGCTAGCGGTGTAAACTCTATATGAGTTTTTTTTTACGTAGATTTTCGCGCCACGAAATTTGAGTTGCGCAATCTCGTCCTGTCACGTGATCTGACGATGACGTCAGAAGGTGACTACGTCTGTTCCTTCTCTCTCCCTGTCAGTGATAATCTCCGCGACTTTCTATTTTTGCTGTTGCCCTATTTCAGGCGTATTCAAATCCATAGCCAGATATCAAAACAGATTTTTCTTCACAGCATTTGACAATTCAGAATTAAAAGGCGACATAGTGCAAAAAATATAAAAAAAACAGGCGCACAGCGTCATCGAAAAAGGTCAAAAATAATCATTAACTTATTTTTAATTTCGTGCACTCTTCGAGGGGAAGAATAAGGGAAACACGATGCCTTGTGGTTCAAAGTTTTTGGGGCGGGGCTACGGTTTGACGTCATAATTTATGTTGCCTAGTGTAAAGATCCTATTGGCTGCCTTTCACTGATGGGGGTTCCCTGCCCCATATTGCAGGGGTAAAACAATAAATACAAGCTATCACTACAAGTCTCCAATCTCTGGAACAGCAGAGATTTGGAACTGTCACAGGAGGGACGAAGTGCCGCGATATACTTTTTTTTTTTGCATTCCCCGTATTTCGAAGCAATTGATAAAAGATCGCCCCTGGTTATTTATTAGATTCGAGGCTTTCTGCGTAGCTAGGTCGTTCATAAGGTAAGTTAGCCGTCCTCGATGCTAAACTAGCCACGAGCTAGCGTGAAGCTGAGAAGTTGACGGTAGCCGCTTTGTGTAACAAAACCACAACTAACGCGGGGATCGAGGAGGTCCCTTCGATGCTGCCTACTGTGTCCGGGCGCTGTGCACGGCACCAGTTCGTGCCACCGGGTTTTCAGTAGCTCGCGTTAGTAACACGTCCCTTTGTTTAATGGGAGGTAGCGTGGCACCGAACTTGTTCCCTCACGGCTTTGACATTCGTGGGCTATTTGCGGGCAGGGTTCGAGTTCCTGCCCGACCCAGTGTCCCCTGCGTGGGGAGAAGCGCAGGTTAATGTCGCCCGATGTGCGAGCCGCGCTCGCTCGACACGGAGGCACCGCATTTCCACACCGAAGCCCTCGTCTGAAGCGCCACGGAGCGGCGTTGTCAAGTCTCTATTCTGCGCGACGACGAGCCGACGTGATAACTGTGCACCTTGCGAGAACCGAGCGGGACGGGAGGGGGGCGACGTGACAACACCGGCTGGAGGAATAACGACGACGCCACAAGTCGGCTAGCCGCTAGCTGTTAGCGGGCTGGCGGCTAGCGTTAGCGGGCTAGCCGCTAGCCTTAGCCTCTCGGAGAGATGAAGAGGCCCACACTTCGTGTTTTTTTTTTTTTCCTAACGACTCACAAGACATCGCTGACGATGTAAGCAGGCGTCGCTCCCGAAGTTACAAAAAGACGCAGTCCAGAAGGGGGGGAAGGGGCGACGCGGCTAAAAAACAAACATGCGACAGATGTGGATGGAGGGGGGGTCAACGGTGCTGCTGACATCAAAAAGGCCTGGCTGCTGCCTCTACACGAATGCTTTCGGTTCATTATTCACAGCGAGGTGACGACGTGCACGTCGGGTATGGTGTACGTGCTTGGGTTTAAGGGCTGCGGCTGGTTGTGAGTGCGGTCAGTCCCGGACCGGGCACCTGCGCCGGCCGGCCCGTCCGGCGGTAGCCTGGTCCCCTCTTTGTCTCATTGGGTGAACTTGATGGCGCAGTTAGCTTGTGTGGTAGCCAGATGGCCAGCGATCAGCTGTCGTGATTCTGCTCCAAGGTTCGACGCTTGGAGGGATCGCTCGTCTGAAACGGAACAAAGGCTTCGTGTTGAGGAAATGGTGATTTCCGTCAGTTCAGAATTACTTTCTCTTTTTGTTCCACGGAGATCGAAACTACCGCCAACATGTGGTCTAATAATCACAATAAACCTACAATTCCCCTGGTTCCCCTGAATATATATTTTACCAAATTATCATGTGTAACCTGATCTTCAACAATCGGTGCGTTTTCTTACAATCCTCGAGGTTTGCTTCAACTGCGGAAATTGAGAGTCCTATAACAACAATAAGAGTTGATGATTTTACAATGTCTATAATGAATTGTATGTATTGTGCTTTCAATAATTAAGGTAATGTTTGCCTATTTTGTCTTTCAGCACTTAAAATTGTTTACCAAAGAAATGGTGATGGAGAAGCCAAGTCCCCTGCTTGTAGGGCGGGAGTTTGTGAGGCAGTATTACACACTGTTGAATAAGGCACCAGACTTCCTTCACAGGTGGGGAAGAAATGTGATTGTGGTTGACACTAAATGTATATGTGCTTGCAGTATCTAACTGTCAAATTTGTCCCAACTAGGTTTTACGGAAGGAATTCCTCTTATGTTCATGGAGGTCTGGACTCAAGTGGAAATCTGGCTGAAGCAGTGTATGGGCAAGCGGTATGGGCAAGAATATTATTGAAAATGTACAAAATGTGCATACCATACACGCATTTATTGTAAAACACAGATTTTAGACCATTTAAAATGAATTGGCTACAAAACCACATCTGCCAGTACTTTTGTACGTTTTTGATTTTGTCCTTGTTTGTTTTCATAGGAAATCCACAAGAAGGTTATGTCTCTGCAGTTCAATGAATGCCACACAAAAATCAGACACGTTGACGCTCATGCTACTCTCAATGATGGAGTTGTCGTGCAAGTCCTTGGAGAACTATCTAACAATGGTCAGCCCATGAGGAAGTTCATGCAAACCTTTGTTCTTGCTCCAGAGGTGAGTACTTCTACATTCAAGGCCAATCCCAGTTCTATCCCTTAACCCTTGGTTTTGCACATTCACGACAAGGGAAGGGTAGTCTCCATTCTCTGTCAGCCCTGACAGCCCTTGAAATGAAAGGATAGAGAACATTTTGTGATAGCAGAGCATAGACAAACAAAAGAAGCACTTTAATTAATTAATTAATTATACTTTTTTGTCATATTAAAATTGTGCACGTAAATATTTACTACAATATATATGTAATGTTTGGCACTGTTGGTTGTTTTTTTAAAACGACTAATGCATTTATAGCTAATAAGCAACTTTGCAAATGGACTTCACTACAATGTACTGCGTTTCATGAATGATTAGACAAAAGGCTGGAGGGGCACAGAAATAACACCACAACCATGGCAACTATCACTATTGACGACGGCAGGTCGTTTCTGCTGATGTAGCAGCCGGCTTACGATAATGTTTGATGACGTAACAATAGACAAGTGGTGTCCTGTTTCTTAGGGTACTTTTTTCACCACTTCCCCTTGTCACTCTGTTTTGGGAGGCAATTGGTCAACTATAAGTGATAGATTACACATTTTATATGCTTACAAGTGTGGTTTGCTTTGAATTTTTAATTAGATTGTTGTTTTTTATCTTTTCATGACACATTATAGGGTTCAGCCGCAAACAAGTTCTATGTCCATAACGATATCTTCCGTTACGAAGATGAGGTTTTTGAAGACTCTGAAGCTGAACTTGATGAGGGTAAGATGTTTAAAACAAATCAGGCAATAGTATAGCTTTGCATTCCAAGAAATGGTTATTTTGTTGTATTCTTTTAGACTAGGCAACATATTACACACACTCACATCCTAAGTAGTAAGGTGGTGATTAAGTTGTCCAACAGTAGTGTTATTGGTTAACACAAAGATGTACTTTTCTTCAGTGCCTCCTTAAATGTACAGAGAATCCATTTCTCGTGAAAAATGTTGTTGGATTGCAAAGAACTGAAATCTGGGTTTGGGAAAAAAATCTTAAAATCAGAATACTCGAATGATCTCAAACTCTAGAGGCATTGTCATGTTTGTTTGACAACTATATTTTCCACAATCTGTCTACAATGAACCCTACTCTTATGTAGCTTTGTGTGTAAAAGCATGTGACACCACATCTGACTGGTATTAACGCTAATGCTAATGTACACATTTAACTCATGGCTTGCTAACACGGGTATCTTTTGTTTTTGTTTGGTTTTTTCCACGTTAAGAATCAGAGGAAGAAGTTGAAGAAGAGACTGAAGAGAGACAACCATCGCCCGAGCCCCTACAAGAAAGCCCCAACAGCACCACTTATTATGAACCTCACCCTGTCACGTAAGCGCTAACATCATTATGATTGTCTTTTTTTTTTTAATTAATAGCAAAGGAAATTTGTCTGCTGTTGTATTGAGTTGGTGCTGGTTTGTATTCAATAGCAATGGAGTAGAGGAGCCCATGGAAGAGCCGGTCCCAGAGCCTGAGCCAGAACCTGAACCAGAGCCCAAAGTGGAGGACATAAAGCCTGAGGTGGAGGAGAAAGTTGTGGAAGAGATGGAGGAGAAAGCACCTTCACCTGCACCTGTAGAGTCTCCCCCGAATATCCAAGAGCCTCCCAAGGTATAACTGGTGTCATTTAAATTTGTTAGCAGATATTTGGGCCTAACTATTTATGCACCCACACGAAAAGACTCTCCTAACATACATTAGCTCTTTTTTTAAGTGTTTCTATTAACAGCAAAATCTTTTCTCCACAGACCATACACTTTTGACCCTAACGATGCATTATTGTATTACCCTTGCAGACTTTCTCATGGGCGTCTGTGACCAGTAAAAACCTGCCTCCAACTGGGACAGTCACCTCCTCTGGAATATCACCGCATGTTGTTAAAGCTTCTAGCTCACAGGTAAGCTTTTTTGTTGTACATTGATTTAATAGTTTTATGCTGTCTGCATGTATGCAATAAGAAAGGGGATTTTTTTTTTTTATTAAATTAAATGACAGTGGTATTCTTTTTCCTTGTGAAAGGAAATACTAAATTCATTCATGTTTTATGCAGCCCAGAGCTGAAGCCAAGCCAGAGACGCAGAATGCTCCTCTACGGCCCAGAGACCAGCGCACTCGTGACAGATTGACTTTCACTCAGCGCGGTCCCAGACCCGGTAATGCCAGCAGTCGTTTGCACTGTCACTCAACTTTTCGATTGTGCCGTTCTCAACATCTGCTGTCTTATCGTTGTCAGACGCCGTTCAGTCTTCAGAGTCGCAAGCAGGAAAATCTCATTTAAGTTTTGTCAACAAAGGTAAATATTTTTCACATCATGAATTTGATTTGTATCGCTTTTTTTCAAGTCTCTTTTGCACGACTTGATTTCCTGGGCCGTGTTTCTGTCCTGCAGGCGGTAGGGGAGAAGCTGAATCTGGAGAGGTGGACACCAGGAGAATTGTCCGCTACCCAGACAGCCACCAGCTTTTCGTTGGCAACCTCCCACATGACATCGACGAGAATGAGCTTAAAGATTTCTTCATGAGTGAGTTTTCTTTTAAATGGGGGGGGGGATCTCCACTAAAAGTAGATACCATTGAACTGATAAAACTTTTCCTTTCATTTTTTGTTCAGCGTACGGAAATGTTTTGGAGCTGCGGATCAACACCAAGGGTGTTGGTGGGAAACTGCCCAACTTTGGATTTGTTGTCTTTGATGACTCTGAACCTGTTCAGAGAATTCTGGGGGCCAAGGTAGAGGCGCGCTCGCTTTCGTTCTCTTAAATATTCAGTTTAGTTTCTCATGTACTAAGTTTCACTTTTCTCTTCGCAGCCCATCATGTTTCGAAACGAGGTGCGTCTGAACGTGGAGGAAAAGAAGACGAGGGCCGTGCGCGAGCGAGAAACCCGCAACGGGGACGAGCGCCGGGACATGAGGCGCAACGACCGCGGCGCCGGGGGTTCGCGGAGCTTCGTGCCAAGTGGAATGATGCGTGACCGCGATGGGAGGGGACCACCTCCTCGAGGCGGCATGGCCCCCAAGCTGGGCGCAGGCTCAGGAAGAGGCTCTGGAATCCAAGGAGAGGGCCGCTTCACGACCCAGCGCCGCTGAGAAGTACACCGCCTGCATTGTGGAAATAGTACCGTGTTCTTCATCTTCAACCGTTCTCTGAAAGAAAAGAAATTTTCATGTATAGACATAACTTGATTTTTGTTTTGTTCTTTATTCCCTCTTTGCTTTGGAATGTGACACAGCCTGTCAACAGTTTGTTTGTGAAATAGACCAAACAAATAAGCAAATAACCAATTTCGCTTATTGTGAGCAGAGCCTCCTTTCCAGGTTTCTTAAGAATTCACAAACTTAAATTTGTAAGTTCACGATAAAATGGCAAACCAACAGGAGTAGTCTGCCACATTAGGAGGGACTGATGAGACTTTAAACTTCGACAGTACAGCCCAATATTGGAAAAGAGATTACGTGCCTCAACATAGCGTGAGGTGCTGCTTCATCAAATCCCTATTGCACATTTGATGTGGTAGTTTTCTGCCCGTTACTGTTGAAGAGTGAGGTGCAAAGTTTGTGCAGTTCCGAGGAAAAAGCTTGCCTTTAACTTTTTCCTTTGAGGAGACCACTGCTTCAAAATTGCATAATGCACTCATCAATATGCACTAATGGGTACTTTTGTCGTTTTTCATTGATATCCTCGCTTGGACCGCAGCCGGAGAGACCCGTTTTTGTCTCGGAGTAACACGACTCCACCGGGGCAGGCCTGGATTCCAGCCTGTCAGCTGTGACCAATGTACTCTTTAACTTTTGACCCAAAACAATTACTGCTGGATGGACACGACGACAAGAAAATCTATATTGTATTTTTTTTTTTTCTTTTTCCTCATTTCTAATTTACAAATGAAAATCTCAAGTCCTTGACTTTCACCAAATGAATGGGGGAACAGAAGGATATTCAAGATACAAAGTGGAACAATAGAAGAGTGGTGGTAAGGATGGCTGCTCGTTCTGTATTTTTTTTTTTTTTTTTTTTTTTTTTTTTTTAAATTCCAGGTTTATTTTTCATATTTTCTCTGCCGGCTAGACCATGAGACTGGGATGAATGACGCCTCCCTCCCGCCCTATCCGAGTGTGTGGAGTAACAATAAATGTACAGCATAAAGGATAGTTTACTGTATGTTTTGTTCCTGTGTATATTTTTATTTCTCTGTTTGATAAGCGCATGATGGTGCCTTCTATCTCACCATTTCCAGTCTTACTGAAGTGTGGAGTGGTCCGGGGCTCGCCTCCCAATACGGGGCCGTTCCTTCTGAGCTACTGTTCAAGGGCAGCAGAGACGTGGGGGGGGGACAGTATTTACAAAATTACTTTTTTTTTTTTTTTTTTTCCAGGATATTTCTTTATTTTTCCATACTGTTTACTACCGACATGGTCTGTTTTTGTTTCCAGTTTTGTACATTTGCTGTCTATTCAGAGACTTTTGGTGCCTCGGGTTCTGACATTAAATGGTTTAAGGCATTCCTCCAAAAAGGTACATTAAAGATGGTGATGCAGAATGCTTGATCCTTGGTTTTAACGCCATTTATTTGTGAGTTATGTTATCTCGGTCAGGTATTTCCTATTTGGGGTTGTCTATGTTGATGGCAGCAGTCCCAGGAAATCAGATTTCTGTTTTTTTTTTTTTTTAATTTTCTCTCTCTGCAGCGGGTTTATAATTGGGACTCTGATGAATAATTGTGCTCTTAAATAGCTGGTGCATTTGCATTGTTTGAATTTTTTTCATGCATACATCCATGACAGATTCCCTGTCCTGTTTTTGTACCACTTGGTGGGGAGGGAAGACCTTACGTTAAAGAAAATTTTTCTCTTTTTAAACATTTAATTTTTCTTGCACTGATTTGGAAATGGAAACGATGTAGCATTTTTCTGGACGGATAAAGCAATGAGGTCTTCCTTGTCTGGTAGTTTTGCACTATCCCCAACATTCCTGGGACAATCGTGCCAGTTTAAACACAACTAACAATTTTTTTTTCTTGGGGGGGCAAAGGTTATGAACTATTGGCACCATTTACCTGTCCTAATTTTCATGCAAACCTGCCACACATTACTGTATAGGGAGCCCCCAGGGATGCTCAGCCATCTCTGGGGGGACGTTTTTCACTCGGCTGGTCGTTATTTTTTTTTTTTGGGGGGGGGGTTCTTGTTTTAAAAACAAAAAATAAAAAAACAACAGCCTTTCTGAATGTCTGTCAGGGAATTTACCATGAGCACTTGACTGCAGTCACTTTTAAACAAAGGAAGTGAAGAGCTGACGTGCTTTTGAGCACTTCTCTGCTTTTACGCGGTTGTGGGGTTGAACATTTTTCCACACGTTAACTTGGGTTTAGGTTGTCCAGCTCAATCTTCGGCACGTTACAGAAAACTCCCGCGGCTGAACACGCAGTAGAGTGGATCATCCGTTCTTTTCTGAATTGGAAGTCCCCTCTCAGCTTTAGCAGGTGTGGTAAACAGTTGGCTACCATCTTATTATTCTTTTAAAACTGTGTTTACTCTTGTTGCTAGTAAAAAAAAAAAAAAAAAAGTGTTGCAGTTAGATTTTTTTTTTTTTGTTTGTTTTTATTTTGAACGTGTTTGACTTAACATACAATAAACTACTGATATCAGCACTGTTCCTACACATTTTGTCATGTTTGCAGCTTCCTCGGTGAGATCATGTTAAATAAAGAGCTGTTGTTGCACAGTGAAACAGGAGAATAAAGGCCGCCGTTGCCCTGGGTGATGTGCAAACGATCAGGCACATGCAGGAGCAACTATCTGAAGAAAGGTGGCTGGGGAATATGATATTTATATTCACGTTTTTTAAACGATGACCCCAGCACAGGGGTCATCGTTTAAAAAAAAAATCAAGATTATAATTCTCGGCTTTGTGTTCGTGTCTGTGTTTTTATGTCTCTCTCTTCCAGGTCTGTCAACGTGACTGTCGTGTAATGTTTTATTGTAATAGAGGATGCACAATAGGTCTTTACAGTTTATTTCAAATTGATGGGTTTTTGTAACAATGTTAGAATTATATGAAAAATCCACAGGGCATTGACAAGAGCCGGTGTAGGATATTTTAGTGCATATGTTAACTGTGTAATGTGCTCTCCTGTGTTTTCTTCAGTTATATTTGAGATTATCAATTGTTTCCCTTCATCCCTGTCTTGGTTAGATGAGGAACTGATGACATTCTGATGAACGTTCCAGTCAGGTGAGGATCTCTGGAAAGAGACCCCCTAAACTTTCACTCCTCCTGGGTGCACTTTGACCTGGTTCAGAGTCCCAAATCTCTGCTCAATCAGATGGTGTTGATGCTGAATATCATCTGCTGAGTCAGTTTGAATCAAAAAAACCAAATCGACCCCGGCTGCAGCTTTTCTGCAGCCTGACGCTGGCCTGCTGACCTTTTGACCTTTGGCCTCAACCGTCCTGCGTTGATATGAGGAATTGCAAGAAAACGCCAGAACAGACATGATGTGTCAAATGTAAGCGATGGGACTTAAACCAGTGTCTTTCCTACCTGTCACCTCAGTATCGAGGCCCTGCATCTCTGTACCCCAATTGCAATGCACACGCCATTGCCTTCTACCTCACAATTTAACACGTATTCACTCATCACTATTAACCACACCTGGCCGTTTTTCTCCACGCTTCAGTCATAAAATGAGTAATTTGGTGACCGCAAACCCTGCTCGTGGTCGTTTTCTTGCCCTTTAAATCGCTGGGCTTGTGCCTGCTCAGAGGACACGTATCGCCACGTCTGCGCGCATGCGCAGTGCGCCACCGCTGGTTTTCCGGGGTCGGTCGGATAGTGCACAGCGACAAAGGTACCCTTCTGCACCTTTACCCCTTTTCTAAATACGCAGACACTGTAGGGAGCGGCGAGGGGAGAGTCTGATCTGTCCCTCCCCCCCAGGAGAGGAGTCATTCGACAGCGAACGGGCGCGTGTAAAGATGAACTTCTTCAGAGGGGTGATGGGCGGGCAGGCAGCCGGGCCGCAGCCCTCCGGAGCCGAGACGGTAAGAACGCAGCCCCGGGGCTCCGGCTCCGGTTGTTGGAGGCCGTGGACGCCCCCTCACCGACCGAGGGTTCGGGTTTTAACCCGAAAGTGGTGTTTTTTGCTTCCTGGATGCCCTCCTGAAGCGAATCCGGGCTGCTGGCCGGTAGGCTAAGCGTGCTAGCTGTCGTAGCATGCTTGTCAGTCAGCTGCTGGACTTTCTGTCACATTTGCTGCTGATCGGAACGACTGGAAGGAATTAAAGGAGGAAAAAACAGCCACGACTGACATTAGACAGTCAATTTAAATACTCAAACAAGTCACATCCTGGAGTAAAGAACCCCGGGGGTATTTAAACCTACCATTCTGCTCCTTTTCACCTTTATTGGTCTCTTAGTATAGTTACAGGCTGCCAATATTATTTCACGTATTTTCGACATAAAAGAAAAGGTTCCTGAGATTAAAGGGCAGCATGTTTGATTATTATCATGTTTGTAATTCTTCCATTGACAGATCCAGAAGCTGTGTGACCGGGTGGCTTCGTCAACACTACTAGAAGACCGCAGGGATGCTGTCCGAGCTCTCAAGTCCCTCTCTAAGGTACTGATACTTTATTAATGGACACACACACACACACACACACACACACACACACACACACAGAGTTGCAGATGACAATAACATGTCTCCCCGTGTCTCCAGTCTTCTACCACCTTCCAAAGCATTAGGTTGATTTGAGACTCCAGTTTTGTTCTTAGCTGTGTTTGTGTGTCAGGGAACATGTGGTGAACTGTACACTGCTCATTCTTGCCTCTTACCTCTCAATCTGTGTGTTCTTGCGCAGAAATATCGAATGGAAGTTGGCACACAGGCAATGGATCACTTGATTAACATACTGCAGACCGACAGGTATGTCTGTGTTATTTCTGTTTCACTGAGGAAATCTTTCCTGCACGCCACCGTGTAAAGGTAAATCCTGCTTAAGACACCTGATAAATATTCCTGTAATTAGTTTATGTTGTTGATTCATCAGGTCTGACTCTGAAATCATTGGTTATGCTTTGGACACGCTGTACAACATCATCTGCAGTGATGAGGAGGAAGAACAAGGTACTGACTTCTCACAGTATCAGTAATGAATATCATTTCAAATAAAAGCCATCTTAAATTGGTGCTTGTGAATACTGTCGACTGCCTCAGATTTTGCATGTTTAAATTAGTCTCAATTCATGTTGAATGGGTGACACACGGATACGTTTCTCCTCCAAACTATGTTGTGTAAAGATTATCGTCTCTCTTCTTTTCCATGTTTGTAACTACCAGATGAATCAGAAGGTAAAAGTCTTTCAGAACTGTGCATGATGCCTTCTCCTCCTCCCTACCACCAGCACAAAATCAAATATTCAATTTGGTTTTGTCGCAGAACAAGTGCACATTAACAACCTCGCTTTACAAGCTGATTGCAAATGCAGGAAAGGCTGCTGTTCACGCATGTGTTCACACTGCTCAGTCAGCTGGTTCTGCACTTTTTCTGTGAGGAATGATGAAAATACTTCTGGGTTGAGTTTTTTTTTTTTCATCTTAACTGATACTCAAAAATGCATAAAGAACCGCAAATGTTTCTGTGGCTGGGCAGTGCGGGAACAAACCTTCTCTATAGTATTTACACTGCTGGCACCAGAAAAGTGAAGAGATGTTTGGCTGGTGATGAAAATGCTTCACTAATCCCATCACATTCTCTGTATTCCATGTTTCAATCACCTTTTGTCTTCCTCACATTTTAATGGCTGGTTGCTCTTGTTCATTTTTCGAGCCCTATTTATTTTACCAGAACCATTTCAGAAAAATTTGATACGACAGTCCTGTAGAGTTTGTTGTTTGTGAGTTATGAACAAATACTATCTGTTTAGTCAGTTTTCTTTTATACCAACTAGCTGTACCTCTGAAATTGATTTCACTGCTAGAATGTTATATGTTTGCATCTGAAGTGGAACTGGAAAAGCTCTTAAAACTGGGTTATAACTTTCACCTCTATTTCCAATTAGTATAGAAAGTAGATTCCTATAGGATCATCCTTATTTCTGTGCTCTGTTTATTGTCCTGCTCAATGTCAAATGTCTCTATCTTGAGCCTTTGACCGTCTTCACAGATGAGAACACTCAGAAGCAGGTAGATGACCTGGGAGCCCAGTTTACAGACCAGTTCATTCAGGACCCAGAACACGTGACTCTTCTCCTCACTCTTTTGGAGGTCTTGTTCCTTTTGTATTGTCAGAAATGGGTGTTCTGTTGCTTCCGTAAATGCTAGCCTGATCTTTATTGTTGATATTGTACTTTTTAGGAGTTTGACTTCCATGTACGCTGGCCTGGGGTGAAACTGTTGACGGCTCTGCTGAAGAACCAGGGGCCACAGGTCCAGGGTGTCATTCTGGTCAGCCCAATGGGTGAGTTTCTCCCTACATATTCACTGTAACATCCGCTGCCATCTTTATACTTAGAACTGCAGAGAAACAATCACGTTATGCCTTAAATGGATCAATGAATCAGTCAGTTTTGAAACAAATAAAGAAAACTCATTTGACTGAACAAGATCCCTCTTTATCTCAAATATGTATCAGCGCAATGCAGACTTTGGTATGAAATAGTCTGGCACAAATAAAACCAGTATTATAACTATGGAAATCCACCCTTCAGCTGGCACTTGTAGTACTCAGTTCTTAATTGACGCCGTCTTTGGGCTAAACTACAATGCATGTGTCCCCCTGTAGGTGTTTCCAGATTAATGGACCTTCTGGCGGATTCCAGAGAAGTTATTCGAAATGATGTGAGTATTTGTCTGTGATGCTGAAAGTTCTGTGAAACCGTGTGTCAACTGAAAGTTCCCACAGTCGGCAGCGTTTAGAGCATCATGTAACCTTCGTTCTCATTTATCTGTTGTTACAAATGTACTGTCCTCCCATGTTTTTTTCCTGAAGATCTGTTTTCATTCCCAACAGGGTTTGCTGCTACTTCAGCAGCTCACCAAAAGCAATGCTGCCATTCAGAAAATTGTGGCGTTTGAAAATGCTTTCGAGCGTCTCCTCGATATCATCACAGAGGAAGGCAGCAGTGACGGAGGTAAAAGGGATTTGGGTTTCAGTGCAGGATAATGATAGCTGTTTGCCTTTTGATGTGAATGGTGGGTTGTCTACAGGCATTGTGGTGGAGGATTGTTTGCTGCTGCTGCTCAACTTGCTGAAGAACAACAGCTCCAATCAGAACTTCTTCAAAGAGGGCTCTTACATCCAGAGAATGAAGCCATGGTTTGAGGTCGGCGACGACAACTCGGGCTGGTCTGCGCAAAAGGTCACCAACCTTCACCTCATGCTGCAGGTAAAGTGAAGCAGTCGTATTTGTCTCCATTGAGGCTGAAGTTTAGATCCAACCAGCAGAACAGCGGCCATTGTTTCACTGAGCATTCTGCTGTATTTGCAGTTGGTACGAGTCATGGTGTCTCCAGTGAATTCCCCCGGAGCTACAGCCAGCTGTCAGAAGTCCATGTATCAGTGTGGTCTGCTGCAGCAGCTCTGTACCATCCTCATGGCCACCGGAGTGCCTGCTGACATCCTCACTGAGGTAATTACAGTTGTACAACAGTCGCCGTCGACTGTGAAGGCTCATATGAGGCTGTCCAATCTGACCAATCCACTGTTTTCAGACCATCAACACTGTTTCGGAAGTTATCAGAGGCTCACAGGTCAACCAGGACTACTTTGCTTCCGTCAATGCTCCCTCAAATCCACCGCGGTAAGACCCAACATGACCCCTGAGATCTTAAACCTTCGGCCTCCATCTGACCTTACTTTTTCTTTGATCACTGCGTCTTGTCTGTAGACCGGCCATCGTGGTGCTCCTCATGTCCATGGTGAACGAGAGGCAACCGTTTGTGCTTCGCTGTGCGGTCCTCTACTGTTTCCAGTGTTTCCTCTACAAGAACCAGAAAGGCCAGGGGGAGATTGTAGCTACGCTGCTGCCCTCCACCATTGACGGTAATATCTCTTTTGAAATGGGATTATCAGATGTGCTGTTTGATTACAAAAGCCTTTTGTTGATTGGATTAGTCATGTAGGTTCAAGAGTTTCACCAGAGCAAAAGGCATAGATTTCATAATTTAGAAAAAAACATCCTTTGTGCGTGCAGGAAAAAGCATCCGAGTAATGCGGTGGGATTTTTGCCCCAGTGGACTCCACTGAAACGACCAGTTAACTCAAACTGATAGTTTTTCTTTAATTCCTTCCAAACAGCAAATTCCATCTCGGCGGGGCAGCTGCTGTGCGGAGGCCTCTTTTCAGCAGACTCTTTGTCCAACTGGTGCGCCGCCGTGGCCTTGGCTCACGCCCTGCAGGACAACCTCACCCAGAAGGAGCAGCTGCTGAGGGTCCAACTGGCCACCAGTCTGGGAAAGCCCCCCGTGTCTTTGCTGCAGCAGTGCACCAACATCCTCTCCCAGGTGGGACACTGATCAGAACACACTCGGCCGAAGCGTTAGAGACAGTAACGGTGTCCGGGTACACATTTCTGGTCAAGGTTTTTGCTGCAGTGTCCTCAACGTCAGTGAATAGATCAGTGTCACATTGTTGTGGTTTTGCAGGGAGATAAGATCGTCCGGCGGGTGAGTAACGTGTGTGTGTGCTGTGTCTGTGTGAGGTTTGAGCTCTGGGGTGTCACCTGTGCTGGTTATTTTGGCTTGGCATCTGTAGTAGGGGCCTTGTCAGCCCAAGTGTTTTGTGGGTCGGGGGGTGGTTCTTGCTTTCCTTTAACTCTTTACTAGCACTAACGCAGCGCTGCGATCCAGTTGGTATAAGAAAAAAAATTATGGGCGCGGTAGTCGGGTTCATTGATTCCACTGCGGTGAACGTAGGAGAATGGGTGAGTGCAGGAGAGGATCACTTTGGAACTGATGTGTTTACTTTTATTTCAGGTGATGTCACAGTAAAACCTACCCTGGGTGGGACCTTAGATCAGATCAGGACTTGGTTAGCTCTGAGCATTTAGGTTTTTGGATTTCTTGTATGTGGGTCATGCATATTATTATGTCTTGTTTTTTTTTGTTTTTTTTGAGTTATAGACTGGGGCGGTGTCTACCCAAATAAAACTTCACCTTCTTGTGTTTTCTTTTAAATTTTTGCATGACGTTCCATTTGGAGACTAAATCTGAAAAGGTGACTGTAAGTTTTAGAGTTTGGTATTTATTCATTCTTTTTTTTTTTACCTCCACCTTCATCGCTCTGGCCAGCATATTTTACTATTTACTAATTGTGTTATTGATTTCAGTAGAAGAAATTTGTCTGCTCCTCTTAAAGTCTGTTGGTTTGTTTATGTTCCACAACCCCATCAGCTGACTTAAGCCAGAGAGCAGAGATTTATTTAAATTCACTTCTGCAACTGCACGGAGTTCATCTCTCTTAAAATTCGATGGGAGTCATGCCTGCGTTTACTACAGCTAATTGAGATGAGTTAATTTTCCTGAAGTGTCCTGTAAATGTTTCCATGGAAACTGACTTTTGTGAGGAGTGTGCTGTAGATCTTTTCTCCTCCTTAAATCTGTTTTCATGGATGTGCATGATCATTGTTGTTTAATCTTTGCTTTTTTTCTTCCACTTTGCATCCTCGGGAAGCAAATGTTGTTGCTTTGCATGTGCCAAAAGCTGGAAATACAGATATAGAAATAGAGATGTTTTTTTTTTTTTTTAAATGATTTGATTGTCATTAGTGACAGGCGAATCCAATATTATAAAAGCTATAACTATGTGGAAATATATCGGGTAACTGCAGGTAAAGATGTGGCTTATTTATAGGCCTTAGAGAGATACATGTTGGCTCACTCTGGGAAACACTGCTTGCTCTTTTCAAAATAACTATTTGAATTTGAATGTTTTTCTTGTGCTAGCGTTTGACAGTGTTTAACTACTAATGTTTGATGTGATTGACTAGCAGGATTGATTCTCTTCTCTATTATTGGGCCTTTTTTTAATATTTATGGTTTATATATGGAATGTACTGATATAAATGACTGCGCCACTTTTCTTTTAATGCTTGAGTTGCCTATTTTCAGACATCTGGTTTCTAATCAGCTGTGAAATTGTTTGTCTGGTTAAAGTCCATGCATAACCTCTCATATGTGATGCTTTTTTTTTTTTTTTTGCTAAATTTGCTAGGTGAAATGCTTATAAATGCTGCTTTCCATCAAAGAAACATTTCTAATGCCTTTCCCTTCCTTATGTGCTCTGCAGGGCAGTAAAGTGCAGACGAGGGTTGGACTCCTCATGCTCCTCTGCACATGGATCAGCAACTGTCCCATAGCGGTCACACACTTTCTCCACAATCAGGAAAATGTTCCTTTTGTATCCTTGAACTCGTGTGCAGCCGCATTTTAAAAAGCCTTAATGTATTCAGTGCTTTATTTTTTTTTAAGTTAGTAAAATATCTGACCTGCCTAGGATGGAGAATATCATGTCTCCGACTGTTTTCGAATGCATCCTTCACCGACTCCTGCAGCTGACGGCGCAGATATCAGAGAACCTGGGGGAAGATGAACGGCTGGTGCAGGGTCTGTGCGCGCTGCTCCTCGGAATCTGCATCTATTACAACGACAACTCACTGGAAAACTACACAAAGTAGGCGTCAATCCTTAATAAATTTTGTAATGTTTACAGGCATGTGTCTGCCAGTTTCAGCAGCAGCCTGGTCCTGGTGACAGCGTCGTCATCAGCTCAGAGTGTCTTCTCTGTCGTCCTCAGGGAGAAGCTAAAGCAGCTGATCGAGAAGCGGATCGGGAAGGAAAACTTCGTGGAGAAGCTGGCTTTCATCACCAAACATGAGCTTTATTCTCGCGCGGCTCAGAAGCCACAGCCCATCTTTCCATCTCCAGAGCAGATGCTCTTTGACCATGAGTTCACCAAGCTGGTCAAGGAGCTGGAGGGTCAGTGGATTCACAACATCCATTCATGATGAAGCCGTTGTTGGCAAAATGAGGTTTTCATGAGATTTATGCTGCTGCTTATTGCTATAGGTATGATCACTAAAGCTGTTCACAAATCCAGTGAAGAGGAGAAGAAAGAAGAGGAGGTGAAGAAGACTTTAGAGCAACACGACAACATAGTAACACAGTATAAAGAGCTGATCAGAGAGCAGGTACATGCACTGAAGAGATATCTTAATCTTCCAGCCGGCTCGTGCTGACCATTTTATTGACTATTCAATCTTCAGGATGCTCAGATCCAGGAGCTGAAGGAACAGTTGTTGTCCATGACGTCTCAGAACGAACAGATGCAGATGACCATGACTCAGCAGCTGTCGCAGATCCAGCAGCACAAAGATCAGTACAACATCCTCAAGCTGAAATTAGGTGGGTCATCATGCTGTGGAACTTTATGGTGAAGCTAATTCTCCACAGAAATATCACGTTTGGACTGATAATAATCTGGATCCTTATTTTAAATCAAACCCTCAATTGAAAGGTCTTTCATATTTCTGTGATTGGGCATATTTTATTTTCAGTTAAATATTTTCCTGACAGTGGTGCTTCTGTTTAATGGCAATATCAGCATGATCGCATTTAATAATTTCTTAAATTGTTTTTGGAAAAATGTTTGCAAATTTCTCTCTGTGTATCAGATCTTTCAGAATTTGCACCATCATCAACTGTGTCATCCTGTCCTAATTTGCACTGCCGTATATCGCCCCCTGTTGTTTTTGAAATGACGTTGCAACGTCAGTGGGCATTTTAAAAATATATAAAAATACAAATGAACAAGATGCTGAGACTCTCAAACGCAAAGGTTTTTGGTTATATATTCACTAGCATTAATAATTTCAGGTAAGGATAACCAGAGTCAGGGGGAAGGTTCGCAGGTGAACGGGCTGCAGACAGAGGAGGTGACGCAGCTCAGAGAAGAAGTGGAGGAGTTCCGCAAGCAGAACGCCCTCCTCCAAACACAACTCGGCGACAAAGATGCTGTGATCAACACACTGGTTAGTAAACATGTGAAGTGAAAAAAGGCCAGATCCATCCTGACCATAGGAACCATTGAGATTGTCGGGTCCCGCCGCAGCAGTGGTGAGAACATTTGTGTGTTTGCTCTGTAGAGGTCAGAGACGTCACAGACAGTCGACGGCTCAGCAGGAGGCTCAGACAGCGCACAACTACTGGAGGTGAGCAAAGACTCTCTGGATATTGTGTCAACACACCAAAAGCAGCTTTTTTTTTTTTTTTCTCCCTCAAGTTTGATCCGACAGAATTGTTGTGTTTCCAGCAACAGCACTGTTGCTAGGAACCAACGGTGAATGTTTCGCCAGAGTCCCCACAACCAGAAAATGCTCATGTTGAACTGGAGCTAATGAGCTCATATTTTGCGTTATTGGACTGTTGCAGGAGCTGGAAGCTCTGAGGAGTCAGGTTCAGTCTCAGTCTGCAGAACTCAACCAGATGAAGACGGAAAGAGAACAACTACTGAGGAGAGCTGAAGCTGCGGTGAAGATCCAAACATTTCCGTGTCAAAGAAGTCTTGTACAGTCAACTAACACGCTGCCTCGCTCGTTCCCCCCCCAGTCGTCAGTCCCCGAGAATGACGGCTCGATAGACGCTGCCAAGTTGACTGAGCTGGAGAGCCGACTCGCCGCGCAGCTGACCGAGACGGAGAGGCTCAAAGTTCGTGGAGTGTTTTTCCATTTAAGCGCGTGACGCGTTCGTTATCGTCTCTGAGCTCCGCGTCCTCTTGCCGGCTACAGGCTGAAGCCAAGAGCTCGTCGGAGAGCCGCGCGGAGCTGGAGCAGCAGCTGGCCTCGTCCACCAGCACGGTCGCCATCCTGCAGACAGAGAAGGCGAAGCTGCAAACGGACGTGCAGGAGTCCAAGAAGGAGCAGGACGACCTGCTGATGCTGCTGGCGGACCAGGACCAGAAGATCTTCAGCTTGAAACAGAGGCTCAAAGATCTGGGAGAGACGGTACGAGCACAGACTCGGATCAAGTTATTAATCATCAATCACTCCAAGCTATTGACCGTCGTCTTTACAGGTGGAAGACGAAGATGACCTCGACGCCAAGGACCAATCGGATGACGAGGAGGAGGATGATGATGAGGAGGAAGAGGGCTAAAAAGGCAGAATTAAAGATGGGAATTCATCTGTCAGCAGGGCAAAAAAAAAAAAAGAAGACTGTGCAGAAACCCGCCTGTCACTTTCTCACACCCGTCAGTTACGTAACATTTCCTCGTTTTCCGGACGTGAGGGATTATTATGCGAACATTGTCAGTGCGTTCATCTCCGCTGCCATTTTTCCACCACTTCGGGATGGATTTTGTTTCTTCATTCGCTGTAGGTTCGTGTAGAGTTGAAGTCTTTTCAAAATCACACCGTTTAAAAAGGAAAAAAAAAAAAATGTAGCAGAACTGTGAGCGGAAACGGATATGTTCTTATTCTGATTTTATCATAAACACGCTGGCGACCAGTCCTGTTCTGCTGCTCACACCAGCCGTTTTTACAGCCACATGTCACTGCCCCCCCCCCCCCCCCGAGTTTGTTGCGTATGCACATGGTCCATCTCACCCCCAAAACACAACCTAATGGCTCTACAATATGCTGCAAAACAAGACTAAAAATGGCGAGAAAAAGTTATTTTTGCAACTTTTTTGTCCAGTTTTGGCATCCAGCTTGTGTATGATATTGTGTAAGTTATCGATTTATGAGCCACCTTGAGATGAATAAAGAATCTATTGATCTGTATGCCTAGTAATTGTAGATAAATTAAATTTTACTAAACACATTTTGGCGTCTGTCTTAAAGTTCTGGTCTCTGATGATAAATGGTTTATAAATGATACGCATTGACATAGCGCACAATAAGCTGAATGGGCCGTTAAGAAAAATTAAGTTCTGAGAGGAGCCGGAGTACTTTGTCTGAGCAGTTTGACTTCTGTTACATGTTTAGAGCCTCTGGGGCCACACGTACCAAACCCCCACCATCACTTTCTGCTGCAGGAACTCTTGGTTGCAGTTTCCTCAGGCGCAGAATTTAAACGAGGCTCCGTGAAGAAATTCAAAGCAGTAGTCTACCTTTCACTCCTCGGAACCAGTTTCGATGGAGCTCACCTATTCAAGGGTCCTGATTTCAAATTCTATCCCATTACCTGCCCTCGGTCATGGACCGTAGCGCTGACGCTGATCGGACACTAGAGGGCGCGCCAGGCCGAGACCTGCGCTCCCGGCTCAGCCAGCAGCGGGGACGTGTTGTGCGTTTCACCTGTGCCAAACGCTCACCTGCGCACACCTGCAGACAATCATCCTGTCCACATCTGGGAGCCATTCCCACCGGAATAAACAAAGGTGCCCGATCGAGCCTCTTCCTGCAGAAGTACCCCCAAAACAAATAAATACATAAAACAAACCTCACCATTGGATTATTTGATAATAAACACTGTGTCACTTCCTACAATAACAACAGAAGTCGGTCTGAGGCTGAAATCGTTCCAGGATGCTTCACATGAACCTGCCTCGCCCCTCCCTCACCCCCCCTCCCTTGTTTCTTCGCATCCTGTCCTCGCATCCGCCCTCCTCCTCCTCCTCCTCCTCCACCTCCTCATTTCCCAGTTTCCTCCCCATGCCCGCCCGCAGCAAACATATGACCCCTTTGTAACACGGCGGCGTGTTTGTTTGTTTGTTTTTTTTAATTTTGGGGACACTCTCAAGGCCGAGCCATGACTTCTGAGTGACCGCCATGCAGCAGACACCGGTCTCCTAACTCGACGCCGCCAGTCGCACCTCCGCCGCCGGCTCCACTTCCTCCATCAGCCGCTCCGCTCGCTCCTCTTCCCGGTGGGGGAGGGAGGGGGGGGGACAGCCGCCACCACCTGCCGACGCATCGAGCGCCCCATGACCCTCTCAAAGGTGAGTTGACGCCGCCTCGTCCTCGATCCCGCACGGGATTCAAAGCAGAGCCCCCCCCACCACCACCCCTCCTCACCCCCCCAGCGTGGGCCGGAGCTGCGGCTCGACCATGCGGTTTCCTTCCTCTGACCCGCCGGCCAGGAAAACACAGCTCCGGGATCCGAGTGTGCGCGGAAGCCCGTGTGCGCGTTTAGCCGCCGCTGTGAGGACTCTCCTCTGGAGGAGGAGAAGTTGGGCCCGATAAGTTGTTATCTGCCAAGGCTGCCAGCAAAATGGCCCCATTAGATATTTAGAATAAGTAAAAGAAAAGTTTTAGCCATGGAACCGTGACGGTAACGCAATGCACTTTTATTTTCATCCCATTTCTCATATAGTTGTTTGTGTGAATATGCTGCGAATTTGTGCTCAGTTTTTTGCTGATTTGTGTGATGTGTTCACCCATATAAGCACAATGTAGATGTAAAATACTGCTTTGGTAAATTGTCATGGCCAAATTATAAAGGATGTTGATGCTGTATTTCTGCAGGGAGCAAACAACACATCGAAAAGATGATGTTCCACTGCTGCAAGTGAAGAAAACTCAAATATTGATCATAACAGTTCTGGGTGAATTGCTCTCGCAGGCCAATATTCACATGATCCAGCATGCATTGTGTCTCCTCTGGGTTTATTGAACCCTCTGATTTGGTGTCATATTCATGTCCCGCAACACGTTATGTTTGAAATGAGCTCTATTATTTTTGCCCCACGGGTGGTCGCCTGTCCCGCCCGTCCAACAGCCCCGCCGGATGAGTTGGGTCTATTGTGCGGTCTCGACGGACATCAACAAACTAAACACAAAGAAAATCAGTTTGAGGGTTCGCTGGTTAATGACCCGCGTTTAATGGTCACCACATGCTGAACAGCGGGACAAGTGTAGGCTGCGCCACTGTGCCGTGCATGCTGCATTCATTTAAGTTGGCTTTTTTTTTTTTTTTAAGCTTTGCTTACTAGAAAACATTTATCATAGTTGACATCCTTCATTCAAACATGACCTTTACATTGACCACCATTAGATTGCTGAGTTAGGTCTCCAACTTTGGGAGACCTTTCAGGCCCAAGCAAACCACAAAAATGGGGAAATATGGAACATTTAAACTGCATTTGTTTTAATATTAGCAGTACATATTTGTACTTGTCTCCGTGCGTGACTAGTTAATGAAGTTAACTGGCTAGCCCTTTTTTCCATTCTCTGGGTGGAGTAAAAATAGAAGCTTATTAGTCCTCACATGCCTTTTGAATCTTGCTCTGATTATTTGAACGCATCTCTCTACGAGGGACGGCGTCCAAACGCTTGCGACAGTCGCGAGCGAAAATGCGCTTCCTGCCCTGGCTTGTGTGATTCTGATTGGTCAGAGTGGCTCCTCGCGACATGACCACTGCGATGGTTTTTGTTGTAAATGTTTGCGCGGTCCCGCCCTTGGTCGATACCGTTTCGCCTTGGCCCTGGTGATGCAGATGAAAAAGAGCGGTAGTTTCATAACAACAGGAGTCCTCTTTGCACACGGCTGGTCCCACACCTGGACTCAGACACCTTCTCCTTGCAGGTATTTCTAATGATGAGGTTTGAAGGGCCTTCGCTTGCTCACTTTCATTTGTTGTTCTGTCACCAGTAAAGCCTGCTGTGGGCGTGTCTTCCAGCCATCAAACTTTAACCTTTATCTCTGGTATGCTATCACTCGAACACATGCCAGAGATTTTCATTGTGTGCTTCGCTGTGTAGAAGATCACCTCCAGCCGAAGGCCGTTTGCCTCTGCTTTTGCCTCCTTATAATTCCTTCTGCGTCTATCTTCCATATAAATGCCGATCAGATTCCTGAGGTCGCGCGACCAAAAGCTGCACCTGCTGCCGCTTCCTGGTGAACCTGCCACAACACCCGCTGCCGAAACGAAGGCGTTGTTTTTGAGCAAATAAGCCCTTGAACCCTCGACAAATATGCGGACGCCGCAGCAGCTGACGACAGACACAGTTGCTGGCCAACGTCGGGAGGCGGAACCCGTATTCCAAGCACCTGGATCAGAGCAGACGCTCGCCGAGCCTGCACTTGACATCGACGGCGACCAACAGTCAGTCGAAGGAGCACGGCGTCACAAAGGAGCACATCGAAACTTTTCACAGGAACCCGTCCATTCAGGTCGCCCTAACCCGACTTCCCTTCAGCTGCTCTGAACTCCTTATCTTGGGAACGCTTTCAGGATTAAATAATTCACAACCAACTTGGAATTACTGATACAATAATTATGCTGATCAAAGGTCCAGGTCAGGGGACTTATCTTCACTGTTTGTGCATTAACCCCCCCCCCGGGTTCAGCCGCACTATACTCTAGGAGCAGGAGCAAAGGTCATCTTGTAGAGACCTCCTCCATTTTGGGGTTAAGGACGTGGACAAAGCACCTTCGCTGCTGCCCGTCAGGGTTACGTTTCCGCCTTTTGTTGCTTTTCAGATGAAGCTAAACCCGCTGTGGCGATGGTAACTTGAAACCATTTCAGAAGATGTTACCTTTCAGGTTAGTTGAACCTCAACCTTAGGGGACGTTTGTAATATTTGAAGGAATAAAAAGTGCATTTAGGCCTCTCTGCGGGAGCCCCACATGTCTCGGATCCCCGCCTTCCTGTTCAGGCCCCTCTAGGACCCAGCCCGAGTGTGTGTGTGTGTGTGTGTGTGTGTGTGTGTGTGTGTGTGTGTGTGTGTGTGTGTGTGTGTGTGTGTGTGTGAGAGAGATCATGTCACGGGCTCTCTGCTGCCTCATCATCGGGGCTGAATGAGCGATTTCCCCCGAGTTAGCGGTGGAGAAGCCGATGAGGCGTCACGGCTCATCCATGACAATACTTCCAGAACAAAGCCCACGGGGGTCTCCGGGCCGCCTGCATCTCCTGCGGTTCCAAGCCTGCCTCTTTCCCCCCCCTGGGTGGATTTCGCGCCGTTTGTCTGCTCTGTAATCTCTTTGTCTCCTAAACTGAAGAACAAACCAGCTAATACAGCTGCGTCTCGTACCTTTGTGGACCTATGACGCGAAGGTGAACACGACAGCTCGGCACATGCAAAATTTGAGGGGGAAAAAAAAAAAAATCGCGAAAGGGGTTTAGGTTTATCGATGACGTCTGTTGACAGTTGCAGATTTGGAAAAATGTCTCGTGCTTGCGCGGTCACTGGCTTTAGCAGGCAATCTGCTCGTGGATGTTGATGATGATGATGATGATGATGATCACTCGTGTCCTCACAGTGGTTTGGAAAGCCTAAAATGCTCTTATGTAACCGGAGAATCTGCACGTGACAGTCGGACATGGTCACACACGGATGACCTGCAGACCCCCCCCCCCCCCCCCCACCTCAACACTCCAGCTCCTGCTGGGTCTTGCCCAGGTCCCTCCTACAGACCCCAGCGCAAGGAGAGCAGCCCGTTCCGCCGCTCTCGCTCTCGCCACCTCGGCTTGGGTGTCTGGCACGTTTCTGACACGACAGCTGCCCGACCGTTGGGGGGGATTATCTGGTGCTGCTCGCACGTGAGGGATGGAGGGGATTACCTAAAGAGAGGGACAGTGAGAGGCTGGATTTGCTCAATGTCACATCGGGATGCAGAGCGGGACACGGGGGGGACAAAACCTATTTCATTTCCCCCCCGACTCCCGCCGTAGATCTCTGACGCCGTCTGTCGTCTTACCACTAGATGTCACCAGATCCCACACACCGGATCTTTAATATATCCATACGTGTCATTATTTACAGGCTAATAAGTGTTTATTCAAAACTGCGGCTTGCGCTGCCTCTGGAATAAGAGAATTCTGACCGGACCGTCCAGCAGATGGATCAGCAGCGAGTGGTTTATTATTCATGAGGACAGGCGGGCGACCTCTTACCATGGTGCTGTCCATTGATTCCAGAAGCTTTTAAGTAGCTTTAATGGTCGAACTGGAGAGGAAACAAAGGGCTGTCAGAGCAAATTAATTCACTCGCTTGACACGACAAGCATCGCCGTGTCACCCTCCAGACGTGCGCCTCTGGGGAAGCATGTGGGGCTGGATGTGGCCTGTTTCACGCCCAGATGCGCGCTCGCACGTCACCTTCCTCAGCGCGCTGTTGTTGTCAGCGGGCTAGCCTGCTGAGGTTAGTGTTTAGCACAATCTCACCTATGTGTGTGTGTGTGTGTGTGTGTGTGTGTGTGTGTGTATTTGTGCGTGCGTGCAGCAGGTTAATGCAGCCGGCTGATGGCTTTGATCTAATTAGCGGCGACCGGGCCCGGGCTCTGCAGGGCACGGCTGCAGCAGTCCGATGTCTGTGCATTGTTTACGAGCGAGGTCGAGCCTATATAAAGACGAGCTAATCCCCCTGAGTCACAGAAAGTGAAACTCACCTTGACTACCGTTACTATGGCTGGGATGGAAAGAAGGCTTTAGTGCCCGACAGTGTATTATTTTAACTGGTCTGTGATGAGCTGTTTGCCTTTGTTGTGTAGTCAACTTTAAACAAAACAAAAAAAAGTATCACTCAGGCGTTGTTGTGCGCATTAAATTTGACATTCTGCCATAACTTTTATCCCTTTACCCTAATATTTCCCAAGGCTGTTTCTTTACAGCTAATTTTAGACTATCTAACCCAGTTTTGTTGCACATTCTTTCCCTTTCGCCCTTCGCTTTGATGCTGAATATATTTAACCGGGTGGAAGCTGAGCTGCAGAAGCGGTCTGCAAATAAAGCAGCATAATTAAAAACCTCCGCGGATACCTGAGATACACCCGCTTGTGTAATAATTATAAACATACGCTATGATATAGGCAGTGTTTGCTTTTTGGAGGCTCCTTTATGGTTTAATATCCGTTCTCTTTGATTCGGGTCCAGAGATGGAGCGAACACGCGTCTGACAGCCAGGGCTGATGTAAGCAGGTATTTAAGGTTTTGATATTACGAAACGGAAGCAGGTTCCAACTGCGTCTCCGGTGAGTCAGATGTCAGGAATTAAGTACCCTGCAGAGACACGCTAACCCGGGAGTCAGCACCAACCCACCCGCTGAAGTCACCACCACTGCGGTCGTCCGTGCGGTGACGCCATCGTCGTCCTGAGATGACAATCATCTTATCGCCGCCTTGTTTCTTGTAGGACCTCGACATCTGCGAACGGCGAGATTGAAAGACTATAAAA
Organism: Lagocephalus sceleratus; assembly: GCA_911728415.1. NCBI lineage: Eukaryota > Metazoa > Chordata > Actinopteri > Tetraodontiformes > Tetraodontidae > Lagocephalus > Lagocephalus sceleratus. The sequence goes on along the minus strand of CAJVRN010000232.1, from coordinate 12,107,944 downwards.
TTCAAAGAAGCCAAGTGCACGGTCCTCGGCTTTAGTGACCTTATCAGCGCTGCTCGCCACACCTGAGACCTGTCGAGACAGACTGAATCGCGATCTGATATGTCTGTTTCCCATCATATCTCTTAGGGTGCGTTCTTCCTTAAAGGTCGATGACACATGGGGGGGGTTGTTCTTCTCACAATCACCGTTTTTTTCCACTGTTAGTGTTGCAATATTCAATCAGAGCACCTTTATTTCAACTTTAAATGACCTTTTAGGAAGGATCCACCACCTCACGAGCGCTCCTTTTGTGCTAAACTGGCAGAAGAAGTAAAGAATTATGAGGCTTAGCAAGAGCAGCTTGATCACAGCAATTTACAAACGGTTCCGTTTCCCCTGGGTGCCCGACCCCTGACCCTGGAGCCATAGCAGATGAAGGAGCTGGATCTTTGGTTCTTTTGCTCCAGTACTGTGGTGACAGCATCAGTCTACACCCCACGTGTCCATTAAAGGCAATTTATTGACCAGTAATTCTTTTTTTTTTTTTTCCTCAGGCTAAACTAAAAACAGATGAAAAACTTCGGCGAAAGCCAAAGCCCATTACGGGGGGCGTCGTTAAGCTTTTCAGAATTTCTCATTTCTGGTTCGGAATGCAGGACGTTTACGTGATTTCTGCGGTATCAGCCGAGGAGTTCAGATTAACTTTTCGGTGAAGAACCTCACATTCCTCAGCTCTGCTCTGTAACGGAGCGCCGGTTCTGCAGGAGCCCACACTATAGTTGTCGCTTTCTTGAAGGTGTTTCTCACACGTTTAAACTGGAGCGCTGTGATTTTAGCCCGCCCTTAACGGAGGGCCTTCGCCTGCACGGCCCTTTCCGTAGCTCCCGGCGACCCGTCCGCCCCAGTCGTGGGATACTCGACATGCTGAAAAGGTTCAGGTCGTCTGTGGCCCCGCGATGAGGACACCCGGCGCGATTGTACTGGAACCAGGTGTTGTACAGTCAAAACACAGACGGTAATCGGCGCGAGGGAGGGAAGGTCGCCGCCGCGACTCCGCGGAGTCAAAGGCTTCGGCCTGTTTTCTCACAGCAGCCAGCTATTAGCCGGCGACCGTGTGATCTGTGATTAAAGAGCCCTTCGGAGAGGAGTAACAAGCTTTTAGGTCTCACTGCCCTGTCCTTATTGATGATTACCGAGACACACACTCACACACACTCACAAGGAGCGCCGCGGTTTAATCCACAGCCAAGAGGTGAATGGCAACAAATCCAGTGTGTGCGGATGAATCCCAGCTTAGCTCCGTTTCCCTCCCTCACCTGGGTGGAGTTCCCCCCACATCGACAGCCATGCCTGTTAATCCAGCTACTACTCTGGGATTAACCAAAGGAGAAAAATGTATATAAAAGAGCTAACGCAGATTATAACCTGTGTATTTTAGAACCCAACATCTTTATGACCAGTTTGCTGTCAGATTCTTTTAAAAGCTGAGTGACCATTGGACCTTCTTGTGTGTTTCAGGGATCCGTCTGTGTTATCAGTGTTGATTTGTGCAGATCCAAGCAGAATTAGTCCACACTGAGTAAACTGTTTATGTAGAAAAAGTCCGATTCTCTCCCAACCACTTTTCTTTTGCAATTCGGCCCTAATTTCTTTTGTCTTAAAACAAGAATAGAGTTGGTTTGAAAGTCGTGCAATCTCAAATGCATCCATAATCTTTTTAAATGTGACATATTAAACAAAATCCTGCTTTTATTTTAAAATTTCCACCTTGTTTTACAAAATGAAACCAAAACATCGGCACACTAAATCGCTGAGCTGGTGAGAGTAAGTTAAAGCTGTGATGCAGGCCTGCGCGCTTACGCAATAGCATCTATCGATCTCTACCCTCGCGTTCGACCGTTTGAAGGCCGCTCGTCAGTCGTCCTCTCATTGATCCGGTCCCTCCGTGGCTCCTGGCGCCAACATGTTGTTGCGTAATGCAGCGCAGTAAACACGAGTTTCCGGCTACGTCCGTGTTTGGACCAAAGACCCTTTAATAAAAGTATGGGGACAGATGACCAGTCCAACATCTGGACCACGGTGCCACCTCTGAAGGAACATTCGCTGTGTGGCGTTCAGTGAACTAGGATTTTTCCAACATGTCAGGTTTTCTGGAATTTCAACTATAAAGTAGACTAAAATAGACTCTTATGTCCCAGTGCTGGATCTGCAGTCTGGAAACCAGTAATCTAGAGGTCACAGACTGGGATGTCCTTGGCTCCCAATCTCTTGCATAGTTTGTGTCTTTAAAGGGAGATTCCGCCAACTTCAGGAAGGCAGGGTTTGATTCCACGAAGAGCCAAGAATTGCATGATGATGTCTTTTTTTTTTTTTCTTCATCTAAAAGCACGCCTGAGATGGAGCTTGTTAATTATTGAGCAACGAGGATTTCGAAGGAGTATTTTCTGAAAGACTGATTGAGCAAACACATCGGAGGAGTGAGGAGAGGGAGCGGCGCTCGCAGATTACCTGCTCCCGCTCCCTCCCTCCCTGGCAGTCGCCACCCTCTGAGGGAGTGTCCACGCGCACACACACTCACACACGCAGTCCTGCGCTCACCTCCTGCTTGTTCACACATGCATTCTGCTTCATGCTGCACACACACACACACCAAGTCTCCTGCTTTGGATTGTGGACATCAGAGAAGCAGCAGCTCTGGTTGGGACAGGACGGCGTTGGGACTCGTGTGTTTGCATGCGATGGTGCATGTGCTGCGTTTGTCCAGGAGCTCTTAGAAGACCAGTGATATTTCACTCTTTTTTTTTTTTTTTTTTTTTTTTTTTTTAATTTCGGGAAGGACCGTCTCTCATTTCCTGGGACGCAGACGTAACCTCGAGGACCCGCTGCCCCTCGTATCCGTGGCGATTTGCTCGACAGGGTGAGTTCTGCTGAATTTGCAGTTTGACTGTATCGCGTTCTCTTGCACAACTTCACCCTTCTGTGTCGTTTCTCTGGGGCTTTCTTTTTGTGTCGTCCTCAGATCAGTCTCTGCGGATGGAAAGTCTCTGTTGATTTACCTTTTTGACCTCTGTGTGTGTGTGTGTGTGTGTGCGTGTGTGTGTGTGATAAAGAGAGACTGTTTGTGGTTTGAAATTTTGACATTTGCATGAGGCAAATAATACAAAAATCTTTGTTAGAGACTTGTTTCTGTTAAAGTGAGGCTTATCTAACGGCTATTTTAGTTGAACCCATTGGTCAAACTGCTGGAAACATCTGGACGCCAAGCTAGAACATGAAATTGAAATGAAGCTTCTTTTTTTTTTTATCCGGTTTTTAAACCGAAACATTAGTGTTTACTAAAATGCACACCTTCTGTCCATAAGCTGTGGCTCCTAAGATCAGAGTTTGTCAGGTGACCGTGTGATAGAAAGACAATCAGCCCTGTCGTCAGTCCAACTTCAGCTTTATATCAGTCCTCCACCTCATGCGTGGTTCTAAACTGCTCAGGTGGTTTCCAAAGAAATCCCCGGTCAGTGACTTCCTTTAAATATGTCTGATGTCTTTGACCCACATTGCTCCGTACTTTCGTATCCTGGCGCCGATGTCCCATCTCCCGACTCCTTGATATGAACGCGGAACATCTAGGGAGCGTTAAATATCGGTGGCTGCGGGCGCCACGCTGAACCCCTCGCCTCTGGTCACGGTAGCTTGTAGCTTGCACGTTCTGCTGTTGGGCGTCCTTATCTGTTGCCTCACGGAGCCGCTGTGTGTGTGTGTGTGTGTGTGTGTGTGTGTGTGTGTGTGTGTGTGTGTGTGTGTGTGTGTGTGTGTGTGTGTGTGTGTGTGTGTGTGTGTGTGTGTGTGTGTGTGTGTGTGTGTGTGTGTGTGTGTGTGTGTGTGTGTGTTCTGTCAGCCGTGTGGAGGCAAACTGGGTTCATATATGTTCCATCTCTCTCAGTGACCTCTTCCAGCCTTTTTAAAAATGGCGGCGGTCTGGATTTGCCAGGAGTTCACCCTTTTACTTTTCTTCCATTGTTTAGCCGCCCCCCTCACCCCCCCACCTTGTAATTGGAGCTAAATTAGTCCCCCAGCGTAAGGGCCACTTTTCCCAATTAGCTTCCTTTTGTCACTCTATTGGGGAACTCAGTGCTTCTCCAGTTTTTTCACATGTAGCCTGAGTCAGTTTGCATCTGTCAGTTGGTTTATTTGTATAACCCCCCCCCCCCACACACACACACACACACACACACACAGAGGCTCCTGCAAACGTTAATCATTACTTCACTTTTATTCATTTTTCATAAAAGACACTTCCTAGAGTAAAGGACTACTGCAAGCCCAGCTTTCCAAATTAAAAGTATTCCACTTGTGCTCTAATTTTGGTGGGTGATTGTGTTCAAGTGTCCGACCGCTCTCGCCTTAACTCTGCATCCTGACTTCGGCACACACACACAGCCGAGACATTCTCCAGGTGAACCTTAGCCCGCTGGAGCTGGTCTCATCCCCTCCTACTCATTCACATGTGCACTCTAAAGCGGCGGAGCAGCTATCGGATGACCGCCGTGCTGGTCATCCTATTACAGGTCATTTGTGTGCGACGGTGTAAACGAAGTGAAGCACGCCTCGTTCACTCAGATTTGCCCCGTTATTCCCGTAGTGTAGATCTTGAATTTCACTGCGGATGTTTACAAAATATGACATCAGCTGGTGTTTTGGGTTTGGCTCAGAGTGATTTAGAGAGGTCGGAGGAGGCCAGAACACGTTTGCTCAGGAGGGTATGGCCACGGAACTGCAGACTCGCGTCGTCTTCCCGTTCGCGGTTAAGTAACCCACATTGTGACACCAGTAAGTAACCTTTGAACTCCTCCTCCTCCATCTCAGGGCCCTTAGAGGAGTGGCTGCAAGGGACCGTGGCGATTTGCATGTGATGAAGAAGGATTTAGAAGTAAATACCAGAAGTCCAGCGCCCTTAAAAAAAAAAAAAAAATCTGCATTTTCAGTTTAGCTTTTTATAGCTCCGTTATTACACTTCCAGCCGCGATGCGCTGGTCCCAGACGACATGAAAAGAACTGCACCTCCCTTCTTTTTTCTTATATTTTGATGGGTGAAATACATTAAAACCTTTGGGCAAGAAACTTTTTTTTTTTTTTTTTGTCTCGCTGTCAGGGATGGTCTTTGATCAACGAGGAACCGGTGTAAAAATAGCGGACCGCCACGGCTCCTCCTGATGAGACGTCTCATTTCTCCCCCTCTGTTCCAGTTTGAAGCTTACGCACAGACACTTTGCTGAGCACTCAGGCCGGTGGTGCAGGTTGCATTCCTTTAACAGGGTTGATGCCAATCGGGGATATATTTGGAATTGGTGTGGCGACACGCGTGATGTTACCGTGCAGATATATTGACACTGACAACAGCCGACAACAGGCGGAGGAATGGACGTGAGATGAGGAGCGCTGGTCTCCTGACACCGCGGGGACCAGGAGAACAGAAAAAGGAATTTTTAGATGGCATATGGAGCTGAAGCTTTCAAAAATGCAAAAATGTAAAAAAAAAAAAAAAAACAAAATTGTTAAATTTAGTTCTAGATAGTTGTCAAATGTCAGATTGTGTTGCCTCACAATTAAGATCATTGTTCAGCAGCTTATTTTTGCCAAAAATCTACGCGTTTGGTTTTTATGAAGGTGCTGCCAAGGATGCTGTCCTTCAGCAGTCGAAGCCGTTGCCATGGTCACGCTGATGTTTTGTAGTATGACGCGGCATAAGGTGAGGGGCGGGCAGGCAAATGCAGGCCTCCACCCGATTCGTCTCTTTTTACTCCTTTTTGACCAGATTTCCTCCATCTGCTCCAGGCCCATGCTGCGCTCCCTGCAGCTACCAACGGCGCCGCCACGCCCGGGGGCCAAAATGTTGTTCCTGTTTGCTCGCCTTTGCGCGTCGTGATATTTTAAAACCTGTTCATCTCAATATCGGTGTTCCACCCCCCCCCCACCCGTGTTTGGCTGCGAGGTTTCTGCACAAGTCTGCTGGAAATCCCGTTTGTTGCGTTAACGTGTTATCCATCAGCCTCCTCCGCTGGTAATTCATAAATAATGAGGCCACAGCAGGCACGCTGGGAGCCGGGCGGAGAGGCCGAGCAGACTCACTGGCTGGCTGGGCCTGCTCCCCGAGGACCACGACCACTTATCTCTCACAGGAGTGATGCGTGCATCTCCTCCACTCACAAAAGTGGCAGGGAGATGAGTGGAGTTCAAAGACGCCATTTTTTTTAAAAAAAACGAGCGGTCGATCTTTCCCGCTTGAAGGAAAATCTATCCCGGTCTCCTCTTTCAAGGAAATATTATTTTCCGTATGTAAAAGATGGAGTGTGATGTCACCCACCCACACCCTCCTTCTGTCTCTTTCAGATGACATGGCGCCCTCAGTACCGCAGCTCCAAGTTCCGCCACGTGTTCGGTAAGGCCGCCACCAAGGAGAGCTGCTACGATGGCGTGCCGATCACGCGCAGCGTCCAGGACAACCTCTTCTGTGCCGTCAACCCGCGCTTCCTGGCGGTCATCACCGAGTGCGCCGGGGGAGGGGCCTTCCTGGTCCTGTCCATCCATCATGTGAGTACCTCAGCAGCTGTTGGGAAGAGCTCTTTAGAGGCGCACGTGGTTTCGTTCATCCGTCGCTGCCGTTCGGATGTTCTGATGGCGACGAGGTCAGATGGCCTCGGAGGGAGACAGGCCCGGCACGTGGCAGCCAGCGGGCCCCGATGCGTCGGCTCTTCGGCTAACCACTTAATACCTGGAATTCTGGCGATTCCAAACGTGTCTGACAAAGTTAGAACCTGTCGGGCTGAAGCCCGGCCACGACGAAGGAGGCAAAGCTCCAAAGGAGGGCGAGGGCAGAGAGGGGGAGTGGCGATAAAACATCCTTCCAAAGGGAACACGCTTTGCTTTTTCATGGAACTAAACCAAATGAAAACATGGAGAGTATCAGAAAAACACACTTTTCTCGCTGTTACTCCACACAGCCCTGCTCTCCGTTTATAAATAGAACTGGTGCAGCCCGGCCCAAAGACCCCAGCAGCCCATTACCTCATCATCTCATGCGGTTACTCCTCTTCCTCCTCATTTCTCTGCCTTATCTTCCTCCTTGACCGCAGTCTAAACATGAATCACCTGCGTTATCGAGCCCACTCGCGGGCGTCTCGGCTGGCTCATCGGCAGAAAACGCGAGGCCCATCATTCATCGTGGCGGCGGGTGGTCGCCGCGGAAGGCGGGAAATTGCACGCAAGCTCAGGAATGGCACTGCTCACCTTTTGACCCCGGCCCGGCCCGGCCCGGCCCGGCCCTGCTCGGCCCGGCCCTGCTCGTCTCCCCCTCACTTCACTGTCTCGGGAAAGTGAAACTTCAACCCCGGCCGAGGTCGCGCCCGCGCGTTGAAGGCGATGCGCTCCGATGACGTCGTTCCAAGCGTTCGTCAAACGGGCGGGAGCGTGGCCCGCGGGCGAAGGAAGACGAGGATCGGCCGACGTAATTAGCGCTCGTGTCGAGGCAGAGGCGTCGGCGCTCCGCGTTCAGAATTCCAAACTGTTGAGCTCAAGCGCGTGTTTGCGGTGGCACAAATCAAAGGATCTACAGCTTTCATCTAAATATACCTTGATTGATTGGCTTGATCTTAACATGGCCGTGTTTCCTCCCTCTCCCAGACGGGTAAAGTGGACCCCCACCACCCCAGGGTGTCAGGCCACAGAGGCAACGTGTTGGACATCAAATGGAATCCCTTCAACGACCACTGCATCGCCTCCTGCTCCGAGGACACCACGGTTGGTCCTTTTTCAGGATGACTCGCCGACTTCTCCTTTTTTTTTTTTTTTTTTTTTGCACGAATATGAGCATGTAGCGGCAGGGAGATAATTTTATTGCCCCTCCGTCCCGGCCTTCAGTAATAACCCTGAGTCATTCCACACATTCCTCAGCTCTGAGAGAACAGAATAAATCTCCACGCAGCAAGAGAAAAGAACAGGGGCTCCGGTGTTGGGCCGGGGTGGCACCTCGCTTTTTCCCCCGTAAAACGCCGCCAGTCTGCGAAAGTGCGAAGGCGAAACGTTTACTTTGACTTTGGAAGCGTCGCCGCGCCACAGATGAATAAAGGCGTTTGTCCTCCGCCGGCAGGTAAAAGTGTGGGACATCCCCCATCACGGCTTGAGGAAGAACCTGACGGCGCCGTGGAAGGAGCTTCAGGGTCACCGGCGCCGGGTGGGCCTCATCGAGTGGCACCCGACCGCCAACAACATCCTCTTCAGCACCGGCTACGACTACCAGGTGAGCGCCGGCGGCCGCGCACGCTCACGGGAACCGCCCAGGAGATATGGGTTATGCGTCTGTCACAGCCCAGATCTTCTTATCAGCTGATCGTAAAACTTGTTTACCGTTGCTGGGCAACGCCCCGGGGGCTTATTTTATGAAGCACTGTAAACCACATGAGTGGACCTTCATACCATCGTAAATGACGGCGGCGAGTGTAAAGTCGGATTAATTACTGGAGTTGAGAAATTTACAATATCGTTGGCATCTTCACGCTAATGTGTTAAATAATGCGTTGTTGTGATCATAACACACCCTTGTGATGTGTGCGACCGGACAGGTGATGATCTGGAGCCTGGACTGCGCGGAGCAGGTGATAAAGAACCCGGTGCGGACGATCAGCCACCACACGGACGTGGTGCTGTCCATGTCCTTCAACACGGACGGCAGCCTCTTCGCCACCGCCTGCAGGGACAAAAAGATCCGGCTCGTCGAGTCGCGCTCGGGGAACCTGCTGCAGGTGAGCGCACGCTCGGGCCGCTTTGGGCGAGTTCGGCGGCGGTAAACGGGTCTGGCGTGAAAGCGAAGATTAGCATCCGCCGCAGGAATGTATGGAAAAAAAAAAAAAAAAGGCGGCTCCGTCCAGCCAAAAGTGGCACCTCTGGCCGCAGCAGGCCTGCTACATCACTCCACACACACCTCTGAATCACCGGTGACACACACTCGTTTAGTTCGCCTGCCAAACTGAAACGTTACATCACTGCGGCCAACGGTCGTAAAGACGGCGGCGAGTGGCGCTCTACCAGAACGCTGACCTCACTGCGCGTCGCCCCTTGCAGGAGGCCAGCTGCAAGGCGCACAAAGCCAGCAAGGTGCTGATCCTGGGTAACCTGAAGAAGCTCCTCTCCACGGGAACGTCGCACTGGAATGAGCGGCAGATGGTCCTGTGGGATCAGGTGAGACCCGCGACGCCAGCGCTCGGGCAACAAAATCATCCACCTAGCTGGATGTTTGTTTCGTCTTTTTTTTTTCTTTAATTTTTAAACCAACCACTTTCATGCACACGGAGGGGGTTCCGGTGTCAGTGTGTCGTCAGTGTGCGACACATGTGGGTGACACGTTATGAGGCGATCTACAGGAAGTGCAACAGGTGACGTGATGTCAAGGGAGAATGAATGGTCTGAGCTGAGGGGCCTGGTTTGGAATATTAGCTCGACATCGCCTCCTCCATGGGATCAATTCCTTTCCCCATATGTCGCACAACTCTGCCACCTAGCGGACACTCTGTGCATGACACGTGGGGGGAAGATGCAGCTTTTCTCCTGATTGTTGTCGAGTCATGTTGTGACGTCCATGTCTCTGTGGATGGGTGGCGTGTTGTGAAGGTTTATCGTGGGCGGGGGATTATGTCCGAAGCATGGATTAGGGGATTGAGGGCTCAGTTTTTTTTTTTTTTGTTATTTATTTTTCCTGATGCAGAGTGCTTTGAGTGAATATTTTTAACCGTGATTTTTCTCCATGCTTCTGAATGGCTGACGGCTTTGTGTGGGTTCCTAGGACGATCTGTCTGTGCCTCTGGTACAGGAGAACCTGGATGGGTCGTCTGGAGTCCTCTTCCCTTTCTACGACCCCGACACTCACATGCTTTACATTGCTGGAAAGGTGTGTCTCCGAGCTCACTGACGAGTCCCTGCATTCTTACACAATTTACAAGGCCTTATAATGTGCTTTTACTGCTCCTGTCAGGGTGATGGAAACATAAGGTACTACGAAATCAGCTCAGAGAAGCCGTATATTCAGTACCTAACAGAGTACCGCTCACATATACCTCAGAAAGGAATGGGTAAGAAGCGCACACGCACACACACACGACACACACACACACACACACATAGGTGTATATGTTGTCGTCGAATTCTGCTCGAATCCTCAGAAGTGTACTCAGGCAGGCGCACCCACGAAGTTCACCACACAAGTTGAGTCCACACCTTAAAATACTTTTCGACCTTGCAAGGGAGAGTCGCCCTCCGATCAGACACGTACTCTGCCGCGCTGACCCAGGGACTCCTTCCCCACCCCAGCGTTGTGTGGACACACACACGCAGGCACACACCCCATACTCACCTATATGGGATGGTGACAGTCATGCAGCTGCAAACAAAGCGCCTGTGCAAATTACAAGCACAAGATTTGAATAGACAAATGAACAGACCATAAATCGTAGAGCAATGCATGTATTTAAACACTAGAAATGTTTGAGGGTTTTTCAAAATCCAAAACAACCTTTGATTCCTTTATTATTTATCTTTTTTTTTTTTAATGATAAATGTTCAATATAAACTCATGATTTTATTTCACTACTCTTGTGGGGACCTCAGCATCACTCCCCCTGTGTTTATAATCTTGTCTCTCCGTCTTCTGACCTGTCCTGGAACGTGCGTCTTCCCCTCAGGTGTGATGCCAAAGAGAGGTCTGGACGTGAGCTCCTGCGAGGTCTTCAGGTTCTACAGACTGGTGACCATCAAGAGCCTCATCGAGCCGCTCGCCATGATCGTGCCCCGCAGGGTGAGAGCGGCGCTCGCCGGGGACCGATCCGCGCGGGTCCCAGAGCGCTCATTCTCGCGTTTTCCTTCCAGTCGGAGTCGTACCAGGAGGACATCTACCCGATGACGGCCGGGAACACGCCGGCCTTGACCGCAGAGGAGTGGCTCAGCGGTATCGATAAAGGTCAGCGTGTGTTTGTCTGAGCACATCACCGAAAGACGACGTTCTCATCTTGGTTTTAAAAATGCATTCGTGGGGTTTTTTTTCCTAAAACTCTGACTCGACACATAAGCAGCAGTAAATACGAAGTTTCTTACCGACCGCTCTTTCGTTCCTCCAGGCCCGGTGATGATGTCACTGAAGCCCGGAAGTCAGGTCCCCGCGCCGTACTCGGAGATGAGCAAAGCGATGGGAAGCCTGCTGGACGGCCACAGAGGGCAGAGCAGATCGGGGTCGGCGATGCCGGCGTACATCCAGGGCCAACTGCAGACCGGGGACGGCAACCGCGCGGCGGCCGACGCGGGCCAGACGGCCGTGGTCAACGGGGACGGCTACCCGCTCTGCTCGCCCCCGAGGACGGAGAACGAGGTACCGCTCGCCTCTGGCTCCTCCGGCAGGTCCATTCCTCTACGCCTGGGTTTGAAACGTGTGTGTGTGTGTGTGTGTGTGTGTGTGTGTGTGTGTGTGTGTCTGTCTTTTCCTTTCCTGTCCGCAGCTGCTGATGAAGTTCCACAAGCAGCAGGAGGAAATCCGACGGCTGAACGAGCTCCTGAACCAGAGGGACGTGCACATCAGGCAGCTGGAGCTGGAGATTAAGAACATGAAAAACTCTCACCACTCACTTTAAGACTGGACCCACGCGCCACTTTAACCCACCGCGCTCTTACCGAGGTCCTGACCCACCCGCTACCCTTCACTGAGCCCAATCTCACTGCACAGGGGTGAAGTTTCTTTTTATTTTATTTTATTTTTTCAGGTTTCACCTCAAACTTTCCCGTCTATCGTTCTGTTCATTCCCCAGGGTGCACATGTCGTTCTTGTACATACACTTAAACACTTTACCAACTTATTTGCACCTGATGTTTCCCTCTTTTTTTTTTTACACTGCACAGCTATGCAAGTTTATTGTACTTTTTTTTTTTTTTTTAGCTTTTTTAAGATGTTTTCTTTAATGTCGGAGAAAGAAAAGAATGATGGGGCCTACCCTGACTGAATGTCCGCTCTCTGTTTGTAACGTTGTCAAAGGGTAGACGCAAACATCCCGTCTGATTGTACAGACAGATGCAGATTTTTCTCGTTGTTTTTCTGTGATTTTTATCCCCCCCCCTCCCCCGTTAATATTTAAGCTACTGTAATTGAGGTTTTATTGTCTGCGTGGTTGCACGCGTCGAGGAGCGTGGTCCCCGCTGTGTTCCCGGGCTCCGCTGGGCTGCGTTTTTTTTAACGGTCTAATGACTGGGAACTGCTGCGAGATCTGTTTAAATGCAGGAGCTGAGGCCGTGTTTCTCTTTATTTGTCCTAAAAATATTGCAATCAAAGAAAAGGACCGCCGAATTGTGTACTTGAATTGCTAATTTTTAGAGATCACTGTGAAGAAACAGATTTAAAGCCATTTAAATCGAGCTAGCTTGTGGTCCGCTGGCTTTTTAAGTTTGATTATCTTGGTTTTTTTGTTTTTTTTTAATATAGAAATTACTAAAAGGGGTAACTGGAGTTTTTTATTCTTTAAACAGTAAAATTCGAGAGCAAAAGTGAATCAAAAGTTGGGGTAAACGTGACATCCTTTTCTTTTCTATGGAGGTGTTTTTTTTGTGTCTGGATGATAAATTGAGGGTAAATTGTGTCGTGGACCTTATGAGAATCAGAGAACTGGCAGCCACTCGTCCTCCTGGAAAAAGGCAGGATTGGGTTTTCCCTCAGGGAAGTTCTGTCCTTTTGGCCGTTTTTACTGAACCAGAACAGTCCACTTTGACACGTTTGCTTTAAGACCTTCCTCAATTCGCTTTGAGAGGACTCGTTCACACCAGCGTGTGGCTGATAATTCCGGGATTATCGACCGTAGACCGCAAACATCGCCCAAACAGGCCCAGCGATGAATTTCCACACTGGTAGAAGCTGCCTTGTGCGGTTTGGAACGTCGGGTTTCCTCACATTCCCTCGACTGCCGAGCCTACATCCTCCATACTGGCTGCTTTTCCGACTTGATTCAAAACCCCTGATCCCGTTTCTCAGGAGATATTTTGTGTTTAGACTTTAGGAGCTCAGAGTTCAACGCATGATGCAGTTTATACTGTAAATAAATGTTGCATATTCAGAGAAAATTAAGAATGACTGCAAAAATTAGCTTTTTTCTTTTTTTAAATCCAGGACTTTTGATTGTTGCCCCAGTTGAACCATGTTTACCAGTAATGTTATTTAAAATCAGTCTTATATTACACAACAGAAGTTTGTAGCTCACTTTTCCCTTTAAACGTGATTTTAACAAGTGAGGACAGCTGTTTTTTTACTTGTCTGCCATAGAAAGACTGAGACAACTGAAATAGTGTCTTTATCGCATTTAATCAGAGATGTGCAGTGGATAAATCATGTATGTTGATGTTATTTTAAGGTGCGTGTTTACGGAGGGCCTTAAAGATGCAACCGGCTGCCTCGTGGGGACTTTAGACCTGCAGGGAATTTAATTTCGTTTTTACGTCACACTGGACCAACTTTTAATATTCTGACCTCTATATCAGCGTTTGCTTCACTGACATATGATCAATAATTGTGTTTTCAGTGTTTGAGTTAATGCGTTGTCCTTGTTGCAGATGATCAGGATTCTGTTATTTGACTACAGAGGTCCCTGTATTAAACCAAGCTCACCTCTTACATTCCGGTGTCGATTGTAGCAGTCCTTGGCTCGCTCAGATCGATTTTTAATAAGTTATTTCATTAAAAGCTGATGGCTGTGCTTAGACAAGCCTCCAGGTTATATTTCTGTTTTTTTAACTGTTAAAGTTCTGTATCTCTAAATATAAAACATGTACATAGCACTTCCAAAACAAGTGCTTTTTCTTTTTAAACTCCTTTCTGCCTCTGATAGAACACAATATTTCCCTGCCTGTGATAAAATAAAGGACATTTTCACACAGTTTGAAAGGCTGTGGCTGTTTCTGGGTCATGCAGTCGTAGGTGAAGAGATGCTTTCTGGCCTGTAGATTCAGCGTTTAACCCAGTTTTACCAGTTTAAAGCCAGCGAGTCAGTCTCATAGCAAACAAAGTGAAGAATCACATTTGGGAATTACATTCTAATGCAAGAAAACATCTTAAATATGAGTTTGAGTCAAAAATCGTTACTGATTAAAAACTTGTGCTCAATTTTAAATCTGATCTCAGCCACCAGAGACACATTCCATTAAAAAAACCGGACTCTGTTGGTCCAACTGGGCCCGCTTAAGCACCAAGCCACCGAAAGTCTGCTGCCGACGAGCTGCTGAACACCATCCAGACTGAGAGCAAAGCACAAAATGTTAACATTTTATTTACAAAGTTGTTTTTTTTTTTTTGCATTTTTTTTTGTCATACAGAAAGTAAAAATGTAGCTACAACCTTGATTTGTGCAACAGGCAGCCACACTAAAAATCATGGCTCGCTGGTTGCACAGCTGCTATAGCAATAATTTTATTGGGGGGGAAAAAATGAGGAACAGGAAAAAAAAAAAAAAAAGACAAGAGAAATAATAAACTCAACAAAAAAAAAAAAATCATTCAGCAAAATATTAAAAGCACAGACCCAAAAACTAGATACCAGTCCCAAAGTCCTCACACGAGATACATAACGAGGGGTCAACAGTGAAATTGTGGAATGCTGAGTGCTGGGATGCCTGAGAACCTGGGGGGGGCTGGGGAGAGGCTGGGCGTGGGTGGAGGGTTGTTGGGTGGCTCTCAGTTCCATGGGGAGGGGAGGGGGCTCGATGACAATGCAGCTCCGCTTGGCCCACCCTTCCAGTACAGTCTTGCCCCAGTAAAAAGAGCTTAGAGCGGGAGGGGAGGGGGGGGATTACAAATGCGGTGCAAGCTGTAGGAGGGCGGACGCCGGGGTCGGGTGGAGAGGAGGGAAACTCGGTACAAGCTCGCTCCCAGCTTTGCTTTTTTTGTTTTAATCGTCGTCTTCGTCGTCGTCCTCGTCGTCTTCGTCCTCGGGGTCCCGCTTTCTCTTCTCGCCCTTGCCGGCTTCTGCTTCTGGGGAGGGTTTAAAATCAAAGCATCAAAGACTGCGGCCCCCCAGTTAAGAGTCAATTTTACTGCCCTTACCTTTTTTTTTTTTTTAATACAAAATTGGAGGCATTTACAGTCTTTATTTTTGATTTCACATGACTTTAATATTAAGGATTTTCCAGTATTGTCTGACTTGCTGGTCTGTGTTTAACTGGGCATGAACTGGGAAAAATACATGAACCCAGTCTCTAAATAAACAGCAGGGGTCAGTATATTTCTTGAGATTTGTGTCATGGCTGATTTCAAGACTGACAAAAACGCAACATTTTAACTGCTCAACTCTAACTGTTGATCGCTGAGCTTGAACCCTGCGGTCTCCTTCCCCGTTAAGAGATTATTCGCTTTTGAGATCTTCTGCATTATTTTGTGTAGTCAGTCGGACATAAGCGGTGTCGCGGTCTGGTTTTGGGTGGGTACATACCATCATCGTCCTCGTCTTCGTCCTCGTCTTCTTCGTCCACCTCTCCATCCTGACCGAACTCTTCCTCCTTCGGCACACACGCGGTCAGTCAAACGGTTCCACCCCTAATCAACAACCCGAAAATCCGCCCCGCGTTACCTCGTCTTCTCCGCTGACATCGTCGTCGTCCTCTCCTTCCACCTCCTCTTCGTCTTCCTCGTCGTCCTCGTCCTCGTCAAAGTCCTCTTCCTCTCCATCCTCGTCCTCCTCCTCCTCTCCCTCTGCAACGCAAACGGAACCGTGGTCGGCTGCGGCGCAGCGGCGAGGGCGAGTTTTCAAAGAGAGGAGCTCCTCACCTTCGTCGTCGTCGTCGTCGATGCCGTCTCCGTCGACCTCTCCGTCCGAGTCGGACGCTTCCCGGTCCTCCATGTCGTAACCATCCAGGTAGGTGAGCTGGGGCAGCAGCTTGAACACGCTCTCTCTGTAGTCGTTCAGGTTCGTCACTTCACAGTTAAACAGGTCCAAGCTCTTCAGGTTTTCCAGCTTTTTCTGCCGGGCACGGCGGAGAACAGAAAGTTTAACACAGCAGGGTATCGGCGTAGCACCCACCCAACCCCCCCCTGCACACAGGAGTGCTGCATCCAGTTTGCTTGATTCAGCCATTCTAATGTAAAATACAGGTCATTGTTTGACTTCTGAAGTGCTCCAGGACATAAAGATGGACTGTGAGATAAGTCCACAATAGAAAGGGCTGCATGCACGGGGAGGACGTACCAACGGTTCCAACGTGCTGATGTCTTTCAATTTGTTGCCACTCAGGTTTAGATGTGTGAGGTTGGGGAGTTTTTCTGCTAAAACATCAAGGCCGCTACTGATTCTGTTGTCGCTCAGCTCCAGCTGCAAGATAGCGGGACACCTTGGTTATTCCGGCTATTCTCCCTTCGGCTGCGGGACGGGGAGGACGGGGAGCGAATCGTATTTACCTTTTTGAGTTTTCCCAGTTTGGGGAGGTTGGAGACCGACGTTAAACAGACGTTTATCAAACTAAGAAACTCCAGGTTGACGAACTCTTCTGTGAGGCCTTCGATTTTTCCTTCAGTTGATCGACAATTGTCCAGCACGAGTTCTTGTACCTACAAGACATTATGTGTTATTCTATGAGGGGACACACCCTTGAGTGTGATTATTCTCATTATTAATCCATGACATAACCAGATCTGAAACCGACTGAAACTAGAATGTTGCAAAACAGTTGCATGAACTTTTATTTCACAAAATGTAGTGCTTGTGTTGACATTATCGTGCCGGTAAATGTTGCGCTCCACAGCCGTCTTTATTAGGGGAACACACTGTTCGGCTAAGCGGCCCTCTGCAAAATAACCATCGCGTTTCAAAGTTGTGGCGAAACATCACGAAAACGGGCGAAAAGGCGGAGTTAGATTTAAAAAATTATTAAAGCCAGCACCGGTTGCGCAATCCGGAGCCGCGCGCGCGCGCCCATACACACACACACACACAAACACAAACACGCGCCCGCTCGCGCACACGAAAAAAAAAAAGTTGTTGACAAACGGCGAAGAAGGCGACCCGCTCCAAAAAACCCTCCTAAATGGCGCCTAAAAACGCCGCTAAGTTGGTCCGCGGGCGGCGGCTGGACGGGAAGAGTTGGTCCAAAGGCTCCCACACCCCCCCTCCACCTCCTCCTCCAGCGGCCCGCCGGTGTCGACACTAACGACAAACGATGATTTTTTTTTTTTTTGGTAGCGAGCTAGCCTGCTAGCCGCTAGCCGTTGCCCCCTTTTTAAAGGCTGCCGGGCGGAGGAGCGGCGCGAGCGTCCCGCCATTAGCGGAGCGGGAAGGGAGCGCGAGGCCAGCCCTCGTTAAGATGAGGCTCTTCTCCCCAACGGCTGCTTTTTTTTTTCTTTCGGGGGGGGAGAAAGAAGCGGAATATTGTCCGTCGTCGTCGAGCGGACGGTCCACACAAGCCGGTTTATCGCGTCGTTTTTCGGGGCGAAATGGCGATGGGAGTACATTAGAGGACGGAAATTTGGTTTAGAAAAAAAAAAAACAAAGATGGAGACGGTTCCTTTCTCCCAGGGCTTCAAAGACGACAGAATGACAACATGGCGATTCCTGAGATACAGTATGCGGCTCTCCGAACGCTCCCCGGGCACGCGGCGGGGCCCGGGGAGCTTTTTAACCGATATTACACACCGCCGAAGACGGTTTTTCCGCGTTAAAATCGGGGTTTTATGCCGGGGCCGGACCGCCCGGTGCTCGAGTATTTTGAGCGCCCGCGCACCAGGCGAGGCGACCCGGGTCCCCCGCGGGCCCCCCGGCCCCGGCGTCCCTCCGCTCGGCTCGGGGAGGACGCCCTGCCGCGCTTCCCCGGGGGCGGCCGGGCGGACGCAGACGCGTCCCCGGGGTTCCAAACGTCGACGTTATCGGGGCGTCCTCGGGGCGGCGTAGCCACGGGGGGAATATGGCGGGAACCGAGGCGAAGTTCGACGGCTGCCGGTCCGGCTGGGACCCCCGGCGGTCGCGAACGAACCAAAAAGACGGTGTTTGTTTGTTTTTTTTCTAAAGAAGAAAAAAAAAAAAGCCCTCAAACATTTAAAACATGTATTCCGGGGCGACACAAGTCTGCACGGCGTTAACGAGGGGGGGGGATCGGCCGACTTGAAACTTGCGATTTGTCACAGCTTAAACGCGGATTTGGACGCCACTCGGTCCTTTTTATTTCGGGGCGCTGCGTTGGTGTGTTGTGCCCGGGAGGGAGCTCGACCGTCGGGGGCACGGATGAGTCGCGAATCGAGTGACTTTCGTTGTCGCTGCCGGGGGGGCTTGAGACCGTCGCTAACCCGCTAACCTTAACATCAATAAATAAGCCGTCGACGCCGCTTTGCGAGGCGGTCGCAGCCCGGGCTCGGCTCCGCTCGCCCTCCGGACGAGGTCGCGGGGGGGGAAACCATCTGGAACCCGTCGGTAGAAGCGCCCCCGTTATTGTAGCCACCGCCGGGGCTAGCAAGCAAACATGGCTCCGTCTCGAGTCTGCCGCTCCGGACGCCAGACCGCGGCACGGCTCCCCCGCGGTCTGGCGTCCGAAAACAGAAGTTTGCCGGCGGTGCTGCGCCGGGGGGGACCCGGGGGCCGCGTCCTGCGCGCCCCGCCGAGCGGCGAGGCTACGAAACGGTTAAAGCGCCGCAATAACGCCAGCGAGCCGGGGACCCGAAGTAACGAGGGAACCAGCTCCCCTACGCCCAAACCCGCTCGGCTCCACAGAACCGGGCTGCTTGTGCGAGTGCGTGTTTGTTGTGTTTTTTTTTTTTTTTTTTTTTTTTTTTTTGGGGTGTTCTTCTTTTTCGCTCTCGCCCCGCTACGAGCGTGGAAAAGGGGGGAATGTAAAGCCCATGTGGTCACCGTTCGCGTTAGCCGCACAGGTCACTCGCAAAGCAGGAAAAAAGTAGCAGGCTGGCTAACGAGGCTAGCCTGAAAACTAAGGGATGGTTTTAAAAAGCACGACTCACATCAGACGGTGTCCTGTTTCTTAGCTCCAAGTGGATCCTCCTATTCATTTCCATCTCGCCCTGGGAAAGTTAAACTTTTCTCTCTTGGGTTTTGGTGGGATCTTCAGTCCGAAGGCAGAGATGCCCTAACGGAGGGAGAATATAGGACTGTATAATGAACTGAGCCTAACGCTAAGTTAGTCGGAGAGAGGAGAAACCATGGAGGGAAACCGGACTGAAACAAAATATATGCTCAACAGCGCCATCTGCGGCCGCAGACGGCCGGCGCAGCTGCAAATGCGTTGCAGTCACAGAACATGACGCTGCCCCCTTAATGTGCTCTGGTGCAGTTTATTCCTGCGAGGAATGTGGCGCGTTGTGTTTGTCCGAGACGCGTTTGTTTGTGTTCGAGGCTATATACCGTCACTCGGGCCGCCGACACGTTCGGGATTCCGTTTAAAAAAAAAAAAAATAATAATAATCTACGGTATGAACTTTGTCCGCTAAACTTAATGAAAGTTCACTGACCTGTTTTGCGTCTTTTTTTGTTGTTGTTTTGCTGTTTACTGTTTCAGTGTGGAATCTGAGGCACATTTGTGATTTTTTTTTTTTTTGGTTTGTTTTCTAAAAAACGGGCTGTTGATGTCATAGAAAGTTTCTCTTTTTTGTGGGTCCGAGGCGGGTTTGCTGCTTTGTTTGGAACACGTTTGATCAATAAAGGTCGCAGTGAATGAATCGTTTTGGCTTTTTGGTTTCTTTAATGCAGAATCATTCGGACACGTTGCGAGAAGTGTGTAGTAAAGAGAGCATTGTATATGCAGGGAGGGGGACTCTCCGTCCGACCCCACCCCCCCTGACTTCCTGAGACACCAGAACCCTCAAACGTGGAACTCGAGGCCAGTAGATTTAAGAATATTAGTTTATAAACACACAGCATTTTGGTTTGTTTCTGAAACAAAATGTCAGTCTACTGAAAGATTAGTAAAATAAAGGAATCACAATTCAAACTGTATCCCCGCCTATGATACGCGACTTGGCCTGATTCAATAAGCCATATTTGGTTTTATGGAAGTTAAATATGAGCCACAGAACAAACATTTTTATGCATATGAGGTGTGTTAAGTTGGTGTAATGCGGTGACGGGACCGCGAGGTGGCGCTGTAGCACCTGCTTTGACTCGGGTTCCATTGTTCGGCTTCAAGGGTGTGTGTGTGTGTGTGTGTGTGTGTGTGTGTGTGTGTGTTGATCACAATCTGTCTCTGCTGCTGCACGACTTTGCTTCTCCCGCTGGACGCACACTTGAGCGCAAGTCGAAGGCGGCGTGGTTGTGTTTGTCTGTCAAAGTTCCAGATGTTATTCAAATGCAACACGCTCACCGTCGGCTCACATCAACGCCATTATTGGGGGAAATGTAGACGGAAAAATAGACATAAACCGTGAGCGAGCCAGACTATTCCTCACTGAAACTCGGTTCTGATATAACCCTCAAAGTGTGTGTCGTGGAGTTCAAATGGAAGAACCTCCACACACCCCTCAACCCCCACAGTGCTGCAGGCAACTGGCAGTTAAGTGCTATTTTCTCAGTTTGACAGTTTCTTTCTTCTCCAAATAGCTCTCTCTCTCTCTCTCTCTCTCTCTCATACACGTACTTGCGCACACACACACACACACGCACACACACACACACACACACACACACACACACACACACACACACACACACCACAAAACAGGGCTCAATGTGTTGTGAGTAGATTGAGAACACACCCCAACTGAGTGTTTCCCCACCTGTGAGATAAGACTCCTGGATTTAATGTTTTATCTAATCTCTCAGAGTACACTATATTAGAAAAAAAGGCATTTTTACGAACTTTATTACATGTGATGCTTTACCGTTTATGCACTTATCAACTCACTTATTTGTCAGACTCAATGTAATCACCCCTTTTGTGCATTTGCCTTTCCACTTTCTACCCTATTCTTCACTTTTTAAGGTAATTTGTTGCATTTATTGGAGAATTTCCAGCCCACATCTTTATTCAAACCACCCCCCCCGCATAGACAGTGCAGATATTTTCCCTGTCACACACCAGCGTCAGCAGGCTGGGTTTCTGTCTGTGCCAACTCCTCCAGCTTTACAAATATGATAAGACCCAGGCTGCAAGAACTCTCTCAACTCTATGGTAATGGTTAACCAGATAATTCATTTAGGGGTGGGAATAGAAAACAGTCAGACGTTAGTCTGTGCTCGCGCGCCTAGTTCAATTCATTCATAGCCGGGACCCAGAATGGAGGATTCAATTCGAAAGAAGTCAGAATATAAAGATCTGAATGAGGAACAAGGTTGGATGTAACATTAATTTCTTCTTAATTGGCTTTTCCTTTAGTTTTGTCTATTGATTTCTTTTCACTCATGCTAGTTATTCATTCACAAACATTGAAGGTTCAACTATTTCCAAACTATTTGCTTCAACGTTCAAGTGTGTCTGTCTTTAAAAAAAAAAATTTGTCTCTGAAGTCCTTCGATTCGAAGACTCATCTCCACGCCTTGTGCTTGTGTGTCACAGGCGGGATCCGCCGACGTCTGAGGGACAGGGACCTTCTCAGGAAGAGGAAGGCCGAAGCAGAAGAGAAGGAGACTAACCAGTGGGTTTATGGGTAAATTTGTAGAAAAATTGCGGCTGGTGTGGAGACCCGCGGTGACAGCTGCGCTCACCTGGGCTTGTGTCACAGCTTCGAGCGAATTCGACAGGCTCGCTCGCCTTGTCTGTGAAAGCGCTGTCTCGACTGCTCTCTCGCACGTTGTGTCAACATTATCAGCTGCTTATCGCCGCTCTGCTTTATGCTGAACGTGGAGCAAGAGGAAGCCAAAGGTTGCTCTGGTGTTTATGTTGACCGGTTCCAGGTCAAGGACTTTGTCCTATTAACGTCGCCCACGCGGAGCCAATGTCGCCGTCCCCTCTCGTTGAGCTCGATCTGCGCTTTCAGGGAGGAGAGCCCGAGGAAGAGGCGCGCAGAGGACAGCAGCGGCGCCAAGAGGAGGGGGAGGCCCAGGAAGGTCGAGGCCGCGCAGGAGATATCCGGCGCTCAGGAAGAGGCCGCCGCTGCTGCTGCTGCGCCTGTGGCTGCAGCGGTGGTGGTGTCTGAGCCTGCTCAGACCTACCCAGACCACACGTTCTTCACCCTGTCTGCTGTGGAATCCCAGCCACCCTCCGCCACCGCCGTCCCCCTGCAGGTGTTCGGGTCCGCCCTGAGCTTCATCCCCGCTCCGGCTTCGACCGACCCTGCTCCGGAGGAGGGCCCCGTCCCCGTCCCCGTCCAGGAGCAGACTCCAGCTTCGCCTCCGGATGTCCCGGCCCTGATCCAAGCCCCCGAACCGGGTGCAGCAGACCTGGGTGCAGATGTTGCTCCCTCCTCTGCTCCGAGTGAGACGACGGGACAGGACACGGGGGGCCAGGTCACCATCGAGGACCTGGGCCCAGATGTGGAGGAAGATCTGGCCCTCTCCCAAACCAAAGTATCAGATGAAGGTAATGGAGGAAATGTAGACTTCCAGAAGAACGACTGGGGTAGAAATGTTGAATGATGTGAAGATCTTCCTCTGTAACTGTTTGTTTGTTTTAAATTTTCTTCAGATTTGAATGGAACTACATCGGTCGACATCACTGAACAAAGCGACGCGCCCACGGCTCCCAGCTTCTCCTCACTGGCTCCTTCACAAGAGTATCTTCCAGGAAATTTGCTCTGATTTTCTGCAGCATACGTCCCAGATGTGGTGTCCGTTTGTTTGGAGAAACCAGCGTCCATCACAGTTTCGATCAGTACAATTGTGGGTGTCATGAGCAAACATGTTGAGACTTGCTTTACAAATGTACAAACCCAAACTAGCCCCTTATTTATTCTGGTGTGTGCTTGATAGAGGAAACAAAAGTATATTAGTTCCATTTTGTGTTTTTATTCGCTAAAAAAATGATTTATGATTTTTAAGTATATATATGATAATAATCTGTGTTAATCCTATATTTTAATTGTGGATTTATTTGGTTGCATTTTGGTGACTTAGTAAAATACAATCTATGGAATAATCTGACTGAGTTCTCATTACCATCATCATCATCATCATCATCATCAGCATCATCATCATCATCACCATCAGTATCTCAAATAAAGCCAAGTGCAATAAATAAGAGCATCAAAAGCAAAAATACATTTATCACTTTATAAAAACAAAAAAGATGACTAAGGGGATATATTTTGAGATGTATTATTTCCTAGGAATAAGAATATTTTATAATATGTTTGTGAAGGCAAAGGGGTTGTGTTTTATCTAGTATGGCCTGCATATCCGCCCTAGTTTATATGTTATGTCTAAATTTGAAAGTTGCAAAATTAAAACGTTAAAATGCTCTCGCAGTTCTCTTTAGTTTTACTTATTTGCAGAAACTCCACCAAAACATGTACACCTTTTTTAAAAAAAAAAAAACAAAAACAGTTCTTACTCTAAGACTGAAATTTGTAACGATTATATTTTGTAAACAAAATTCAAAACAAGTAGAATAAATGGATATCTTTACGCTTCGTATTAATTCTAATATGTTATTGGAGTAGTGTCCAAGGTTTGCATGGTCCATAAAAAAAGTTTTTCGTACTAAAATTCCGCATATGCAGAGTAAATGTGCTCTATTTACAACTAACTAAAGCTTGATCGCTATTCAGTTGTTATATAAAACGAAAACTCGGGATAAAGTTTTGTTTAAAAAAATATATATTTAACGATGCTGACACCTTCTGGATACTAGTGATATTACAGATGTAAAAAATGTCATGTTCGTGCGTAAATTCAGTGTTTTAGTTATAAGGGTGGTTTGTAGTTGCCTTAAAATGACACAAACTACGAAACAAAAGAATCTTAGAACATTTCCACCACATTTCTATTTCCTTTGTTTGGTCACGTGAAACGCCCACACCGGAAGTGCTACGTTTACTTCCGGACCCTCCATGTGAAAGCGTGCTGTGTTTCTGATTAAACAGTTCACTTGTTGAACATTTGTCAGTTTTCTGGTTTTGTCTTTTTGGTTTTAGATCTGTCTCTTAATCATAAAGATGAGCCCCGTGTGCGATTGCTGCCGTGAAAACGTCAACAAAGTGACCCAGCAGGTCTCTGTGATGAGGAAGGAGATCAAGAACCTCAGGTGTGTTTACATCTCACACAAAATCAAAACTCTAAAATCAACGTGCCCCATCTCGATCTCTGTTCTCTGTGATTTTGAGTGTTATTTAGATGACTCGTAATCATTGGCAGCAAATAATACTCATTAATATAATCAGTGTTGTTTATAGGTCTGTTGTGTTTTAACAGGCAGATGTTGGACAGCGCAGTCAGAGCTAATCGCAAACACATGACGGCCATCCAGTCCACTGTGTCAATGACTGGACTCAGGCAGCCGTGTGAAGAGCAAACACCACCACCACCACCACCACCACCACCTTTACCAGAGCCATCACAGGCCGCGTTGGAGAGGGGTAATCTTCCTCTTGTGAACACAGTGACCGTTAGAACGAGGCACAATATGTCCCACGATTCAAACACATCAAACCAACGTGTGTGACAGCATCACACGAGTCGATCATACACGTCTCTGCGCCCAAAACATTCAGTATACATCATTTAATATGAAACACATTTTCTATTAATGTCATTTAGCAGGTCGGTATCACTGGTGAAAAGAGAACGTAACATAATGTATATTTTGTTTCTTTACACGAGTAAGACTCAGTCCAAAATAGCGTATCTCATTTTTAACCAATGGTCCATGAAGTATTAATTTTAGAATATGTTTAATGCAGCATTCATTTCCTGGATCAGTATTAGCATTTCTTGAAATAGATGAAACACAGAAGCTGTGAAGTAATTAACCCTCATCTGCTCTGCTGCAACGTTGCAGGAAACATCCAGACAGGCCCGATTGGTTACATCAGGTCCTGTTTCGCTGTCAAAAACGCGACCCCCAGACAGCCAACCATCTGTGGCCCCTCCAGGGCCCAACTGCGCATCCAGCAGAGTGTCTTCAACAACCCTGAGCATTCTCTGTTGGGCCTGGACCACTACTCCCACGTCTGGTAATAGAGATGCAGTCGTTTCTTAGAGTGGTCTAAGGTGTCAAAGGGTGATTTTAAACTTGCTAAATTGCATTGCGTCAACACACTGGAGCAAAGTGTTGGATTTCCCTTGGCCAGATCAAGAATACTACTTTTTAAAATTTCCTCCGTGTTGCACATTTTACATTCCCATTGATCACTTTCTGTTTCCTGTTCTGCAGGATCATCTTTGTTTTCCACAAAAATGGGCACCTTAGTTGCAAAGCTAAGGTAAAACCTCCCAGACTCGATGGTAAGAAGGTTGGCGTATATTCAACACGCAGCCCTCATCGACCAAACGCCTTGGGCCTAACTTTAGCTAAACTTGATAAAGTTGTAGGTATGTGACGACAACAGAACGATAACATCTCAATGCTGTCTGCTTGGTTGAAACAAGCTCATCTAACACTTTATTTTACAGGTGATACGTTATATCTGTCTGACATCGACATGATCGATGGCACCCCGGTGTTAGACATCAAGCCCTACATCCCAGAATATGATTCCCCCCATACCAGGAAGGGCCCAGACCCACAATTGCATGATTTACTGACATCTGCTGTAAACCACGAATCAGATACAGAGTCTGACTCTGAAAGGAAAGAATGTTGTGATGAGCGAATGGAGGATCTTCTCTCAGAAGACGTGCCTGCTGATGGACCAGTTTCATCTCAAGCCGGTCCTCGGTGTTCCAAAAAAACAAACGTGCTGGAAGATGTCAGAATGTACTTGGAGCAGAATGACTGGTGTGTGGTGGGTCAGGACAGCGAGGGTAACGTTTCTGTCCCTCCCAAAACTGAACCGCTGGACACGAGCGTGGGCCACTTATCTTTCGGAGAAGAGGCCTACAGCACCATCGCTGGCTGGATCAGAGCGCCCCCTGTCGGGAGTCTGGAGGTGCGATTCACACCTCATGCTGAAAAAGAGTTGGCTGAGTTCCTCCCCTCACATCTGGCAGGTCAGATGTACTTTACATTAAATCACAAACACACACACACACACACTCTATTTTTGTCCATGTGTGGTTGTGATTATGTCAAAAAATTTTACTTACTGGACCAGTTAAGTTTTTCTGCTAAATTAAAAGTTAAATCAATTACCCACACATTTCTGGCACCATCTCAGTCCTCTTCTGTAGAAATACTAAGTATTAGGTAGGAACAGATACTCAAATACAATGTTAAGTGTACAGTAAAACATCAAACGTCAGACCATTTCCGTGTGCTCATGTCACACAGGGTCTGGAGAGGCCAAGAGATCCAAGTTCAAGTTTCTGCACAGCACAGAGGAGGCTGCTGCTGCCATCAGGGGGGTGCTGTCAGCTGACCCGAGATCAGTCTACAGAAGGAATCGCTGCAGAGACAGACTCTTTTTCTTTACCTTGGACACGGCCCACATCACCTGTTGGTTCGGAGAAGGGTTCGCTGAAGTGCTGCATGTGCGACCTCTTCTGAAACACGATGTTTGAGAAGCCTCCCGGTGATGGTCTAGATCTGGCAGGGAGCAAGTCCTGGATATTTATATTTTCTCAAATGCCAAATGTTCAATTTCAAATCTTCAATCAAACATATACATTAGAATACATTTTAAATATTGTGTAGTTTGAAGATCAAATAATTGTGCATGTGTAGTTGTAATTTAATCTTGTTTCAGTTTCTTTTAAGGCCGTATGATTTATGTTAGACCACGCGTTATTCTTCCCTAGTGGAATTTCAATTAAGCAATCTATAGGTTTGCAGGTCACAAAAGTGTTGTAATGAGCTACTATATTAATGTGATAGTAACTAATTTCCACTGTACAGAGCTCTTAATTTTGACACAAAAATAAATCATGATGGATGGGTAGAGGGTTTTTTTTCTCGTTATTGATTACAAATTTTATTTTTAGTCTGAAGTTTATTAAAATGCATAAAAATTTGTATCCAAAAGTGTAGAAAAATGGTTTTCGTACTGTTTCATACAAAACTAAAGAGACTATTGCCTCTTCAACGCTGCCGCAGCGGCCGCGCAGTTCCGGCCTGTGGCCGGCGGGGGGCGGCTCAGGCCCGGGCAGGTCCAAAACCAACGAAGAAGAGAAGTCAGCCAATGGGAGCAGTGACGTTTGTGTTTTGAACCAAAGGCGGTTTTAGAAGCTCCGAGTTAGAAGAGTTTACACCAAAAATCATCTTTTAACAAGAAATAACACAGCAGGTGTTGAAACAAGTGACTGCTGAGATTTGACTAGTACCTCGTGTGCTCTGAGGTAAGTGTCCCCTCTATTGTGTATAATAGTTTTAGTCAATCCACTTGAGACTACTTATTATTTGAGTTAATGTAGCCCGAATCAACATGACGCTGTTTATCGACTTGTGATGTATAGACGCTTGGTTGCCTTTTTCATTTGTTATTGTTACTTTTAGCATGATTTTGTTACGGCATTAGCGGTAATAAAGGCACAAATGAAGTCGCTCCTGTCAGAGCCGGATACTTAGCTTAGCTCTGGCGAGACTGCGCACGTTGTGTTTAAATATATTGATGATCTTAATGGAACAACACTAAAAGAACAAAGTATCTTAATTTTCAGTTGCACATCACTCCATGGAAATGGAACCTAGGATGTCACGTTGCAGTGGCGAAGGCTCAGTAAGTGTCTTTGAATGTCTTGTGTACCCAGAGAAAGTAGCGATGTAAACATTTTTTTCTAATTTTTAATTTTTGTTTTCGACAGCCTCTGAGCAGAGGTGGAGCACGTACCCCCTTAAGGAGTCTAGATAATGAAGTGATACGGCCATCAACTCAGTCTCCCAAATTCAAGCCTCTGTTTAGTCCAGATGTGGATCTGATGAAGGTTAGTGCGGTGATAGTATTTGGAAACGGGCCTGATGTTTTAAATATCATCTGTGACATCTGACTCTGTTCGTTCTAATCAACAGGGAGACTCTGAGTCTTTTTTAACCAACAAAGTGAAACCAACAAGTGCAGATATGAAAAATACTGAGACGGCCTTTGAATTTGGAGATATCACATACAAATCCTTCATCAGTGCTGGTGGGGAGGTTGAAATTAAAGACTATTTATTGCTGGAAGAAGCAAGTTTAATGCTAAAGGATGAAGAAGTCAATAATACTTGTGAAGCAGAATGTATGGACAACTCTGACAGTATGATGGAGAAGTCCTGCTGTACTGAGCACATAGAGCACCCTTATCACAATCCTGGGATGAAAGATGCTTCACTTGTTGTTGACAAAGCAATGGAAACCTCCTGCTCTTCACAAAGTTTTGGAAAATTGAAAGATGAAAGTGCTGCCGAAGATTTTATCGACGTAACTTGGAAGCCTGTTGTCTCTGAAGGTGGTGAAGTACAAATTTCTGATGTGACTACGATCCTGGACGAGACAGTTCCCACATCTCTCCCACCGTTTTCTCCACATTTGGAACACAGCAGCTTACATGCAGAAGATCTGTCTGTTCTCAGCCAACAATATGAAGTGGAACATGCCGATCATCCCTACTGCTGCGATACAAACAATGATGCTGTTCCACCCAGTTCCTCTGAAAAGACAAGTGGTTTTGAGGAAGCTGCCAGAGACGTCACCTTCAAATCCTTCAACTGTACTGGAGGTGAGATTCAGATTTCTGATGGCACTGAACGTGAGGATGAGACTGTTCCTCTACCAGTTGAACAAATCCCAGCCTGTAGTAACTCATCCAGTTATGATCCAAACATATCCATCACTGTACAAGATGTCCACAGCATTAGTGAACATTTAGATCATCTCTACTGTTATATCAAAACAGAACCATCTTCCTTAAATGACAATGATGACCAAACTGAAAAAGAAGTTTGTGTTAAATCGGCGTCTTTGGATGGTTCAGGGATTGAAGAATCAGATGTTATTCAGTTTTCTCAGAAAGGTTCTCTGCCTGAGGACCAGGTTTTGATCCTCCCAGCTTTGGATTACAACGCAAATAGTCCCGGCAAAAAGGATCAAAGTGAAGAAAAATCTGACAAAATGAGCAACAAAAACAGTGACGTGTTGAGTTCAAATCTTTCTGAACAGTATAAACATTCACTGCCTAATGAATCCTGTAAGGATGTTCATAACTCTTGTAACCCTCCAGTGGAAGAAAAGGAGTCTGTGTTGCCTTCTTCACAGCCTAGAACAGAGATGTCTGGCTGCTGTCAGCACCTGACCTCAGCACAGAGTCTTACACCTGCAGAAGAAAATGAGAATTACATTTCTCAAAAGCACGTCGACATCGGACCCCATCAAGTCAGTGAAGCAAAAGACAGTGCTATTGGAGCATCTGGAAATGCTGCGGGTCTCTGTATCTCTGGCGAAAAACCTGAGAGAGAAATCATCTCTGATGTTTTAAAAGTGCTGTCAGAGTGTCCCTCAGTAGCTTCAGCCCTGCAGCTGGTACAGCTCAGTCCCGTTGTGAGGAGAGCCTCTCTGTTTTTATCGGAGGCCAAAAAGGGTACGCCCGTAGACCAGTTTATGACTGATGACTCCGCTCTTGAGGCTGACAAGAGCCTGCTGGCCAACGTTGACGTCAACCCCGCTGGATTATGGGCAGAGCAGCTCATGAGCCCGATGCCACGCCCCCTGTTTAACTCTACAGCTGTAGCATCCAAGTACCAGCCGAGCTTGGCCACCGAACCAGTGGAGAGTGTGGACCACAAGCCTTGCGTTGCCCCTCGGCCAGAGGTGCAGAAGCCGGTCGAAGATATGCCTTTGATTCCAGATGGCCCGCTTCAGCAGCAGCTTCGGCAAATGGCAGAATTCCTGCTTTTGGCGTCAGGAAAGATCAATCCCGGTCCTGCCTCTGCACCACTTCCTCCTCTGACTGTCCCCACGGGCCCTTCAACACAAGCAACTCCTGTGGAGTCGCACAGTATCTGCGTGGGCACCAGTCCTGTGAAATTTACAGAACACAGCGTGAACACATCGGGCCAGTTTGAGAGGAAGAGGGAATTCTCCATGGTTGATACCTGCACCCTGACTGACCCACTCCTGTGGAAGTAGGTGTTGCCTCTGGGTTACCTACTCATCAATCTTTGAGACATCATTGTCCATAACTAACATACACTCTTCTTAATCCCTTTGCTTTGTGCTGTCAGTGTCCCTCCTGGAAGCCTGGAGGGGCTTCCCAGACAAGAGCTTGAACAGAGGTTAAGGTCCAGCATGATCATGGTGGAGGCTCTGGTTCAGCAGCTGGCAACAGCCAGAGCGCCTGTGTGTCCTGCAGGCCCTGCACCTTCAGACCTCAGAGAGAAACTAGTGCAGACAGACCACACTGAGCTCAATCAGGTGAACACAAACAGTGTATATTTATACTTTTGTCTGTGGTGTCATCCAGTAACGCTACAAGGCCACTGTGTCTGGGTTAATGCCTTATTTGTTTTTTCATGCAGACGACCATGCACAGAGACCTGTACTTGGAGGCTCTGAGACGGATTGGTGAGCTGGAATTGGATGGGAGGTCTCTACAGGACCTCATCATCTCCATGGAGAACATGAAAGTCACAATGGTGAAAACAGAATTCACAGGTTTAGTTGACATATTCTCATTGGTAAAATCTTTGTATAAAATGTAAAGGAATGTGTTTGTACTTGCTCCAACAGACCTCTCTAACATCTGACACAGAAGCTGCGCTGACTAACATGAAGCAAATCGAAGATGTTGTCAGAGAAGATCATCAAAGCCTCGTTACACACGTGTGTGAAAGCATCTTTAAAATCTGTGTCTGATCTTAGTGCCTGCATGCCTTTGTGAAATGACCACGAAATGGTGTGATCTTTCCCCTGGGCTGTTTAGTATGGTCAGATGGCGTCTCTGTTTGAGAGAATGAAACAGGCCCACGCGGCGATGATGGAGAAGGTCAAAGATGTTCTTCACCAAAGGGATGACATGAGGATGCAGATGGAGGAAGCTTTCACAGCCAAGACGGCGGTAAGTAGTGAGGCAAATTTACTTAGTTCTTTATCTCTGTGCCGTTATTAGAGGAACACTGGTATCTTTCAGTTCAATATCTGTCATGTGTATTGTTGGCAGATGTAAACAGGGTCCGATAATTTTTGGTTTATAGTTAATATGCAGTGTGTTTTCTTGTAGCAACGTTGATTTCTGAAGTTCTGGCTTCTATTTTTAGGCCTTTGGTGTGATGGAACAACTGAGGACACACAGTGCCAAAGAAATCTCTGAGCTAGAGAGGAATCTAGGCTCTCAGCAAGAACTGTGTGCTGCCCTAGATCAGACTCACCCAGAACTGGTAATAGAAGAGGGAGACGCAGAGGAGCTCTGTTTAGTCAGCACACAGCGATACTCTAATCATTTTCAATCTCTGAGCCAGATACTCAAATATCTGAACGACTGGCTTCCGCAGGCAACCACTCAAAGGGGTTTAACAAACACTAACCAAATAGAAAGAGTTTAAAATAAAAGTTCTCTTTTCTTTCCTCCACCAGGTTGCGTTAAACCAAGCCTACAACGACACACTGAATTCTGCTTCAGATGTTTTGTCTGCAACCATGAAAGAACAAACCAGTTTGATGGAAGAAGTATGCTCAGCACGTTTCATGGGTGTAAGTCCAACCGGGCGACGTGTGAGCGGTGTCATTATTTTGTCTCTTCACAGCTCTGCACAGTCAGGGCCCTTCTGCAGAAAAGTGTCCCGATGCTCCTGCAGCTGAACGAGAAGGCAGCCGTCGCTCTGAAAGAGCGAGACGAGTGCTTGTCAGCAAGGGATCAAGCTGTTGCAGACAGAGAAGAGGTCCGTGGGCATCCTGGCACTGTGACTCATTCAAGACTGTGATGGTGGCTGGATAATTACTCTAATTAGAATGTGCTTGACAGATGGAAGAGGAATGGAACCAGACTAATTTGAATCTTCAAACTGCCAGAGAAGAGATTGGTGATTTGAATCTACAAGTGACAATTTTGACCTCAGGTGGGAAAAAAAAAAGAATTACCCTGGAAACTTGTATTTTCATATGGATGTATGAATTTTAATGTGGTCTTCTATGAAACTCTTTCTTTTCAGAGATGGGAGTGCTGCGTCAAAAGCTAACAGAAGGGGAGGAGGAGCGAGGTCAGCTGGAGAGGAAGGCCACGGAGTTGTCTGCTACCGTTTCTTCCACACTGGCTTCCTACACCTTTCTGGAACAGGCGCTTGCTGCAGAGACAACCAAGTACAAACCCATAGAATACACACATTTAGTATAGACCAGGGGTGTCAAACCAGTTCCACGAAGGGCCATTGTGGCTGCAGGGTTTTGTTCCAACCAGACAAGCACACCCAGTTTGATCAATCATCTGTCTGAAAACTCAGACGAGCTGATTAAGTGGAACAAAAAAAAAAAAAAGG
This sequence comes from Lagocephalus sceleratus, assembly GCA_911728415.1. NCBI lineage: Eukaryota > Metazoa > Chordata > Actinopteri > Tetraodontiformes > Tetraodontidae > Lagocephalus > Lagocephalus sceleratus. Next base: position 12,075,501 of record CAJVRN010000232.1, on the reverse strand, counting down.
AACAGTTTGGAGACCCCTGCTTTATATTCTTGAAGATTTTGAAGGATGGAAGTGTTTAAAGAGGACACAGATGCTTAAATGTTTTTGTGTTCAGGTTGCAGCAGTCATGGAAGGACATCCAGGAGGCCAAAGAAAGAGCAAGCGAGTAAGAAATACTGAGAACACCAACTTTAACTGCAGAGGTGGAAACATTAGCACGTCTGTGTAATGTGTGTGACTGAAGAAGCTTGTACTTGATATCATTACCTCGCACATAAATGTCCTTTCAGAAATATTTATGTTGCAATGTCATTTAATGATGCCATGTATTTCTGCTAATGCTCGTGTTTTGGCTGATTCCAGGTTGGAGGCGGCTCTGGATCAGTCGGAGCAGCGTGTGTGCAATTTAAGTCGAGCGCTGGCTCAGAGTGAGGAGCAGCTCAGCCAGCTGCAGACCCTCTCGCAGTCTCAGAACACGGAGATCCAGCAGCTCCACGATGTTTGCACGCAACTCGGTGGTGTCCGGGAGATGAACGAGGTTGGTGTCGGTTTTATTCTTTGCTCCCCCCTTTCAGTAGCTTTTGCCCTCTTATCGTCTGGGTTTGATCGGAACACCGTCGGTTTGTGGAAACTGAAATCAGTGTTTGAAGATGAATCCCCTCATATCACACCTGACAAGCTTGGTAATGGATTAACTTTGACACTGTGAGAAGCTTGGTGAACCTTTATCTTCTGTATTTTAGGTGTTAAGTGTGTGTCTGTGTGTCTGTGTCTGACAGTTCTTACAGATGGAAAATGAGTTGGCGAGGGAGCAGATGGCTGAAAGCGAGCGTATGCTGAGGGCCAACCTGCAGGGGCTTCGGGAGAGGAACATTGAGTGTGAGGACCTAAAAGGAGAGCTGAATCAACTTAAGTAAGTTTAATTAATCTAAATATTGAAATGTCTACATGTTTATATTATTCTGCTGAATTGGTCTGTTAAACCAAACCCCACATTTTTCTTAATTCAAATGGAGCTCAAGGATCAGATTCATATCACAGATTTATAATTGTGCGGGTTAAAACCTCACTAAGTTGTGTGAATATGGATGTATGTGTGCAGACTTGATAATTCAAGGTTACAGGCCGAGTTGGAAACCACCAAGTCCAGGGCTGGCGTAGCAGAGCTGGAGCTGGATGAGAAGCTGGCACAGGCTGGTACTGAAATCACTTTGCTGCACCACACGCTGAGAGGACTGACAAATGAGCTACACGCTGCTCTTCATGACCAGGTAACACATTAATATCTCTGAAACTTTGCATCTTAAAAGGTTTCAGTAGAGCGGAATGCACAATGCAGAGAGTAAAACCTTTACTTCTCCAGGGAGCCGAATCCCTGAGGGATAAAGACACCGAAGGTTCCCACAACACAGGGCGACGGCACCCCTCCAGCTCTTTCGTGGACAGCGTCATGGTTGCTTTAACTGCAGAAGAGCAGGAGGAGGAAGATGGAAAGACGTCTCCAGCTGATCTGACAGGTACAGCAGCTCATCCCAAATATGATGATGATAGCTACTGGTTCAGTTTTCTGCTAATGTGAATCATCTGTTTGCTGTTTGTCAGTCTGAGTAAATTGCTGTAGAAGGGGATAAATAAAGACGATGTCAAATAGCTGTCTTTATGACATTGTCTGTGATGATGCACTCACCTGCACAAATCTGGTCTAAATCCAGATGTTCCCGAGCCTTCGTTTGGAACTTTATTCAGCGAAATGAGCGCCTTCACCCGCATCACAGCCGTCACCCCGAAGAAAGATGTCAACTCTGCAGAGTTAGAACCTGAGGAAGAAGAGCAGAGCAGCTTAACAAAGCTGTTCACCGGGCTGGATGGCACCGTCACGGAGCTCATCAGCACCCTGAAGCTGGTGCGCCAGCGTAAAGATGCTGAGGTGGAGGAACTCCGGAGCACTGTGTAAGTGTTGGATTTTAAATGAAACCAATGATTTTTATTTTTTTCTTACTCATTAATTCATTACACCCATTCGTTATTTTTTTAGAACCAAGCTTATGTTTGTAACTGACACGTTTTAATTTAAAACATTTCACAGCGTGTGTGCTAAAATGAATCTTTTAATCGTGTGTTGTTCCAGCCTCGGCCTGCAGGTGGAGCACGAGGCCGCAAACAACAGGCAGCAAGCTGAAGCGTTTGAGCTGAAGCGTCAAGTGAACTCCCTCAACAGCCTGGCTGAGAAGGGAAACCAGGCCCTGCAACAGAAAACACAGGTCAGAAATACCCCAGAACTGTGTTAAAGGATTTAAAGTGCGTGCTCAAATGCACGGAAAGACCCTTGAAATAGTCTCTTTTTGCACAGGATGAGAAAACTATTGCAGCACTGATGTCTGACATCCAGGAAACCAAGGAAATTCTAAATAAACACAAGGCTGAGAGTAATGTAAGGCAAAGTGTTTATACAGTTTTAAAGGTAATTAGAAATACAGGTGGCTGTAACTGTTTAATATTTCCGATTATTTCCAGGAGATACGGAAGGAGGTGGTAGAGCTCCGTCGTTCTCTCCAGCAGTCACAGGTGGAGTCTGAGTTCCTGCGGGGGGAGCTGGGAAAAGCTGGAGGCCAGGCGGTTCCTCCAGCACATTTAATGGAGGAGAAGATCCAATTACTAAAGAAGGTGTGAATGTTTAAAAGACTGCAACTGAGCAAATGAACCTTTTATTTTCTTTCGCTTACCAAAGGTTTTTTCTTCTGTAGGTGGAAGCACTGAAGTCTAATCTTCAGGAGTCGGAGCAGGCCAGAGTTAAACTGCTCGAACGGGCAAAAAGACACGTAAGTATGGACTGTGTGGGGGAAAATAAAAGTATTGTGAAGGTTATAGTGGCCCCTCAACGACAAACCAAATGCCACAGCTTAATTTTTAAATCATCTAATGGGTTTAAGCAAGCAAAACTTTTGTTTCCTGCAACAGCAAATCATTCACCAGAGCAACCAGCAGAAGAGTGAGAACGAGCTGCAGCTGCTGAACAGCATGATCAATAAAGTCAGAGAGGTCAGCCTGCAGTCTTTTCTCTTTCTTGACGGCCGGTGAAGCCTGCTTGCTTGAGCTCATGAGCGTTTTCCTGCGCAGGTCCTCCTGTCTCTGCCAGACGTGGTGAAGAATAGCGAGTCCCTCCAACAGCTTGTGGAATTTCTCGGATAAATATGCAGGATACCCTCAGATGTAATGTTTGTATTTATATTAATGTTTGTTTCTCCTAATTTTAAGTGTTCACATGTCTGTTTGGATTTAATTAAAGATGTTTCTTTAGTGTTCTTTCTCTTAACTGTAGTTGTATTAATGGTAAAACTACTATTAAATGGCTATATTAGCAGTTTAAAGGTTGGGAGCTCTGCTTGCTGCTGTCACGTTGATGTGGAGTCTCACCATTGTTTTGGTTTTCGCTCACTGATTACGTTTTGGTCATTTAATCTGGCCAGATTTTAAGATTTCAGCAGATTAACTGCGACGCTTTGTGGAAGAACAGCACAAACGTCAGGTCTCGTCTGTCAACAAAGCTGCACTCCTGACAGAGACGTCCTCGCCATCGAGACGCGTCCTCCTACAAGTCCCGTCCTGTCGTCTGAAGGGGGTTTCTGGTGCCGAGATAAAGAACACCGACGACCCAACTGTGGGTTGAAATATCAAGTTACAGCTCAATTCATTTTCCTGATTAGTGGAAGTGTGTGGTAGATTAACTGTGTCTGCTCAAGTGCTCTGCTGATGTCTGCACGCCATCAAGGCTCGGTCACGGTGGCTGGTATCACCGCGGCTCCAAAGAACACTTCAGACCAGACCAGCCGAGCAGAAGCAGGGAGGGTCCCGAACAAAGAAGACGGAATTTCCCGCTCCATCATTAGATGTTTTGGACCAGTGGATAGGGTTATTTCCTAATGAGCTATATTAATAACAGAGATGATAGCATGTTAGTCTGGCTGGCAGTAAAACAATTTTGTATTTTCTTAAACGGCAAAAGTGCTCTAATTATTTTTATTGCCAAAAATGTCAAACCGAATCCACAAAATATCTTCATAAAAGCCACCTTTTTTTTTTTTAACAAAAAACAAAACAAAACCAATGACCACAAAGTACAATAATTTATTCACATGAATTCACCGATAATGTCGCCATTATACTTGCACATTCACATAATAAAACAAAGCTCACAGCCAGATGTGTTGTGGAATGATTCTCACGTGATGTGAGGAGGTCTTTCAGAAGTACACTGCATATCTTTGACCGCCGTCTGTATGTAACGGTGGTCATGGTGTTGAATCACAGTTGTTTCGGGTCTCCTTTGATTTTAGTCTTTAACCAAAAATAAAGAAAAGCAACATTCTTTTTTTAAAAAAATGTGCAGTTAGAAGCAAAATACTCAAATGGCAGACACAAATCTGTCCATATTTCCAGGGTATGTGGGGTGTCTCAGATACCCCCCTGTGCTGGCGACGGGCCCCCCACTGGTGCCGTACTGGGAGAAGGAGCCTAGCTGAACTGGGGAGACTCTGCCATAGTGGTCCACGGAGTCCGTGGGTCCGCCGTGGGATGACGAGTGAAGGCGCCCCGCCACGGCGTAACCCTGGGTGTGGCCCTGTCCGTACGTGCTCTGGTGCGTGTGGTGGTGGTGTTGGTGGATGTTCTGTCCGGAGTAGGCGAAACCGGGGTTGGCGGCGGAGCGGGCCGACACGGCGCCGCACGTCTGGCCCTGGAAAGCGGGGCCTCCCAGGTTGCAGGGACTGGACTCGTTCGGGTGGCCCTCGGGGCTGAAGCTCCTGGCGCCCTGCTGCGCCTCCGGCGGCCCCTGACCTCCTATCATGCCGCCCGAGGTCGGGTGCCCGATGAGGTTGTTGATGCTGAACATCCGAGCCTGTCCGGGGCTGAACCCGGAGGGCGACGAGGACGGGTAGTACGCCGGGGGCAGCTGCTGCCCGTAGGCCGGCCCCACCGCCATGTTGGGGTACACCGAGTTGGCGTAGGCGGCCGACCTGGCGATCTGGACGGGGGAGAATACCGGGGTGTCGTGCACGTACGAGGTGTAGGTGCTGAAGTCGCAGCGCTTGAAGCGCTTCCTGCGCCGCAGGAAGCTGCCGCTCTCAAACATGTCCTCGGCGTTGGGGTCAAGGGCCCAGTAGTTGCCCTTCCCCGGCCGCCCTGGCTCTCGGGGGATCTTGATAAAACAATCATTGAGCGTCAAGTTGTGGCGGATGGAGTTCTGCCACTTCTTTGAATTGTCTCTGTAGAAAGGGAAGCGCTCCGTGATGAACTTGTAGATCCCCCCCAGAGTGAGCTTGCGGTCGGGGGAGTTAGCGATCGCCATGGAAATGAGTGCGATGTAGCTGTACGGAGGTTTCCCCTGCTGGAGAGGTCTCTTCCTCCTCCTCCCCCGGGGTTGCTCTTCTGTCTGCTGCGGGAGGTTGGAGGCGGAGGGGGGGTTCTCTCCTGAAGAGTCCTTCTCCAGTTTGACCACCGGCATGGTCATGGATGCTTCCGAAGTGTCCCGTGAAAGGAAAACAAACTATTTCTCAGCGCTCCCACGGATAATGTGACCCAAAGCAGGAGCCCAGTCCTGCAAGAAAGATCACACTCACTGTCTTTGAGTCCAGATCCTGCAGGTCCTTCGGCGCAGGGGGGGGTCCTAATCTTCACAAAACTGCACTTATTCGCCTTATTCCCTCCGGCTTTCAGGTCTGGTTGGAGAGCTGCGATACGCGGAGCACCATGGTGGTTAAGGTGTGTGTGAGAATGAGTCAGTCAATGTTACTTGAAGAGCGACTTACCTCCACAGGGCACCTGAAGGGCCACGCCCCCGCCAGCATCACATGTTCTCTCCACATACCTGAGCTCTATTTGCAGCTATTGTTCACATTTGGCAAAGTCTGCACGCGCTGTAGTGGAAAGTTCAATTTGAACCCTGTGGAAGATTGCAATTGAACTTAATTTCTGTTTAAATCCCACTTTTTGAAAATCTTTGTAGGTGATTTGTTTCTTGTGTAACTTTTTCTTTTTCTAATTAATTGGCGAGCACTGTTCAAATGGACACGGTTACTCTTTATATTCAAATATTCCTTTGAATCCAACCTCAGTTTATTTAATAAAGTCCAAAATGATCCAGGTTGTGTTGACATTTAACATTAAAAGGCCTCTTTAGTGGTAACTTCCTCCCTGTTGTTTTTCTACGCCGCTTCCTTGTTTGTTTTGTGCCAGTGGTTGTCCAAGCCAGCTGTGTTAAGAGATGTAAATACTTTTCAGACAAAGGCCGTCCAGTGATTCCAGCATGCAAACGACGGGCCCTCGGCCCCAGGGACGGGAATAACCAACATGGAAATCTCGCCGATTTCGACGGTGGAGGTTTTAGAGGTGGAAGTTCACTTATGAAATCGCGTGGGTATTTTAAAAGCGCGCTCAGGTGCTCGGATGTCCGGGGACCTCAGCGCGAGGAGCTCTGGTGGCGCTCGCAGGGTCTCAGGTTCACCTTCATAAGCACTTAAACAAACAGAGGGTTGGGGGGGGGCGGCAGGGCGCTCAACACCAGGCAGGGTTAAAGCTGCAGCCGTGTGTCACAGCGGGGGCTTGTTTGCCGTCAACCACCCGATGAAAGGTTCAGTCCACCAGGGAAGGGTGGGGTCCTGACCTGCAGCAAGGCCTTATACCTGACGGGTTCACACAAAGGTCCTTCAATTAAAAGTAATTAATTTAATTAAGTAAACTAATTCCATCAGGTTTTATTTGATTAGATTAATTGTGTATTTCGTCACACACTTTGGGTATTTCTACATTTATCGGCATGTCTATGTCTTTACAAAATACTTTTTGAGGTGTTTTTTTTTTTTCTCAATTCATTTGTTACTGAAAGCATTTTTAAATTAGACTTTTAAAATAATATCAAGCATTTTGAGGACTGAAATAATATTCCCAAACCAAATACTTTTGTTCCAGGATTCCTGCATCAGGCAGAACCAACTGGAGTCGAAGCAGAAACCGAAAATAAATCAGACAGAGCATGAAATCAGAGTATTCTCAGCTTCTGGCTGCCAACAGGGATCAAATTTAACATTTTTTTGCATGCAGGATCGGTGGAAACAGATTCAAACATGTAACAGTAGGTGCTCGTTCCGGGGCCTCGGCGTAACTGTGGCGTTCGTTTGCTGCCCTCGTAATTATGTTTGATATCATGGGCTCTTTTCTCCGTTTGCTGACAGATGTGATGGACACGCAGTGCTGTTTGCAGTGGGCCTCACCCTCTCTCCATGTCAGCTTCTTACGCCTTCTGACAGAGGACAATTGGCGGAGAGTACATTTACAGGTAGCCGTTGTGGCAGCAGCTCGCCTCGTAGCCGCCGTCGTTTACACACGCACTGTGGTTGGCACTCAGACAGCATCTACTGTTAATATTTGCTCCCCGGCCTTTTATCTCCGTGTTTGTGCAGCGGATTGAAAATATTAGCCGTGCTCCTCTGAGGTGACTCTGCTAACATTGATGGCCGATGGCGTGTGATGGGGCTTTGTCCTCCTGGCGTGCTCTCGGTAGACACACACACAACACGTTGATGCTCAAGGAAGCAGCGGGGGGGGTGGGGGGGGGGAGGAACGCCAGAAATAAGAGGCTGATCAGAGCCTCGGTTTCCTTGTGTGCGCGTGTTAAAGTATGCAGTTTCGCTTCATGTTAATGACGCCCATTAACATGAAACGATCCTGGTGTCAACTATATTTCTGTGTATTTTTTGGGTTTGTTGGAACTGCCTCTGCTTTCAAAGTCTTGAACTTGAGAGCTGAACTCTCATTCTGAGGTTTACGGGGCAGACGCGCATCACCGGGTTATCTGCAGGAAACGAACTAACTTCAGGGAGAACAGGGAGTACTGAGGTACTGACCCCCCCGGCGCCGGTTCTCCGCTTCCAGGTCTCAGCCTCGACAGCCGCGCGTTCGCGCCGCCGCCAGAGGCCTCGTCCGAGGCAAATGAAGGGCCCTTCACTTTGTGTGTACGCGTACGCTCCCGGGAGAAACGGCTCTCTGCAAACAAAGACAAACAAATCAGCCATTTGAATTTGAACACTGGTTGCATGTGTCCAGGTGTTGGTACCAGGAGAGAAGAATTAACATCAGGCAATTCAGCTCCTTCGAAATAAGTAAGTTTTAAAAAAAAAGAACAAAAAAAGTAGTTTTGTTTAAATTGTTTGATTTTCCTTAAAACAACTTTATTCGATCAATTATAATAACTCATTTGCTATATGTTTTTGTTGTAAGAGTAGGTTTTACGTTAGATCTGCATTAGATCTCTGTGTGTGTGTGTGTGTGTGTGTGTGTGTGCATGCTCATACATGCTACATAGTGAGACCAACATTTGCATTTCACCTGCACAGTGGGGACTTTTTTTGGGGGGGAGTTCGACTTCAAATGTGTGTTTGTGAGATGAGACTGGGTTTAAAAGTCAGAACTGGCTTCAGGGAAGGGCCGGTGTCGGGGTTAGGGCAAGAGGCTCTGGGGGATGCAGAAAGACGGAAGTGCGTGCGTGCGGGTGGGGGTGCGGTGAAAGTGACAGAGAACGCTGACTCAGTCGGGCCCCTGGAGAAAACGCAGGGTTCCTGTTTGCATTTGCAGCTGCAGAGAATCGAGGAAGGATGCAAAGTCTCGACGGTTGACTTGCTCCAAACCCAAACCAGTTTACATAACTGAAGTACTGCACCCACCGGGTAGCCTGCCGTTAAATCAGTGTGTGTGCGTGCGTGTGTGCGTGCGCATGTGTTGCATTCACACTGACACAGAGGAGTAAGCCTTTGCATTTCTTCTATACCGGGGTGTTTACAAGCATAATTAAAATTTCCTATGGATTTCCTATTTCCTGGCAGCTTGACTCAACCTCAACCAAATTTTGCGGTCAGCTTAGAAAAACTCCTTCAGCTGCCCCAGTTAACAGGTTAGAGTTTGATAAACCGGGTCAGCAATGACGATGTTGAAAACCTCTTTTTCTCTCTTTTTTCCTCCCCACACTTTGTCTCTTAATCTGCTGCCTCTCCCTCTTCCAGGCAGCTCAACGGTTCATGCCTTGATTGGTGTGAATCAATCATATGACCTTTGTATAAACTGTATATCCCTTATTTGACTTACAGGTGTGAACAACTTTGTGTCAAACAGGTGGGACTGTTGCTGCAGAACCAATAAACCCAGTTAGATAATCAGCGAGCTTAAAAAAACATGGTGGTTGGTTTAATTCCTGTTCACCGTTAGAGGTAGTAATACCTTCCCTCTTTTGCATATTGGTAACTTTGTAAGCGAGATTGTTGACATTTATTGCTTTTGTTAAAACAGCACAAGTCCGGAAGGTCCTGCCAACTCTGGGTCCGGAGAGACTCTGCACCACCGCAAACCCGCCACCACCACCGCAAACCACGATTCCTTCTCTGCTGCAGGACCTAAAGTTGTGGAGGTTAGAGACCTCCAGGAGGATGAATGCGATCCCAGACAGGAGAAAAAAAAAAGGATTCCTCCAGTCTGAGAACGACCCGAGAAAACTGCGCGGAACATGCAAACTCCGTATAGAGTAACACGAACGGGATTCACACCCACAACCTTGCTGCTACAGCGCGGACTAACCACCGAAGCGCCGAGCCTCCCTGTGTTGTATCGTTAATTATCAGTTCACAGCAACGAAACGTCACCACGGCCGGCTCATAAACTAAAATTTGGCGTTCGCGGCAGTAGCTAATAGGAATCTTTTGGATCCTTTCTGGACTCGTTAAATCCTGAGATTATAGCATGTGCATCCATGCCCTCACCCAGTTGCAGATCAGGTTTTGTGACTCACAGAGTGAGTCACCGACTACAGATGAAAAAAGATGTTTGTTTTCTTTTTTTTTCTCGTTTTGTCTCCCCCCCCCCCCCAACACTGTAACACAGCTCACAATTATAACCATGCTTGGTTGCAAATGTCAGCATATCTGTGTCAGTTGGGCCCTGTTAGGATCTGCGTGTCAACACCTCGTAGGTGTCTCAGCCTGCACAGGTCCCGGGCAGCCACACATGAGCGTTTTTAACCCATGCCTGCACCTGAAAGGAACCGCGGTTGCACAATAGCATTGCATGCAGAACAGCCACGGCCGCCGAGTGCTATCCTCCTTGTTTTGTTCTACTTCATTAACACGGATTTGTTTCTCTTGGTGTGTTGAGCTCACTGTTGTGGGGGGGTGGGGGGAGAGGGTCGGTCAGGTGGTCAGAACTCTTGGGGGTAAGCGGTTTGCTAGGATTATTTTCTTCTCTTTCTGTTTGCACAAACAGTACAAACTAGTTCTGGGGGATTGATGTGACTGAATAAGACTTACTTTAACTGAAGAACCGCAGCATGTCAGCTCTGGCCCAGACTTCCGTTTCATTTTTGTCGTTTTAGGGACTGATCCGTGATTATGAACGCCACATTAACATTAACAATGACGTTTATCCCAAATGTAATGTAGCAGAGAGTCCTTTATCCCTCTGGTCCTCAGGAGAAACAAACAATCACGCACACTCAGACCCTGAGTTCAGACACATCAGAATGTCACATCAGAATGGGCCCTGGATGGAGCCAATGACCTTTGTGCTGCTGCAGCATCTGCAGGATCACTAATATAGATTCTCATCACGCTCCAGAACTTGACCAGCTTGGGGTGAGAATCATCAAAATTACGATTTAATGCAACGTGTTTGAATAACTTTGAACCTACTAAAGCTCACACGAGCTAAAAGGCGGTATCACCCACCGTCCACGCACTAATCGAGTTGCGTGCCGCTTGAACGATTTTAAGATGAACTTAATCTTCTATCTTTATTGAATCATAAACGGCCGGCATTGCAGCTGGTCACTGGTGCGTGACGGGGGTTTTGTCTGTCACTGCCGACAGGCTTTCACCGCCACTCAAATCCACCGAATCCTCAGAAGCGAAATAGAAGAATTCAATCCATCTTCCACCGATATCCTGGAGCACGCGGTTGTGTTTTCTCAGCTGTCAATCTGCTGACATGTCTTTCTAAAGAAGCAGGTGAGGGAAGGCATCGGCTATTCAAAGCGTGCCTTTGTCATCGGCTGATGCTCAGTCTGTTGATTTTGTTGAATAAATATTGCAATCGTTTTAATTTCAAAGACTGATAAATAATATTAAAAAAAAGCGATTTGGTGACAGGATGACTAATTCCTCTGACTGGTGGAATGCAGGCACCGATGTGTTGAAATATAGAGGAAAATAATTTAGACTCAATAAAAACACAATAAAGTGGGCATATCCCGTACATTTCTTAGTGTCCAATGCTGAATGTTGATCTTCATCTTGGGCCTGCCACTGGCTCTGTCACAAGGATTGCCTCCTACCTCATGGTTTATAGTAGCATTTTATTGTTTTTGCGACTCTCTGACAGCGTGACCCGTCCTCGTGCTGTCTCATGTTGTTGTGAACCCCCCGTGGCGCTTCAAAAATACCACCCAAAAATATCTTTAGATAAAAGGCCAATTCACCGTCCCCTGGACCCCATGTCCACGCTGGCGGCGGAAGCCTTTATAAATTCCATTTCCCTCCCTTCTCCGACGTAGCCATACATTTCCAACAGCAGCTCACGGGGGAAACTGCGGCTCTTCTCCCGAGTCAGAGAAGCGACTCTGCGTGTCTGAGAGACATTGGCGTGACCACTCAAACAGGATGTGGTGCAGAGCGGTCCACTTGTGTGTTTGTGCGCAGGAGAGAGGCAGAGTGGCTGTCTCACGCATACCTGTATGAGGGCTGTTCCAGGGAAGGCTGCCCTTGTGACTCAGCCTTTAATGGTAGTTGGCCCTGCAAGACAGGCGGCAAAGGAAATCTAGACTGGTATGCGGCTTCTTTCCAGTGCCACCTGTGTGTCTGTTAATGTGGGATTTGTACCTCCTCAATCACTGACACACGCGGATTATCTGTACTTACAGCAAAAAGCCAACGCAAGCCACATCTTGTGAGCGTGCAATCAGGTGCTCCGGCACGGGCAGAATATTTCCCCTTTGTTGACAGAATCTGCAACCAGAATAAATGCGGTAATTACACCCGGAAACGGCGTTTGATCCTGTACGTTTGGAAAAGCGTACTGGAACCCCCGAAGCAGGTACTCCTGACATCAGCAGACCCAGGGCCGTAGGTGACATAACTGCGGAGAGGGAGACGACCGTGGGTGCAAACCTGGGTTCGAGGTGGGTCAGCTGTTGGGGGAAGATTAGGAGGGATCGTCAGCCAGACAGAGAGGGAGAGAAGAGAGCTCCCCGCCTGGATCTCCCTCTCTTACAGGTGCAGGTGGAGGTTTGCCCCAAAGCAGAAACTTTCCTTTTCTTTGTTTAGGCTTTGGCTGGTGTTTTCATGGCCCATTCATCGCGCACTCTGCCAGGGTTTTACATTTATTTACATAAAATATAGCAACACTTGACACAGGCACAGTGTCAGATCCCTCTCAGCTCGCTTCAATAAATATATCCGTCAATGGCAATCCTGCCCCAACAGGTAAAAGTGAGCGTGGGTCAGAAGGTTAGGGGTCATTAGGTCATCGAAGTTTAGATTGCGCTGAAGATTTTAATGCGATTGTTGAGAACTCAGGACATCAAAAACCTGTCTCCACGGTCACCAACAGAGAGCCACATCCAGCAAATATCTGGAGGATTGGGATGGAAATCTAGAGAGAGCATCCTCGGTTAAAAACAGAGAGAAACATACAGACTGTTTAGTGTATGGAGATTAAACTGCTTCTATTTTTATAGGAGTTTGAGACCAAACAGGCCAGAACTTGATTGATGTGGATCAAGTCCAACGGCTTGGTTCTGCGATTGTTACCTTCTACTTTGTAGAACTCATTTGAGCTGATTGCTACAGTGATTACAATGTGAAACATCGCGGTACATTAATTTTACTAGGCATTATTACGGAGATGATACATGCATGCAGCAGTAGTGTTCCCATTCTTAAAGAAAGTTTGCGGAGTTGGCCAACAGGTTCTTGGCAACTCAACATTCGTTG